>OZ026525.1:798377-1998377 GCA_964019695.1 Loripinus fragilis
AATTCATCCAAGAATTTGAAATGTTTTTAAATCTTTATTGCGGTGTCGGGCGCCTTGCTAATGCCCGATCGCGAAGCAAGGCCAGACCTTAACACTTGACCAGAGTTGGTTTATTTCTATAAGATCTAAATTATCCCTTGACCGACATCCTTCGGTTGAAACATTTAAAATGTAGAGCAGGTCATCATTAGCAAAGTTTAGCGTAAAGTAAATACTTTATTGCTTATCATTTTTATATTTGTTTTAGGTGCTCAAAAGAACTGTCTCACTGACTACCTATAACTCACCTATGCTTTGGGTGGACCCGCATTTATAAGAGCAGGTTCTTTTTATGCCCCCACCCTTCCCACAGCCGAACGGGGGGGGGGGGGGGGGGGGGGGGGGGGGGGGGGGGGGGGGGGGGGGGGGATATTATTTGTTGGTACGGATCCCGTCAGTGTAAGCTATGGACGGAAATAGCCACGAGTAGTCTAGAGGAGCTAGACACCTTCTTTGTGCATATCACATGAACCAGGTTTGCCGATTGGGTCCGCATTTACATGAATATAAATGAGTATCGATGCGAAAAAAACTGTCTTCAGGGTTTCCGATAAGATCATAAAAAGATCATCTTTTTATGCCCCCACCCTTCCCACAGCCGAACGGGGGGGGGGGGGGGGGGGGGGGGGGGGGGGGGGGGGATATTATTTGTTGGTACGGATCCCGTCAGTGTAAGCTATGGACGGAAATAGCCACGAGTAGTCTAGAGGAGCTAGACACCTTCTTTGTGCATATCACATGAACCAGGTTTGCCGATTGGGTCCGCATTTACATGAATATAAATGAGTATCGATGCGAAAAAAACTGTCTTCAGGGTTTCCGATAAGATCATACCAAAACCAGCCTTCTCAGCCACAGAGACTAGATAAAATAGTGAAATTTCGCTCGGAGCAAGTTTTAATATGATACTATTCAATAAGTGAATAGCAAAGGCGCCGATCAGACTGCGCGGATGCGCAAGCTGGCCTGCGCTATTGTTGTTCGTAAACCCCGATGGCAGAACTCATCGCGTACCTTTGTAAATTTAGAGTAGGCCTAATATAATTTAGACTCACGACTATACTGGGGTCAACCTTAGCCCAAGATAGCTATTGCAGCTTAATATTGGGACAAAATTGAATGGTTTACTGTAGGACCCAAATTAAAGCGAGGGGCTCTCTCAACGTCTTTAGACAGTTCAATACGTCATTAACGCATAATGACGTCATAAGACCAAGTGACGTCATAAGCGCACGCAAGGTTCAAAGTAGACGTTAGAGAACGTGACGAGATAGTCTGTCTTGCTGAAATTTTAATGCATGTAAAACAAAACCAGAAAATCATATATATATAACTAAATAATTATTGTTGCTGTGGACTGTCAAAAAATCCGCGAACAGTAGACCGACATTTCCCTGGTAAAATGCGTGTTCCATTACACTGACTGATTTTTTTCTTTACACAGAGCTGAGCGTCCATCGTTTAGTATCCGTAAAGAATGCCACCTTTTGTTGTTCATTACATTTAAAATATTGTTTGCATTTCTAATGTGATTTCAATCACTTTCAGATTACCATCGTGCCGTGTAACGGACATTTACTGTCTGTAGAAAACATATCATAGTTGCTGTTACGATACAGAATGGCTGGAATAACAGAATCAGCTATGGTTGCGTATACGCACAAATACGCAGTGGTTTAGGTATGCACCTGGGCACCTATTCGAACCATGATACGGTACTCTTTCTTTTGATAGTCCCAATAAAAGGTCGGTTTGTCTGAGATGGAATTCATTGTATCTATATTTATCAACGCTTGCACGTTTTCCTTATTCTTCTTGAATATCTCGGAAATCTTGTGCGTTTTTCAATATATAAAGGATGGAATTTCCCATTCTTGTTAGGGGACATTTTAAACATACCGATGAAAGGTTCGATATAGAGATGCTATTCATTATTATAAAAGGTACATGAAGCTATATATATTGTTACTGTATTGATATTGTACATGATAGGGCGATGGCGATCCGTGTAATTGCATTGAATCGCGATGTCTCTAGCATGTCACATTGTATTGAAATAATAAGTCACTCGTTTTCTATTTTGTCGTCTGTTGAATCGGCCAGCATTCCGTGTATGTGTTCTTTCGGGTGTTATCAATAACGTCCCGTTTTTTTGGTGAAAATAGCGATTGTTACGCACTTGCGTATGAAGTTACGCACATGCGTATTGCCTAAAAATCTGCTGGGACCATTCTTGCGGCTATAGTAAAAGCTGTCCGAATGGACTCGTCGGGTTATTTCGGACAAATGTAGTCACAGGCCATGTCGGGCCCGCACCTAAAACTATAATGGCATGCTGAAAGATTTACCAGGGACCGATAGGTGAAAAACAATTTTAGCAGCTAGATTTTAAATTGTTGTGATTTGTACGGCGTTGCTGGAAAGACGATTTAACTGCTAGTGATAATCGACTTTCTGTAGCGACCTGTCTGTGTCACCTCGAGTTATATCTGACGCATATAAGAATAAGGGTTAGGTGCATACACTACAACACACTTACATAAATAAGGTGATAGCTGACATGTATGTTTAGAGATAAGGTAGGTGTAATGTTACACCAAAGTAAATGTAAGATATTTTTTGTTACACCAAAGTAAATGTAAGATATTTTTTGTTACACCAAAGTAAATGTAAGATATTTTCGTTACACCAAAGTAAATGTAAAGCATTTTGGTGTTACACCAAAATAAATGTAAGAAAGCATTGTACGGTTTTACACACATAAAACAGCAGAATGTAATCTCTCAATATTGATTTATATATTTTGCCGAGAGGTCATAATTAGTTGTTTACAACTGATACGTTATACATGTACGAAATTAGTGCGTGGGCAGGGTGATGTCCGACGTAAACGTCCAAACGTTACGTCGGCACCACACTGTTCAACCTTTTTCCTGGAATTTTAAGAGAATTGGTATCAGTATGTGTAAACCTCGAATCTATCTAGATAACGTGACCTTGAAGGGAAAAAGGGCCACAGGATCTTGATGTTTCGGCTGCGATAGCGTCTCAACCAGGGTGACGTTACGACAGTGTATAGAAGAGTTTGTTACGTATGGGTTTGTTCGTTTGGCATAAGAGGTATTGTTTAGCACTGACATAGGCCAGTCACTAAAAAATACTTCTCTATTATATAAGTTTAAGTGTGGGTATTTAGAAGAGCCGATCCATCCTAACCGCATGGGAGCCATTAGCCATACACCCACGGGTGTGGGCTAATCGCGCGCTTATAGGGTTAGGCTGTAATTTAAAGGAGTAAGACCACTGAAATTATTTCTATTTTTGTGAACTTCGAACGAACAACCCCATTATCGACGCAAAAGAGTGATTCTGAGATTCTAAATATAGATTGTTTTTTGCAGAATCATCTCTTGTGTCCCCTCCTACGTTGGAGGCTGAAAGTTGGTGAGCCATTGATAAGTACCTGAGGGCACATAATAGTTGTCCCCCTTAGGCCACGACCAGCGTGGATCAAAGCCCCAATCGTTACAACGTAGTACAACAAAATGGGAAGCCAACCGGTTCGAATGGTTATATGAAAAATCTGACGTCCCAACATGGGATATGATCAGGAGGACATAAATTAATACTGACGTCTTGAGTAACGATCAGTAGTACGCGTAACAGATAACACAAAAACGTGAATCCAGTGACGACCAAAGTACAGGTTCGATCACCTCAGCGCCGATGGTCTGAAATAGACACACGTGCAGCTTAGAAGACATAGTGTTCGCGAGACGCGTATAATCTCGAGATTTCTCGTCAATACGAGAACTTAAATATTAAAGGATCCAATTGTTTTTTTTTCTTAAGTTATATGTTAATCATATTCTTTACGTCTCTTATTTCTGACTAGTTGACGTACATCTAGAACAGGACAGTCCAAGATTGGTTCTGATTGAAACGATCTTGGAGTGGCAACTTGCTCTAGTATAGGATGGTCAATTAGCCAGAAATAACAGCGTAGGTGGTGTCATTGTATATTAATGTGTTGTTGATGTTTTCTTAGTACATAAAGTACTGAAAAGTTTTTGCTAGTTGTGTGCATTATTTTTCCCTGGTAGCATCGTCATCGCAAAGAGGAATTTTCCAATAAGATTTCCCCTCTTCCTTCCTGACCGGCTTTATGTCGTAACAATGGTGTCAGAAGTGGGATTTTTGAGGTTTTATTGGCAAATTTCTCTGCTGTGACGTTGCTACGGGCGCACACTAGTAGTTTTTCTTTACAAGAAAGGTGGTGAGTGTCAACACACAGTACTGATTGAATGCGTTCCCCTGTGATGAAGTGCGACACATGTAAATAAGTCATCACATAACATTCTGAGGGGACCCATACTTTCTTGTTCTGGGGATTGCTATTAGGGTATAAAACCCAAGGAAAATTTGACAGAGTTTAATTATTAGACTTGTCCACCTTTATTTTACCCATATCATTGTGTATTGACTTATGCCCTGTATTCCTATTAATTAAGGATACTGATGTGGAAAATTTCATATCGTTTGGGGGTACTAATAATTTAAATCACCTCAGTGACGTCATAGTGTGTGACGCCACTCAACTGATTTCTATTATTAGAAGAAGTCCATAGAAAGATTATTTTAGTCAATTATTATGTCTTGCTATGACAAGTGACTGTTGACTTGACTGTAACGCGTTTATATTAATATCGCGTAGGTATACATTTCTTGACGTAAATGCGAGAAAATGAATGACGTTTTTTAGTCAAATGCGTTTAGTGAGGGCCTATTTAAAGTTGATATATATCCTAGGCACCTTTCCGTGGTGATCTCTTATACGTTGTACTTTACGTTACTCATATGTAACGTCATAAATCCCTAGTAAAATTATTAGTTTACCAGCGCGAACGTTGGTTAGCCCATACCTATCTAAAAGGGACAAAGCGAACCCTTATTTATTTTTCAACAGTATAGTTGACTCATACCATTCCCAACAATAGGCTAAAATGGATAAACATATTTCATTAGCACGGGAATTAGGATATGAAGGGCAAGAACTAAGGGATTATCTTAAGAGGCAACAAGATTTAGAAAGGGAGGAAAGGTTGGCCCAAAGGGAATATGAAAAAGAGAAAAGGGAGGCCGAGCAAAAAGATAAAGAAAGGGAGCAAAAAGAGAAAGATAGGGAGCAAAAAGATAAGGATCGGGAATTTGAAAAGTTAAGGATTGAGGCGGAAAAATTGAAAATTGAGGCCGCGCGCAAGGATAAGGAAATGGAAATGGAAAAAGAAATTGCGCTAAAAAAAATTGAGGCCGAAGTGGAACTAAAAAAAATCGAGGCCGAGACCACTTCACATCCCTGGGGGCCCAAAGAGAAAAGTTCGAATCCTAGGAGTCCCAAGCTTCCATACTTTGACGAACATACGGATAAGATGGATAGCTATTTAACTAGGTTCGAAAGTTATGCTTTGTCAAATAAATGGGACCCGTCCATGTGGGCATCATACTTAAGTGCCTTATTAAAGGGACGCGCTTTGGAAGTCTTCGTTAGGCTTTCCAGAGATGACCAGTCGGATTATGGTCAGATTAAGGAGGCTCTGCTTACCAATTTCGACCTCACCGAACGATCTTTTCGTAAGAAATTTAGGGATTGTAGGCCCGAGAAAGCCGAAACTTTCAGACAATTTAGCGGTAGGCTAGCGAGCTACCTTGATAAATGGCTAGGTTTGGCTAAGGTCGAAAAGACCTACGAGGCGGTTTGTGATTTTTTGGCCCGAGACCAGTTCCTTGACTGTTGCAGTCATGAGCTCTATTTGTATCTCAAACCTAAGACGTTTAAGGTCCTGGGTGAGTTAGCCCATGAGGCAGATATGTTCGCCGATGCCAAAGGGGGTGTTCCCTTGTGTATTTCCAAAGGGCAGCATAAAAGTAGAGGTGTAGATCAAGCCCAGCCTAAGGTAGAGCCCAAGCAAGATCAACGGCCCGTTGTTAAGTGCAAGTTTTGTGGCAAGCCCCACCCCACTCATAAATGTTGGAATAACCCTGATAACAAGAAGTTTGCATCGAGTGCAGAGTTTGATTCCCAGTATAGGGGAAGTAATTCTAATTGGGGTCAGGATAGGAACCGTGGTCGAGTTGACCAACATGACAATCGCTATGATTATGATAATTACAGGACCGACCATCAGGTCAATTTTTGTAAGATTGATAAAAATTTGGATGTAGGCAAAGGATTACCCCGTAAGGATAATAAGAGAACTTGTCATTTCCCACGGTCAAGGTTGCCGACAGCGATTGGTACCGTAAATGGTAAAGAGATCAGAGTTTTGAGAGATACAGGTTGTACGGGGGTAGTTGTAAGGAGGAGTTTAGTTTCTGATGGGCAGATGTTAAATAAGCAGTCTGGTGTGACTCTTATTTGCAATTATAAACAGAGATGTCCTATGGCCCGTATTAATGTTGATTGTCCGTTTTTTAGAGGGACTACGGATGCATTGTGCATTGATGATCCAGCACATGACTTAGTCATTGGTAATATTGAGGGGTCAAAATTTCCTGATATAACCCATTTTTCATCAGGGGTAGTCAATAAGAAGAGGTCAAAGAAAAGTAGAAAGGATAGAAAGGTCAAGGTGGCAGATAAGTTTATTAGGCAGCACAGGCAAGAAATACTTATGAAGCAAGCGTCAGATATTAAGTTAGCAGATATTAGAAGAAGGGTAGAGTCTGGTAGTGTGACTAAAAGTCGCAGTTTCTCTAGTGGTGAAACTAAGTTCATTCGTAGGAATGGTTTAATTTATAGGCATTATAAGAAGAATGCTAAAGTTTCACTTCAGTTAGTGGTTCCTTCTAGTTTAACGCATAGCGTTATGAATTTAGCCCATGAATCACGAAAGGTGGTAAATCATAGAGGCAGAAAGGAAACTATATCTAAGGTCTTAGATGAATTTTATTGGCCCGGTGTTTGTAGGGAGGTAACTCAATTTTGTAGATCTTGTGCCATTTGTCAAAGGACAACTCACAATATAAAGGTCGCAATGACTCATTGTTGTAGTGTACCCCAGAGAAACATATCCTCTAAGGAGGCAGTAGTTAGCCGTACAAGACGGACTGACAGCCAGACAGAACGACGACGTTCATATGGTAGTGGTAGACGTTGTCCAATACCATATTATTGGCGCAATATGACTGGAACTGAAAGCAGTAGTCAGTGTTAGTATTAAAGGTGTGCGATGGTGTAATGACCCAATTGTCTCGGATTGTTGACCTATATTTTAACTATGATAGCATAGTAGTAGTCACGTAGGTGTACTTTTGACGTGAGGAGTCACGGAATTATATTTAAGTCATGACGTATGACGGTAGACGGTTGACGTGAGCAAGTCACGATAATATATTATTTTGCAACAGAGGTTGGCTTCAGCGTGAAAAGTCACGTTAATTTATTTGAGCAAAGATTGTATTATGGAGGAAGTTATTAATAGGTATACTTGGCATAAAAACGCATAACCTATGGATCTTTGCAAAAGTTATTGGCTATTAAGCCTTATATATTAAATGTCATAAGACATAAAACTTCATATGAAAGTTAAAGGGGTACAACCCCATATTTATGTGTTGAGCATTAAAGCTTAAACAATGAATAAAGGTCTATGATTGTGGCAATCCGAGGACAAGACAATGTGGGGGCAGACTATCTTTCCAGGTAGTCCGCCATTGAAGTCGCACGTGTATATATGTTGTATTATATATTTATTCTGTATTATTCCTTCTTTTCTGCATCGTGTATCGTAAGAAAAAGTCATTCCTTTTTCTCCCAAAAGGAAGGGCCTTTGTTACGATACAGAATGGCTGGAATAACAGAATCAGCTATGGTTGCGTATACGCACAAATACGCAGTGGTTTAGGTATGCACCTGGGCACCTATTCGAACCATGATACGGTACTCTTTCTTTTGATAGTCCCAATAAAAGGTCGGTTTGTCTGAGATGGAATTCATTGTATCTATATTTATCAACGCTTGCACGTTTTCCTTATTCTTCTTGAATATCTCGGAAATCTTGTGCGTTTTTCAATATATAAAGGATGGAATTTCCCATTCTTGTTAGGGGACATTTTAAACATACCGATGAAAGGTTCGATATAGAGATGCTATTCATTATTATAAAAGGTACGTGAAGCTATATATATTGTTACTGTATTGATATTGTACATGATAGGGCGATGGCGATCCGTGTAATTGCATTGAATCGCGATGTCTCTAGCATGTCACATTGTATTGAAATAATAAGTCACTCGTTTTCTATTTTGTCGTCTGTTGAATCGGCCAGCATTCCGTGTATGTGTTCTTTCGGGTGTTATCAATAACGTCCCGTTTTTTTGGTGAAAATAGCGATTGTTACGCACTTGCGTATGAAGTTACGCACATGCGCATTGCCTAAAAATCTGCTGGGACCATTCTTGCGGCTATAGTAAAAGCTGTCCGAATGGACTCGTCGGGTTATTTCGGACAAATGTAGTCACAGGCCATGTCGGGCCCGCACCTAAAACTATAATGGCATGCTGAAAGATTTACCAGGGACCGATAGGTGAAAAACAATTTTAGCAGCTAGATTTTAAATTGTTGTGATTTGTACGGCGTTGCTGGAAAGACGATTTAACTGCTAGTGATAATCGACTTTCTGTAGCGACCTGTCTGTGTCACCTCGAGTTATATCTGACGCATATAAGAATAAGGGTTAGGTGCATACACTACAACACACTAACATAAATAAGGTGATAGCTGACATGTATGTTTAGAGATAAGGTAGGTGTAATGTTACACCAAAGTAAATGTAAGATATTTTTTGTTACACCAAAGTAAATGTAAGATATTTTTTGTTACACCAAAGTAAATGTAAGATATTTTCGTTACACCAAAGTAAATGTAAAGCATTTTGGTGTTACACCAAAATAAATGTAAGAAAGCATTGTACGGTTTTACACACATAAAACAGCAGAATGTAATCTCTCAATATTGATTTATATATTTTGCCGAGAGGTCATAATTAGTTGTTTACAACTGATACGTTATACATGTACGAAATTAGTGCGTGGGCAGGGTGATGTCCGACGTAAACGTCCAAACGTTACGTCGGCACCACACTGTTCAACCTTTTTCCTGGAATTTTAAGAGAATTGGTATCAGTATGTGTAAACCTCGAATCTATCTAGATAACGTGACCTTGAAGGGAAAAAGGGCCACAGGATCTTGATGTTTCGGCTGCGATAGCGTCTCAACCAGGGTGACGTTACGACAGTGTATAGAAGAGTTTGTTACGTATGGGTTTGTTCGTTTGGCATAAGAGGTATTGTTTAGCACTGACATAGGCCAGTCACTAAAAAATACTTCTCTATTATATAAGTTTAAGTGTGGGTATTTAGAAGAGCCGATCCATCCTAACCGCATGGGAGCCATTAGCCATACACCCACGGGTGTGGGCTAATCGCGCGCTTATAGGGTTAGGCTGTAATTTAAAGGAGTAAGACCACTGAAATTATTTCTATTTTTGTGAACTTCGAACGAACAACCCCATTATCGACGCAAAAGAGTGATTCTGAGATTCTAAATATAGATTGTTTTTTGCAGAATCATCTCTTGTGTCCCCTCCTACGTTGGAGGCTGAAAGTTGGTGAGCCATTGATAAGTACCTGAGGGCACATAATAGTTGTCCCCCTTAGGCCACGACCAGCGTGGATCAAAGCCCCAATCGTTACAACGTAGTACAACAAAATGGGAAGCCAACCGGTTCGAATGGTTATATGAAAAATCTGACGTCCCAACGTGGGATATGATCAGGAGGACATAAATTAATACTGACGTCTTGAGTAACGATCAGTAGTACGCGTAACAGATAACACGAATACGTGAATCCAGTGACGACCAAAGTACAGGTTCGATCACCTCAGCGCCGATGGTCTGAAATAGACACACGTGCAGCTTAGAAGACATAGTGTTCGCGAGACGCGTATAATCTCGAGATTTCTCGTCAATACGAGAACTTAAATATTAAAGGATCCAATTGTTTTTTTTTCTTAAGTTATATGTTAATCATATTCTTTACGTCTCTTATTTCTGACTAGTTGACGTACATCTAGAACAGGACAGTCCAAGATTGGTTCTGATTGAAACGATCTTGGAGTGGCAACTTGCTCTAGTATAGGATGGTCAATTAGCCAGAAATAACAGCGTAGGTGGTGTCATTGTATATTAATGTGTTGTTGATGTTTTCTTAGTACATAAAGTACTGAAAAGTTTTTGCTAGTTGTGTGCATTATTTTTCCCTGGTAGCATCGTCATCGCAAAGAGGAATTTTCCAATAAGATTTCCCCTCTTCCTTCCTGACCGGCTTTATGTCGTAACAGTTGCGTAAAATCACACTTTGTCATAATCGAACGCTACCAAGTTTTACCTCCCTTGTTGATTTAGAGTTACGGTTATTGGTATGGGCAGTGACCTTAAGCGGCCACTCAAAAATAGACAAAACAAAGATCTTAATGACAAACGGTAGCTTAATAAAGGTTGAAAGTATTGCAGAATGCCCCTTGGAGCATTCTGCAATACTTTTGCCCTGCATTAAGCGGTAAGTGGTCTTGAAAACCATTTTTTTGTCTTTTTGAGAGTGGCCATTTCAGACAGGTTTTACTGTAACATGTTCACAATGTATGGATGTGCAGGCTGAACAAAGACCTTTATTCTTCAAGTATGGCATTAACTCTTTGCCTCCTGGGTAATTTGTCATGCAGAATGCCCCTTGGACGGATCCCGTCAGTGTTAGCTATGGACGGAAATAGCCACGAGTAGTCTAGAGGAGCTAGACACCTTCTTTGTGCATATCACATGAACCAGGTTTGCCGATTGGGTCCGCATTTACATGAATATAAATGAGCATCGATGCGAAAAAAACTGTCTTCAGGGTTTCCGATAAGATCATACCAAAACCAGCCTTCTCAGCCACAGAGACTAGATAGAATAGTGAAATTTCGCTCGGAGCAAGTTTTAATATGATACTATTCAATAAGTGAATAGCAAAGGCGCCGATCAGACTGCGCGGATGCGCAAGCTGGCCTGCGCTATTGTTGTTCGTAAACCCCAATGGCAGAACTCATCGCGTACCTTTGTAAATTTAGAGTAGGCCTAATATAATTTAGACTCACGACTATACTGGGGTCAACCTTAGCCCAAGATAGCTATTGCAGCTTAATATTGGGACAAAATTGAATGGTTTACTGTAGGACCCAAATTAAAGCGAGGGGCTCTCTCAACGTCTTTAGACAGTTCAATACGTCATTAACGCATAATGACGTCAAAAGAGCAAGTGACGTCATAAGCGCACGCAAGGTTCAAAGTAGACGTTAGAGAACGTGACAAGATAGTCTGTCTTGCTGAAATTTTAATGCATGTAAAACAAAACCAGAAAATCATATATATATAACTAAATAATTATTGTTGCTGTGGACTGTCAAAAAATCCGCGAACAGTAGACCGACATTTCCCTGGTAAAATGCGTGTTCCATTACACTGACTGATTTTTTTCTTTACACAGAGCTGAGCGTCCATCGTTTAGTATCCGTAAAGAATGCCACCTTTTGTTGTTCATTACATTTAAAATATTGTTTGCATTTCTAATGTGATTTCAATCACTTTCAGATTACCATCGTGCCGTGTAACGGACATTTACTGTCTGTAGAAAACATATCATAGTTGCGTAAAATCACACTTTGTCATAATCGAACGCTACCAAGTTTTACCTCCCTTGTTGATTTAGAGTTACGGTTATTGGTATGGGCAGTGACCTTAAGCGGCCACTCAAAAATAGACAAAACAAAGATCTTAATGACAAACGGTAGCTTAATAAAGGTTGAAAGTATTGCAGAATGCCCCTTGGAGCATTCTGCAATACTTTTGCCCTGCATTAAGCGGTAAGTGGTCTTGAAAACCATTTTTTTGTCTTTTTGAGAGTGGCCATTTTAGACAGGTTTTACTGTAACATGTTCACAATGTTTGGATGTGCAGGCTGAACAAAGACCTTTATTCTTCAAGTATGGCATTAACTCTTTGCCTCCTGGGTAATTTGTCATGCAGAATGCCCCTTGGACGGATCCCGTCAGTGTTAGCTATGGACGGAAATAGCCACGAGTAGTCTAGAGGAGCTAGACACCTTCTTTGTGCATATCACATGAACCAGGTTTGCCGATTGGGTCCGCATTTACATGAATATAAATGAGCATCGATGCGAAAAAAACTGTCTTCAGGGTTTCCGATAAGATCATACCAAAACCAGCCTTCTCAGCCACAGAGACTAGATAGAATAGTGAAATTTCGCTCGGAGCAAGTTTTAATATGATACTATTCAATAAGTGAATAGCAAAGGCGCCGATCAGACTGCGCGGATGCGCAAGCTGGCCTGCGCTATTGTTGTTCGTAAACCCCGATGGCAGAACTCATCGCGTACCTTTGTAAATTTAGAGTAGGCCTAATATAATTTAGACTCACGACTATACTGGGGTCAACCTTAGCCCAAGATAGCTATTGCAGCTTAATATTGGGACAAAATTGAATGGTTTACTGTAGGACCCAAATTAAAGCGAGGGGCTCTCTCAACGTCTTTAGACAGTTCAATACGTCATTAACGCATAATGACGTCAAAAGAGCAAGTGACGTCATAAGCGCACGCAAGGTTCAAAGTAGACGTTAGAGAACGTGACGAGATAGTCTGTCTTGCTGAAATTTTAATGCATGTAAAACAAAACCAGAAAATCATATATATATAACTAAATAATTATTGTTGCTGTGGACTGTCAAAAAATCCGCGAACAGCAGACCGACATTTCCCTGGTAAAATGCGTGTTCCATTACACTGACTGATTTTTTTCTTTACACAGAGCTGAGCGTCCATCGTTTAGTATCCGTAAAGAATGCCACCTTTTGTTGTTCATTACATTTAAAATATTGTTTGCATTTCTAATGTGATTTCAATCACTTTCAGATTACCATCGTGCCGTGTAACGGACATTTACTGTCTGTAGAAAACATATCATAGTTGCGTAAAATCACACTTTGTCATAATCGAACGCTACCAAGTTTTACCTCCCTTGTTGATTTAGAGTTACGGTTATTGGTATGGGCAGTGACCTTAAGCGGCCACTCAAAAATAGACAAAACAAAGATCTTAATGACAAACGGTAGCTTAATAAAGGTTGAAAGTATTGCAGAATGCCCCTTGGAGCATTCTGCAATACTTTTGCCCTGCATTAAGCGGTAAGTGGTCTTGAAAACCATTTTTTTGTCTTTTTGAGAGTGGCCATTTTAGACAGGTTTTACTGTAACATGTTCACAATGTTTGGATGTGCAGGCTGAACAAAGACCTTTATTCTTCAAGTATGGCATTAACTCTTTGCCTCCTGGGTAATTTGTCATGCTTTTTTGTTGTCTGCTCATTTTTTTCAAAATCAACTTTCTCGAAAATTTATTTTAGGAATACCATCAGAATGTCAAACAGTTTGGATCCAGATCAGGTCCGACAATTGGTTGGGTCCAAACTGTTTGCAAAAGTCATCAACAGAGAAAACTAGGAGATAAAGAGTTAACATTGTCATGGCTCAATGGGTATCCACATGACTTTTCTATTGACGTCCATTGAATATGAACCCTTACAAATGAAAATAAAACTTAATCCTCAAATGATCAATTTGCGCTCTTCTTATTACTAATATACTAGGTCTACTTATTACGTCTGCTGCATATATTAAAATGCACCGAGACTTATTTTATCACCAAAATACATAGGGTGAAATCCCTTTATAACTTACCTCATTAATGATTATAGCACAGCTTTGGATATAATAACACAGCCATATTTCTATAGAGTTTTTACCTTTATGAGGGCAATATGGAGTTTGAACTTTGTTACGGCAATATAGAGTTTGAACACTGAGTGCAATATGGAGTTTTGACCTCCGTGAGGACAATTGTGGGGGCAATAAGGAGTTGACCTGTGTTAGGGCAATATGGAGTTTTGACCTTTGTAATGGCAATATGAAGTTTGGTCTTTTGTGAGGGTAATATGGACTTTTGACATTTGTGAGGGCAATATGGAGTTTGATCTTTTTAGGGCAATATGGACTTTGACCTTTGTTAGGGCAATACGGAGTTTGATCTAATAAGGTCAAATAAGATCAACATTTGTGAGGACAATATGGAGTCAGACCTTTTTGAGGTTAATATAGAGTTTTTTACATTTGTGAGAGGAATATAGTTTTGACCTTTGTGAGGCCAATATGGTTTTGACCTTTGTGAGGGCAGTATGGAGTTTTGACCTTCGTGAGCGCAATATGGAGTTTTGATCTTTGTGAGGGCAGTATGGGTCAGTTTTGACCTTTGCTAGGGAAATATGAAGTTTTCACCTTTGTGAAGGCAACATGGATATTTTGAATTTTGAAATTTGTGAGAGCAATACTGATATGTGACCCTTGTGAGGACATTTGTAATTTTTACATTTATGAGGGCAATATGTAGTTTGACATGAAATTTATGAGGACAATAGAGTTTCAGAGACCCTTACTGTAGCTTAACTTGACACGCATGATAAATACAAGCTACAATGTACTAAACTGGAGTAAGGTGGCGTAATAGCTTACCTGTCCTGTCTCTCTCAAATGTAGTTCCTTCTGCAAATGAGACACTGGGCTGCTCTGTACCTGGTGTTTTAGGCTCCTTACCTAGTAATTCTCCTGTCAGTACCACATCTACAATATACAAGTAACTCTTTTAACTCTTTGCCCCCTGGAAAAATTTTTTCCGCTTTTTTGTCGTCTGCTGATTTTTTCAAAATCAACATTTTCGAAAAATTCTTTCAGGAATATGATCTGAGTGTCAAACAATTCGGATCCAGATCAGGCCGGACATTTTGCAAAAGTTATCAGCAGACGGCACTGGGATACATAGAGTTAAGTGACAGGACCAAATTACTCCCATATGAAAAGCATGTGCAAACAATGTAGTCTGATCTGAGATAGTTTGCTTTCTTCAGTATGTCGTATTAAAGCGCCAATCGCAACAAAAATTGTCTGCTTTTCTTGTCTGCTGAAATGTTAAGAGGCCTCAATGGCAAACAGTGTGAACCCACATCAGACTGCTCCTATAGGAGCAGTCTGTTCTGGGTCCACACTTTTTGCTTGTATACTTAAATTCGCTAGTAATGTTTGGCAATTATTTGCAGCATACGACTTCAGCGGACAACATTTTTAGATGCATTTTTCTTGGCGCTTTAAGGGTTAAATTTATTATTTACTCAGAGGGCCTTATTTGAAATACTCATTTTAAAAACTCAGAACTCAGATTTAAAAGTAGAGGGCTTGGTATAGTCTTCTAACTTAACAGTGTGCCTTAAAACATGTGCCTATAAAGGTAAATTTTGTAAATATACATTTCTAAGGTCTTTACTTTTAACACAGTTTAAAGATCTAGATGCTTAAGTGTTAGAACTCAACTTGATAGCAAGGCACATTTGTTCAAAGAATTGTTAGATTAATAGCAAAGTCATCAGTGATGGATACCATAAGCTGTTTAATGATTACAAGGTCACATAGCGAAGATTTTTGGTGAAAATACAAGAGTAGTTTATGAAAAAGATACTCACATTTTTTCAGCGAAAGACATATGTCATTCCTTATTACAAAATTTTAACTTCAAATGTCCCTTGGGAAAGGTTGTTGAAACCAAAACTAGTTGGGAAATAAATAAATAAAAAAGAAAAAGTTTTATCTCTTTACCTATTTATGTTTAACTTCATATGACAAAATTTAAACTTTATAGTAACTGTATGTTTGTGCTTAATGTTCTTCCAACAGCTAAGCCATATGGAGATGGGGCGACAGCTTATGGTTTTATCCAACAGACTCGAGGGGCAGGAGAAGCGACTTATCCACTCCTACTAATAAGTTTGCTAGTTTAAAACAACTTATCCCAGTAATTAAAGCAAAGAAAATGTGTGCATGTCCTAAACCTCCATTATTTCAGAGATTTTATCATTTGAGAGATTCTATAACTGTTTGTATTGAGCTTAATAGATGTTCTATTTACATATAATTTTTTCTCAAAAAAAAAGAAAGAAAATGAAAACCTTTTACAAACTTTTCTGATGAAAACAGTGAAAATACACAGTAATAATTCACAAGCATACATTTTCATTATTTGCCCATTTTATCACATAAATTTGTGCCAGGGAGTGATATAATGCAGCATTAAAATCCATAAACAATTAGTTAATAACATATTTTGGTAATGTTATAAAATAAAGCCCATAACAAAGTGTATACATGTATATGGCAAAATCTTAATGTTTTCACACCAAAAATGCAATTACAAATTAATTTTAGTGCCATATGAAAATATGAAAATAGAATCTAACAGTTGTACTCCTGT
This sequence comes from Loripinus fragilis, assembly GCA_964019695.1. Classification (NCBI taxonomy): domain Eukaryota; kingdom Metazoa; phylum Mollusca; class Bivalvia; order Lucinida; family Lucinidae; genus Loripinus; species Loripinus fragilis. Next base: position 814,879 of record OZ026525.1, read on the forward strand.
ATTATTGAATTTATTACAACTTAAAGGGAAAAAATATTTAATTTATTAAACCAGTTGAAGAAAAGAATTAGAATGTGAGGGTTTGTCAAGCATTTTATTGCGTTTTCTCTCATGTTTAATAAATTCAATACTATGGGCCTCGACGCGAGAAAACCTGTCTTCGGGGGGTCGCGAACAACAAAGGCGCAGACCAGCCTGCACATCCACGCAGATTGATCAGCACCTTTGTTTTCGCTTTAAGGAAAGTACCATAATTTTTTTATGTAGACTTGTTACAGATGAAATTTCAATTTTCTAGCTAGGTAACGTAGCTAAGGAGATTGGTTTGAGTCTCGCTTTTTCAGAAACCCCGAAGACAGGTTTTCTCGCGGCAAGGCCCATATATAAGCACTCATGTCAGGTCCTCTATTTAACTTCTAAAGAACAAGGAACACCATGCACATGCAGAAACAGGAATGGAAAATATCCTTAAACTGAGAAGAATATGTATTATACTTACACTTTTCTACCCGAAAGAACAACTCTTAATCTTGCGTTTCTTACAGATCTCATGAAGGACCTATTAACAGTCTGATGCAAATACAATGTATAACAATAGTAATCATATTCTAATCTGACTGGCTGTATCTATATTAAGAAGGTCATAAAATTTTGGTAATCAATGCAAAAATATGAGCAGTGAAGGCTCAGAGAAGTCACTATTTCTGTAGTCTCACTCAATGTCTAGCCTCACAGGGAAGCTGGGAATTTACATTTTTATAGAATTTTGTTAGTTTCGATTCTTTACATCCCAGTCAACAATTTTTCAGTCATGTAGGGACTGTATAAAGTACTAAGCAGTGGGTAAACTGTCTTGCTCAAGGACACAATACAGTGGCTCCGCCAGCGGTGAAACTCAAACTAGTAACCCTTCATTCCCCGCTCTAACACTCTACCAAATGAGCCACTGCGCTCCTTTTATAGAATTAATTTATGCTTGAGCAATAAGTAATTATTCATATGGGTTGCATGGATTTCCCTGAAGCAGGACACTGTAAATTCGGAAATTTTCGCAAGGGTTTTATTTTCGTGAAACTTCACATATGCGAAGTTTCGTGAAAATAAAATCCTCACGAAATGGCGTAATCACTCTGTCTTTTACTAATGAAGGTAAATGATGTCATAGTCGTTAATTGTTACGTCACAAATATGTCTTTTAACGCTATTCGCGAAAATAAAATTCTTGCAAAAATATCCGAATTTACAGTATTGAGTCCAAGACTCCCAACGCCCTATCTGGGACAACTAAGAAAACATTCTATCAACCTCTTGGGGCCTCAACTTATAACCAATTGAAAATTAAAACTCATTAAAAACACCAAAGTCTGGGTCCATTTGATATGCAGAATTTTTATGCTTAAGTGGGGATTCACAATGGCATGCCATCAACTGCGTGCTTCTTTGTAGTGTGTAGCTTTTGCACTGAATGCTAAACTTACAGCTTTTCATAAAAATAATAGGGTATTTTATCTTCTTTTGTTGTAAATTCAAAAACACTGGAAAATGAAATTTCACAATGCATATTTTGGTAATCTATTTGGGAGCACTGCCTTAATGTGTAAATCCTTCTTAAGTTATCCTTCCAAACTCTCAACACAGGAACAAGAATAGTCAGAGGACTCTTAAAATTCATTATTGAGTGAAATAACTTGGACTGTCTGTTACAGATTTGATCAGTTCTAGTATATGAGCCAGTGCATGAGATTTCCAACATTGTGGTATGTGGGACCAGCAAAGCCTCAGATCAGCCTGCGCATACGTGCAGTCTGATCAGAGCCTTTAATAGTCGCTTGAGTATTCTATGATTGTTAAGCTACTGACTGAACACCATTTGGAGTTTCTAAGATTAACAGGAGGCTGAAGAGGCTTGTCTGAGTCTACACATGTCAAAATGCCACTTTGTTGGAAATCTCATGCTTATCACTTAATGAAGGTCAAAAGTATTGCAGAATGCTCCAAGAGAGCATTCTGCAATACTTTCGCCCTTCATTTAGCTACCATGTGTCTTTAAGACCTTTGTTTTGTCTATTTTTGAGTGGCCGTTTAAGACAGGGTTTACTGTAGTCAAAGGACTCTTAAAATTCATTATTGAGTGAAATAACTTGGGTTGTCTCTTATAGATTTGATCAGTTTGAGTGTATTGCTTTAGGTCTAAAATAAAATTTTATTTGTTTCCCCTTACCCGACCCACCCCGAAAAAAGGCCCTACTCAAAAAATTTATTTCAATTTTCAGTCAAGATTTTATTTTTAAATTTCGTTGCAAACTTAGAGAATTGTCTAATGCAAACAGTGTTATCTTTAAAAAATATTCTTAGCTAATTGTTTGTGAATTTAATTTTATTGCCTATAGGGTCAATGTAGGTACATTCGGACACTCTCGTGTTCAACTCTTTCTGGGTACACGACATGTCGTACAATGTAACGTTTCAAATAACATATAGATGCTTATATTATTCAAGATATGTTTTAAAACAATTTTGTCACGAAAATATGATAAAAACCGTGATAAATCCTCGCTACTCTGCCTTTAATCAGACAGCTGGTACAATCGGACAATGGCTGGTACATTCGGACATACAGGCTGGTACAATCGGACAACATTAAAAGCGATGCATATGGGCGTAGAATCGGTCGACAAACGTATTTTTATTTATTCTTCAACAAAATATAACACTTTGTCCATAAATACTGATCAAGTAATATGTTCAGCAGCTTATCTCCTCCTGTTACCGATTCAAAGGACGACAGCAATTAAGCTTTTGTGAAATAGGGAGGATGGGTGCTACTGATCACCTTGCGCCACCCAATGACACCCACTATATACTACATGTACTTTATTGTTTATATTGATTAATTAACAGTATATTAGAACCAAAATATGTTTCTGTGATAGTTTTAAGGCATAATTTTTATACAAGTGCATAAACTAAATGCAGACTGATAGCCAAAGAATTGGCCAGTAAAATGAATTTAAGTGCCCACCCCTAGTGGTGTTGGTTGTTTAAAAGCGGTGGTTCTGTTGTTGTTGATTCATTGTTTATAATAAAAATGGTTGCTCCAATCATTTTGTGCGGGGGTGAGGTCGGGAGGGAGTTTGATCCGTTTTGTTGTCGTCTGTCTTCTGTGTTTCTTTCCGTCTTTTTCTCTGTCTCTTCTGCACGTTGTCGTCGGTCGTGGGATGGTCTGTGATCTATGGCATTTCCTTCCTGATCATACTCGCATACTTTTTGTACATTAAATAAAGCACCCATCGTGGTAAGTTAGGCAATCGTGTCTTGCAGTAGACAGATAGATATGTCAGTATAGAGAGAGGGTACTAGGGTTATTTTGTAAAAACAAACATACAAAAAACACCAGTTATTGCGTATCAACGCCAACCTACGGCCTCAAGAGAAGAATAAACGAACATGACCAACATAGAACGAACAGGCACAAAGGGTACCCATATGGGCTATTTCAGAGCTATTACAATCACAATCTTCCAGTGCCAGAGTTCACACAGTGCTATCCGAAGGTAAACACAATTGGCTTTCGCCAGGTAATCCAAGTACACCAGACGATCTTACAAAAAAGAGAGTACCTATTGTCAGGAAATAACCACAAACACACACTGCATACCAACCATTAAGTTAGACCATGTTATAGAAGAGAAAGGAATTTAGGTCTAAGTAGGCCTGTGACAAGCATTTTAATAAATGTTTTGACTTGTTTTGGTGCAAGTTGGATTCGTTTTGAGCAACTAAAATATGCTGTCCGACTGTACCTGCAGTTCGTTTTTATTTGGTTGGTACAGTCGGACACATTTTGTTTGTCAAAGTGCAACCAAATCTATGGGATTTTTCATTAAATGCATTTATAGTCACAAAATTTAATGTCCGCAAAACACAACTGCAGAGAATGCAGTAAGTTATTACCACGATTTAGACTATACACGTGTGTATTATCTGGGGCGGTGGTTACGTTTGGTCTGGTGAGATTATTAACATTTGGAGCTCTGAAAGTTTGCTATGACGTAGACATTTTTCAGCCAATGAAAATACATGTATCAAAGATAATGAACTTGCAACGCTGCGAAAATGAAATAACTGTTTTTATTGGCTTTTATCTGGATTACACATAGCAATGACAGCCGCAGTCGCACTGAAGTTATCTAAGATATACAAAAGTGTCCGACTGTACCTACACCGGCCGAATGTACCTACATTGACCCTAGTAGGACTATACAGTAAAACCTGAAGGTTAAATGACGGTCGAAAGTATTGCAGAATGCTCCCTGGGAGCATTCAGCTGCATTCTGCAATACTTTTGACCTGCATTATGCTATAATAGGGCTAGAAAAAAGTTTTTAGTGGCCCTTAAGACAGGTTTTACTGTATACAATTAAATTTAATGGGTATCCAATTTGAGAAATTAAAAAAATTAATTTTCTGACCGACCGACCCATACCAGTAAAACAGGGTCGGGTAAGGGGAAACAAAAATATTTTTTAAGGTTAGCTTTACCTGCTTCTATAGGATCATCTTTATCTTTCTGTTCTGTAGTCTCTTTGTCAGCTTCTGACACTGGCTCCTGAATAATTGCCTCAGTACTCGTTCCTCCTTCAACCATTTCTGTTTTCTGTTCCCCTTCTACAGTTTCTTGTACATCAACCTTTTTCTCTTCTGTAACTTCCGACTGCTCTGACTGTTGCTGAACATCTGGCACTTGCTCTTCTTTTGCCTCAGATTTCTCTTGTTCTTCTGCATCTAGTGCAGACTTTTCAGTTTCTTTTTGTTCGCCCTCCTTTTCACCAGCACCTGGTTCCCCGTCAACAGTTTCTTTTTGTTCTTCGGTAGCCTCACTTTCTGTTTTCTGCTCAGTCTGTTCTTGTTCTACTTGTTCTTTATCTTTCCCTTCTTCCTTATCTTTCACTTCTTCTTTATCTTTTTCATCTTCTTTATCTTTATCATCTTCTTTGGGTGTTTGTTCTTCTTGAGCTGTTTGTTCTTCTTGAGCTGTTTGTTCTTCTTTAGGTGTTTGTTCTTCTTTAGGTGTTTGCTCTTCCTGGCCTTGCTCTTCCTTGACTTGTTCTTCTTTTACAGGCTCCTCTTCCTTGGTTTGTCCAGTTTCTTTCTCAGATTCCTCGGTTTGTTCTGTTTTAATTTCTGCTTCACTTTGTTCAGCTATTGGTGAACCAGGCTTCTGCTCTGTTGTTTTGAAACATGCAATAATGTAACACAAACTCGAAATAACACACCTGGTAGGCAGCAATCAAAACGCTCCTAACAATCGACAAACAACGATCAAAAATTGCTAGAAGCAGTGTTTTTGATTGCCATTTGTCGCCAATCAGGCGACAAATGGCAATCAAAAACTCTGTTTCTGATTATTATTCTGACTATTTTTGATCTACGTTCGTCGATAGTATCAACGTTTTTGATTGTCGCCTACTCGGACTGAATAATAACAACATGCAAAAATATAACTAGTCAGTCATTTCATTTTATGTTTCCAATTCACTTTGAATTTGTTGCATATTGGAAGGTTCCAGGTAGGAAATAAGATGATACGAGCCACGACATATGATTTCCAACAATGTGGCATTTTGACATGAATAGACTCAGACAGGCTTGTGCAGCCTCTTTTAAGCTTAGAAACTCCAAATGATGTTAGGTCAGTAGCTTAACAGTCATAGAATATTCAAGCGACTAGCAAAGGCTCTGATCAGACTGCGCGTATGCGCAGGCTGGTCAGAGCCTTTGCTGGTCGCACATACAACATCATTGGAAATCTCATGTCGCGGCTCAGTATTTATATGTATTGCATAAATCACATAAAAAGTTGGACATTGAATAATTATAGCATCATATATGCCATTTAGCATTTACCGCAATCTTAATCAAGATGCAATATATAAAAAATTTGATAGCAATATAAAGGTTCATACATATGTAGACATGCAAAATGTTAATGGCCTTGTAAAAATGTCAGTAAATGCCATGCAATGAAGGTGATTTCAATTCAATTCGGGCCAATTAAAGTTAGATCTTTATATTTTGGTGAGAAGAAAATATCTGTTACTCGTTACTAACAGAATGCAGTTGGTTAAAAATAATATTGAGCATGCATTCATTAGCATCACTCTGTAAGTATTTTTTTTATCTGGGAATAGTATCATAAATGTTCTACAATTTCGAAAACTTTTCTCTTTCTGTTCTCAAATAAAATGTAGATTATCAGGCCTTGGATTTACAAAATAGCAAACAGGGAAGACCCCGATCAGTCTCCTTCTGAAGATGCATAGTTTTTCCAGATCTTTTTTGGCAACAAGTGTTCAAAATTTTAGAATATCTACTGTATATGCAGGAAAAACTTAAATCGTGGAAGATATCAGGTATATAGAACTTTGTCTATTGACTGTAGCAGGATAATACAATTAAGATCAATAGATAAACATTTTTTAATGCTTCTTTGTAAACTTGACCATCAAAATAACACAATGCTTTTTAAAATTGTGAACAGAATCAAAAACATTTGAGCCAAGCATAGGTCCAGATAAAAGTTTTTACTGTAAAAAATTGATTATTTTACAATGAGATGGTTTTTCTAAGCACCCAAAACAACTGTTAAAATGGACCAAATTATTAACAATTTTTACACCCAAAAATGTTCATACTGCCAGTTAAGCAAACTTTTTTTAGCGCTAAATGGATTATTTTCTTATCAATCAGTTTAAACATGTGGTTTGCTCAAAAGAACCGTCTCATTGAGCCGGTTCTTTTGAGTACCCACAACATATGTTTTGGTTGAGAAATAAGAAAAATAATTTTCAGTTAAGTACTCTTATATGGGGGCCTGATGTTGTTTACCTGGACCTATGGCTATGCTGCATTGTGAACAATGTAACAGTTTTAAATACTACATACCACCCCCTTCCTTCTGCTTCTGTTCTTCCTGAGTGGTCTCTACCTTCTGTGGACTCAGAGGTTTGGTGGTCTGTTCAACCACCGGCTTCTGGGCTTCTTCTTCTTCGTCATCACTGATACTGTCATCAGCCTCATCCACCTCAACCACAGGCCCTGATATATCATAAAACAAATGAGCCATGTAATGAGATATATGTGCAAAGGAAATCAGGTAAATAGAGAATACTAGATGAGTGTCTTTTGATATCAAGTTTACCAGGCAAGGCTTCGAGAACTCTTGTTGACATCGCAAGGCTTGCCAAGTTATAGAGAATACTAGGTGAGTGTCTTTTGATATCAAGTTTACCAGGCAAGGCTTTGAGAATGCTTGTTGACATCGCGAGGCTTGCTGAGATATAGAGAATACTAGGTGAGTGTCTTTTGATATCAAGTTTACCAGGCAAGGCTATGAGAACACTTGTTGACATCGCGAGGCTTGCCGAGATATAGATAATACTAGATGAGTGTCTTTTGATATCAAGTTTACCTGGCAAGGCTTTGAGAACGCTTGTTGACATCACTAGGCTTGCCGAGCAATTCAACATGCTTTCTCAAAGCCGAGCTTGGTAAACTTGATATCAAAAGACACGCACCTGGTATTCTATTTATCAGTTCACCCATTGTTTCACTCTTCAAACAAGCAATTATGACCTAATTTTTTATTTTTTTGTGTTGATTCATCGTCATTAGCGACGTCATTCAAAAAGTGCAACGTCATCATGACCTGATAAAGGCACATGCCGTGAGATAGACCATGTTTATCAGGCAAACTGCAGCAAAACAGTTAATATGAGAGGTAACTGATAAAAGCCTATACTGTGGCCTTTTCTGTGATATTCACATGTTTTTAGATATCATATTCAACCTAATAAACACATATTCTCTTTTAAGGGCACCCTTGTGAGGAAATTTATATATATGTTACATACATTCCAAATTTTCAGTCAGCTTTGTTGTAGAATTACATTTATCATATGATAATTGTATAATAATAATTGTAATTGATACGTTATTGTTATTCAGTAAATATCGACATGTTATAAATAATGTTATGACCACACATCATGTAACACTTTCCGCGGGAACAAGTAACATCATGACGACGCCTGTTACAACAATGCAAATTTTCATTTAAATAAACAACAAACTTTGAAAGCAAAAAAATCTCATTTAAACGATCACATGATAAACAGAATCCTACACTCTTAAATATTTCATATTAAATTTATAAAACTCGCCAAAGACTCGTTTAATAAATCTCATATGAAATGATCACTTGTGTAAGATCCTTTATATATTACATAGTTTCTTGCTCATATGTCTTGTTTGTTTTCCTATGTTTCTGTGTCTATTCCTCTTGGTGCCATGGGTTGGTCTGTGATTTGTTATTGCCGCATTTTCTGTCGTATACACTTGTTTTTAGATGTCATATTTGACCTAATATGCGAGATTTATAGTAAATTAAAGTAATAAAATGATTGACAAGCCGAGGTTGATCATTTGTTTATGTGGCTGCAGCTTACTCTAAAAAATTTCCAAAAATAGGACCGCTCTGTGGGATTTTTTTCAAGGGTCATCAGAAACACAGGTGTATTTTTTTCTTGGCCTAATGACATTATAACAATAACCAAGTGGACTCCTTTTACCTCATTTAACTGACATCTAGTAAATCTGAGTTGGCAACTTTGCTTTCCTCTTTAATTCCACTCCGGTGGGTCGGACTTCAGACTCTATGACGGTTCCGACTTAAAGACTTATCTATAGATGAGATGGTTAAGGCCTGATGCTTTGACTGTTGTCAGGCCCAGCGGGGCTTACCTGTTGGATTTCTTTTGCTCAGATATTCAGTTTTATGTACTGTTGTGTCCTTATCTTTGCTTTATCTCCTTTTTATATCTTGATTTATATGTTCTAGGAGGTGATGCATTGATAAGTAAGGGGTCTTTCATGCAAACAAAACATCTATGTGTCTTGATCCACACCTGAACTAGAATGAGGTAAGCACTGTGAAACTAGTTTAAGCCCTCCAGTAAAAGTAATTTTTACTGACCGTTCCAAGGCGGTGCTTCTTTTGTGTTAATGTCTTGTGTTTGTCTTGTTTTCTTGTCTGTTCATTGCAGCCTTGTGGTCACCTGCTGGGAAAGGGATAACCTCTTGGCTCTCTTGTATGTGATGTTTATTGTGTTTTTGTCACTTTCCCATGTGGTGTCCTGGGTCGGGTGTGGTGCTTGACTGTATTGATTCCTGATCTTTGCCATCTTTCTTACTTTGACAATATCACTCTTTATAAATACCATATTCAACCTAATAAGTACAACATTTATATGCTTTGAAAACAGTGTAGACCCTGATCAGCTGGCTTTTTATTTTAATGCCCAAACATGTTTTCTTGTACTAAGCCAATTTCGCCACACGTCATTCTTATATAATTGCCTTTATATACGATTCTCATATGAGTCTTATATAATTCTCATATGTAAACCTGAATATATGATTTTCATATGTGCAGTTTCATATGACTTTTATATAATATGATTTATATGATATTTACATGTTCACAAAATCATATAATTTTTTATGTAATTAATATCATATGAAACCCATGTAAGTTTTATATGATCTTTATATGTGTACTATTTCATATAATTATGCGATAAATTAATTTATATGAATTGATGATAAAAATAAGATCATATAAGTTTTAAATGTAAATTAATATATGTGATAATCATGTGTGTTGAATTAAGTTTTGTTACATTTTTATAATTTTCAAATACAGTGCATTACACATCATCCTCATGTGACTGCCTTTTTATATAAATTTTATATACTGCCTTTTTATATAAATTTTATATAAAGGCACTCATATGATATTTATATAAAAGGGCAATCATATGATTCTCATATAATTATAATATGATTATTATGTAAAAATGCTTATCAATATCATATGATTATTATATGTATTTCAGTTTACGTAAAAATCATATCATTTTCATATGAAAATTATATAATCTGTTTTATATGATCCACACGCGGCTGCCTTTTTTAACAAGTATTATATAAAAGTTTTTATATAAGAATCATATGATTGTTATATGATTTTTACGTGTGGCGAAATTTGTAGTGTAATAATAAAGAAAGCGGTATTCCCCTCTCAACTGTGAACTTTTACTCAAATGTCATGAGATAGTTGTCATTCGGTTTGGCTTAACACTTAAACTTACATTTTCTTGGGTTTCTAAGATTAGATTTAATGGATTCCCGGGATTCCCCTCTCAACTGTGAGCTTTTATTCAAATGTCATGAGATAGTTGTCATTCACTTTTGCTTAACATTTAAACTTACATTTTCTTGGGTTTCTAAGATTAGATTTAATGGAGTCCTTGGCAACATCCCAGTAGTTCTCAAACAGACTTAATATTCTGTGTCTGTCCAACAAACCAATCTGTAAGTAAAAACATGAACAATTTCACTGCATATAGTCAACAAATACTGTAAATTTGGAAATTTTCGTGAGGGTTTTATTTTTGAGAAACTTCGCATATGCGAAGTTTTGTAAAAATAAAACCCTCGCGAAATAGCGAGATCATTCTGTCGTTTCCTGATGGATGTAAATCATGACCTAGTAATGAATTTCAACGCCGAAAATATGTCATTTAATGCTATTCGAGAAAATAAAATTCTCGCGAAAATTTCTGAATTTAAAAATTGAGGATCTTACATGAGTGCTGAATTTCCAAGTGTTGATGTTAACAGGCAACAATTCTGAATATTATTATTTTTAAACAAAACTGCATTTCCAATTGCTAAAAACATGTTTTCGATTGCAAAATACACATTTTGGCATTCAATAACCTTATGTTTGTGTTCTACAATCATTGTTTTGATGATAACTTTTTTTAATCGAAATTGCTTTTTTACATAGATCAGTGCACTGGCGATCGCCCTCTACCTTGTGTGATTACTGTACAGTTAAAGTTTAAAAGTTATGAACACTATTCAACAGCAAAAATGCCTGGGCAATAAGTGTAGAACTGGTTGTCCAATATATAATTGGTGCTCCTAAGAAGAATTCTGAACAGGACTTTCTATTTGTTTAATATTCTCATAGGTCAAAAAGGGTTTTAGATAAGACTGATAACAAAAATATAATTTTCTTATTTCTCAACCAAGACATATGTAGTTGCTACGTCCAACTCTTAAAGAGGTGATGCATTTACAAGAAAGTACATTATTTCACCTTTGACCTTGACCTTAGGTCAAGAACACACATGAAATGTTGCCCAATATCCCCTTGAGCATATGACCTATGCACCTGCAAAGTTAGAAGTTGCTATGTCCATCGGTTTAGGAGGAAATGCATTTACACAAAATATTTTATTTGACCTTAACCTTGGGTCAATGTAACATGAAGCATTGCCCTCTACATCATGTGACCTATATACCTGCAAAGTTTGAAGTTGCTATGGCAAACGGTTAAGGAGATGCATTTAGAAGAAAAAACATTATTTTACCTTTGACCTTGACCCAGTCAAGGGGTCAAGGTCACACAAAATGTTACCCAGTACCCTCTACATCATGTGACCTATGCACCAGCAAAGTTTGATGTTGCTACATCCCACAGTTAAGGAGAAGATGTATTTACAAGAAAATACATTATTTGACCATGACAGGAAATGTGGCCCAGTACCCTCTACATCATGTGACCTATGCATCTGCATGATCCTGCATAGTTTTAAGTTGTTATGTCAAAAGTTTTAGGAGGAGATGCATTTACAGGAAAATACATTATGCAAGAAACATGACGAATGACAGACCAACTTTGGTACAAAATTAATATACGTTTTTTTTCTAAAGAAAAAAGTGGGTATAACAATGATGGGTATTAAAGAAATATTCACAGTTTTATGCTGCAAAATTTTGTTTATCTAAACCTGTGGGATTTGTATTGTAAAATTGTTATAATCTTCATATTCATCGGTTTGAACATTTGTTTTGGGTGCTCAAAAGAACCATCTCATTGAGACGGTTCTTTTGAGTACCCACAACATATGTTTTGGTTGAGAAATAAAAAAAAATTTTCAATTACATCTGTCTGGATTCTAACTAGTATTTTGTTATTAAAAGTCCAGATAAACAAGAGGGTCTAGATGGGGGGGGGAGTCTGGTATTCACTATTCATTAAAAATTTAGCCCATTATTCATCTCATTAACATTTTGGGTTATTCATTAAAATAAGACCAATTATTCATTAAAAGTAAGAAAGGTGGCAAAGAAATCTGATTATTCACTATTCATTTTTTTTTTTTCAATTCATTAAAAAATGAAAAAAGTCAATAAGCAATGCTTATTAGATACCCCCCGCACAGTAAGAGTCAGTGAAAAAACTTGGCAAGTTATAGTTCGAACAAGAAGACCTTAGTTTTGATAAGAAGATTTCAGTAGAATCTGTGCAAACAAAAATTATAAACTCCTTCATGCATATGTTCAATGTGTCTACATTGTATCCGCAAAGTATCAAATTGCTCCATCAAAAGCTGTAGTAGGAGTTGATCGGCCCATAAAGGCACTATCCATGCATATACAAAAGCCATATAAGGGAATAATTGTCTAAGTTCTCACAGTTGTCATTTTGTCAAAATTATTTTTTCTGAACAAAACTCCTTCATGCATATGTTCAATGTGTTTAAATTGTATAGGCAAAGTCTCAAATTGTTCCATCAAAAGCTGTGGTAGGAGTTGATCGGCCCATGAAGGCACCATCTATGCATATACAAAAGCCTTATTAGGGAGAATTGTCTAAGTTCTCACAGCTGTCATTTTGTCAAAAAATATTTTTTCTAAACCAAACTTCTTCATGCATATGTTAAATGTGTCTACATTGTACAGGCAAAGTATCAAATTGCTCCATAAAAAGCTGTGGTAGGAGTTGATCGGCCCATAAAGGCACTGTCTATGCATATACAAACACCTTATTAGGGAAAAATTGTCTAAGTTCTCACAGCTGTCATTTTGTCAAAAATTATTTTTTTCTGAACTAAACTCCTTCATGCATATGTTCAATGTGTCTACATTGTATAGGAAAAGTATCAAATTGTTCCATCGAAAGCTGTGGTAGGAGTTGATTGGCCCGTATATGGCCTATAATAGCATAAGCACAAAGCACTATATTAAAAGCCATTTAGAACTACAAAGGGAAATAACTCTAATAGAATTGGCCCCTAGCCCTTACTTTTTTGTCTCAAGTATTTGTCTTGCATATATGAACATGTTTGCAAGGTTTGATGAAAATCCAGCAATGACTCTTCGAGTTATTAAGGAAAAAGCACTATATTAAAAGCCATTTAGAACTACAAAGGGAAATAACTCTAATAGAATTGGCCCCTAGCCCTTACTTTTTTGTCTAAAGTATTTGTCTTGCATATATGAACATGTTTGCAAAGTTTGATGAAAATCCAGCAATGACTCTTCGAGTTATTAAGGAAACAAAGCGTTACGGACGGACGCACGGACGGACGCACGGACGGACGCACGGACGGACGGACGGACAACGTGAAAACAGTATACCCCCTACAAACAAAGTTTGCGGGGGGTATAAATAGGATTATTCATTAATTTTCAGGCCCTCATTATTCACTATTCATTATTTATTTGGCTGATTATTCACTATTCATTATAAAAAAGGGCCATTATTCACTAATCATTATACCCCATCCAGACCCTCAAACAAAATACCAAAGACAACAGTAAGAGGAAAAAATCTGAAATTTTAGAACTTTTCCTTTAAGGGCAGTACTAAAATACTGAAGGGGAAGTAACTCACCCCACTATGATCACATGACAGGAAGAGGTTGGTAAGGTGTATTCTTCTAGCCTCTCTCTGGGAGAGCGATCTGTTGGCTGCAGCACATTTTGCCATGTGTAACATGAACCTGTCAAACAACTGCAGTGGAAGTTCCTCCGTGTATTCCGAGACATACTGAAAACAAATAAATTTAACCCTTAAAGCGCCAATCACGACTGCAGCAGACGACAAATTTTGAGACATCTTTCCTAGTTTTCAGCAAAAATAAGGAATGATATTTCATGCCAGCATATGATTCTTATGAAATATCCTGCCTTATTTGTTATTTTGAAAAAGTGGCAAAATTTGAAATGGTTGTCTGCTGCAAATTACAGGTGGCGCTTTAAGTTTATTAGAGATAGAATTTTCTCCCACCTTTGCCCATGTAAGATAGGCTGTCAGCTCATGTAAGAAAATTCTATCTTACATGACCACGTGACTGCTTTCTTACATGGGCAGAGTAAAATATTCTTTTATACCGAAAAAGGATAATCAAAGGACCAATATATTGCGCATAAGTAACTCAAAGGCACCAAGGAAGGATAAGCGTTACTTACTGACGTCACATAACGTTAATGACGTCACCGAACGTGCACCGCGTGAGGATAAAAGCAATGTGACGCTAATGGCATGAGAGGCATAGCAGGAATTTATTTTGCATATTGCAACTTAACTAAAGCTCCAATCGTGTGTTCCTGGCAATAACAAGGTGCAAACTATGTTTACACCCATTTCAATGCCCGATAAAAACACTCGTGAACTCAGAAATAATGTAAAACTAACGAGCAAAAAGTTAAAAATTTCCGTTTTGTACAGAGTTTTTCGTGTTCTGAAAAAAAACCTTCGAAAAGTGGGAGAAAAACAATCCATCATGAGCCTGTCCATGTAGGATAGAGAAATCTCACCCTCGGGGTCGGAATTTAACCAGGGACTCGACAAGCCTCGTCCCTGGTTAAATTTCCGACCCCTCGGGTGAGATATCTCTATCCTACATGGACACTCGTGGTGGATTGTTATAATCCTATTTTAATAGTTTTTCTATCCAAGAATCTCAACAAGTGCATAATGATCGAGGTGAAAATTTATGTGTATAAAGCATGATTTGGTTTGGTTTGGTTCTTTATGTCCCAGTCAACAACTATGGTCATGTCAGGACGGTCAATTCACCTAACCACAGCTTTTCCTGGGCAAGCTTGACTAAACAGTTAACCAGTGCTTCCTGCACATACTTTCGCTGTAACTCTTGCACATACTTTCGCTTGTAACTGACAACAACCCTTCTTGAATCAGTGGAAGGGAGGAGAATGGCCGTAGAAATTATTTCGTGATCGAACCCTCTCATTGAGACGGTTCTTTTGAGCACCCACAACATCTTTTCGTTTGAAAAAAACCAAATGATTTTCAATTAGGCATTCTTATTTGGGGGCATTCCTTGATCAAGCGAACCCATAGGCCACAAACAGTAAATAAATCACTGCAGGCCTAGGGTACTTAATAATCTGGAAAAATAGAGAAACCTACCAAATTTGAAAACAGCATATGGAATTAAATTGGCTTAGTACCTTTGGCTTAGTACCTTTGGCATGCCAAGATAACCAAAACAGTGTACCAAGCTATAGTGGTGGCAATATCATAACCTTTAATTGCTCTAAAAATGGGGATGAGGGCCAAGTAATTATCTTACAAAGGCATTGTGCAAAAGGAAACTCGTATTGTTGTATCATTTTGTATATGTTTGTTTGCATTGATGCTTTATGTCAACAATTTTTCAGTCGTGCCGGGATGTTTTCCTGTCTTCTTGGGTTGAACTAGGCCTATAAGCAGTGGATAAAGTGGCTTGCACAAGGACACAACACAGTGCCACCGGTGAGTCTTGAACTAGAAACCCTTCATTCAACTCCAAATCAAACACTTTACCAACTGAGCCACTGTGCTCATCATTTTATATGAAACTGTCTTACCTTGGCAAATTCTTTCACAGTAAGAACTTTACCGCTCTCGTCAGTGGCTTCTAGTGGATGACTCAGCTTGGCAGCTTCTCTCAGATCATCAGGAAATCTCTCAGACAACTCCACAAAAGATCGCAATGCATTTTGAAGCTAAAATTAGAAATAAGCCAGCCAATGAGAGCTTCTTCTTTATCTCAAAGGGGACAACAAAGGCTGAATGAGACAAGCATAGCAGAGCTCACCCTTCCATAAGCCAGTGTAGCCATTTACTACTAAAAATGTAGAGTGGCTACAAATATAAGTCATTGGCTAAAAGTGCATTCTAGGTGGTTCAAAAATTACATAATTGTGAAAAAGTGTATTTTGATCAGCTTTTGGATCTCCAATATTGCTTTAATTATTCCTACACACTTTATAAGTGTGCCATATTTTACTCTTTGGATGCTGGATGTTTTAGATACCATCAGGGTGCAAACAGTCTGGATCCAGATCAGGTCTGACATTTTGTCGGGCCTGATCTGGATCCAAACTGTTTGCAAAGGCAAACAGACGACAACAAAAGTCACCCCTAGCGAGCAAAGAGTTAAATACAAAACAACTTGTTGATGCTACTTTCTGGCTAAAACCTTGGCTAAAGTTAATTTCATTTGGCTCCAGCTTTTTCCATTTGGCTAATGGTTTGGCTACAACAAATTCTAAGCAAGGGTAAGCCCTGCATAGGTCCAGATAAGGAAACTTTTTGAGAATAAATTTGTAATCATTTTATTCCCCATCAATTTATACATAGTTTTGGTGTACCCACTACATATGCAGGGTTTCTTTTGGCCCATTTTGATGACCGATATTGGGTCATGTTCCCAAAGGCAAAAAGTATGTTTTCCCCCCAATTTCAAGCAGAAATTCCCAATTTAAGTAACAAAAAAATTATCACCATTTTGTGACATCTTAACTGTAATGTATTTTTGCATTCCAAGTTTATGGACCAAATGTTTGCTCTTTTCTTTATTTGATTATATTTTACGGTTTGAGTTTTTCCCAATTTTGTATAAAACAATGCGAAAAATTCCCTAAATCTTTGGGTCAGGTCATGTTCCAAAATGGGGAGAGAAAACCCTGATATGTTTTGGTTGAGAAATTAAAAAATAATTTTTAATTGTGCACTGTTATCTGGAGGCGTGAACACAGGCTCAGACAAGCATACAAAACTGTGCAGCCTCAACAGAGCCTTCACTTCTTGCACATTTAAAGGTTGGTTGTACAAAAAAATTGGCATTTGTAATTGCTTTTGGGTGAACTTTTTTTACCAATTCAACTTTATTAATTGTCAAATGTGCTATCAGAAATGAAATTTTGTTACCTACCCATTGTGATACAGCAAGGTATAATGTTCAGATTTATCTACTATTCTTATACAGGTTTCAGTGAAGTGTTAATGCACTGACTGTGCCCAAACTTTTATCTGCTTTGGCTAAGGTCAGAATTTTTTTATTAGTTGATTTACGGGGAAAAAAATCAGATTTAGGGTTGGAGGGGGGGGCAAAAAAAGCTCTGAAAATGACCAGTTGACTGGTCATTTTCAGAGCTTTTTTTTTCAGAGCTTTTTTTAGCATCTCCAGAAAAAACAATACAGCTATTAAGGTAAACCAACAGTCTGTATAAAATCTTTAAATATTTCATCATTTTGCTCACAATCTGGACAGGACACTTATCACTTTTAAAGCTGCATAGTCTGTAACTTTTGATCTTCTTATTTTAAAAATAATGTTTTTATTTTTCAAGAACACTGTAAAAATACTCATATTCAGGGAAACATTTTACCATTTTCGTAAATCTTAACAAGTTATCACTATCAAAACAACTGCATTTCTGTTAAAATTTAACGGTCTAGAATTATTGGAGGGACGCAAATAATTTCCAACAAGAGAAAAATGCACCTATTTGATAAGATAATTCACTTTTCCATGCAGTTTTCAGCTGTACTGAACATTTTTTATTGTGAAAGCTTAATTCTACTTTTACAAATGCTTTAAAAAGAAAAGAAATTTTTTTCGAAAAATGTTCATAGTTACAGAGTATGCAGCTTTAACAATATATCTCTCAAAAATACTGGTCGCACATATCAAATTGTTGGAAATCTCATGTCACGGCTCATTTAGAGTGTGTTAGAATAATTTTCAACCAGAGGGTTTACGGTGTTTAAGGTTTAGTAGCAACAAACTTTAAATACTGAAAACCTGTAGTTAAACCTTATATCCTTGCACTTCTGACTTTACCTTATTTTCCCCTGGTCTATATACTCATCTTTAACTTTGAACAAATAAATGGATAAGTTTAAATTTTGGGATGTACATGGATGAGTTGTGTAAAATGATACAATGTAACATCAAATAATGAAGACTCTAATCAGACTACCTTTTTCAAGAGCATTTACCTTGTTTGATAATAATAATCTGCCTGTCAGATTATTTATGGTAATAATTACTGTACTTACCAGAGAGAGTTCTACCCTGCCCTCTGGAGTGGCATTCCATTCTATAAACTGGCTCATCAGCACCCTCATTCTGCGAGCCAGTTCTTGTTGTTTCAAGAACTCTAACCTCTCTCTCTCATCTCGTCTTCTCTTAGCCTCAGCCTTGATTCTAGCCAACCTGAGGGGAAAAGAACATCACATGATGTCACGCCTGGGAGTAATATAATGCCATGGATTAAAATCAATAAAGTACTAGTGGTTTAGTAATGTAATGTAATGACATTCATAACAATGCTATGTACATAATGACAAAAACTTATGAGCTGCGACATGTGATTTCCAACAATGTTGCATTTTAACAAGTGTAGACTCAGATGAGCCTGTGCAGCCTCCTTTTAAACTTAGAAACTCCAAATGATGTTCAGTCAGCAGCTTAACACCCGTAGATTATTCAAGCGACTAGCAAAGGCTCTGATCAGACTGTGCGTATGTGCAGGCTGATCTGAGGCTTTGCTGGTCGCACATACCACATTGTTGAAAATCTCATGTCGGGGCTCTTATGTAACAAAGGAGAGCAACTATTACTGCACATAACACACCATTGCTTCATGGGTCTTCTTGGGTTGAACAGGTATTAAGCAGAGGATGAAGTGTCTTGTTCAAGGACATGAGTCGCCGGTGCACACCTTCAACGTGTGAACAGTCCATAGGCATACAGTCTACTCTCGATACCTCGAGTTTCAAGGGACTGGGCAAAATATGTCGAGTTATCAGTAGTTCGAGGTAACCAAATTATGACGTATACCTACCATTTTGGGGCGAAATAATTCACGTTGAACTCGTCCATTAATATATCGTTATAATACGGAGCTTTTTCATTAATAAACTACGGGATGAATTGACCCAAGAATCAATTGACATTTGAAATTGAAACATTAGAAATTCTCAGGTACCGCTACAGTCCTGACATTATGACTTTTTTGTCACTTTCTAAGACAAAATAAAATAAACATATCGTTTTCAGTCGGCAACTGGTCCCGCGGTCGCAGGTTTTACCCTTCTGTAAGTCTTCATATTTTAAGCCCCAACAGTGTACATGCACCGGCTTAATGTGCATATGCCTTCCTAATCTATTTTTGTCACCAATGTCCGAAAATAGCTTTGAACGCACAAGTCTGTTTTCAAAATAAATAAATGGGCCCGAGAAACAATTAAATTATGCTTTGGCCTTATTTAAAACGAGCAGTCATCGGACAGAGATTGCTCAAATATGACACCTTAGCTCATGTAGCCGCTTTGAAGTTGTACCACAATCGGCGACCGCGGTCAATTATGTAATTATACATATACAACACACTCATTTACAATTGCACTAGTCACACACGTGGACCAAGTGATCAAACAATTGGTGGTTTTAATGGGGATAATTAACGTTGAAAGCGGTGGATTAATTGGAGACACATTCAGATAAAAAGGTAATTTCTTATGAAATGGAATCGAGTTAGGCGTTGTAAAATACACTAAAATTGATCAGCGGGACCAGTTTTTCGTAACGAGTTATCAGTTTTATTGACTTAGCCGTTGTCGAGGTAAACGTTGTGGAATTGCAATAATATATAGGGGAAAATACCGGGACCGGGCCGTCAGGTCGAGATAAGTGATAGTATTGAGTTATGCATAGTTGAGTTAACGAGAGTCGACTGTAGTTCAATTATACAGAAATGAAATTTGATTACACCCAACTTACACAATGTAATCTACAGAAGGTTATGTAACAATTTCTGAGTTAAACAGTAAACACTCAAAAATATATTATCAAATGTGCACAAATATAGAGTGTACATATTCAATGTGTGAACAATCATAATACAAAAGTTGAATATAAAGGAATGAAAACTGCTTGAGTTACAGACACAAACCAGACACCCCCTAAGCATTTCAGATGGATAAAAAAAGACTAAGTTCAACACCCATCAAAAAAGTTAAAAAAAATTATGAAACATGCACAAAATAAATGGTGCACATTATCAATGTGTGAACAATCATTATACAAAGTTTAAATATAAAGGAATGAATACTGTTGGCGTTACAGATTACACAAACTAGGCACCCCTAAGCATTTCGGATGGAAAAATGTCTAAGTTCAACACCCCTCAAAAATGAGAAAAAATCTATGAAATGTGCACAAAATAGTATGTGAACATCTTCAATATGTGAACAATCATTAGGCAAAGTTTGAATAATAAAACTTTTGAAGTTACAGATTACACAAACTTGGCACCCCTGAAGTGTTGAGGACGGACGGACAGATGGACGGAGTGGACCCACTACTAGACCTGCTTTCTCTAAATTGATGCAGGTAAAAATGACAATACACTAAAGCATTAGATAATGCAGTATGTTATGAGGCCCATGTGTACTTTAATATGACAAAAAGGATTTTGGTGTCATATGATAAATAGAATCTAACATATGCACTCAGCTATTATTGAATTCATTAAACTTGTTGGAAAAAATTAAATAAAAAAAAAAGTTCAAAGAAGAACCTAAATCAAGCTGTTATGAACAGTGTAGTCAAAATTCTGGGGTCTGGTATGATTCTCGAGAACTCTCAGCATTTGATCTGAATATTCTCGAGAATCAGACCAGACGCCAGGATCTCAACTACACTGCTAGAAAGAAATCAATTTGGGTTCTTCTTTTGTTATTTGAATAAATTCTGTCATGTATAACAGGAGATATTTTAATTTTACTGTCGTCTGCTGACTTCTAAAAAAATCTTTCAGAAACAGTTTCAGAGTGTCAAACGGATTGGATCCAGATCAGGACCTATATCCTGTCGGTCCTGATCTGCGTACAAACTATTTTCAAAGGTTATCGGCAGATGACAAAAGTGGCTGCTAGCAAGAAAAGAGTTTATGAATTCAACAATAATGAGTACCAGGCCTTTATTTAAGAGTGCGTACCATAAAAATAATTTTCTTATTTCTCAACCAAAACATATGTTTTTTTGGGGTACTCAAAAGAACTGTCTAAATGAGACGGTTCTTTTGAGCACCCAAAACATATGCTTAAAATTATGGGTAAAAAAATATTTACAATTTTACGCTGACATTTTTTGTTTATCTAAACCTACGATGAGCACTCATATAAAGTTCTCTGTTACTTACCTGTTGTCTTCAATATTGAAGAGTTCTCTCCTCAAATCATCAGTGACTTCTCGAAGACCACGCACATAAGGTGAAGCCTCAGAGAAATTGCTATATTTCGGGTTATTTCTCATCAAGTATTGTGCAAGAAAGTTTATCGGATTAAAGTTGGGGTCCCTCTTGTCCCTTCCATCAGCCAGCCCTTTCTTATCGGCTTCATTCAGAAGTTTTTCTACCCCAAGTATTAACGTTGGAAGAACTTTCTCAACAAGATAGGCCCGAGTTTCAAGAGTTGCTTCAATAGCGTTCAACCAATCTCTGGCTAGGATTTCTGTTGGGATTTTTCTGGCAATGTTACTGGCCTGCTCCTTGGACATCTTAGTCAACTCCTTCTTCTCATTTCTCAGTCCAACTAACTTTTCCATCATAGACTGTTCATGTTGTCTCTTCCATCGCTGTACAGCACTGGGTACTCTCTTTTCTGGTGAGCCAGCTCTTCTGGCACTGCCCCTACTTCCTCTGGATCCTGCTGATACATTCCTCCCTCCTTCAACAACAGTGACCTTTTTAGGGGTGCCACCTGGGTTCACTACATCCATCATGGCTCTACTGTCTTATGAAACTTTGATGTTCCTAAAATAGTCAAAATAAGCCATTTTGAATGCGTTTTGATAAATATAGGGACCCATAAAATATGAAACCAAAAAATGCAAGAGGCATTTGCAATGCCATTGCAAATGCCTCTTGCAGTTTTGGTTTCATATCTGTTGAAGACATGACTTGATCTGTGAAACTTGTTCTGAACTTCTGAGAAGACAACTTTAATTTATCAAATTAAGAGTAAGAATTCCCACAGCAGATTACTATCTGAGAAAATTTGTAAATAAGAAGAGAAATCCCATATTTTCTTACAAACAGCAAAGGACCTTGGACTGTCTTAATGAAGGATTGCTTGCCCATAAAAATGAAAAGTTTCAAAGAAAATGATATTGTTTTCCATTGAAAAGATAGAAGGTTCAGCCCTCAAATTATCTGCAAAAAGGCTTTTCTCATTCGATAAAAAATATGGGTTGAAAACTCTGTTTTTCTATTCAACATATAGGAAATTGAAAAAGTTTTTTTGCGGTGCTTTCCCCCAGTGACCAATTTAAACTAATCCTTTTGCATACAGTTGTAGTTTCACATTACACACATCATATAAAAATGGTATGCTTGGTCAAAGGGGGGAAAGCTATCAAAATGCTCAAAAGCAATTTACTATAAATGTTCATTAGTCACTAAACTTGTACAAACCTGTAGCTTTATATCAATTGAAAATGGTATGTATACAGTATGTAGTTATGATACACATCAGTGAACAGGTCACACTGATTGAACTTAAAACAGAACAGGTATAATCTGTGTGTAAGACACTTACAGGTAATAAGCAAAAGTCATGGACATCATACTTATTTACAAAAACCAATGAACTCTTCTAGACCCAAATTCTATGCCAACGCATCACTTTCAACTCAAGTAACTGTTTTATGCTGCAAACATTATATTTCCATGTATTAAGCTAAATACCTTACGAAACTTTGGCTTTCTATGGAAAAAAATTTGTGCCACAAAACACACCCCGACCCCTTAAACCCTAAGGTCTTGGCCTTAATATGCATTTTTTCCCAAATATTTATTTTGCTAGGTGCACTAAATAGGTTTTGATTTTAAGCACAAAAATACAATTGTCAATTATACATTATTCTAGGCATAGGCTCTCAAAATTTGGGCAGATTGAATAGAAGACTTCCAAGGTCCTTCAAGAACCATAAGGATTCCCGCTAACTATGCCAGTAGAAAAGACCCATTTTGCAGCCACTGGTCTTGTAAGTTCTAGACCTCTATTCTCATCTGGCATATAACAACTGCACCAGCACCACAGGATTTCCTAAACATGATCGAACCATCTGGAAAAGCAAGACAGAATCTATGAGGAGCATCTATTGGGAGTTGGTTTACAATATTTTTGTCCCATTTGTTTTATCTGGTCTGTTGTACAATTCCCAGAGGATCCTGGCTGCTGATTACTTCTGACAATATCTCCTGGTTTGTAGGTAGGTGCTGGTTGAATCAGGTTGATACGGATACAGATATTGGTCATTTGCTTCATCTCTGAAGCCTATATATGTCAGCTGTCTTAAATGTCTGCAACTAGATCCTTGCTCCATGCGCATTCATTTTAGCTATTTCACTGACTGGAATTTGTGTAAGTCGAATATCTATATATTGAAACTCCTGATGCAACTTCAAGGGCCTCCCTGCTAACTCAAACTGTACATGGCAGCACCCTAGATAAGCAGCGTATTTGCGTAAATACGCAATTAAAATCCTCAAAAAAGCAATTAAAATGAAGTGTGTGCGTACCGAAAAGCAATTCTAACGATCGATATGCAATTACATGCGATGTCATTGCGTACCATTTGGTCCATTTCGTTTCCATTTCGCTTTATTACAAATGCCAGTCGGGTATTGATTTTTTTTACCAGCAAGCGCACAATATAACTCCAGTTTATGAATGAAATATCGGCGCCCAGACCAGTATTCGCGGAAAAACACAATGGTGAAAGTGAAACTTTGCAAAGTGTACACGCTCGAATGTCAACAAGGGGATGAGATTTGCTTAAGGTACAATAAAGTCCGCTAGTTTGATACTTTAGAAAGGCAGACGAAGGGAGTGAATAAATATGCAAGCACATTCCCGATGGCTTCATGCAATAAGAAAACGTGTAATCACAGAAAAAAAACGTGGCCTTAAAAATATGAAAATACGCAATTGTTTTTGCAAGTACGCAAGTGAGGATAACCAGGTTGCGTAAATACCCAATTGACCCAAAAGCTTATCTAGGGCGCTGACATGGTGCATCAAGATAGAGTGTTAATGCTTTCTTTTTAACAATTTCAAGTGGAAGCAAATCATCTGAGGATGTATTTTGCCATGACAGACAACCATACTCCATGACTGGTCTGACAAGACCTGCAACAATAACATTAATATTGCAAAGTTCTTGTGGCTCAATCAAGCATGAATTCTGGCCACAGATGCTTATCCGATACTCACCGAAAAGGTGAATAGGTCGATAATAAGATTGCATCAGTAATACTGAGTTCCATTATACAAGCCGGCTTTTATGGCAACATGATAGAGCCTCTGATTTCCAACCCGCGGGTAACAGGTGAAAAATGAAAAAATGCTAATCACCAATGCCCCAAGCTGGGGATCGAACCTGGGTCGCCAGGTTTGAAATCAGAAACTCTACTGGTTTCTTATAAAACCCAGCTTGTATGCTCGAATGCAGTATTACTGACACAATCCTATCATCTATGTATTCACTAGCTCTACAATACCATTATCAAATCTGACATCACACTTTTGCACGCTTTCTAATTCCTCTTGATGAACTATGATCTTGTGGATCTCATACAGACCTACCATACTCCAGGTCAGGTGGCACCTCTTAAAACAGCTAAAGATTTTATTTGTTGCTGTTGTTTGTCTTTTGTGGCATTCTTCTGTTGTGAAACTATAGAGCACTATCTGTTACAATAAAATTTATTTATATAGTCGGAAATATAATATCTCCAAATAATATATACAAAACAGTATAACATTAGCTATGAATAGCTATTTTACCGACTTTATGTGAAACTATAGAACACTATCTGCTGCACTGTGAACTATACTTCAATGAACGCAAGGCTATGAGAACTACACTTTTCCAACAGACAGGCATTACAAAACTGACAACAGACCTCCTTCTCAGCTTCGATGAGTGACCTCAAAAAGAATTTGGAATGACAATTGTTAAATTTGGCTCTGGGTGATTTTATCACACAAACGTCACATTATAAGTTTGCACAGCGCCCACTACAAACAAATAATACTGGGAGATGTGTACTAATGAAAATTACAGAGAGATCTCATTACCGGCAAGAAACTGTATCTACAAAGAATCCAAACCTAATAAACTCATGCTATTGTCTCTTGTGCTTCTACGCTTGCGTTGAAATTGTTAAAAATCTGCACATGTGTATGTTCAGCCTTTAAGTTTAAAATCTTTTTGTTGACAAATGTTGTAAAAATCATTGTTGTTGTAAATATTTATGCGAGCACCTGTTGAATTCCACTGGTTGTCGCGAAAACCTATTACATGAATAATATCTTCATTTTACACATTGATAAAAATAAAAAAGGAATCAATTTCATACAAAAATTATGAGCTTAAGTTTTTCACATATTACATAGCATTATGTATGTTAGGGAACACAGTGAATTTGGTTTTCATACGTTTTATTCACTTTACAAAGAGCGTTTCCAGAGGCGCCATTGCGTTGCTATGCGAGATTCGCGTTCAGTGTCTCTCGCTTTCGAACTTTAGAGCATGCAGCTTATCTTTCACAGTTTTGGGTGCACTCGCTATATCCAAGATCTTTCATGACAATTTGTGTGATTTCAGGGGTAATAATTTGAGTTTTAACCCCTTTTTTTCTATATAAAATGATTTTTTCTGGGTCTGCCTAATTACCGCCACGTATCATAAACTCGCGGAGTTCGCGCGCGTTAACCATAGACACTATAGACCAGTCCAATGTTATTGTTTTCATCCGGGCTTATTGACCACGTGATAATAATTTTGACCACGTGACTTTTTATTGTTGTTGGCAAAAAATCTTCCACTCAATGCAATAGCGATTGAGCTGAGCCAACATTTATGGGAGAAAAAAATCATCTTAAACGATATTTTAGCCCCATGTTTTGATTTGGATATGTAGAATAATTATCATACATTGGTTTACAATCATTTTCTTGTTAAAAAAAAAATATTAGTTTTTATTTGTATTTGATGGCCCCCGCTCAGGTGTTTTGGTTTGATGTTGACCGTTTCTATCTCAGATATTTTTGTTAAATGTCAATAAAATGTGTGAAAAAACACATCATTTGATAGGTCAATGATCAAACTATGGGAACCAGTCGTTAGAATTATTTTTTATGAAATAAATTTGGCTTTAAATTGCTACAAAACATGTGCTGTTTCCATGTCCAATACAGGTAAACAACAGTTTACTGCCAACCAGAGTATTTACCAGCTATCGGATAAAGACAGTAGTGTTCCAGATGACATTGATTTGTGACGCAGTGTTTGTACTCGTCTATACCCAGCTAGCTATCTATATGGGTCCCATGTGGGCACCCATATGGGGCCCATATGGGCAGTGCAACCGGGTTCCATATGGGTCCCATATGGGCTGGCCCATGTAAATAAAATAAAATAAATGGAAGAAGCAAGGGCGAATCCAGGATTTCTTGCTAGGGGGTTCAAATTTAAAAAGGAGGTTTCGATTTGAAAATTGTATATGATTATTTGATAGTTTATGCTGATTTTGCTTGAAATTCCTCATAAAAATGGAATAATTTTGTCTTAAATGGGGGTTCAAGCGAACTACATGAATCCCCTCTGTATCCGCAACTGTAGAAGCTAGCCATGCATTATAAAAAAGGAAATAAGTTTATATAAAGATGATTATATAATTTCTTTTTTCTTTAAGGGACTGTTATATGGGACCCATATGGGACCCATCTGGGTAACCCGCATATGGGCTAACCCATATGGGACCCATGCCGAACCTGGTTGCACTCCCCATATGGGTCCCATATGGGTAGCCCATATGGGACCCATATAGGCATGTTTGCTGGGTAGTTGCTCTTCCGCCTGTCAGCGATCCTCCCCATTAAAACAGTCAACAAATCACAGCCATGGATACAAAACATACAGGTTTACGGCAAATCTAAGTTTACATTGGAGGACGGGAACCAATCAACTCTGTTCAGACCACAGATTTGGTCTGGCGAGAGTTGCATAACGTGAGCGCTTTCATGTAGCGCTACATAGCGTTTTCCTAACTCTATGCAATGATTATGCTTAAAAAAGCGCTTTTTTGAAATAGTCCGTTTCGCAACGATAACATTCCTATCTAATCAACCGGTATAGCTAATCGGAGAAATCAAGTTGATTTCGCAAAATCAACTTTTCTTAAAGAAATCATCCGATAAAACCGATTTTTGGACGCAAGTGCATAATTTCTTTGTACCATTATGATTAAATATGTGTTTTTGCAGTAGTATGCAAAATTCATGCAAAAACTATCAATTTTCAAGGTCGATTATTTCGCTAAGGGTACAGATGTACTATCATGGTATCAAATTTCTTTGAAAAAGACAGGCTATTAAAATATTTTTTTTCGTTAAAAATTGATCTTTTCCTTAACTATATGATTAAATATGTGTATATTTAGTAGTGTACAAAATTTCATGCAAAAAATTGGCTAAGTCCAATATTTCACTTCGGGTACCAATAGAACTCTGTAATATCGCAGTATCAAATTTCTTTGCCGAAATCAGGCTATAAAAACCAAGTTTTTGTTCTTAACTTTGATACTTTGCTTTACCATATAAGTAAATATGTGTGTATATGTGTTCATAAAAAATATTAAGTTTGGGGTTGATTTTGTCCAATATAACTTACCCTTCAGGTACGGATATATAGCAGCACCTGGACAGAGGGGCAAATAAACGCAGCGAAGTATGCAGCCACAATAGAACTATAATAAATAAATGCGGCTGCAGCCCATTTAAACGCAGAGTGTAAATAGCGAAATATTAAAATTGTTCAGAAGATTTTTAGCCTTATTATTCATACTTAGCTCATTGTTTTAAAAAACCATAGAATGGAAACCCAGACGGTCCTCGAGCAAACACTATATCCTCTGCTAAGTTCTGGTTTAACCCAGAAGCCAACATGACTGAAAAATTGTTGACTAGTACATAAAACAATCTCATATGCATATAGGCCTCCTTTTAAACGCTCAGCTAATGGTTGTGGCGTGTCTGTGTCAGAGTTCTCGGAAACGCCGAATCAGGCGTATTTTTACGTCAACTTTTGTTTTTTTATGCGTACATTTTCCTGCTGGGGATTCTAATTTACGCCATTTTTTTCTGTTGACGTGTCTCAAACTCCTTAAAAACACCTGAAGACGACAGCTGGAGTCCAAATTTGGCTTCCGCCACAAAAGATGATAAGATTGCCGCTAATCCGATGCCCCAGGGCTTGACATAAAATGTCTAGTCGTCCGATAGCAGTAGGCGTGATCTCGTTTAGCTCTGGGCCAATTGGAGCATCGCACAGCCACTGCGTCTTTATTGACAGGACAATAATTATGCCTATTCAAATTTGAGAAGCACTTGGTCGATTGGTTTTAGCTTTTACGAGTGCGTGTAAAGACAAATGATAGTTGCGCATTCGTGACTGTCTGTCTCAATCAAATCTTGAAATGTTACTTCTTTTGTGGATCTTTTATGTTTTTGTTCTGTCTTGTGTTTGCTATGTCTTTGTGTGCGTCTGTTTATATGTGCTTTGTGGTCACCTGCTGGGAAAGGGCTGACCTCTTGGCTCTGTTTGGGGTGTCTTCTGTGAGTTTGTCACTTTCCCATTGGTATCCTGGGTCAGGTGTGGTACTTGATTGTATCAATTCCTGATCTTTGCACCTTTCCTTACCTTACTTTTTTGAACACATGAAATTGCTTCCACAGCTCGAGTTCCACAGATGGTTGATAAAATAAAATAAGATTTGCTGAAGATATCACCAAATAGGATAACGTCCAATTAGAAAACGTTTCGAATGAAGCGTCATTAGCAACAAATGAGTGATGCAATCAATTATCGGCGTTATTTTCCATCAAATAAAGTATTCTTAGGGTATTAAATGGAAACAAATGACTTTCAGCAAGAAAACCCGTTCATTTAAAACCATTGAAATCATCTTGCACGAAGGAAGGAAATCAAAATAATCATCTTAATTTTGGAACAATCGCTGTAGACTAGCTAGACTAGGTGCGCAAAAAGCACTTGCATGCAAATAATTAAATGATTGAACTAGATCTATACATCTGCAAAAGATCTATCGGTCTGTCCGTTCGTCTGTCTGTCTGCTTGTAAATGAATAAAACAACTACATGTATCAATAGTATAAGCTTTTCATTTTTAAGGCCAAACATAAAAGTATGTGTTTCATGATACCTGAAATTTTAAAATATGAAAACATCTTTATTTTGATGGAGAAGATGGGAAAACAATATAGCCAAAGTAAGTAAAGGTGCAAAGATCAGGAATCGATACATTTAAGTGCCACACCTGACCCAGGATACCAATGGGAAAGTGACAAACTCACAGTAGACACCAC
Organism: Loripinus fragilis; assembly: GCA_964019695.1. Taxonomy (NCBI): domain Eukaryota; kingdom Metazoa; phylum Mollusca; class Bivalvia; order Lucinida; family Lucinidae; genus Loripinus; species Loripinus fragilis. The sequence goes on from OZ026525.1 coordinate 844,552, forward strand.
AAACGAGAGCCAAGAGGTCAGCCCTTTCCCAGCAAGTGACCACAAAGCACATATAAACAGACGTGCACAAAGACATAGCAAACACAAGACAGAACAAAAACATAAAATATCCACAAAAGAAGTACCGCCTTGGAAAACCTCTTTGAAATCCCCCAATAATGTTTAGAAAATATTGTGAAGGGGTTGGGGAAGAGGGGGATTTAAGTTTGTTACGGTAGCCTGATACAAACTTTTTTTTTTTGTCTAAAATCTTTTTTGTTTACAGCTTGTCCTCACAAGGATTTTGAACTTGCCATTTTGCAGGATAAAAGACATTCATTCCATAAATAAAACTTTTCATATTTCGACTAAAACTGAAAACTCCAACTTTTCCAGGTCAAACTCCAATGTTTTAATTTTGACTCCAACTTTTTCCAGGGATGGATTCTATGAATCCTGTTTTCAAAATCTTAGTGAGAACTCTGTGTGTTAAAAAAAGTAAGTGAGTATGATCAGGAAATACCACAATCACAAACTGCAGACAACCCTGTGGCACCGCGAGGAAGAGTCGCTCAACCATCACGAGACACCAGGAAGACAAATTAAGCAAAGCAATCAGCTCTCTCTTCCCCATCAAGATGATTGCAATACTAGAATGGACATAAAATAACGTACAACAAAACATAGAACAATTACAGACTTCCACAATAGGAGTAACAATAAACAAAAAGTCAACAACAACAGAACCACCGCCTTAGAACGGACAGCAGCCTAAGCCACCGGGAGGCTTAAATGCATTTTACTGGTACCAAATCTTCACCCTAGATTCTGCTGTTGTTGAAGTACAAGAAATGTTCAGCTCGCATGGAGGCCATCTAACTAATGCAATGTATCATCATGGAAAACACTCTAATCAAATTAACACGCCATGATGAAACAAAGAAAAGAGCTCATGACTCACAGATAGTCAGAGCTAAAGAAAACCTCAAGTTGAGCCACGGTGGGAATAAATCCCAGGGCCGTCATCAGTTTTTGAAAAGTGGTAAGGCCATGGAAATTTTGCATACTACTGTAAAAATACGTATTTAATCGTATGGTAGAACGAGATTATGCTTTTGCCCCCAAAATCGGTTTTATAGGCTGATTTCTTGATAAAAAGTTGATTTCGCGAAATAAACTTGATTTCTCAGATTAGCTACACCCCAAATAAACCGCTATGTAGTACTCTGCTTATGCAACGGTTCGTTTCACATATCGCTTTCTGCAAGAATGCACAAGAATAGTTTTGCAGCTCTATGAAGCGCTATATTGTAACATACGGATGCATAGCAAAGTGCCACTGCTCGCGTTAAGCTCTAGGTCTCTGGTCGGCAAATGAAAAAAATTGAAAAACAAAAGGAAGAAATAAATGGAATTTTCCATACCCCTGTAAAAACAAAAATCAAGCATCCGACAAAGTTATTCCGCATGATCAAACACACAGAAAGAGAGAGAGGGAGAGAGAGAACCACATGACACATTTCATCACCGGGCAATATATAGAAGTATCCAAGCAGTCATATGCAGAAATGTTGCTCATTGACTGCTTTTAATATAAGCAAAATTATTATCCCCAATTGCACCTGATTACCAGTTATAAGTATCAGTCACAGGCCAATTAACTTTGAACAAAAGTGTAGACGAGTTGTCTCATAAAGGTCCGTAGGGATCGGTCCTCCCTGCTTCTCTTTCATAAGATACATTCTTGTGCTGTTTCTATAGAATACGACAAGTACCCGACCCCTGCTCACAGTTTGAAATCTACTAGGTCATCACACAGTGCCCAATATTGTAGATACCAGACATACAGTGATGCCCTGAAGAACTCTTTTTCCCCGGGACTATTCCACAGTGAAATAGTCTTTCTCCATCGGTGGTCAATTCCCAGGCTACTGAGAGTTTAGGGCACTCCTCATTTAGTCAAAAACACAGCCGTAATGATCAAAATTTGATTGTGCTAGTACTATAAGAAAGAAAGAGAAAGAAAGTGTTGACGAGTTGTCTCACGGATTGTCGACAAGTTGTCTCAAAAAATGTGTCGACGAATTGTTCTGTGGACGAGTTGTCTCGATTCCCCGACAAACAGCCGAAGCATCAGGCCCCAACCATCTCATCAACTGATAAGAGATATGAAATTCCAAAGCCCTATCTTAAATTTGTAGCGGACGGAAGCACGGACGGACACACGGACGAACAAGCCTAAAGCAATATGCCCCTTCAACTTTTTCAAAGTTGGGGGCAAAATGACTCCCTTTTTCCTAGAATGAACATTGCGTTCCTTCCGTTATTTAGCTATACCGTTTTTTCGCGGTCCGTAGAAATACCGAAAACCACACATTTACCGAAAACCATCGAAAACCACCGAAAACCACTTAAAAATCAAGTTTATAGGGGGAATTATGCCCTCCAAGTATTTGTTTTAGTAGTTTAGGTTTATATATATATATATATTATTTATGATATTTTGTTACAAGGTATATGTTGATGCCACTTTATCATGGATTTATAGACTTAAAACGTGTAGCGGTTTATAGCGAAAAGCTTAGTCCCTCGGCCGAAAACCAAAAACTTTATATCTTAGTCCAACATCTATATGAAATTCAAGTGCTTAATTTATGCTTAATCTGTAAAGCTTCAAGAACAAAGTAACTTATTATATCAGCTATTCGGATTGGTTTTCGGCGATTGCTTTAGTTTTGGGTAGACACGATACATTTTAAACTATCAAAATCGGTATAAGATGACTTCATAATTTTTTTTTTCTATCCATCCTACTAAATATACTTATATATAAACATAATCTACTAAAAACAAATACAAGGAGGGCATAATTCCCATATAAACTTGATTTTTTAAGTGGTTTTCGGTAAATGTGTGGTTTTCGGTAATTCTATGGACCCGTTTTTTCGCACCTCTCGTTTCGGTAATTGCTTAGACCTTAATTTAAGTTTGTGAACTTCAATAAGCGTGATATTAATTTTTGTTACTCAAAATCCTATAAAACCTACAATGAAAATTGGATTAGTATCTTTATTGATACCTACCGTTCGTGTGTACGTCCAAAGCTGCTGGTTCCTATTTAACTTGTATACATGTTCTTGAGAAGGTTTAATATGGACCCAAGCCGCAACGAATTTGCGCATCTCAATGTAGGGAGGGTCTATATCAATCATTTTCAACAATATGTTGTTTTTCTGTTATTCCCGCTTTGTATACAAACAGTTTCTAAATTATTCTCATTCCATTCTTCGATCCAGATATATATCTTTATGTTCCATTATATCAGAAGTTGAAGAACATTGAAATTCGTGTTCTATGTTTCCTTTTTATAATGATATATAAGTTGTTAAAAAATCTACTAAAATTTGCTGGTTATGAAGGATGGGCATGTAACGAGTTTTTTTTTTTTGTAATTGTTTTTACCGTATTCGACTTAATACGCGCAAATGGTTTATTTTAACTTATAATTGCATGTTTGAAATTAGTAAAGTATCAACTATTTGGCAGTTTTGATCTTGATGATCTGAAGCCAGCTAATCTGCTCATCTACATCTTTCATATAGAAGCATTTATGTCATTGTGCGCCTCTTAAGTCAAATACACTCTGCGTATTATATGGGCCGCAACCAGAGATAATCCTCTTTCTAGTGTCGAGGCCCAAATATAATACACAACATATATAACCAAGACGAGATGTTAGACTTACAAAAATTTGCCATGTGCGATCGGTAAAGGCTCAGATCAGACTGTGCGTACACATATACATATAAACTTTGAGCGGGCCCGGGGGTTTTATAACTTTTTTCATGCTCAACTTAGCTAAAGGCAAAAATACGAGCATCTCAACGCAACAGGAGTCTGCACAGACTTATTTGAATAAACCATGGTCGCTCAACATAAAAGGGGCTTATTGAGTGTTTTGGGATCTGTTTTGCCGTTTTTATTAATGAAAACATTATTTCCCAAAGCAGGAAAAGAAAAATAAGAACCATTATTCGTTCTTATCCTCATTTCCACTTAAAAAAACATGATACTCGGGTCAGGTAATTTTCAGATAACTGGAAAATAGTACCTAATGCAAGTGGCACGGCACGGCGCGGCAGGGTCTTTCATACCCCTGGCACATGTCAAATTGCTTATAAAATCATAATTTCGAGAAAACTAATATTTTTTTTTATTGGCAATTGTTAATAATACTATTTGCAGTTGATATAGCGAAAAAAAAATTGGAATTATACCTCTTTGTGCTTCGAGAAGGGAAAAATATATTTCTGGCGCGGCATTTTCGGCGCGGCCGCGCCTTCTGGCGCGGCGCGGTCACGGCTTTCATACCCGACCTAATTTCTACTTCCGGGTCAATGGAGGAACGGAAATAAAAAATTGATGGCGATATTTGGTTTTATTTTTAACAGTTTTAAACGATATATTTCATACTTGTGTGGATAAACATATATATCCTTCGTCTGTAGACTAGAAGCAAAAACCGAGAATGGCGCTGGTCACGGTGCAGAGATCACCGAGCCCGAGTGCAAGCGCTGAAACGGTAAGATAAACTGACCAGGAAATGTTTTTTTTGTGGTTTTTACTTTTCAACTTGGATTGAGGATTTCAACTTGGCTGTGGATTTTTTTTTATTGCATGCAGCCTCTGCAGTTGAATTGTTTTGTTTATGTTGAGGGCTATTACTGATTGTCATTTGCTATTGTGACGGCTGTAGTCACCTGCATAATACTTTGGGGGAGCGCAGTGACTCAGTGGTAGAGTGCTTGACGAGACCCGGGGGGCTGCGGGTTCAAGCCTCATCGGCGTCACTGCGTTGTTGTCCTTGAGCAAGACACATTTATCATAGCTTAGTACTGGTTCAACCCAGGAAGACCCGTCCCCGTTTAACTGAAAGATTGTTCAGGGCTTACCCTGGCTCAGAATTTTTTGAAGCCAACAATTTAAGCAAATGGAAAAAGTTTGAGCCAAATGAAATTAACTTTAGCCAAGGTTTTAGCCAGAAAGTAGTATCAACAAGTTTTTTTGTATTTAACTCTTTGCCCCCTAGGTGCGACTTTTGTGTCTGCTGGTAACCTTTGCAAACAGTTTGGACCCAGATCAGGCACAACATGTTGGGCCTGGTCTGGATCCCTTCTGTTCGACACCCTGATGGTATTGAAAAATCCAGTATTCAAAGAGTAAAATAAGGCACAATAATAAAGTGTGAAGGAATGATAAAAGCAATATTGGAAAATCAAAAAGCTGATCAAAATACACTTTTTCTCAAATGTGTATTTTTTTTTACCTCACTAGAATGTACTTTAGGCCAATGACTTATATTTCTAGCCACTCGACATTTTTAGTAGCAAATGGCTACAATGGCTAATGGCAGGGTAAGCCCTGTTGTTGATGGGACGTAAAGAATCAAACAAACAAAACAAACAAGCATCCAGAGATGGTCATTGCAGCTCATCGAGCATCTCTCCAACACTACTAGGCTACTAGTGTTGCACCACCTCCTGCAGGTTCAGCAGGTACTATAGCCTTTGAGTTATCTATCCAGGGGACAAAACTATTTCAATTTTGCGCAGGACGAGTGACTTACAATTTTCACTCGTCCCGCAAACACATGCACTTGTCTTTTAAAAGTGTATGCAATAAAGAACATAAGGGAATAAAATAAACTTATAAAGTTCCTTATATCACTACTAAAATGATATTTACCCAGTCAAATTTGTAACTGCATCCCATATACTGACAAAAAGATTTCAGTCAAAGCTCAGGAAATGCTAGTTTCACCCTCAGATTTTAGGATGAAACTAGAAAGAATGAGTAATTCTTCCCAGACGAGTGCTTTGGGAGGAATTACTTGTCCTTTCTAGATTTCACTCGTATTAAGAGCGGATGTGTGGAATTTTTGTCCCATGCTATCTCTAGATACCGCCATAAGCCCTAGTGGACATTCTATGCTGTTAACCCTTATCATAGGTTTAGATAAACTGTATTTCTGAGCGTGAAATTGTTTCTTACCCATCAGTTTATACAACTGTCTCATTAAGACGGTTCTTTTGAGTGGCCACAACATTATATTTTGGTTGAGAAATAAGAAAATTATTTTTTGGTACACACTCTTAACTAAAGACCTGCCCTTATCCTCTCAATTTCTTTTGTCCTGAAAGTGTTGCCTGCTTTTTATATCTGCATATAATCAAGTGCATTTCTCAACCAGACTTTATCATCCTAGCAAACACTATGAATTCTCTGATCTGGGTTCATATTGTTTGCAATTTAGGCTTCCAAAGTACATAAGCAGATGTGAGAGCAGATGACAAAAGCTGTGGCTGGCGGGAAGTCAGCTCTAGTTTCTGTTTGTCTATTGTATACAGGATGAGGTGGACGCTGGCCCAGACACTGAAAATAGTAGCCTGAAGTCTCCAAGAAACAGAAGGTATGTTATTCACAGATTTTGATAAAACTGTACATGTCAGAGATTTTCCTAACCAAATTTGGGGTTACGTGTAAGGTCAGCCCTATTCCCAGTTTTCAAGTATCATATTGTTCTCGACACAGGAAAACCTGTCTTCGGGTGGGCGAACAACAAAGGGGCAGACCAGCCTGCGCATTCGCGCAGTCTGATCAGCGCCTTTGTTATTTGCTATTGGAAAGTTTCATATCAAAACTTACGATAAACAAAATTTCAATTTTCTAGCTAGTCTCTGTAGTTGAGCAGTCTCACTCTTGATTGAATCTCACTTTGTTGGAAACCCCGAAGACAGGTTTCTCGCTTCATGGTCAATATTGACCTCAAATATTCAGACAGCTACATGTAAGGCGTAATCTAGATAGACTACTACAGAAAAAAATCTTTTAGGTCAATTTAAACATTATTATTTTCTTATTCATCAGTTTAAACATATGTTGTAGGTACCCAAAGGAACCATCTCAATGAGGTACCTACAAAATGTGTTTTGATTGAGAAAAGATATTTTTTTTATCGAGTAACAGTTTATCCAACTTAAACTTTAGGGGTCTCTGTTCCCAAATCAAAGTGAGATAGGAAAATCTCTGTATGTGACAGCAGCTAATCTTGCTTTTAGATTCTTTTCAGCGTCGTGGTCCCACCTGACATGACAGGGTGCATCTTAGTTTTCACCTTTTGATTTCAGCTTTGCTTCAACACACCCTCCAGGGATTTTTAGGCAATTTTGGGAAGGGGCCCTAAGGCCAAAAGTAGCGCGATAAGCCCCTAAATTGGGAAATTTGTTATAGTGCACAATTATGTCATTTTTGGTCAATAAAAAAACAAATTAGCTATTACACATACTAGTGCCATTGAATTGAAGGAGAACATCACCATATAGCTTGTGTGTGTTGACTGAATGAAAATCACAATCTTCTTTATCTTTTTTCAAAATTGGGGGAAAAAAGTCACCTAAATTACATTTCGGCCCCTGAGAACACCCCAAAAAAATCCCTGCCTTCTCAACCATTTATCCTCATCTTTTTATACCCATATATCTTGGCTCTAGTGTCTATTCTAGGATTTGAAAATCAAGGGGATTTTTTAATGAAAAGCGAGCATTTTACTTAAAATTTGATAAGATCAGTAACATGACAAAACCAACAAATTGGTCGTGGGCATCAGCCCAGTCCGATCCGCATAAAGGAAGAATTGATCCTTAAGCTACCTACTGTATTAAGTTCACAGTGAAGACTGATCAGACTGGGTGAATGCCCATGCTGATCTGAGTAGTAGCTGGGAACACACTCATTTGCTGGGTTTATTATATCGCAGCTAATATTTTCTCTTCTTTTCTGTAGAAAAGTATTTCTCTGCTTCCTAAAAGGACCTCTGACACTTTGATAGGGTATCTGCCTATTTTTCAGATGCTTCCCAAAACTCCCCTATGCATAAGATATGACTGGTATCCTTTTGAATAGGACGTTTGATGTATTAGGACCGAATTAAGGTTTTTATTCAGGGCTTCCGTTAGGCGGACGTACGCCGTATATTACGTCCAAAAATCGGCTGGGTACGCCGAAATTACATATCAAAGACGTACCGCGGACTTCTGAAAATTCCTTAGTATGGCCGAAAATGGATATCGAGACGTCCTGTCGGCAGAAAAAACCCGCCCACATTTACCAGATTACGTGATTTATGTCCCGCCTTCGTATTGGAAACTCATTTATTTTGTTTATTGACCACGCTAGGACGTCCCACTTGACTGATTTCGAGAGTTTTATTGACAGCCAGTGTTCCGTGTAGGCTTCAGTCGGAAGCGTAATTATATAAGCGTGTCATCCAACAGGTGTGAAATTTTACATCGATACATCTTGACAACGGCCTTAGAAACCATTCCCGCGAGACGGACGTCCAGTCCCTGAGCAATAAAGCGAAACGGCCAACAGCCCAATCACTATCCGTTTTGTTTGAAGTGCCGACGTGACACTTTGCAAGCTTGTGAAATAACTTTTATAAACTCTACACGTCTGCGTCGTAATTAATTGTGTAGATACTGCGCATGCGATAATTTAGTACTTGAACGCTCCTTCTACACAGGCACCAACGAACATACAACATATTAAAAACGAATGTTGTTTTGTTGCAATTTTTACGCTGTACAAGTACAAGCTTATAAAAAAATAATTGGTACACAAAATAAGTACAAGCTTTTAAAATAAAAATTGCTACACAAACACTCTCCCAAACAAATCTATCTATCTACCCTACCCTTCCCTACCCTACCTAACCCGACCCTACCCGACCCTACCCTACCCGACCCTACCCTACCCTACTCTACCCTACCTAACCCTACCCTACCCTACCCTACCCTACCCTTGTAAGGAACAAAGAATGATCTCTGAAATATATATCTTATTTTTCAAAGCAAGTTTGACGATCCACCACACCGCGATGGTATCACAGAAAAAAAGTGGGACTTCCAAAAAAATTCATTGGGACTTCCAAATTTGTAGGGTAGGAAGTCTGGACTTCCTGGATTTGAAAGTTAATGGAAGCCCTGATAATTAGACAGGTCGGCCCCTACGACAAAACAGGAGACACTACCAAAGGGGGTAGGTGTTGCAAAATTTGACCTCACCAAAACATTTAGAAATCAATTATTTTCACGTGTAAGGGTATTATATCATCAATACTCGATTAAAAATCACAGTGAAAGTATTTTAAAGTCCAACACCATAAGCATTTTAATGATTATTTTGTTGTTGTTTTTTTCTAACTGATTTCTTGAGAAATATTTTGAAGCGCAACTGTAGTCCACATTCAACCTTGATGACAATGTATTTACCTGAGGCGAGTTCAACAAGGCGAGTGCTTGCGAGCGCTCGTTGTTCTGGTACCTATCTTTATTCGTAATGTGTAAAGCCTGGCATCAGTACAACGAGCGCTCGAGAGCACTCGCGTTGTTGAACTCGCCTCTGGTGCAATATTATGCAGCAATGTACTATAACCATTCATCCATGCGTAAAGTGCACCAAGCCAAGAGCCATGTAGTTTATGTGTATTGGATAGATACAGTTTATGTGCAAAATAATCTACCAAGTGAATTTAGTAAAAGGACAATTTTCATAATCTAAAGAAAAATATGCCGAAAGCGTTGAAATATTTCATGAGCAATCGGTTATGAAAAGGAAGCTTACTTGTACTAATTATTTCATTATACTGGAAAAAACAGATATTCAAGAGAGCACACCAAAAATCCAAATGCTCGCCCAGACGTCATATTTTGGGCTGTGGCATATCTTTCCCCCCTGAGTTCCAGCTAGCTCTTCACATATATTATGTAAAATATGAGAATGCACTTACATGCAAAAGGATTAGTTGGAACTCGGAGGGGGAGGGGTGGGGGGGGGGGAGAATGATGTTTTAAAAATATTTTTCTATTTCCTATATGTATAATAGAAAAAGTGACCATTTTAGCTCCAAAATAAAGCCGTACATTCATGGAAATAGGAAATCAGATGCAAAATCATAAAATAGAGACCAACAGCGAGCTTATATATGAAGATGGAATCATTTGATCGACTTTAATTTTTATCAAAATTTAGGCAGCGACACACTGTGATTTACATTACCACCGTCAGAGGTCCTTGGATTTTTTAGACTAATTTGGTGAGCGTGTAGGGGGTGTGGAGGAATCTCCAGTATCCCCTCGGAGGCTCCTAGAATAGACACATGAGGCTCTAGAAAATTGTACTGGCTTCTTCAGTCACTGATCAGAATCAAATCTTTTATACCTCTAGATTTCTGTGATTGGTTTGTCTATCTGTGATTGTCAGTGTTTCACCTTGCTGACTGACAAGATATCTAAAAAACTCCTATGAATTACAGCTTCACATGAGAAAACTATATCTTCAGGGTTTGCGATAAGATAAGGCTCAGACTAGCCAGAATATTGAAATTTGTCATGTCATATAGGTTTTGATAAACAAAATTTTTGAGCCTAAAATTGTAAATATTTTCTTAGCCATCAGTTTTAACATATGTTTCGGGTACTCAAAAGAACCGTCTCATTCAGACGGTTCTTTTGAGTACCCGCAACATGCATTTTGGATGAGAAATAAGAAAGTTAATTTTTAGGTACGCACTCTTATCTAAAGGCATATAAACAAAAATGTAAATATTTTCTTATCCATATGTTGTAACATATGTTTGGGGTGACGCCACACTGCTTGAGTGTTTCATGGAGAATTTTTTATTGTTGTCATTTTTGGATAAAAAAACGTCTCAGCCAAAGCACTGGTAAACAGCTTAGTGACATTGAGTGAAGTCTGGGTTCATATAAGGATCTTGTCACTTCTTAGTTTCCTCTGAATCTGTTCTAAGCTGTCTCAAGTATACAAGAAAGCCTTACAAAGACACATTTATAATGATAGCACCGTGAAATATATCATTTTATACATGGTTATTGATATTCACAACATGATCATTATCCCCACACTTTTAAGAAGAGCTTGGGATATTATTGCAGCCTCTGCCCATCTGTTTGTCCTCCTAAACTGAATCCAACTTAATTCTGACATTGGAAAGGTTTTACAGACAACCATATTCATTGTCATGCTTACAAGAGCATATTAAGCCGTGCAATATGATTTCCAACAATGTGTTATTTTGACAAGTGTAGTCTCAGACGGGCCTCTGCAGCCTCCTTTTAGGCTTAGAAACTCCAAATTGTGTTCAGTCAGTAGCTTAACACTCATAGAATATTCAAGCGACTAGCAAAGACTCTGATCAGACATGTAACTTGTATGCGCAGACTGATCTGAGGCTTTGCTGGTCACACATACCACATTGTTGGAAATCTTATGTCGCAGCTCATTTATTATTGAACCCCTCCCTCAGGAGCCCCAGGAAGGGGTCAAAGCCATCAATGCATGGGAATTTGTGATGGCAAGCCACTACTGTGCAATTCTGGTTTGTTTTTTACGAAACTTGAGAGGGAGCCCAGTGGCTCAGCGGTAGAGTGCATGACTCGAGACCGAGGGGCTGCGGGTTTGAGCCTCACCGGCGTCACTGCGTTGTGGTCCTTGAGCAACACATTTATCCTAGCTTAGTACTGGTTCAACCCAGGAAGATCCATCCCTGTTTAACTGAAAGATTGTTGATGTGACGTAAAGAATCAAATCAAACAAAACAAACAAACGGAACTTGAAAACTTCTGGGAAAGTATTACATGTAATTTCACATTTGAAAGTAAAATTCTTTTTTTTTTTGATAAAGTGAAAGCATTTTGAATGGCTCTAAAACCTCCAAACAAATTAAATTACAACTTCTAAACATTTGCAGTTCCATACCTTTGAACGTTTTATGGCTTATCAAATACTGAGCATTTATCTACTAGCTGTGTGCTTTTTATGTTGTGTCAAAATAGTTCAAACACTTTATGCTAATTTATGCCATAAAAACAAACAAGATAAACCAGAGATCAGACACTTTAGAACTGTAAACTAAACATTTTGACAGGAATGAGAATATTATGTGTAAATAAAAAAAGGGATCAAACTGCATAAGGGAAATTTTCATAAATATTTGGGCTATCTTATTAAATGGTCCTTGCCGTGAAAAAACCTGACTTCGGGGTTTCCGAGAAAGTGACATTCAAACCAGCCTGCTCAGTTACAGAGACTAGCTAGAAAATTGAAATTTCGCTTGTGGTAAGCCTAGATATCATACTTTCCAATAAGGGGATAACAAAGGCGCTGATCAGTCTGCTTGGATGCGCAGGCTGGTCTGCACCTTCGTTGTTTGCAAACCCTGAAGACAGGTTTTCTTGTGGTAAGCCTAGATATCATACTTTCCAAAAAGCGAATAACAAAGGCGCTGATCAGTCTGCGCGGATGCGCAGGCTGGTCTACGTCTTTGTTGTTTGTAAACATCAAAGATAGGTTTTTTCGTGTTGAGGCCAAAATGGTCCTTGTGGTGAGAAAATCTGACTTTGTTGTACATGTATGCAAACAACAAAGAGAATCCATGCAGTCTGATCAGTGACATTGTTATTCACCTATTGGAAAGTATAAAATCTAAACTTGCTTCAGGCAAAATTTCCACATTCTAGTAGAGCAGGGAACCCTAATGACAAGGCCCAAGTAATGGTACTTATAACGGGGCTGAAAAAATCTATGTGTCCCCTCACCATGGCAAGTACCTCATGCTGCAGGATGAGTAGAAATTTTGACTGTTTCCAATGTTTATTCACTAGACATATGGATGTGTCAGACAAGTAGAAATAATTTAAGAATTTTCCACCCCTGACTTAAAGCATATACATACATGTATGCTTTAACCCTTTACTCCATGGGCTATTTTTAGATCATGGCATCATTTTCTATTTATAGACAACATTGAAAAAATTCAAGAAAAATTTAAGTTAAGTTTTGAATACTTTTGAAAATATAATGGAAAATGGAGTATTTGCTCTTTTTGGAGCAAATGCTCCATTTTCCATAATATTTTCAAATATGTTGTATTTCAAAGGCGTCAAAAGGTGTTATTATTGGGTAAAGGGTCTAATGAACCAGCACATGAGATTTTGGTGCATATTACATTGTCGGGCAACAAAGGCCTTCGCTGCTAGCACATGCAAAATATGGATTTACATGAAGAATCTTACCAAAATTTAGATCACTATCTGCTGGATAGGCCAGCATGCACATTTAGAGGAGACTTGCTGACCATGCGCAGATCAAGAGAGGGGGGGGGGGGGGGACAGGGGGTGAAAAATCACAAAAATATAGGGTTCCTTAGTAATACTGGTCAGAATCCCCTTAAAATCACAAAGCTATCAAGTCAGCATTCAATGTTGGGCTATCATACACGCTAGAGAACCACTGTACTGGAACAGCGCAGTTATCGCGTGGTGGTTGAAGTTGACGAGTGCCTGAAATAGTGTACCTAGATGTATATAAGGGTAATATTTTGGTCATTTTTTTTTACTTCTGAAAATATTCTGACCTATCAAGCTGAGCTTAAATTCCAACTTTTGGTTTGGGCCTTCATCAACTTCTATACTTTCTGTATATAAGCAGCAACAGCTAAGTTAAGACTGCACAAATGCACAGTGGGTCCAATTGTCCTTGTATTTACACTGTCTCTCAGAAACTGTAACCAGTATGCAATGCCTAACAGACAGGCATACACACTGGTAAATGTCTACGTCGATTTGGTGGTATTTACGCATATTGCCGGTACTTCATAGACAGGAAGTGGTAGATATTGGTGTTAATACTATATAGAAAAACATGCCGTATGCTTAAAGGACTATAGACTTCAATTATTTTTAAGTATTCAGTATGTGCATGGCTAGTTATGTAAGCATTTAGGAATAGATTCGAGTACCAATCATCCAGATCGGTACTCGAATCTATTCCTAAATGCTTACATAAATCGCCATGTGCATGCTGAATACTTAAAAGTGATCTAATTTTATAGTCCTTTAGGCAAATGGCATGTTTTTCTATATCGTATTAACACCAATATCTACCACTTCCGGTCTATGAAGTACCGACAATATGCATAAATGCCACCAAATCGACGTATACATTTATCAGTGTGGCATGTGTCCAAACCAATATGCCACATGTACTCTGATGCTCGGGCCATAATGAATTATACAAAATCTCATATACATGCAATTTCATTAATATATTCTTATTATCTGGAGAATTGTTTCCTCAATTAGCATAATCTTTATAAATTATAATGAATACAGGTAAAAATTGTCAAAATAACTTTAGTGTTGTAGACTAGAAGTACACCGACAACACGTGCAGGGATCCACAAAAGGGGGGTTACAATAAATCATTTTTCAATTTTTCAGTTACAGCTACTTTCAATGAAATGTTTTTTTTGAGCACTCACAGCATTCCCATTTACTCTCTGCCGAGGGTTTTTTATCCCCTTAATTGTGTCATGCACCGCCAAAACTTAAGGGATTTTCTATATGCTGCTATACTTTGGGGGTACAAAAATTAGGGGAAACCAGCAAGATTGATAATAAGCTGACCAGTATTCTTGCTCTTTTCCTTCTGAGTTTTTATTCTAGAATTATGCCCCTTTTTCACTCTTCATAGTGCAATTACAAAGCCATCGATGACATTAAGAGAACCTTTAGAGCCAGATGATACAAATGTACTTGTTCCAAGATTACCTCTCTACTCTGATCTAGTTAGTGCAATATCTGGAGCACTCCCATTCGTTCAATAAGCAAAGTTGGGGATGGGGGTGGGCACAGCGTTTTTCATAAACAGTACTCTTGTTTTACTGTTTGGTGCTCTCTCTCATAATGCTTCCTTGCGGAAATGCTCAGAATAATTGTGACTTCAATATATGGGCATAACACGAGAAAACCTGTCTTTGGAGTTTCCTACAGAGTGAGATTCAAACCGGCTTGCTTAACTACAGAGACTAGCTAGAAAATTGAAATTACGTTTGAAGGAAGTCTAGATATGATAATTTCTAATAAGCAAATAACAAAGGCACTGATCAGACTATCTGCGCAGGCTGGTCTGCGCCTTTGTTGTTTGCACACACCGAAGACAGGTTTTCTCACATGGAGGCCAATATTACTATTGCAGCCCGTCATCATGTCTGATCCAAATGTCTTCTTTTGAAGTCTGTTTTAAAAAATGAAAAGGCTTACTAGGAGCTCATAATGTGGAAAGAATTGCGGTTTACGATGGTATTTGGATATAATTTGAAGTCGGTGATGTGTGAACAACCTTCTGTAAAACTATCCGCCCAATGTTTACATCCATCATTTTGAAGTTGTGTAATAATGTAACTGTGTCAGTGTTCTCTCATTATACAAAGTTGCTTCATTTTGAGTACAAACATTTTGTATTAGATGGGCCTCGTTGCCAGAAAATCTGTTCGACAAAGAGTGTTTCAAACCAGTCTCCTCTGCTATAGAGACTAGCTAGAAAATTGAAATTCCACCTGTAGCAAGTTTACATATGATACTTTCCAATTAGCGAATAACAAACACACTCAGTAGACTGCGCGAAGACAGGTTTTCTCACGTCAAGGCCCAGATATCGAAGGTCCAATTAAGCAAAATGTTTGAGCATAAAATTGTCATGATTTTCCTACCATAGGTCTAGTTAAGCAAAAATTTTCAGCGTAAAATTGCAATTATTTTCTTACCCAGCAATCTAAACATATGTTTGGGTTCTCAAAAGAACCGTCTCATGTTTTGGTTGAAAAATAAAAAAATAATTTTCAGGTACGCACATTTATCTTGGGGCCTGTCTTACCCATCAATTTAAACATGTATTTTGTTGATGTCACAAATTTTTGTCATCTGCTGCAGCGTGTCAATTAGGGGTCTAAGGGACATTTTCTGGTGTTGTGGCAGATATAACAATACAAGAGAAGCCCTAATTATGGTGCAATTAAACTTTGAAAGAGCTGGTATTATTACATGACAGTTATAGTTACAGGGGGACAATATTGCAACAGAGGCCTAAATTAACTCTTTCCTTTGTCCTCTGCTGACAACATTTGCAAACAGTTTGGACCCAGATCAGGACCTCGGCTTTGGAGACCAAAATCTCTTTAGTATAAATCTCTAACTCGAAGGCACACCAATTTTATGCTAATTCGTCTAATACTCAAATTTTAAAGTAAAAAATGATACATGTTCTTTTCATAAACTTGTCCTTGAAAACTGTTGGAGAGGCCTTTAGAAGTCCTTGAAAGTTCCTTGAATTTCACATAGCCTTCCTTGTATGAGTCCTGGTTGATAATAATGCTGTTTTCAACAAATGGTTGGCATCAACTAATTGCTACTTAGCTGCCGAAAACAGTCCATTTAAACCTTTGTATAAGAGAACCCCCTGAACAGGTACTTTTACACACAGTGAAGACCCAGATGAAATGCCGCATAATTTTCCGGAGCAAATTCAGAATCAGTGTGTCTTATAAATAGCACATACCCTGTTCCTAAGAGTGAATATAGATCTTTACTTCTTTTAATATGAAGAATCTGCAACTACGTACTATGTACTTAGTATATGTAAGTTTCATTCAACCCATAAAGCATCACCTAGAATTCTTTTGCAACCATCTGTTGGCAGAGATTCAGGTGTGAAAACCAAGCTTCATATTTCCCCCAAAATGAAAATTAATTGTCATTTATTTGCTGCAGAAGTGGTATTAACTTTCAGCTGTGAAAAATACATTGTCAATACTTCAACTTCTCTCTCTAACCCCACCCCCTGCCCCCTCCCCCACCACACACACACACAAAGTGAACTGAAGAAGGTACATGCATAGGGACAGTTAAGCAAAAAATTTCAGCGTAAATTTTTGTTTATTTTCTTATCCATCAGTTTAAACATGTGTTTTTGGTGCTCTAAAGAACCGTCTCAGTGAGATGGTTCTTTTGAGTACCCACAACATATGTTTTGGTTGAGAATTAAGATAAATAATTTTTTGTTACGCACCCTTATCTGGGGGCCTGTACATGTATAAAGTTTTGAAATTTATCATGTTAAAGTTTATTTAACTCCCAATTTGATTCAGATTATAAATCATTGCATTACCTGTCTCTCCAGCTGTACACATAACAAATACCTTCAAGGTCTATCTTTATTTCATTTGATGA
This sequence comes from Loripinus fragilis, assembly GCA_964019695.1. NCBI lineage: Eukaryota > Metazoa > Mollusca > Bivalvia > Lucinida > Lucinidae > Loripinus > Loripinus fragilis. The sequence continues at coordinate 861,678 of OZ026525.1, forward strand.
CAATTTAGAAGTAAAGGAAAGCACCTGCTTTGCAATTCCTTGGTACAAGTGCGGAATAGAATACAAAGTTTTTTCAGTGTTAACGAAGAACTTTATATGACTTTTGGATTACAATTTGAAATGTGTCATTTAAAAAAATATGAAATTGTGTAGTATAAGATTTATTCATATGGGATATTATGCTCCTCTGTGATTTCTTCAATGATGGACAATTGACGGTGCAATGTATTCATGTGGATTTCTTACAACATATCATGCATGTTATCAGCCATATTTCAAGCTCAGATAAAACTGTGGCAAGAGCTGATTTGGCTGTAGTTGTACTGTACTATCAAAGAAACAGGTAGGTTTGTTGGTTTGAATTTGTTTTTAAAGGGTACCCGGTACTTAATAGGTTTTTGTTTGTTTGATTTGATTCTTTACGTCCCATCAACAATCTTTCAGTTAATAGGGATGGGTCTTCCTGGGTTGAACCAGTACTAAGCTAGGATTAATGTTCTTGCTTAAGGACACAATGCAGTGACACCGATGAGGCTCGAACTCGCAGCCCTTCAGTCTCGAGTCAAGCACTCTACCACTGAGTCACTGCGCTTCCACTCAATAGGTTAAGATAAGCAACTATTTTCAGCGTAAAATTGTAAATACTTTTAAATGGTTAGTTAGGCAACCCAGATGATATCCCTCAAAATTTTTGTTTATCTTGCTGTATGCTATACCCTATCAGGGGATGCTATAATGTTGATTATTACCTTGTTGCAGATCGAGAAGACAAGTTTTCCCATGATGAGGCTAGTAACATAGGGCCAGTTACGCAAAAATATTTTGCGGTAAATTGTGATTATTTTCTTACCCAGCAATCTAAACATATGTTTTGGGTGCTCAGAAGAACCATCTCAATGAGACGGTTCTTTTGAGTTCCAACAACATATGTTTTGGTTGAGAAATAAAAAAAAAATATTTTTCAGGTACACACATTTTTCTGGGGGCCTATTAAATATTATCATTATACGGAGGCTAATTCAGCATGTAAGGTTATTAGACTAAACTAACACCTCAAGTGATAAGTCAAGATATACTCTCAGGTTTCTCCATGCCGTCAGCGTTGACCCATTTGTAAATTATGTTTATGTTGTGATTTCACATCTGGTTCAACACCATTCAGGTGATGTCAGGCATCGTGAGTTGTCTGCAAAATTGGTTCTGATATTATTTCTAGACAAATCTATATAAAGGTATTTTTGTACTGTTTAATTGCATGAATTGGTTGGAATCCACACACAAAGATTTTTGAGCTGTCAGATTATCAATTAGTCAATTACCAACTTAGTGTGTAAAATGTCAGTTTGTCAATCGCCAACTTAATGTGTTAAAAAGTCAGTTTGTCAATCACAAACTTAATGTGTTAAATGTCAGTTTGTCAATCACCAAGTTAATGTGCTACATGTAAATATCAGTTTGCATCACCATCTTAGTGTGCCAAATGTCAGTTTGTCAATCACCAACTTAATGTGTTAAATGTCAGTTTGTCAATCACCAACTTAATGTGTTAAATGTCAGTTTGTCAATCACCAACTTAATGTGTTAAATGTCAGTTTGTCAATCACCAACTTAATGTGTTAAATGTCAGTTTGTCAATCACCAACTTAATGTGTTAAATGTCAGTTTGTCAATCACCAACTTAATGTGTTGAATGTCAGTTTGTCAATCACCAACTTAATGTGTTAAATGTCAGTTTGCATCACCATCTTAGTGTGCCAAATGTCAGTTTGTCAATCACCAACTTAATGTGTTAAATGTCAGTTTGTCAATCACCAACTTAATGTGTTGAATGTCAGTTTGTCAATCACCAACTTAATGTGCTAAATGTCAGTTTGCAAATCACAAACTTCATGTGCAAAATGTCAGTTTGTCAATCACCAACTTAATGTGCTACATGTAAATGCCAGTTTGCATCACCAACTCAGTGTGCAAATTGTCAGTTTGTCAATCAACTACTTAATGTGCTAAATTTAGGATGAATAGATTTCAACCAAATATTGCAGGTAGATAGGGTATTACTATTCATTTTTGTCCGCTCTCTTAAGAGTTATAGCCCCTATATCAACATGTATAATGTCAGTTTGTTAAGATTGGATTTTTTGTGTATGAACCTGTCATGAAATTTTCATTTGTTCATCATCCACAGATATACATGCATGCACGGATACAGAGGTGGGTACAGGGGGCCCTGACCCCCCTGAAAAATTACAAAAAATATAGGGTTTCTTAGCAATACTGGCTGAATTCCTTGAAAAATCAGTTATCAAGCCAGCATTCAATGTTGGGAAAACATCGACACACCAGCGAAACGCCATTTAAATGGCGTTTTGCTGGTGGGCTGATGTTGGCCTGCTAATGGCCTGCTTATAGTGGTATTTGGATCCTCCCTCCCCTCATCAACTGAAAAAAAACCGTCAAAGTTTGACCCCCTCTGACAAAACTCTGGATCCGCGCATGCATGCTTAAATATGCGTTACTTAAGAAATTGTTTCACACTTGATCTCATGTAACCTTAAAATTTAGATTTAGCTCACTTTACATTTACATTTGTCTTCAAACTTGATACTTTAGCCCTCATTCCATTGTAATTTGTTTCATACTTAAAGTTATAGTTCATACTTGATGCTGTTTTGTTTTCATACTTTTAAAATGCTATTATAATTGGAATTCATACTTGATACTATAGCGGATTTGTTTTCATACATAAAGCTTTATCTAACTTTCCCTTATAATTTGTTTTCATACTTGATGATATACATGTAAGGTAAATTACATTGTAATTTGTTTTCATACTTGAGGCTATAGCTTAAATTACATTATAATTTGTGTTTCATACCTGTGACTATAGCTAAAATGTTTTCATACTTGGTGTATAGGCTCATGTTCCTTTTTAGTTAGTTTTCATACTTGAAGCTGTAGCTTGCATTATGATTTACATTATCATACTTGATGCTATAGCTTACATTTCTTTATTCATTTTCATACTTGGTATTGTTGCATGCTATAGCTACTGTCCTGCTAGTCAAGAGTGACAGTGACCTCATGTTTTGTTTACAAAGTTATCAGGGACTTATAATGGATAGACAACTTGTGTATTAATCCTATCCTCAGGATAGGATTAATACACAAGTTGTCTATCGATTCGCGTCAGTTCAAGATTAGTGTACATGTTAGTGTTTTACTTGGCAATTGTAAACAAAGCATCACATCACTGTCACTCTTGGTTGGCACGACAGTACTGTCCCACAAATATTTATTTTCCTATGCAAGGGTGTATTCATGTCCCATTCTATAAAATGGCATAGCTGTATCACATTATTGTTTATTTTCCTACACAATGGTATAGGTCATGTCACGTTATTATTTCAGGAGGAGAAAGTCCAGATCTGCTCTAAAGAAGCTTAAAAAGCTCTTCAATACAGTTAGATTTGTTACAAAACTCAAACCCTGGTGAGCTTCCATTCCGCTACCAGCTGTATGTGTCTGTAAATATCTCTACAATAGAACTACTTCAGGTCACAGAAAAGGTTGTCAAAATTAACGTCTCTTTGACTGGTAATTAATTGCTTGCAAATTGGTAAAAAAATCATTAAAAATTGGTTGCAAATCTCTTGTAAATTGGTTGCAAGTTTTTTACAATCGAAAAAGGCTATTTCAAATGTCTTCTTAGTCTCACAACAGATTTCTGTTGCCACCTATCACTAGGTGACTATTTTTACAAATTATTTAAAAAAACTGTTGTAATGTTTACAGACATTATATAATTGGTAGTATCTGGCATGCTCCGAATGGCTTAGGGAGGCTACTTCAGAGAATATTTATCAGGGGCAATAACCATGTCTTGCTATTCTAGACTGAGAATGTGTTTTAAAGTTTGAATGGATCTATAGTGCATGGAATGAAAATTAATACTAAATCATTTTATAGCACCAGAAAGGGGGCTATCGAAAACGTTAATAATATCGATGAATGTAGATCAAAAATTGTTAAAAACAGAGTTTTTGATTACCATTTGTCGCCCAAATGGCGACAAATGACAATCAAAAACACTGTTTCTAGTGATTTTGATCCGCATTCGATGTTTTTAAGTGTTTTGACTGCCGCCTATCCTGTGCTAATGGGTTGACAGCATGTGTTTGTGGTTAATTTGGTGGATAACATTTAAGGTGGTACATGTTTGTAGTTTGGGTGCAAAATTCATACTTTGGGTTTTCCTACATCCATAACAGTCATTTGGGAAAGTCTGCCACAATTTGAGAATCAAATCATGGCTCTGGTGTATGTAAGGAGCATTATCCATAGTACTACATTGTATGTACCAAAAAGCTCCAGTTTGTTAGCCGGAAATTAGTTCCTTAGCATGTGGGTTCAGCTCAAGTAAAATCGATTATTCCGATTATCTGAAAAGTTTAATCAGGAGAATAAATGAAGTTTATGTTTTTTTCTATAAAATATAGCTATAGCGATATTTTATTGAAAAAATATAAACTTCATTTAAGCTGTTTGTTTTGCAGCAATCACACTTGTTATTGTGTTAACATGGTTTCCGTGACATCCGCGTCACATTATATAACGTCAGGGTCATGTTATCACCTGCATTATCAAAGTAGGTCCTCGATGTACATCCGTGATCTAATTCCATAGAATTTCGCAGAATTGGCAGAGGCAGTTCCGAGTTCCATAGCAGTATACACTGGGCCATTGTGTAGACATTTCGCCAATCATCTGCAGCTAAAGATATTAAAATGGGAAATTGTTAAAATTTTACCAGTTGAAGGGATGAAATAAAAATAAAACAAAAAAAATATGAAATATGCTTCAGTTGGCTGTATAAAAAAATTCTCTCTAACTTTCATGCCAAACTGATATAGTTTCTACTAGAAATAAGGAAGGTAGAGAGAAAAAATAAAAGGGTCTAAAATCTTAGGGGTGGCTCTCCAACATATCAACAATCACAAAAACTCTTTCATGGAGTAAAAAAAATGAATGTAGAAACATGGAATTATGCCATTTTTCAGTATTTTCTATTTTATCACCATGTCATTATAGTTGAGACAAATGAAACTAATATACTTTATGATGGAAAATTGTTTTTTTTTCCATTTTTTTCTCCTTTTTTTTGAAAGAGAAAAAATGAAAGATGTTTTTTGGGAAGAGATCATTTTGGATTTATGTTAGGCGACTGTAAAACCATTCTGTTATGATAAAAAGGATCATGACTGTTGAACTCGAACTTTAATTTCCTCCAAACAGTGTCACATCTAATTGTCATACAAAATCAAGGACCATCAAGAATAACTAATTATCTTCAGTTTCATGTCATTCATCTTGTATCAGTTATTTTCGATATTTGATTAAATGGCCAAATCCATCACCTTGTTTAGTTTTATTGTTTCCACATATTTTGTGTTAGAAATCATTACTAGAGAAAGTATTGAAATATCTACTATAGAAGTGTAATATGTAAATAGTGCAGAAATAGGATTTATATATGATTGGTGTGCTTGGATATTTTGTTCAAGGCAGTAGCTTGATTGTGTTTGCCCTCAGTTTATTTATTAGCCTAGCCTGTCCTTTCCTTATGTGTACATGCTTACATGAAAACCTTTAACAAGCATTTGTAAAGCAACTAAGTCTGTGCTTCGGAACTTATCATGGGATGCAACAGTAAATAAATATCAGTATTTTGATGAATTTTTGACAAATTACAAAAAAATAGTCTTTGATGTTTATCACCTAAAACCAGTATAAGGTTGATCACCTAAAGACCACCAGTACCTAAAAACCAGTCTATGAGGTTTATCACCTAAAAAACAGTATCTACAAAACATTCTATGAGGTTTATAACCTAAAAACCAGTACTATGAGGTTTTTCACCTAAAAAACAGTCTATGAGGTTTATCACCTAAAAACCAGTCTATGAGGATTATCAACCAGTACCTAAAGACCAGTCTATGAGGTTTATCATATGAGGTTTATCACCTAAAAACCAGTCTATGAGGTTTATGAGCAGATTATGCAGTTTAAGAGATTAAAAACCAGTCTATGAGGTTTTTGAGCAGGTGATACACGACCAGCTTGCTGTTTTGCAGACTATAGATCTAGAATTTTGAGAACTTAATTTGGTTTGGATCATACAGGTATCTTACTTTCTAGACAGGGACAAAATTTCTGATCTGTACTATTCTGCTATAACATCACCCATGGCCATGTCAATAGGTTTTCGTAGAGGACTTCTGTCAGAAATATCATTCATATTCTTGTAACAGTGGAACCCATTCATGTCTTGTGCCTCATACATGGGGTCATCAGCAAACAGTGTAGATGCAGATGAGATGCCATTCAATGTGGTACAGGGCCCCGTAGTGCAGTAACTGTTGGTGGTGAGCCTGACTGCAGATCGAGGGGTTGCGAGTTCGATCCCAGCCAAGTCCCATACTTTCATGGAGATTGATTCTCCTCCTTCCGCTGATCCAAGAAGGGTTGTTGTCAGTTACAAGCGAAAGTATGTGCACAAAGTACTGGTTAATGCTAAGTCAAGCTTGCCCATGATAAAGTGTGGTTAGGTGACCATAGCTGTTGACTGGGAGGTAAAACGTCAAACCAAACAAAACAAAGTGTGGCGTCTCATCAGTGTCTGCACTTTTTGTATGTTGTATGTAATCAATCTAATGCACTTGCTATTGCATCGCAGCGTTTTATTGAATAACGTTAGAAGTTTGGGATATCTGAAATATACTGTTGGGAACAGTGTGACATCATTAATTTTGTCACATTTCATTGGCATATGGCTTTATGCCGCTTGCAATGCTCCAGTTATTAAGACAATTTTTTTTTTTATTTTTTTTATTTCAGTCTGAATTTCCTAATTATAAAAAATAGATCATTCCAACAGGATAAAACATATGAATGAAATGGTTTATTTGGTATAAATGGGTTACACATACCCATGGGTTAAAGTTTTCAGGAATGATTTGAGGCTGACTTTCCACAAAAAGTCAGCCTCAAAATCCTTAATTAAGTAGATAATAGCTTTTCTGATTTGTTTTCAGTTTATCTTAAAACAATTGACAGTTTAAGCTTGAAAATTTTGATATTTTATTGGGGTAATGCTAGTTTTAAGATTTGACCTTCAAAAGTTCAGGATTTTGGTAGCTTACTTGTACGTCGTGCATTCATATGTTGTAGATAATGCAGGTTGGCAACTCTTCATGGTAGCTAAAGCAAGTTTTAATCACGAACCAATCTATATTACTAGGTTGGTAACTGCAGGATTGCAGTGTGAGCCAATATACCGCTACTATAAAAGGTAGGTTGAAATAGTGTAATCAGTACTGGAGACTAGTTACATGTAAGTGCAGCTTCAAAGCTTGAAGTGGCAGAAAAGGGCAGCTTGACCAAGCATAATTGAGCCGCGACATGAGATTTCCAACAATGTGGTATGTGCGACCAGCAAAGGCTCAGATCAGCCTGCGCATACGCGCAGTCTGATCAGAGCCTTTGCTTGTCGCTTGAATATTCTATGACTGTTAAGCTACTGACTGAACATCATTTGGAGTTACTAAGCTTAAAGTAGGTTGTACAGGCCCGTTGTCAAAATGCCACATTGTTAGAAATCACATGTCACAGCTCAATTGTAATCTAGATTACTAGAAGAATACAACTTTCTCTACAAGGTAGGTAACTGATGGTTGAACTACCTTAACCCTTTGCAGACAAGAAACCCCTAAAGGGGTACTTTGGCAAAAATTGAAGACCCAGATGTCATCAGGGTCTGCACTGTTTGCCGAGACAATATCAATTTTCAGAGAAAGAAATACAATATATTTTTGAAATTATGATTTTCCTGACTATTGTAGCTAGCTTTATGGAAAATTCCATTTGTCTAAAAAGGGTTAAATTTGCTTCTTTGATCAAGGCTTACTGACCAGCACATCATATTGTGCATGCAGGTTCCTAGCTAGCTTGCAGCATACATTACAGCTTGAACCTAAATTAGCCTTGCTTACTAGAACTCAAACTAGGAGCCCAAAACAACATTTTATAAGCTTCAGCTGGATGTATTTTGCATGGTCTAAGAGTTGTTTGAGCTGTTGAAGTTCCACTATACAGAATCAGCCTTCTTTGCTTTGCTTTGAAATGCTTCTGCTGGAAACTCATATTTTAGTCTGCAATACATGTAAGGTCACGGTAACCAACCCACAGACTTGGTGATAGACACCTCCATGTTGGTAGCATGTTTTACATGTAAGATCACAGTAACCAACCCACAGACTTGGAGATAGACACCTCCATATTGGTAGCATGCTTTACGTGTAAGGTCACGGTAACCAACCCACAGACTTGGTGATAGACACCTCCATGTTGGTAGCATGTTTTACATGTAAGATCACAGTAACCAACCCACAGACTTGGAGATAGACACCTCCATATTGGTAGCATGCTTTACGTGTAAGGTCACAGTAACCAACCCACAGACTTGGCGAAAGACACCTCCATGTTGGTAGCATGCTTTACATGTTAGATCACAGTAACCAACCCACAGACCTGGCAATAGACACCTCCATGTTGGTAGCATGCTTTACTCGTAAGGTCACAGTAACCAACCGACAGACTTGGCAATAGACACCTCCATGTTGGTAGCATGCTTTACTCGTAAGGTCACAGTAACCAACCGACAGACCTGGCAATAGACACCTCCATGTTGGTAGCATGTTTCACATGTAAGGTCACAGTAAACAACCCACAGACTTGGTGATAGACACCTCCATGTTGGTAGCATGCTTTACATGTAAGATCACATTAACCAACCCACAGACTTGGAGATAGACACCCCCATGTTGGTAGCATGTTTTACATGTAAGATCACAGTAACCACCAACCCACAGAATTGGTGATAGACACCTCCATGTTGCTAGCATGTTTTACATGTAAGATCACAGTAACCAACCCACAGACTTGGAGATAGACACCTCCATGTTGGAACCATGCTTTACATGTAAGGTCAGTAACCAACCCACAGACTTGGCGATAGACACCTCCATGTTGGAACCATGCTTTACATGTAAGATCACAGTAACCAAGCAACAGACTTGGTGATAGACACCTCCATGTTGGTAGCATGCTTTACATGTAAGATCACAGTAACCAAGCAACAGACTTGGTGATAGACACCTCCATGTTGGTAGCATGTTTTACATGTAAGATCACAGTAACCAACCCACAGACTTGGTGATAGACACCTCCATGTTGGAACCATGCTGTACATGTAAGATCACAGTAACCAAGCAACAGACTTGGCGATAGACACCTCCATGTTGGAACCATGCTGTACATGTAAGATCACAGTAACCAAGCAACAGACTTGGTGATAGACACCTCCATGTTGGAACCATGCTGTACATGTAAGATCACAGTAACCAAGCAACACTTCCTGGGGAAATTTGCAGCATGCATTCTGTCAGATTATAGTAACCAACTCATATGTCCTAGTGGATACCCCTATGTTAACAGAATGCATTTCAGGTTAGATCATTCATAGTAACCAATACACATGTCCTGGTAGATGCTTCCATGTTTGCGGCATTCATGGTATGTTAGATCATGGGAACCAACCCATGTAATTTGCGAAAATAGTATTTATACACATTTGATCACTGTGAGCTACTGACATGCCGCTCCTATTGAAAGACTCAGACAACCCACATTTCATGGTAGATACCGTTATGTTTGCGGCATGTATCACATATTTTGATCACAGTAACCAACAAACACAAAAGCTGGTAGGTACCTCCTTGTTAGTAGCATTTTTCTGGTAGATCCCTATATGTTTTTAACATGCATTAAAATGTTAAATCATGGAATCTTAACACACCTTTCCTGGCAGATCTTGGCAGCCGCAACGAGTCCAATTTCCTGGTAGATACCTAGATATGTTTGCAGCATGCATTACATGTTAGATCATATTAACCAACACTTCTTTCCTGGTAGATCTTGTCAGCCCCAATGAGTCCAATTTCCTGGTAGATACCTATATGTTTGCAGCATGCATTACATGTTAGATCATATTAAGCAACACTACTTTCCAAGTAGATCTTGTCAGTCACAACGAGTCAAATTTCCTGATAGATACCTAGATATGTTTGCAGCATGCATTACATGTTAGATCATATTAACCAACACTTCTTTCCTGGTAGATCTTGTCAGCCCCAATGAGTCCAATTTCCTGGTAGATACCTATATGTTTGCAGCATGCATTACATGTTAGATCATATTAAGCAACACTACTTTCCAAGTAGATCTTGTCAGTCACAATGAGTCCAATTTCCTGGTAGATACCTATATGTTTGCAGCATGCATTACATGTTAGATCATATTAACCAACACTACTTTCCTGGTAGATCTTGTCAGTCACAACAAGTCCAATTTCCTGATAGATACCTATACGTTTGCAGCATGCATTACATGTTAGATCATGGTAACCAACACTACTTTCCTGGTAGATCTTGGCAGCCCCAACTAGCCCAATTTCCTATGTTTGCAGTATGCATTACATGTTAGATCATGGTAACCAACACTCCTTTCCTGATAGATCTTGTCAGCCCCAACTAGCCCAATTTCCTATGTTTGCAGCATGCATTACATGTTAGATCATGGTAACCAACACTCCTTTCCTGATAGATCTTGTCAGCCCCAACTAGCCCAATTTCCTATGTTTGCAGCATGCATTACATGTTAGATCATGGTAACCAACACTCCTTTCCTGGTAGATCTTGTCAGCCCCAACTAGCCCAATTTCCTATGTTTGCAGCATGCATTACATATTAGATCATGGTAACCAACACTCCTTCCTGGTAGATCTTGTCAGCCCTAACTAGCCCAATTTCCTATGTTTGCAGCATGCATTACATGTTAGATCATGGTAACCAACACTCCTTCCTGGTAGATCTTGTCAGTCACAACGAGTCCAATTTCCTGGTAGATACCTAGATATGTTTGCAGCATGCATTACGTGTTAGATCATGGTAACCGACACTCCTTCCTGGTAGATCTTGGCAGCCCCAACTAGCCCAATTTCCTGGTAGATACCTATATGTTTGCAGCATGCATTACATGTAACATCATGGTAACCAACACTTCTTTCCTGATAGATCTTGGCAAAATTTCTTTGTAAATAAATACCTGTATGTTTTAAGCATACTTCTATATAGGCATTTGAGCACAGCACAGGTTTAGATAACCAAAATTTTTCAGGGTAAGAACGAAATATTTTCTTACCCATCAATTTTAACTTATGTTTTGGGTGCTAAAAAGAACTGTCTCATTGAGATGGTTCTTCTTAGTACCCACAACATATGTTTCAGTTGAGAAATAACAAAATTAAATTTTCGTTTCGCACTCTTAACTAAAGTCCTGGCACAGCTTTTCTTAAAGGCAGATGACTTAAGTCAAATGTTTGCGGTTTGAATTATGGTCGATTACAAGGTAGAACACTGCAGGTAGACAGCTGGCGTTGTATCAGGTAAGAGATGGTTGATGTGTTTGATGAAGTTTAGGCAGGATGGTCCATTTTATATAGTGAGTGGTCACAGGTTATAATTTCCAAAGTTCTCTGAAGATTAATTTTGTCCCAGTAAACAGGGAAGACATAGGGTCTGCACTGGGTCTTCCCTGTTTGCATAGGCACCAGTTTAGGAGTTTCTGGTCTACAAAGGGATAATAAAGACGAGTCCAAATACTACGTCACAGATCAATATCATCCGGCAAGCTATGGATCTTATCCGAAAGTCGATAAAATATCTGGTTGGCAAAAACAGTTGTTTACCTGTATTGGACACGGAAACAGCGCATGTTTTATAATGATATTAACAAATTTCTTTCATAAGAAAAACAATTCCAACAACTGGGTACCATAGTTTGATAATTGATCTATCGAATAATGTGTTTTAACACATATTTTATCATTATTTAACGAAATTATCGGCGATTGAAATCAGTGTCGTCAGGCCAAAACAACCGTGCGGGCACCCGTCAAAAATGAAATAAAAACTAATAATAATAATCATTTTCTCTGCAAGAAAAATATTGTAAACCAATGTCTATGTCCAAGTAAAAATCTAGAGCGCAAACATCGTTAAAGATGCTTTTTTTCTGAGGTAAATAATGACTCTTTTCAATGGACATCACATAGAGCGGAAGATTTTTTGCCAACCACGATAAAAAGTCACATGGTCAAAATTGTTATCACGTGCCCGGATGAAAACAATAACATTGGACTGGTCTATGCCACCAACAGTTTCAAATGTGATATGGAAAGAGGCCACAACTGTTGACTCTCCAGTCATGGTTTGCCCACTAGCTCAAGGGTTGTCCTTCAAGACATATCCACATCTTTAATAAACATCAAATAGTTTCTTTCAGTGCTTGCTTTCTAATTTGGTAGTCTGGTGATGAGTCATTGTCTTGGAGTTTGGACTGGGTTATATTAACCCATTAATGCTGATTGTATTTTCCCATCCTTATCGATTGGACGAGTTCATTTCCAAATTTAGGGTTGGTTTAAACATAGGGTTGTTGGGTGGTATTTTTCGTTTTTATTCAAATTTTAAAAGAAACTTCTGTCAGGAAACAGTGGAGAACCTGATCAGACGCTGCATTTTGCGGTGTCCAATCTGGTTTTGCACTATTTGCTGATGTCCCACAAAAAGGATGCTAGTCTTATACATTATATATGGGTTAATGAATGATATTCCACAAGTAGATTTTGACACCAAAGTATTGTCATGTGACCTTAAGTTGTATTAATGGCCGTATGAACACTTTATCACTAGGCCAAAAATGCTTCTCAAAATGTCTGCTTTTTTCTGCGGCAGATATTTGCTTTTAACAACAGATTAATATATGGAGCAGCCTGATGAAGGTCCACACTGGTTGCTATAGATACTTCCAAAATTAAACTAATATTTCTTGCATTCTTTAAGCGCTTTCAAAATTAAAATAATTTTGCTATAAACTGCTAGGCTGTTGGTATAAAATATAAAGCTAACTCCTTAAACCACATGTAAAGCTGACACTCTGCTATCCATGCAAAACACAAGTGATATGTTGAAAAAAAATAATGTGAATAGTTTGTCAAGGACAATACGCAAATATCCAAGGAAAGCAAACTACAAGAGGGCAGTATGCCTGCATTGATGAACTAAGAATGAACTTCAAAGCACATTCTCACTGCCAAGAGGTGTTGGAGACTAGCATAATTATGGTTATGGGTTCATATATTCGCTATTATATAGATCATCTAGTAGTAGTTTTGGATAAGATTTACATAGACTATACCATGTGATACTATACTCTGTGAATTTAAAATCAGGAATTTTTCCTTTGAGACTTGTAATTTAGATAACCAAACCTGTGCTTTGCTCTCATATGTCACATTTAGGACAAATACAAAACAAAATAGCTTGATGAACTTGAAATTTAAATAAAAGAATTGGGTGAAAAGTAAATTTTAATGGACTTAAAATGATAATGAATGAAATAGTAAATAAATGCTTATCCAGAGCTATGCTTTACATTTATTTTCATGAATTTATGATATTTTTTCTTCAGATGTATGTATTTAGCTGCTATTATGTAATCCAGTCATCATCTTTTACGTAAATGGGCCAGCACACAAGATTTTGGTACATATCGCATAGATGGGCCACGACGCTAGAAAACTAGTCCTCAGGTTTTCCGACGAAGGGCGCTTCAAACCAGTCTACTCAGCTACAGAGACTAGCTAGAAGATTGAAATTTCCCTTGTAGCAAGTCTATATATGATACTTTCCAATAAACGAATAACAAAGGCTCTGATCAGACTACGCGGATGTGCAGGCTGGTCTGCGCCTTTGTTTTTGGCAACTCCCCGACGACAGGTTTTCTAGCGCCGAAGCCCATATGCAAAGCCTCCTTTAAACATTCATGCTGACGTATCCAGTAGGACTAGAGTACAAATGTTTGTCTGAACGCCAATACTTGGTGCCTGCGATAAGCGAAGGCTCTGGCGAGACTGCACACATGAGCAGGCTCATCTGAGCCTTCGCTGCTCCCCAATTTTATAAGTAACAAAATCATGTATGTTGGCCAAAATATTCTAATTTGAACACCACTTATGTCTTTATCCAGGTTGCAACTAAAATTTTGGTTATCGCAAAGAGTGCTGACCCTATTCAGACTGTTCCATTGGTCGGCACTCTTTGACTAGAGTGTTTTGTTAGGTATGTAGTGTTCAAACACTTTAAGAGCATTTACATGCTAGAGAACCACTGTACTCGAACAGCGCAGTCATTGTGTGGTGGTTGCAGTCAACGAGTGCACAAAATAGAGTACCTAGCTGTTAATAAAGGTAACATTTTGGTCAATTTTTTACTTCTGAAAATATTCATCACGAATCATTATCACTTATAAATCCAGCTGTGTATCTGCTTAACTAAATTTTTGTGGGTTGAGTGATAGGCGCTACAGAGCCAGAATTATGCCAAAAATGTAATTTTTCCTGAAAAAGAGGATGAAATAAAAGTTTGCTTTTGTTCTGGAATTTATGCATACTTTCGATAAAATGCAAAATACCAATCCTTTAATGCGCACAAAGTTTAAAATCTTTTGACAGAGCATTTGGAAGTTATTCAAGCTTTTCATACTGTATATCGGGTGTTTTGGCCCAGTAGTCGAGTGTCTAAATAAAAACAATATAAAACAGTCAACGACCCGACCACTTGGTCAGAACACCCGATATACAGAACTATGTGTACAGTTTGAAAAGCTTGAATGACTTTCAAATTGCTCTAGCCTCAGTTTTCGAAGCTTTTTCACATTAAAGTAATGTTATCTTGCATTTTAGCTGAAGTAAGCATAAATTCCAGAACAATTTTTCAGGAAAAAATCACTCTGGCGCTGTAGTGACTATCACTCAACCCACAAAAAATTTGTTACATAGCTTGATTTATAAGTAACAATATTTCGCGATGAATATTTTCAGAAATAAAATATTGACCAAAATATTACCCTTTTAAACAGCTAGGTACACTTTTTTGTGTGCACTCGTCGACTGCAACCACCACGCGATGACTGCACCTTTCGAGTACAGAGGTTCACTAGCGTGATCTATGGGCCATTAGGAAATATTGCAACATATTAAATGCTATTTATAATAACCACTTTTTTCCATTTCAGTAGTGTATTAAAACTTAACTTAGTATCTCCCATAGTCTCCTACATTTTTCTCCCAATCAAGTCATCTTTCATGTTCTCTTTAATTTTGTCTTTTAGATTCAGTCAGCATTTTAGTCACCAGGCAACTAGCTTTCTTATAGAAACTATTACTTAAATTTTCTGAAAAATTTTGAACACTTTTTCATTCAAATTATCATATAACGTCACGTCTGGTTGTGATATAATGCCATGTATTAAAATTGATAAACCACTAGTGGTTTACAGATTTTGGTAATGTTATGAAATAACGCCCACAACAACAATGCGTTATAATTATAACCAATAATAATTATTACCAATAAACGTGATAATAAAACAATTTTAATGTCATTATGATATATGCATTCATGCTCCTGTATTATTGAATTTATTAACTAGTTGCGAAAAAGCGATAATGCTCAGCAAGCCTCACATCTATCTCTTTTCCACAAATTGTTTAATAAATTCAATAAAACATTAGCACTCATGTAAGATCCTATTTATTCAGTTTCCATTCTGTATTATAGGGCTTAGACAGTATTTTTGATATGCCTGTGACTTGTGTGTCTTATTGCCATTATATCATAATTCCTCCAGTGTCTTCTAGTGACTCATCAGTCTGCCAGAACTTGTCAAAATTCCTTATAAAGTCAGTCTGCCTATGATAATAATCAATGATTCACACGAATGCATAATCTCACTATTTTACTAGGGAAGGACTCTTACCATAAATGTTCTAAAAATGCTGCATATGTTCGGAGCTGCTGTGGTGTAGAGGATAAATCACTCGCTTTGTAAACCAGGAGTCCAAGGATCGATCCCCTGTGAGCTTCTCGAGTCTGTCTGATGAGACTTAAAGCCATTGCCTCGACTCCACATGACCTGAGCTGTTGGTGGGACATTAAACACACACACACACACCCGGACACACACACACATGCACACACACACAGAGACAGACAGACAATAAATGTTGTTAAAAATTCAAACTCTTTCAGTCAAAAAAATTGAAAGTTAAAACTGCATCATCTAGCCAGGGCTGCCAGTCAGGTTTGTCCAGGCCATTTTGATCCTAAAATTAGATTGATTCCATTTTTCTACCTGATGAGGTTTTAACCTTTTACTCCATATGCTATTTTTAGATCATGACATCATTTTCTCTTTTTTGACAACTTTGAAAAAATTCAAGAAAAATTTTAGTAAAGTTTTGAATAATTTTCAAAGTATTATGGAAAATGGAGCATTTGCTCCAATGGAGCATTGCTCCATTTTCTATATTATTTTTCAAATTTGTTGTTGTATTGTTGCTTTACGTCCCAAGTCAACAGCTATGGTCATGGCGCAACATTTAGCAGTTAACCAGTACTTTGTGTGTAACTGACAACATACCTTCTTGAATGATTCAGCGGAAGGGAGAAGAATGACGGTAGAAATTATTTCATGATCAGTCTCCACGAAGGAAGTATGGGACCGGGCAGGGTTCCAACTCCCGATCCCTGGATCTGTAGGCAGACACACATCTGTAGCCAGACACAATACCAACTGCGCTACTCTGTAAATACATGATATTTCAAAGGCATCAAAAGGCGTTATTATGGAGTAAAGGATTAAAACATACTGATGTTATGGAGTTATCCCTGGTCTGGGTTTATATCACTTGATCAATCAGACCTTTATGATAAGTATGATTGCTCGTATTAGAAATTTTAGAACATTTTCAATCTTATTGGTATATGGTAGATCTAAACTCCGTTCAGAAATTGTGTGGCACCGGTTTTTCGCAGTTCCCGCTTTTATATGTCGTTTTAGGTCCTACATCGCTGCGACAAAGTTATTCTTGAAGACCTCCCCTAATTTCTCCAGCAGGTTCCGTGGCTGTGCGTGCTTCTGGCAAAGCCCTGATATCTTGGGAAAAATCAGAAAATTCAGAAATGCGCCCACAGACTAAGTCCAGTTGACGATGATTGCCACATAAAATACATTAATATTCATCGATATGCTTCACGTATCTGGAGTCTATTTTTAAATTGCTCAAATGCAACACACTCTTTACTCGAATATTAAATGTTTTAAAAACAAGCTACAATTAAACGCGTCTTTATTCTACAAAAATATCCTAAAGTTTTACCGGTCCTAGTACACGTGAAAGTAAGGATCAGGGGGCTGGGGGGGTGGGGGACAGGCTATGGTGGTAATTAGTTTCGAGGCATTGGTCAAGCAAACTCATGCTATAAACCCACGCTGAAGTGCAGATATTTTCAACAGTGCATACATGTGGCAAGCACGACGAAAATTGTGCCATTTCAACAGGGATGCCCTTAACCTCGTTGACCATTACAAATTTAGCAATTTTCACGAAAAATGGCTATGCTCACAAAAAGGCACAGTATAGGTAATACCTTGGTAACAGGACATTATCAGCATGTTATTATTAATTCATAGTTGAAATGGGGCATTTCTACCACCATTTATAATTGCTTGGTTTAATCGACACTACTTTTATGATGCCATACCCGTGTATAAACATGAATCCAATCTTTACTAACTATATCGGACAACAATCGATTTTTCGAATAGGTACAAAGTGAAAACAAGTTAAACTTTTCATCAAAAATAGCAACT
Source organism: Loripinus fragilis (assembly GCA_964019695.1). Lineage (NCBI taxonomy): Eukaryota > Metazoa > Mollusca > Bivalvia > Lucinida > Lucinidae > Loripinus > Loripinus fragilis. Next base: position 879,570 of record OZ026525.1, read on the forward strand.
GATCTGCCATTGATATTTGTGTGCTTTTTAACTGCTTTTAAGCTATATTCTGTTCAATAATTTTGACCCGCAGAATAACTACAACAACAAAAAGTAGAAATGTTTAAGTTTTATGCTGAAGAAATGTTAGCCTGAAGTTGTAATAGGGGCCACCGTGGTGTAGGTGATAAACCACTTGTCTTTTAATCCAGGGGTCGCAGGTTTGATCACCGGTTTCACCTGTCTGTCGGATGAGACTTTTAAGCCGTGGCCCTGTCTCCATATGACCTTAGCTGTTGGTGGGACGATAAACACAAACACAACAAGTTGAAATAGTGGGAAATGTTATTTTACACTAACGTTAGCGCGTAAAGCGCCAGATCAGTGTTTGATTTTCCAGATATACGGTGTGTAGTCACGCTTTATAATTTCCCACGAATTTCTCGCCAATTGAAATAACCACTCCCAAATATTATAATGAAAATATTGTCATTTCCTTATATGTTCATGGAAGGCGTTTCAAAAGTGTCAAATTGTCTTAGTCTGCTGGCGTATTTTTCAATTTCATGATTTTTCCCAAGATATCAGGGCTTTGCCAGAAGCTCGCACACGCACAGAACCTACTGGAGAAATTAGGGGAGGCCTACACGAGTAACTTTCTCACGGCGATGTAGAACCAAAAATGACGTATAAAAGCAGGAACTGCGAAAAACCGGTGCCACACAATTTCTGAACGGAGTTTAGGTCTCTCCCATGTTTTTTCCATAGGTAGGAGTCAGTGCGTAAAAACTAGATTTTTTAGAACCCAAATTTTGTCATTTATGCACCTGCTTGTTATGTATCAAACACTGTATTCATTATTATCAGTTTTATGATCTCAGGGCTTCTAACCTATTGAAGTTTTCATGCATGTTACCCAATAAAATGAATTTGTCACAAAAGAATATTTTTAATAAGTTATTGAATATATTCATGAACTAGCTAGGATTTCTGATTGAAGACTGCATTACGTTGTACTAAATTGTGTCTATGAATACATTTTATATTTGAACGTAAAGTGCATTTTGCAGGCTTCCAGACCAGTGTGCGTGATTATAAATTAATTTGCTTATTTCTCAACCAAAACATATGTTTTGGGTGCTCAAAAGAACTGTCTCACTGAGACAGGTCTTTTGAGCACCCAAAACATATGTTAAAACTGATGGATAAGAAAAATATTTACAATTTTACACTAAAAATTGCTCATCTGGATGTATGCATTGACAAATTCTCTATTTATTTCACCAATACAGACACATTTGAAAATCTTCATTTAAACTTCTGATTTTTTTGTTTTTGTTTGATTTGATTCTTTACATCCCAGTCAACATTTTTTCAGTCATGTTGGGATGGGTCTATCTGGGTTGAACCAGTACTAACAATAAGCAGAGGATAGTGTCTTGCTCAAAGACACAACGCAGTGCCCATGTTGAGGTTCGAACCAACAACCCCTTGATCTTTAGTCAAGCACTCTTCCTCCAGTCTGAGCCATTGCGCTCCATATTTCGTCTGATAGTTCTGATGCTGTAAATTCATAAATTTTTGTGAGAATTTTATTTTAGCAAATAGCAGTAAAAGACATATTTGTCAGGTTAAAATTCGCAACAAGGCATGATTTAAACAACATCAGTAAATGACAGTGATTTCAATATGGTTTTATTTTTACTAAGTACATTGATCTCAAAGGGTACCAAGTACATTGATTTCAAAGGGTACTAAGTCCATTGATTTCAAGGGGTACCAAGTCCATTGATTTAAAGAGTTACTAAGCCCATTGATTTTCAAAGGGTACCAAATCCATTGCTTTCAATGGGTACTAAGTCCATTGCTTTCAAGGGTACTAAGTCCATTGCTTTCAATGGGTACTAAGCCCATTGATTTCAAAGGATTATAAGGACATTGATTTCAAAGGGTACCAAGTCCATTGCTTAGAATGGGTACTAAGTCCATTGCTTTCAAGGGTAACAACTCCATTGCTTTCAAGGGGTACTAAGCCCATTGATTTCAAAGGGTTCTAAGTACATTGATTTCAAAGGGTACTAAGTACATTGATTTCAAAGGGTACTTAGCCCATTGATTTAGGTACTTAGTCCATTGATTTCAAAGGGTACTAAGTGCATTAATTTCAAGGGGTACTAAGTACATTGATTTCAAGGGGTACTTAGTACATTGATTTCAAGGGATACTTATTACATTGATTTCAAAGGGTACTAAGTCCATTAATTTCACGAGGTACTAAGTACATTGATTTCAAGGGGTACTAAGTACATTGATTTCAAGGGGTACTTATTACATTGATTTCAAAGGGTACTTATCCCAATAATTTCAAGTGGTACTTAGTCCATTGATTCCAATTGATACTAAGTCCATTGATTTCTAGGGGTACTTAGTGCATTGATTTCAAAGGGTACGAAATACATTGATTTCAAAGGGTACGAAATACATTGATTTCAAGGGTTACCAAGCCCATTGATTTAAAGGGGTATTAGTTAAGGGGTATTAGTTCGATTGATTTCAAGGGGAACTTAGTCCATTGATTTCAGAATAGCACTAAACTGGATAGAAAAAAAAACAAGAGAGTTTATCATTTTTATGAGTATATGTTATTTAGAATCACCTGACGAATTTGCTTGTGTTTAGTTTCAGCGAGAGTTATTTCACAGTGAAAGGAGCTGCACTGATACTGCCACAGAGTGACTACGAGGCTGCCTATACCAGGAAAACTTCTAAGGGGCATGGCGGTAAGTCTTATCCCCTTTTTATGCTGGAATAACCCTAAATGGTATTTTGGCAAAACAGTGAACACCTAGATGATTTCTATGTAACCCTGTTGCACTCAGTTCTGACATCTTCGCAAGCCAAGGGTACTAACTCCACTTTGTTCCTTAGGAACGAAGTGGAGTTAGTACCCTTGGCTTGCGAAGATGTCAGTTCTGAGTGCATTAGGGTCAAGCTATAGTAACTGAAGCTGAGGGCACTGTCAATGTTTATGGACTGCCCTAGGGTCAGGGCTTGGACTTCTGGAATGATTTTGCTTGAGCTGCAGGTTAGGGTCATATCAGCCCATTGGCCTTGAGGGCAGTCCATAAACCTCGATAGTGCCCAGAAATAAGGTTTCTCTTGCTTTTAGTGCATTGAACAATAGTTGTTTAACATCACTATAAATTTCAATGCTAAATAGTATGCTACACTGCATGCTCCTACATGACGATGTAATATACTATATTTTTCTTGTTGATGCCGTATAAAAGCAGTTTGTTTTGTTTTAATAAAATATTTTAAAAATAGCACATTCAGGGCATTCATTGTGTCAGCTTTTATGCAGGTGGCACTATCATATGGGCCTCCTCGCTAGTAAACCTGTCTTCGGGGTTTCCGACAAAGCGAGTTTCAAATCAGTCTCCTCAGCTACAGAGACTAGCTAGAAAATTGAAATTTCGCTCATAGCAAGGCTAGATATGATACATCTCGATAAGGGAATAACAAAGGGGCTGATCAGTCTGCCCGGATGGGCAGGCTGGTCTGCACCTGTGTTGTTGGCAAACCCCTGAAGACAGATTTTCTCGCGTCGAGGCCCATATGAAAGTGACCGCTCTTCTTAAATATGCTAGTGTCCGCACATGCAACTATTGCATATTTGTGACCAGCAGGTGATTCATTTCTTGCCAATGAAATTTGTTTTACGTCTTTAATCTGCACTAAGTATAAATATTCAAAACAGGAGGGGTCAAAGGTCCATGATAAATATTGAAATAAATAAGTTCTAAACATTTTGTACTGACTAACAGATCAGCTATGGGTATTTCAAAATCTTACAGCATTTTATTCTACTCTATGACTTGTGACCCTTTTAATTTGGTGTAATTATAGAAAGTATACTATTTTTGCAGGAGATATTCAGAGTCACCTCCAGTCTATGTTCAGTTTACTGCGACCACTAGATACTATTAAAGTGGTAAGTTTGTTTGATGTTCAGTTTACTGCGACCACTAGATACTATTAAAGTGGTAAGTTTGTTTGATGTTCAGTTTACTGCGACCACTAGATACTATTAAAGTGGTAAGTTTGTTTGATGTTCAGTTTACTGCGACCACTAGATACTATTAAAGTGGTAAGTTTGTTTGATGTTAAGTTTACTGCGACCACTAGATACTATTAAAGTGGTAACTTTGTTTGATGTTCAGTTAACTGCGAGCACTAGATACTATTAAAGTGGTAAGTTTGTCTGATGTTCAGTTTACTGTGACCACTAGATACTATTAAAGTGGTAAGTTTGTTTGATGTTCAGTTTACTGGGACCGATAGATACTATAAAAGTGGTAAGTTTGTTTGATGTTCAGTTTACTGCGACCACTAGATACTATTAAAGTGGTAAGTTTGTTTGATGTTCAGTTTACTGCGACCACTAGATACTATTAAAGTGGTAAGTCCAGGGTTCACACAGGCTTGAAAGTAGTACTTGAATAATAATTTGAATATACAGGACTGTAGACTTAAAAGTCCTTGAAAATTAAATTTGCCTTGAAAAACACTCACAGGGCTTGAAAAATTCTTGAATTTTACCATTTACAGGAGGACTCAACACTGTTTTTGGAGACCTATGTCAGTAGAAAACTAATACCTTTAGTAATGGACTCTAACATTTCCTAGGTAGAATTTTAAACGTGCAAATCAATTAATTAAATTAATTAAAATTTATTCAACACCAACACAAATGTTTTTATTTAAATATTCTTTAATATTCAACGTTTCGTCATATTGGCTTCATCAGGAATAACGTGTAAATCAGTATTTTTCATAAGTTTTCAGTCCTTGAAAACAGTAGGAAAGTCTTTTAGAAGTCCTTGAAAAGTCCTTGAATTTAACACAAACTTGCCTGTATGAACCCTGAAGTCTTTATTTAAATATTGGCCAGCCCATGAGAAAATTTCCCAAATTGTGAGTATTTATAAAAAACTGAAGTTTGAATCTTAGAAGTTTTACAATATTCACAAGATGATGACAAACGGTAAATATGTTGTACTTGTACAGCCAGTCATGTGGCTTCCTGCAGTATAGACAATGCAATATTCTAACTGCAAACAGAAGCTGTACAATCACAGACATACATACTGGAAGTTATGAAATATATGGAAAATAATAGGAGCCGTGACATGTGAATTCCAACAATGTGGCATTTTGACAAGTGTAGACTCAGACGAGCCTGTGCAGCCTCCTTTTTAGCTTAGAAACTCCAAATCATGTTCTGTCAGTAGCTTTATATTCACAGAATATTCAAGCGACTAGCAAAGGCTCTGATCAGACTGCACGTATGCTGATCTGAGGCTTTGCTGGTCGCACATACCACATTGTTGGAAATCTTATGTCGTGGCTCAATTATAAACTGAATTGTATCAAACCATTATGTTTTCGTAAATGTTTGCCAACAGTGTGGACCCAGATGACTATTACAAAATACAAGGTTTCGTCGAGACTTAAAGTCACACTGGATTCGCAGAAAAAATAACTGTTCATAATAACATAAGTTTTGGGCAGGTAAACTAGAGGGTCCACATGACAGATATCTGGCTGTCATCTCCTGTCGTGGTAAACAAAACACAGAAGAGTCTGTGATACTGGGGATGGATCTCGGAGGAAACACTGCAACTGTAGGGCTGATCATGTATTCACTTATTTCTATTGTCTTTCTTCTGTTGCTAGGCAGTAAAGTTAGAAGGTCCATATGACAGATATCTGGCTCTCGCCTCCTGCCTTGGTAAACAAGATACAGAGGAATCGTGATACTGGGGATGGATCTCCAAGGAAACACCGCCACTGTAGGGCTCATTATATATTTACTTATTTCTATTGTCTTTCTTCTGTTTCTAGGCAGTAAAGCTAGAAGGTCCATATGACAGATATCTGGCTCTCGTCTCCTGTCTGGGTAAACAAGACACAGAAGAATCGGTGATACTGGGGATGGATCTCCGAGGAAACACTGCCACTGTAGGGCTCATCATGCCGGTCTGGGCTCATACTCATATACAGCTAGATGGAGATGGGTATGTGCCATCTTAACTTCAATCATGGATTAAGAGTAGTTTGTGTTTTAAACATTTTTATGTTCTGGTATCCAAGACCAGGGGGCATATTATTTTTTGTCCATGTGTGTGCATGCATGTGTGCTTGCAACAAACAATAATGCTGGCAATAACTTTTGAACTACTGGCCCAACAGCTATGAGTATACCTTGTGTGAAGAGCTTTTCAGTTATATTTCTTTGATCTTGACCTTTGACCTAGTCATGGGCAAATCCAGAGGGGGGACAGTGGGCCCGGAACCTCCCTGAAAAATCACAAAAAAATTGGTTTTTCTAAGCAATACTGGTCCGGATCCCCTAAAAAATCACAAAGCTACCAAGCCAGCATCCAATATCGGCTTGCCAGCGAAACGCCATTTAAATGGCGTTTTGCTTGCGGGCCAATGATGGCCCGCTTGCTTATAGTGGTATTTTGATCCTCCCTCCCCTCATCAACTAAAAAAAAAACTTGTCAAAGTTGGACTCCCTCTGACATAACTTTCTAGATCCGTGCATGCTAGTTTTGAAAATTATTAAATGATAGTAACAAACTTTAACATTTGTCATAAATTTTGAGCAACTCAACCTATAGACTTGATATTTCACATGTGTATACCTTTAAGGGTGACCTTTACAGATACACCAATGTATAAGAGGGTCCATTTTTTTGACCTACTTTTAAAAATAAATAAATAATAGAAACAAACTTTATAATTGGTCACAACTTAATGGATGAATATTAGTAATAAGCTTTTAGGTTGGCCATAACTTTTGAATTACTGGACCCAAATCCTTGATATTTTTCACATCTGTTTGGGAAGTCCTTTACAAACATGCCAGGATATATGACCTTTCATCTACTTTTAAAAATGGATAAATATATAAATAAACAAAACAAGATTAAATCCGATTTCACAATTTTTTAAACATAATTTTCTCTTTTCTCTACCGGTTTCACTGTTTTACAGATCATCAGGAGTTTAATATGACGTTGCGCAGAAAAGATATAAATATAGCCATACAGCCATATAAATAAATAAAGCCATACTGTGAATTTCATATGCTCTGGTGGTATTTGTGTTTCTTAGTTATACATGTAGGAAAGTTCAATGAGTAACCAAAACATTTTGAGAAAATAAGAAAAATGAATACCACTCTTGTCCCCAGTATCCAATTCACTTAGAAAACTGATATGTGTCTTGTTTATATTTATCACCTAGCAGTTCAAATTGCATGACTGGCTCAGTATGACCGTCTGAGGAATGTTTGTATTATTGGTGATATAGAGGATCTTACACGAGTGATCATTTAATATCTAATTTATTAAACGAGCCTTTGGCGAGTTTAATAAATTTGATATGAAATGATCACGAGTGTAAGATTCTGTTTATCATATGACTATTTATATGCGACTTTATCGCCTTAAAAATTTGTTTATTTCAATGAAAATTTGCACTGTTGTAACAGATGTCATCCTGACGTTACTTGTTCCCGCCGAAAGTGTTATGTAACTTGTTGTCATAACATTATTTATGACATGACGTTATCCACCGAATAACAGTAATTGTAACGTCATATGATAAATTATTTTCTGTATTTTATTTACAGTGGCTTCAGTATAACGTCCAATAAAGAAATCCGCTTCTTCAAACCGGTATCCGTCCAAGCAATGTGGTAAGTTGAGGAGCCTTGATCCAAGGTTATCAAACTTTATCATGCTCAACTCAACTGAGCATGAAATATATCCTGCTCATAAATGTTAAAATGCCAACTATTAAAATGCCAACAATAGTTGGCATTTTGACATTTTTAGCAGGATAAATACAACATCTGAGCGCTTTAAAGCAATAAAAATATTGATTTTATTGAAGTATTTTAGTTTTTATGGTTAGTTGGAATTTCATGCTCATTTGAGTTGAGTATGAGGAAAGTTTTTAACCTTGATGCTCATTTTCTTTCCCACAATACAACAAATGATACCCAACCTTTGCACCGTACCAGTACAAAAAGCTGAAAGATAGTAGATGCTATCTCCTTAGAAATCTTTGACAGAAGAAAGTTCACATTAGGCTCAGTCTGAGCAGAAGGTGCATAAGGCGGAGTGGGCCCTTCCCGATCTAGATTAAATTATTTCAAAACCAAACGATTTTGACCACAAACTGACTTTAAACTTCTTACGTTGGCGTATTTTATTAGTATTTGCAGCCCTATTTAGAGTCACTAAAAATTGCCATTTTGCTGGTTCACACATTGCTGGTTTCACACACATTTCAGAAAACAAAAACAGTAAAGGGAGTAAATTTATGAAAGTAGTCTGTCATTTCCTGCAAGCAAACCTATTCTTAATATTTTTGTAGATAGAAAATTCTTGAGCTGAGTGGGGATTAACTCATACATGTCTTTAATTTCAGGTCTGCGTTGCAAAGTTTGAACAAGGTGGTGAAAATAGCCAACGACAACTTGTACATTCCAGGGGGACTAACTCATACATGGATTGGTTTCTATGACGCTAAGATCTCTAAAGAAATCCAGGTTGTCACTGAATGGTAATAGATTTTATTCTTAGTGAAAACTGAATTGAGCTGAAAACTGATAACTGAATGGAGCTAAATTACTACTCTAAATTATTGAAGAAAGGGGCCTGCCTTTAGGATATTTGTTCTTATCGTATATGTGTAAAAAGATTCTATTGGCCGTGACCAAGAAAACCTGTCTTTGGGGGCTTGCAAAAAGATTATATTGGCCTCAATGCGAGAAAACCTGTCTTTGGTGGTTTGCAAACAACAAATGCACAGACCAGTCTGCACATGCACGCAGACTGATCAGCCCCATTGTTATTTGCTTTTAGGAAAATATCATATCTGAACTTGCCACAGATGAAATTTCAATTTTCTAGTTAGTCTCTGTTCGCCTGTCCTTGACAGTGAACTTGTCAGCAAAATGTAAGAACTACCGCCTTGACACTTCCTCAGTTTATAGCAGATGATGAGTGGATAAACTGATTAACTTTTGACGAAATTCTGTAAAGTATTTCCAGAGTTATGGCCCTTGATTAAGGAAAATCACCACCTTATGGTACATATATTGTTTGGGTGTGTACTAGAACCCTATAAACAAGTATTATTTCATAAAAAGCAGTGTCGCAGGCTATTTAAACCGGCAAAACCCCGTGTATTAATCGGGCAATTCACGTGTTGTTGATGAATGGCTACTGTACTTTACATGTACGCATTCAAGGCTGTCACAAAAATTGACGTCATCAACATTAAGGTGCATAGAAATGAACATGATTTAGTGACGTTAGGATGACGTAAGTCTTTGCTCTGGAACAGGCGTTTTAAAAACCTACAAATCCTTCATGCTTTTGCGCACCATTATAGTAATACAAAAATGAACTTTTCGAAGTGTTTTTCAATAGTTTTCAAGTGACAAAATTACTTTATGCAATAATAACGATCAAACATGGTTTTCTGATACACTAACATCTGCTAGACGCCTAGGGGTCGTTAAAACCCTCACCTTTCAGGCTCCAGTTTCAACATTACCCTTGGGGGTCCAGCAGATGTTAATGCATAGGAAAACATGTTTGATCCCTACTTTTAGACAAACTATGCAGACCCAGATGAAAGTTTGGCTTGATTCCTGAATCTTGTATGTCTGTGTATTTGTTGCAGGAATTCAACAGCAGATATTGACAGAACTTACAGAACAGATCCACAGATGGACACCTGCGAGTGAGTACTCCTGTTTTAAACATATCATGATATGGTCAATGTTCTAAAATTTCGAACACTAGCTACCTGCAAAAAAGGCTCAGACAAATAGGGCAGACCCAGATCAGACTGCTTCTGAAGAAGCAGTCTGATCAGGGTCTTCCCTATTTGCTACTCTGACAAGAAATTTGTGAATTCGAGCCCCGAAAACCAACATTTTATTTGAGAACAGAAAGAGAAAAGTGTTCGAAATTTTAGAACATTTACTGTACATCAACACTTTAGCCACCAGTCACGACATTTTGTCATCTTCTTTTTCATCTGCTTATCTTCCTAGGTATGAGTAGTATATATTGCAAACAATATGAACCCAGATCAGACTGCTCCCTTAGGATCAGGATTCATAGTTTTTGCTTCCATGAAATAATCTAGTTTGAACTGCACTTGAATATATGCAGCAGATGTAAAAAGCAGACTACATTTTCAGGACAAAAGATATTGGTGGGATAAGGGTTAAAGCTAGGTCTTTCGAAACCCTAAGGGCTAGACAACATTGAAAACAATCCGCTCAGCTGCAAATACTATGTGTGTAGCTGTTATAGTATCCAACCAGTCTAATATATACAGAAGGACTTTAGAAACGCACCATCTGCTTAAATGCTAATTTATGCCGAAAATTTAATATTTTCATTATGTGAACAATGAAATTGACAAGTTCAGTCATTCAGCTTGCATTCAATAAGAAAATGGAAATGCTGTGGCTTATGATTGCCGTGAAGTCGCGATAATTCTGAGACACCTCAAATTCAAAAAGTCACAGAGTACCAATACCTTCCATAATGAACGAAAAAAGTTTTCGAACCGATGTTCGTTCTCCAAAAGGAAAGACAAAATCATATCATGAAGTTTTAGGCCTTTGGCAACGTTCATTTCGTCTACATGACGTCATTACTTTTTGACGTAATTGGCCGTTTATTTCCTAAGGATCAGGAATAATCAAAATCTTTTTATTGCCAACAGATACTCCTCAATCAATTACATAAAAGACAAAAAATATCGAGACATGTGGGAACGTCATCTGCCTTTTATTGCTGTTTGAAAATTTAAGACTGACGTTAGCAAAGAATCGCTGCGAGTGGGAGTATAATAAAACTATTATTTCTCTAACCTTTTGTGTTTTTCCATTAGTTAAGACATTTGGCTACCACCTCAAAGTGTTTGTTTTCAAATTGAATTACATTTACAGTTGTCAGGCCACAATTGTTGAAAAACAGAAAAACACTTATGTCCGTATTACGTCAGAATGAACAGCATGAGCAAGTTGAAATTATGGCATATAATGGTCCATTGTGCAAGAGAATAAAGAATGATAAAGTAAACATCCTCAAATTAACCATGTGGAAGAGACAGTAAATATAAAATGGTGTGTTTCTAAAGTCCTTCAGTAGACTCTAGAAAAGAAACTTTGCGCTAGGGTTTATTACACAGCTGCTGGCATATAGGTACAACAAAATGTTAGGTTTTTTAATGTTTAAACATTTTCCTATAATATGAACAATATACGCCAAATCTGTCTTTAGTGGCTCAGGACTTAAGAGTGCGTAACGAAAATTTAAATTTCTCATTTCTCAATCAAAACATATGTTGTGGGTACTCAAAAGAACCATCTCAATGAGACGGTTCTTTTGAGCACCCAAAACATATGTTAAAATTGATGGGTAAGAAAATATTTACAATTTTATGCTGAAATTTTTTGTTTATCTAAATCGGTGTGGCTTTTGCAAAATTTTCTGCAAATGCAGTAGGGGTATAGAATAAGAAGTCACAATTCAACAACAGAGTTTACATACTATGCACATGCATGTTTAATGCATTATTTGAACAAAACACTGCGAGTTAGCATGTGCAGGTGTCCCAAATGTAGCAATATAAATGATTTTCCAGGTATTATTTTTCAAAAAATTGATTAAAACTAACAATTTCATATAGGCATGTCCTGTGCCCTTCGAAAGTTTTTATAGTTTAACATGGCATGACACATTCGCCTTTCAAGCATCTTTTTTTACTGTTGTTTGCTGCTATTGACTTGCATGGTTCATTCTTTCATGTTTTTGAAATGAAAGAATACGCTATGACATTTTGAATGTGACACATTAATACAGAGATATGAGCCAAATTATAGAAGTTTAAAAAATGCCTTAGAGTTATATACTGTATCTTGCTTCATCAGTAAAGGCTCAGACATACCTGCGCATATGTGCAGTCGTGCCAGAGCTTTTGCTTCTCGTATATAGAGAGTATGGAAGTAGAAGAAGGCCCGGACTAACATTTTAGACCTCTAGTCATGTATAGGCATTTAAAGGAGGCTTTTGTGCATATGCAGGATCGAAATCATGTGTTCTGTCCCATTTGGGCCTTGATGTGACAAAATCTGTCTTCCGGGTTTCTGACAAAGCGCGATTCAAACCAGTCGCCTCAGCTATAGAGACTAGCTAGAAAAAAGTGTTAATCTCAATGATTCCACTTATTTCCAGAAACTTCAATTAGCATGGAAAAGAAAATTCTAGGGAATTCCGGACTTTTCCAGAAACTTCCATTACAATACATTTTTTATTTCTAGATGATTAGTCATCCTTCTAGAAAAATCTTATAATCAAATAAACACCTTATTTACAACAACTTGTTTACCATCAATATCTCCAATATCTGGGTCAACAGAAATTTACTAAACAAAATCTTAAACAGATAAACACCATACATGTTACAATAGGAATTTCACTTGTAGCAAGTTTAGATATGATAATTTCCAAAAAGCGAATAATAAAGGAGCTGATCAAACTGCGGGGATGCGCAGGCTTGTCTGCGCCTTTGTTGTTCGCAAATCCTGATGACAGGTTTTCTCACATCTAGGCCCATTTATTTGTGGTGTTATTTTCAGTGAAGAGTCTGTCTACAGAAGAATCAAGACAGAGCTAAAAATAGTGATGATGGCTGTGGATCTTGAGGATGTCACATGTAAATTTGTAAGTAAACAGGTTTACTTGATATAGATATTTAAACCAAAGGGAACTCTCCATGAATCGTTTATAAAAGGAAGAAGGCAAAGATCAGGAATCAATACAATCAAGTACCACAGCTAACCCAGGACACCATGTGGGAAAGTGACAGAAACACAAGAAACATCACATACAAGAGAACCAAGAGGTCAGCCCTTTCCCAGCAGCTGACCACAAAGCTGGAAGGAACAGACAAAACAGTATGACAGACAAAAAGGAAACACAAATAACAAAAAGAATCCACAAAAGAGGCACCGCCTTGAAACAGTCAGTAAGAAAATTACTGGAGGGCTTAAACATGTTTCACGGTACTAGCCTCACCCTTATTTCTGATGTGGATCAAGACAAATAGATGTTTGATTCGCATGAGAGATCCTTAACTTATGGATGTATCATCATACAAATCAAGATATAAAAGGAGATAAAACAAATATAAGAACTCAACTGAATACCTGAGTAAAAGAAATCCAACAGGTAAACCACTGTGGGCCCGACCACAAACTCAACATACCGGGCCGGGTAGAGCAGTCGGTAACGTGTTTGGCTACAGATGCGTGTCTGACTGCAGATCCAGGGGTCGTGAGTTTGATCCCGGCCCGGTACCATACTTTTGTGGAGATTGATCATGAAATAATTTCTACGGTCATTCTCCTCCCTTCTGCTGATTTATTCAAGAAGGGTTGTTGTCAGTTACAAGCGAAAGTATGTGCACAAATTACTGGTTAACCGCTTGCTCAAGCCTGCCCAGGAAATAGTGTGGGTTAAGTGAACTGACCGTCCCGCAATGACCATAGCTGTTGACATGGGATGTAAAGCAACAAAAACAAAAAACAAACTCAACATATGGCCCTAACCCTCTCATCTATAGACAAGTCTTTAAGTTGGAACCGTCATAGAGTCTGAGAGGGTTCTTTTGAGCACCCACAAATATGTTTTGAGTGACTGATAAGGAAATAGTCTACTTTTTACACACTAAAATTGTCTATATCTTTTACTATGTACTGTCTACTACAGTTGCGTGAATCTGTGGAGAAGCAGCTAGGGATGAATCTAAAAGAGTACCGCCACTTCATTGATACCGAGATGTTTGAGATTATGGGTCAAATGGACTCACCCACTAAAATACAGGACTACTTGTACCTGGGCTCAGAGTGGAATGCTTCCAACATAGAGGAACTTCAAAACAATGGGTAAGGTTTGTGCGATGAAAACCTGTTGTTTTTTTTGCATGCAAACAACAGAGGTGCAGGTCATAATTTGGCTGAAATGGCCACTGTGTGACCTTGTACAACACTAGCTAACACAAATTTGGTCTGTCAAAAATCATGGCTGCCATTGGGCGCGACCAGTTTCCCTCATGTACCTATATAAGAAACTTTAAACATCTGCTTCTCTAAAACCAATGGCCAGAATTGAAAACAATTTGGCAGAAATAGTCACTAGATGATCCTCTACAAAAATAGTTGAAAGGAATATGATCCATCAAAAAGCATGGAAGAAACTTTAAACTTCTTTTCTAAAAGTAAATAAGGGTGCAAAGATCAGGAATCAATACAATCAAGTACCACACCTGACCCAGGATACCAATGGGAAAGTGACAAACTCATAGTTAGACACCACAAATAAGAGCCAAGAGGTCAGCCCTTTCCCAGCAGGTGACCACAAGGCACATAAAAACAGACGCCCACAAAGGCATAACAAACACAAGAAAGAAAAAACATAAAAGATCCACAAAAGAAGTTACCGCCTTGGAACGGTCAGTAAAATATTTTACTGGAGGGCTTAAACCGGTTTCACGGCGCCAACCTCACCCTTAATTCAGATGTGGATGAAGACACATAGATATTTGGTTTGCATGAAAGACCCCTAACTTATCAATGCATCATCTCCCAGAACATATAAATCAAGCTATAAAAAGGAGATAAAGCAAAGATAAGGACTCAACAGTAAATAAAACTGAATACCGGAGCAAAAGAAATCCAACAGGTAAACCCTGGTGGGCCCGACAAACAGCCAAAGCATCAGGCCCCTACCATCTCATCAATAGATAAGTCTTTAAGTCGGAACCGTCATAGAGACCAATTGTCAGAATTGAAAATGATTTGGCAGAAATAATCACTATAGAGGTGACCCTCTACAAAAATAGATAAAGATATTTGATCTGTAGAAAAAAAATGGCCGCCAAGGGGCTCGGTTTCTTCACAGATCTCACAAAAATTTTATGTAAATCACACACCATTATATGCATTTCATTTTCTTCTCTACAATAATTTAAACTAAAAGTCTACAACACATAGGACTTTGAAATGACAGTGAAATCTTATGTGAGCGATTAACTCCAAAAGGGTCAATCACAACTGCAGCAGGCAACAAATTTTGTGACATCTTTTCAAAATTTAAAAAAAATAAGTGATGATATTTCATGAGAATCGTCTGCTGGCAGATGATTCTCATGAAATATCATGCCTTATTGTTATTTTTTAAAAAGCCGTAAAATTTGTATTTGTCTTCTGCTGCATATTATAGGTGGCGTTTTATGAGTTAAGGGTCATCTTGACCGTCTTGCTTTACTATTTCAGAGTACATTACATACTGAATGTTTCACGAGAAATTGACAATTTTTATCCTGGTATTCTTCACTACATGAATGTAAGAGAGTGGGACGTTGAAACTTCTGACCTCCTGAAATATTGGGAAGATACTCACAGATATATCGACAGAGCTAGGTATGTATCTCCTGACCTCCTGAAATATTGAAAGATATCCAAGATGGCAGACAAAATGCCCGCCGCCTATCAGTGTCTGCTGTCATGGCCACTCTAACCTAGTCATTTTTAATCAGATTTCTTCCAAATTTCATATATGGATTGCTTTCATTAAACTCTTGTTGAAGTTCGGATACAGGTTTTGTCAAACGATTGATAACCAAGATGGCCGACAAAATGGCCGCCTCCTATCAGTGTTCTGTGTAGTGGTCACTCTAACTTAGTACCAATACGGGTTTTGTCTAATGAATGATAACCAAGATGGCCGACAAAATGGCCGCCACCTATCAGTTTGCTCTTGTGGACACTCTATCTTAGTAATTTATTACCCGATTGCTTCCAAATTTCATATATGGATTACTTTTATCAAACTCTCGCCCAAGTTGGAATATGGGCTTTGTCCAATATCCCAAATGGCAGCCAAAATGGCCACCGTCTGTCAGTTTGCACTTGTGGACACTCTAAGTCATTTATCACCCGATTTCTTCCAAATTTCATCTATGAACTACTTTCATCAAACTATATTCATCAAACATATTTATGTCTGAATTCATGTCTGAATATGGGTTTTTCTGATGAACGATAATCAAGTTTGTCGCCAAAACAGATATCCCCTTTTCACTGCAGAGCTTTATGCGGGGCCCTTTCTCGGAGTCCCACTGTTCTGGTTCAAGAACAACTTTATGTGGGCCTCGATGTGAGAAAACTTGTCTTTGGGGGTTTGTGACCAACGAAGGCGCAGACCAGCCTGAGCATTCACACAGTCTTATTTGCTTATTTGTTAGTATCATATAAAATTTGCTTTAAGCAAAATTTCACTATCTAGCTAGTCTCGGTCACTGAGCAGGCTGGTTTGAGTCTCATCTTGTCAGAAACCCAGAAGACAGGTTTGCTTGCATTGAGGTTCATGTATATGGGATAAGTACCATTATTGTTCGATTTTTGCAGGAAGAAAAATGGGAAGGTTCTGGTCCATTGTAAGATGGGCATCAGCAGATCAGCTTCAACAGTAAGTTATCAACCCTTTGTATACTAATGGATTCTTCCTTCTGGTTTAATACAATATACTTGGGATAGTCCATTGTACATATATAGGGGTGTCAGGTTATAATTAAAAAAAATATTGTTTTGTCTGAAGATATTTTTTATTTCTTCAAACAGTGTAGAACCTGATGAAATGCAGCATCATGTTGCATTTCATCTGGTCCTCTCACTGTTAGCAAAAGTACCTGTTTAGTTGTTCCCCAAATACAAAGGGTTAAAAGGTTGATTTGTAAGTCAATACCAAATATATACAACAGGCCACTTTGATTTATTTTATTGTAGTACTAATTTGGTTAAATCAGACAGATATTTCTAGTGAGTAAGACCATAAATTATCACGATCACAGATCACGGCATGGGAGGAAGAAACACAGAACAAAAACACCTACGTGACAGCAAGAATACAATTTAATGTAACATGTATGGTGTTTATCTGTTTACTTAGTTTCTGATTGACCCAGATATTGGAGAAATTGATGGTAAATAAGTTATTGTAAACAAGTTATTTATTTGGTTATAAGAATTTTCTAGAATGATGACTAATCATCTAGAACCTAAAAATACATTGTCATAGAAGGTACTGGAACCTTGGAGAAAAGACCAGAACTTACTAGAATTTTCTTTTCCATGCAAATAGAAACTTTGAGTAGGTTCTGGAATTCAGTAGAAGTTTGTGGAATTTTCCAGAATAATTAAATATAGCATATGATATAAACGTCTTTCTTGACCGTTCTAGAACTTTCTTAAAGGGTATATATAAGAGTAAATTTTTCATAAGGGCATCTTGGAAATAATTTCACCTTTTAAAAGTCTAAACCTTTTGTGCTGGAATTCTATATTGGAATACATAGTGCTTAACTTATTCATTCTGGATTACTTTGGATTATTCAGTTTTGGATTCAGACTTCATGTTCATTTGGATTTAACTTCAAAATCTGGGATCAGAAACTGCTGAAAGACTTGTGTTGATAGATATTCTGAGGGACAATTTAGACATACAAGGTATTGTAAATTAGACTTTCTCTGATTGTATAACTATTTTCCATTGCTTATTGTAAATGATAATTTTTGTTTTTAATAAATTTTGTTAAATTTTAAAAGTGCTTTTTGCTGACTTTCCAAATAGTAAAATTTTGGTTTCCTGAATTTTTTTCTAGTTACGCCTGGCACGTAACATTAAGTAAAGTAACCAGCTCTCTTTCTTCCTCAGTGAGATTATTGAGTTACTGAACTACAATGTAGAAAGAACACTCAGAGCTACATCACAAAATCACACATGGAAGAAAGTTTTCAGGATTATTCCTGAATTCAGGATTTTGAGACCGACTTTCCATAGAAAGTCGGCCTCAAAATGCTGAATTAGGCAAATTGTAATATCTTTTCTGGTTTGTTTTCGGTTTATTTAAAGAACAATTGACCATTTAAATTTGAAATTGTTGATATTTTGTGTGCATAGTTCAAGGTTTTAGATTTAAATTTCTAAATTCAGGATGTTGGATATTTGGAACTTTTACCCAGAAAACCAGGACTCAAAGACAACTTTGAAAGAGTTGAGGGGGCATATTGCATTCAGCTTGTCTATCCTTCTGTCTGCCTGTCTCTCTTTTTATACCTCCAATATCTTTGGAACTGTGTATCACAGGTTTAGATCAACAAAATTTTTGAGCGTTAATTTGAAAATATTTTCTTACCTATCAGTTTTAACATATGTTTTGGTTGTTCAAAAGAACCGTCTCATCGAGTCGTTTCTTTTGAGTACCCACAACATATATTTTGGTTGAAAAATAAGAAAATTATTTTATTGGTACGCACTCTTAACTAAAGTCCTGGTGTATGCTAGGGTCTTGAAATTTCATATAAAGATTCATCAAAAAGTAGCTGACTTGTGTGTTTTGACTTGTCTGAGTAATCTCCCATTTTTGCTATGTCCCTCTGACTAAAAAAAAATAGTATGGCTATCTTGTTAGCAAGATATCTCGAGGAGCATTGAAGCTGGAGTCTTGGTATTTGTTTTTTATCCAAATCAATCTTTGTTCTACCGGGCCTCATAGCGCAATCAGTAATGTGTCTTACTGTAGATACGTGTCAGGGGTCGTGAGTTCGATCCCAGCTCGGTCTGATACTTTAGCGGTGATTGATCATGAAATAATTTCTACGGCCACTCTCCTCCCTTCTGCTGATTCAAGAAGGGTTTTTGTCAGTTACAAGCCAAAGTATGTGCACAAAGTACTGGTTAGCTGCTTAGTCAAGCTTGCCCAGGTAAAAAGTGTGGTTAGGTGAACTGACTGTTCCGACATGACCCTAGCTGTTGACTGGAATGTTAAGAATCAAACCAAGCAAAATCTGTGTTCTAAAGAGGTGCATTATAGAGGGACTGCACTGTATCTGATTCGGGCCTCATCGCGAGAAAACCTCTCTTTGGGTTTTCTGAAAAAGGGAGTTTCATACCAGTCTCCTCAGCTACAGAGACTAGCTAGAAAATTGAAATTTCACCTGTAACAAGATTACGTATGATACTTTTCAGGGGACAAAAATTCCACTCGTCCGCTCGTATTTACGAGTGGATTTTAGAAAGGACGAGTGATTCTTCCCAAAGCGCTCGTCCTTCGGGACGAGTGCTAAAATCTGCTGGTGAAACTAGCATTTTCTGAATGGCAGAAAGCGTTTTCATCGAGCCACATACCTTTTCAATTCCGAAAGTAGAAACCGGATGTTGTGATTGCAAATGGCCAATAAAAGCTGCGCAGTATAATGCCCGGTAGTGTGGTAGACTGTATCTAAGTAAATATTGATTCGGAGCGCATTTTCATCAGTGAAATAGGTTTGACAAACTGTATCGCTGTAACTATTGAATTTTCTTCTTGACGGTCGTAATTCTGCTAAAATGTCTCCTGCAGAAAAAACGGAAAGTTAACGCGATTTTGAGAAAAGAAAGTCGCAACATGAGACTGAGTATTGAATGTAAAACTCTTTTTGTCAGTGTATGGAATGCAGTTATGAAACAGACTGACGTGGGTAAATATTATTTTAGCTGTGGTATAAGGAACTTCAAAAACATCATATCCCCCCCCCCCCCCCCCAATTTTCTTTATTGCATACAATTTTTAAGGACGAGTGCATGTGTTTGCAGGACGAGTGAAAATTGTAAGTCACTCGTCCTGCAAGGCGAGTGCAATATTGAAATATTTTTGTCCCCTGCTTTTTAAAAAGCGAATAACAAAGGCGCTGATCAGACTGCGCTAATGCGCAGGCTGGTCTGCACCTGTGTTGATCGCAAACCTCCGAAGACAGGTTTTCTCACGTCCAGGCCCATTTGTGATTTCTAGGTGATAGCGTTTCTAATGAAGGAGATGAAAATGAGCAGGGAAGAGGCCTTTGAATTCACCAAACAAAAGAGAAGTATTATCAACCCTAATAATGGCTTCTGGAAACAGCTGGAGACTTATGAAGGAATTTTAACAGCTAGGTAAATATAAAATCTTAACTTTTTAAAAGGGGAATCTTTAGATAGATATTAATTGAGCCACTGCATGAGATTTCCAACAATGTGGTATGTGCGACAAGCAAAGGCTCAGACCAGCCTGCCCATACGCGCAGTCTGATCAGAGCCTTTGCTAGTCGCTAGAATATTATCTGAATATCAAGCTACTGACTGAACATCGTTTGGAGGTTCTATGCTTAATAGGAGGCTGCATAGGCTCGTCTGAGTCTACTCATGTCACAATTTATACCAAGAACAAAGAATGAGTGACACTACACACTACATAACAATATTTTCTGCCTACTTTGAGACTGATGTTTACATGTATTTTTTTGTAGCCTACTTTGAAGCTGGCATTTACATGTAAATTTGATGATGGAGCGCAGTAGCACAGTTGGTAGAGCTTAAGACTGGGGATCGAAATGGTTACTATTTTGAGACTCACCGGAGTCTTTGTGATGTGTCATTGAGCAAGACATTTTTTTTAAGAACAGAGCTCTGCTCAATACTGGTTTAACCCAGGAAGACAGGAAATCATGACTGAAAAATTGTTGACTGGGACATAAAACATCAACACAAACAAAGTGTAAAATTGAACTAGAGTCCATATAAGGACTTAAGTTAATGGTACGTAATGAAAATTTTATTTTCTTATTTCTCAACTAAAACATATGTTGTGGGTACTCAAAAGAACCGTCTCAATGAGACGGTTCTTTTGAGCACCAAAAACATATGCTTACACTTATGGGTAAGAAAATATTTGATAAAAATTGTGTTTGCCTATGAGTCTATATATTTCAGACGTAACTGGGAGAACTTTGATAAACCACCTGCGGGTGATCTGGTCCCACTACAGGAGAGTGAAGAAGGTCTGGATCCCGACACAGCTTTCCCTAAGACTGCCGAGGATCTGATGGCCTTGAAACTTGGTGAGTATCAAAATGTCGTGGTTTTCATTTGGTTAACTGCACACTGCATACTCATAGATAAAAAGCTTTTTATAACTGGAAAATGATGTTATTTTTGTTATATTACTTTTGTTAACATTTACTGTGCTCAATGGACCCATCTAATTAGGGCCACAATGTATGTACAGTAAACCCATCTGATGTCCCCCTCTGGGGTTAAGACGTATTGGAAGATAGATAGATCGATAGATAGTAAAAACTTAAAAATTTGAATTCTGATTTTTCAAAATACTCCCTAATTCGAGAAAAATTGGGGGCACACAGGATTCAGATAAAGGGACAATAACTGTATATAAAACACATGTTTGATAGGAAAACACATATTTTTGGGGTTTATATATTTTCATGTACACCTCCCTATAATTTTAACTTTCAGTATTTAAATAAAAGCTCCAGATCCCCATAGGACTTCAAATTTATGAGATTTGACTGTATTTTTAGAAATTAGAAAAATACAAATGTGGATGTTCAATTTTTTGTAGGCTTTTACTCAGGGTTTTTTTCCTTTCTAGGTAAGGATTCTGGTGATTTTGGCAACTATCCATTTGTGCACACAGAGCCAGACATAGAGATGAGCTCCCGTAGTGCTGACTCAACCGAGGAGTCACTTCCTGATGAAAGATCACCACAGCCTGCGGAAGGTTCCGAGAAGGGAGCAATCGGAGGGGCCTTTATATACCCAAAGGGAAAGAAGTCTAAATCCTCTAGTGGTGATTATCTAGAGACCGATTCTTCCGATAATACCGATAGTGAAGTACTGACAGACTCTGACATGGATGAGGCTAACAGCTTCAGGCCAATAGATGTTCCTGCCATAGATATACAGGGAGTTGCTGTAGAAAAATCTCGTCATAAACGTAATCATAAGAAAGTGAAAGTGGACGCTCGTAGATCAAAGTCTGAGAGTGACAAGAGCTCATTGACTGTTGAAACTAAAATTGCAGGAATGTCCAGAGAAGGTTCAATGTCTAAGTTTCGGCCTGATGAAAGTTGGATAAAGTTGGCACAGTCTGATGAAGAAGGACAAACAGCTGAAGTAATGGACACAGGGCAAGATCAGGATGAGGGGCTATGGATGGGGGAGAGAGAAAAAACATCAGAAAAATCAGAAATGATTAGTGATGATCAAAATACTGTTGAACAGTCTAAAGCAAAGGAAGAAGAGCATGGTGGTGCAGAAACAGTAACTATGGAAACTGATGTAAGTGAGAGTGGCAGGACAAGTGCAATGGTTGATACTTCTGTTGACAGAGGTAGCGTAGAGACAGGTGATCAAGGACAGGATACTAGAGAAAATCTTCCGCTGAAAACTGGTGTTGTTAAGAAACAAAAGCAGGGCTTAGAGGAACTTATTAAGAACACTTCTACACATAAGAAGACTGATTCAGTTGGTGCTACAGACTTACAGATGCTGTTTCAGTCTGATAATGTGAAAGATTCTGAGTCTAGTAAAGTGTCTGTTGACCAGGAAGCTAACACACATAAAGCTTCTGGTACAACTGAGACTGACTCCTGTGATATTGCCATAAAAGTAGACAGTGATATGGAGGTAGACCAGTCTAATAATGCAGAACCAGACACTTCAGAAGCCACAGATGGTGACCAAACTAAAATGAGATCGAGGCCATCTGTATATGATCTAGAAGAAATAGAACTCCCGGAAGATTATGTGAAGAAAACTACGCAAGAAATAGAAGAAAGGTATATCAATGGGCCAGTTAAGCAAAATGAGCCGTGATATGTGATTTCCAACAATGTGGCATTTTGACATGTGTAGACTCAGATGAGCCTGTGCTGCCTCCTTTTAAGCTTAGAAGCTTCAAATGGTGTTCAGTCAGTAGCTTAACACTCATAGACTATTCAAGGGACTAGCAAAGGCTCTGATCAGACTGCCCATATTGGCAGGCTGATCTGAGGCTTTGTTGGTCGCACATACCACATTGTTGGAAATCTCATGTTTCAGCATAAAATTGCGATTATTTTCTTACCCATCAGTTAAAACGTGTTTTGGTTGCTCAAAAGAACCGTCTCATTGAGACAGTTCTTTTGAGTACCCACAACATATGTTTTTGTTGAGAAATAAGAAAATAATTTTCCTTTACACAAGCTTATCCTGGGTCCTGGTACATGCTTTGAGCAGCAGAATGTGAAATGAAATATGTGCCTATTAAATACCCAGCTCATCCTTGAAATCTACCCAGTCTTAACCACAGTCTTCACCGTGTGTTAAAAAGCTAGTCATGGCCCCTAAACTTCCTTTATGCTGACATAAATGACTCGCATCTGAATGGATGAATGCCCAGGCTGACTGGGCCTTTGGTGGTTGCATAGGCGCTGAGGTTATAAAACTTTTTTCTACTGAGCTTATCCTGCTCGTAAATGTTAAAATGCCAACAATTTTTGGCATTTTAACATTTATTAGAAGGATAAATACAAAATCTGAAGCAAGAAAAATCATTATTTTTCATCATTTTGCATTTTATGAGCAGTTGAAATTTCATGCTCAGGCCCTGAGGTTATAAAACATTTTTCTACTGAGCTTATCCTGCTCATAAATGTTAAAATGCCAACAATTGTTGGCATTTTAACATTTATTAGAAGGATAAATACAAAATCTGACTGTTTTGAAGCAAGAAAAATCACCACTCTACATTTTATGAGCAGTTGAAATTTCATGCTCAGTTGAGTAGAGAATGAAAAAAGTTTTATAACCTCCGGGCCAGGTCATTTTTATGCTCTAACTGGTCATTATCATTCCTTAAGTCATCTAATTATGTTTGCACAAATTCTTAGCAACTACTGGCATGATAATTTCCTGGAGTTATGACTCTTTTATAAATCTTGCATCAAAGTATAAAGTATGAATTATCAGTAACTACTGGCTTGATTTATTTGAAATTTCATGGGTACTCTTGCATAGCTACATGTATTGTTTAGGGAGCGCAGTGGCTAAGTTGTAGAGTGCTTGACCTGAGACCGAGAGGCCGCGGGTTCGAGCCTCACTGTGTTGTGGTCCTTGAGCAAGACACATTTATCCTAGCTTAGTACTGGTTCAACCCAGGAAGACCCGTCCCTGTTTAACTGAAAGATTGTTGATGGGACGTAAAGAAGCAAATCAAACAAACAAACATGACTGTATTGTTTCTGTGACAATGAGCTGTTTAGGGAATACTCTAGTTCTACTAGTGATTTGTGTTGGTTCTATAATTCAGCAACTTATAAGGGTCAGAACTTATGTACAGTAAAACCTGTCTTAAGCGGCCACCCAAAAGAAGATCAAAAATTGGTTTTCAAGACCGATTATCGCTTAATGCAGGTCAAAACTATTGCAGAATGCTCCAAGAGAGCATTCTGCAATACTTACGACCTTCATTAAGCTACCATTTGTCTTTAAGACCTTTGTTTTGTCTATTTTTGAGTGGCTGCTTAAGACAGGTTTTACTGTACTTCTGTTCATCTACTGTTGTAGGCACAATGAATAAGTCACTGAAAATGTCTTGAAAATGTCTTGAAAATGGTATGTCAATCAAGATTACAACTGCATTGATAGAATTTTCTCTTTCAACTATGTGTCTCGAGGTTGGATGTAAAAACACAAGACAATTCTAAGAAAAGTTGGAAAAGTATCCAAAGACTGCCCTACATACACCATACTAGTAAACATTAAACTAGATTGGCAAGTCTCCAAAAAGGGGACCCTTTGGCATTAGTTGAAAAGGAAAAACAACAAAGAACAGCAGTGCTCCAGTTCTATAACGTTAAAGGCATTGTTAAAAACTGTTAAAAATGAGCATTTTTCATCTGACACTTTAAAACTGCATAGTCTGTAACTTTTGATCTTCTAATTTTAAAAATAATGTTTTTATTTTTCAAGAACACAGTAAAAATACTCAAATTCAGGTTAACATTTTACCATTTACGTAAATCTTAACAAGTTATCACTATCAAAACAACTGCATTTATGTTAAAATTCAACGGTCTAGAATTATTGGAGGGACGCAAATAATTACCAACAAGAGAAAAATACACCTATTTGGTAAGATAATTCACTTTTCCATGCAGTTTTCAGCTGAACTGAACATTTTATTGTGAAAACATAGCTTAATTCTACTTTTACAAATGATTTAAAAAGAAAATAAAATTTTTCGAAAAATGTTCATAGTTACAGAGTATGCAGCTTTAATAAATTAACATTGTATAGATATCATTACTTTGATAATTAACCCATATAAGCCTAGCGTTCTTTTTGTGAGACATAGGCGAACAGTGCAGACCTAGATAAGACACCGCAGAATGTGGCATCTGATCAGGGTCTCCACTATTTGCTTACAGAATGTTCTATTGAAAATTTAATAAAAATGAAAAATACATGTAGTTTAAAATACCACACAACACCCCTAAAATTCGAAATACTCATTCTATCGATAGAGATAAGAAAGTACATTCGGCTGAAATTGGTTAATTAAAAAATTGATGGCACAAAAAATAGAGAGAACTTACAAAAGTTTAAATCAGGAAACTTGGTTTAATTGAGTGTTTTCAGGTGAATAAATGAAAAGTGCAACAGCACTGGCGCTCTCTAGCACCTGCTTAAGTGCTATTCACATTTCTGCCAGAACACAATGCATTTTCTTATTCTGAGCGGCACATTTAGGGGATCACTGTATTCAAAATTTTCATTTGGGAGGTTTATCTTCGTCTATACGGTCAGAAATTTAGCTTGTTTTTTGTCTTGAAGATGTGGTCTGCTTTTTACATCTGTTGCATGTATTCATTAATTAGCACTTCAGACTAAATTTTATCATGGAAGCAAACACTGTGAATCCTGATCAGACTGCTCCCAGTCTGATTTGGATCCATATTGTTTGGAACTAAGGCTACCTAAGAACAGAAACAGACAATAAAAGCCATGACTGGCAGGAATATGGTATTAAAAGATTTAAAAATATGATTTAAGGCCTAAAATAAAGAAAATCGTGTTTCAGGTTACCCATCCATGACTAATTTTTTGCCCCCGACCCGAATTTTTTAAGCCTTTTTAGGGGATTTCTAAGGGATTTCCCGGTTGGGCCATATTGTTTCCCCATCTTCCCCATGTAAAAACTTTCAACAAAATAAAAAAAAATCCTACCTACCGTCCCTATTTTAAAATTTCATGTAACCTGAAACACACATTTTTTTTTTGCCTTATACAGTCAGGCCTTTAGTAAGAGTGTGTAACGAAAAAAAAAAATTCTTATTTCTCAATCAAAACATATGTTGTGGGTACTCAAAAGAATTGTCTCATTGAGACTGTTCTTTTGAGCTCCCATACATTATGTTAAAACTGATGGAAAATAAAATATTTACAATTTTATGCTCAAAACTTTTGCCAATCTAAACCTGTGGTTCTTTAGGTTGACAGTTGACACACCTAGAAAGAAGATCCAGAGATCATCTAGTCTTAAGTCAAGGAGAGTCACACCGAAGGCGAAAGACAGAGACAACGAACGGAGAAAAACTTGTATTGCCATGCTCTCGCCTTCACACTCTAATATCAGTTTAAACGATCAGCAAAAATCTAGTAGCAGGGAGGTCATTGAGACTGACCAATCGGAGGGAGATGATTTATCAGTGAGATTGTCAGCGGATACAGACGCGGATGTGGATGTGGATGAGAAGGTGGATGAGACTGGGGTAGTTAAGGTTTATAAGTTCATGGGAGAAGAACTGACAGTACAGGAAGGTTTAGTCAGGAAACAGACAATGGGTAAGAGCATAGGTTTAGATTAACAAAAAATTTCAGCGTAAAATTGTAAATTTTTTCTTACCCATCAGTTTTAACATATGAGCCATGCCATGTGATTTCCAACAATGTGGCATTTTGACAAGTGTAGACTCAGACAAGCATTTGAAGCCTCCTTTTAAGCTTTAAAACATCACGATGTTCAGTCAGTAGCTTAACAGTCATAGAATATTTAAGCGACTGGCAAAGGCTCTGACCAGACTGTGCATATGCACAGGCTGATCTGAGTCTTTGCTGGTCCCACATACCACATTGTTGGAAATCTCATGTCACGGCTTATATGTTTTGGGTGCTCAAAAGAGCCGTCTCATTGAGACGGTTCTTTTGAGTACCCACAACATATGTTTTGGTTGAGAAATAAGAAAATTAATTTTTCGTTGCTGACTCTTAACTACAGACAGCACTGGTGTAGCCTGGTTTTCATTGTGATCCTATGATGTCCGTCGTCCCTTGTCAGTCAACAAATTGCTTTAAATAACATCTCGTCCTAAACTACGAGATGGATTGTCACCAAACTTCAGAAGAATGATCTTTGGGTGGTCCCCTTTCAAGTTATTCCACGAATCACATTCCATGCAGAATTCTGATTGCCATGGCAACCAAAAGGAAAAATTTAAAAAAAATCTTTTTGTCATTATACCCCCCCGCAAACTTTGTTTGTGGTGGGGTATACTGTTTTCACGTTGTCCGTGCGTCCGTGCATCCGTCCGTCCGTCAGTAACGTTTTGTTTTTTTTAAACTTGAAGAGTCATTGCTGGATTTTCATCAAATCTTGTAAACATGTTCATATATGCAAGACAAATACTTTAGACAAAAAAGTAAGGGCTAGGGGCCAATTATATTAGAGTCATTTCCCTTTGTAGTTCTAAATGGCTTTTAATATAGGGTTTTATGCTTACGCTATTATAGGCCATACACGGGCTGATCAACTCCTACCACAGCTTTTGATGGAACAATTTGATACTTTGCCTATACAATGTAGACACATTTAACACTATGCATGAAGGAGTTTGGTTCAGAAAAAATAATTTTTGACAAAATGACAGCTGTGAGAACTTAGACAATTTTTCCCTAATAGGGATTTTGTATATGCATAGATGGTGCCTTCATGGGCCGATCAACTCCTACCACAGCTTTTGATGGAGCAATTTGATACTTTTCCTATACAATGTAGACACATTGAACATATGCATGAAGGAGTTTGGTTTAGAAAAAATAATTTTTTGACAAAATTACAGCTGTGAGGACAACTTTTCCCTAGTAGGGCTTTTGTATATGCATAGATGGTGCTATCATGGGCCGATCAACTCCTACTACAGCTTTGGATGGAACAATTTGATACTTTGCCTATACAATGTAGACACATTGAACATATGCATGAAGGAGTTGGGTTCAGAAAAAAATAATTTTTGACAAAATTACAGCTATGAGAACTAAGACAATTTTTCCCTAATAAGGCTTTTGAATATGCATAGATGGTGCCTTCTGAATCTTACTGTGCAGGGTTTTTCACTGAATCTTACTGTGCGGGGGGTATCTAATAACCATTGCTTATTGACTTTTTTCATTAAATACTGCGCTAATTTCCAATAATTTTGCACAAATGGTCCTTGGGTGACCCGCTACCAAGATTGTTCAAATAATATTGATCTGTCGAAAAACATGGCCAACAGGGGAGCTGGGCTGGTTTTTCCTAAGTGTATATACACCCAGGTGAACCGCATGTCTAGATCACGGAGGGTGTTGGCTATCGGAGGTAAACAAAGATTTTTTGGGTTGGACATGGTCTTTATTGAGACGATTTTATTACATTTAGAGTCGTTTTGAGGGATAAGACAACATATAGGTCGATAGTATACAGAATGATGATAACTCTGAAAGCATTACATGTTTGGGAACTTAATCTGTTCGAGTTTAAATTGCATTTGAATTCGGAAATGCAGTAATTTGGACGAATATTTCGAATTCATCAGTTAATATTCATATCTATTATTTTATTTTTACTTTCTTCACAGCCACCGCTGGAATGTATAACCTCTCTTTGGAATGAATCAGTCAAATACAATTCAAAAATACATGTAAAACATTTATTTATTTGCAATTTCATGACGGTGGTATCATGTTTATGGGTAGCTTTCCGTTCGGAGGTATGTTGGGTAGCTGTCGGAGGGAAGGCATGTGCATGTTAACATTGATTACGGAGAAGGGCAAATTGATTATGCTCATTAAACAAGCTCTCGCATACGGAAACAAAAGTGTAACACTCAAACACTTTCAAAAATAAGTGGTTCGATTGGCGGGGAACATATCAAAGGAGAAACAAGCTTAAATAAACCAATTTGTTAGAGTTTTTGTTCAACACTGAATGGGTGTTTTTGTGCATTAGTTTGCTTTGTTTTAGCCTACCATATCTATTTAGCCCTTTGCATCACATTAAAGTAACAGTGCAGTAACATTACATGCCAAAACATTATACTAAGAAATGGACACATACCTTTTGTGAAGGTGACGGATCAAGTAGCAATGCAATTAGTATACCAGATGTTTAGACGAGCACCTGTACGGTCTAATCAGTCTTCACTAGATGCATAAATTTAACTCTCTCTTTCTCTACTCTCTCTTCTCTACTCGCACTCCTTCCCTTCTCTCTTTTTCTCTACTCTCTCTTCTCAACTCGCACTCCTCTAAACTCTCTTCTCTATTCGCACTCATTCTCTACTCTCCCTTCTCTACCCGCACTCCTTCTCTACTCTCTCTCTTCTCTACTCACACTCCTTCTCTATTCCCTCTTCTCTACTCGCACTCCTTCTCTACTCTCTCTTTCTCAATTCTCTCTTCTCTACTCGCACTCCTTCTCTACTCTCACTTTTTCTACTCGCACCCCTTCTCTACTCGCACTCCTTCTCTACTCTCACTTTCTCTACTCTCACTCCTTCTCTACTCGCACTCCTTCTCTACTCGCACTCATTCTCTCTACTCGCACTCCTTCTCTACTCTATCTTCTTTACTCGCACCCCTTCTCTACTCTTTCTTTCTCTACTCACACTCCTTCTCTACTCGCACTTCTCCTCTGATCGCACTCATTCTCTACTCTCTCCTCTCTACTCGCACTCTTTCTCTACTCTTTCTCCTCTACTCGCACTCCTTCTCTACTCGCACTCTTTCTCTACTCTCTCTTTTCTACATGCACTCCCACTACTCTCTCTTTTCTACTCTTACTCTTACTATACTCGCAATCCTTCTCTACTCTCTCTTTCTATACTCTCTCTTCTCTACTCTCACCCCTTCTCTACTCGCACTCCTTCTCTACTCGCACTCATTCTCTCTACTCGCACTCCGTCTCTACTCTATCTTCTCTACTCGCACCCCTTCTCTACTCTTTCTTTCTCTACTCACACTCCTTCTCTACTCGCACTTCTCCTCTGATCGCACTCCTTCTCTACTCTCTCCTCTCTACTCGCACTCTTTCTCTACTCTTTCTCCTCTACTCGCACTCCTTCTCTACTCGCACTCTTTCTCTACTCTCTCTCTTTTCTACATGCACTCCCACTACTCTCTCTTTTCTACTCTTACTCTTACTCTACTCGCAATCCTTTTCTACTCTCTCTTTCTCTACTCTCTCTTCTCTACTCGCATCCCTTCTCTACTCTCTCTTTCTCTACTCGCACACCTTCTCTACTCTCTCTTTCTCAACTCTCTCATCTCTATTCGCTCTCCTTCTCTACTCTCTCTTCTCTACTCGCACTCCTTCTCTACTTTCTCCTCTCAATTCTCTACTCGCACTCCTTCTCTAATCTCTATTTCTCTACTCACACTCCTTCTCTACTCTCTCTTACTCTACTCGCCCGTCTTCTCTACTCCCTCTTCTCTACTCGCACTCCTTCTCTACTCGCACTCCTTCTCTACTCGCACTCCTTCTCTACTTTCTCTACGCTCTCTTCTCTACTCACACTCCTTCACTACTCTCTCTTTCTCTACTCGCACTCATTCTCTACTCTCTCTTTCTCTACTCGCACACATCTCTTCTCTCTCTTCTCTAATCGCACTACTTCTCTATTTTTTCTTTCTCTACTCGCACTCCTCCTCTACTCTCTCTTTCTCTACTCTCTCTTCTCTACTCGCACTTCTTCTCTAGTCTCTCTTTCCCTACTCTCTCTTCTTTACTCGCACTCATTCTCTACTCTCTTTTTCTCTACTCTCTCTTTTCTACTCTCTCTTCTTTACTTGCGGTCGTTCTCTACACTCTCTTCTCTACTCGCATTCCTTCTCTACTATCTCTCTCTCTACTCTCTCTTCTCAACTCGCACTCCTTCTCTACTCGCACTCCTTCTATTGTCTCTCTTGTCAACTCGCACTCCTTCTTTACTCGCACTCCTTCTCTACTCTTTCTTCTCTACTCGTACTTCTTCTCTACTCACACTCCTTCTCTACTCGCACTCCTTCTCTACAAACACTCCTTCTCTACTCGCACTCTTCTACTCGCACTCCTTCTCTACTCGCTCTCCTTCTCTAATCGCACTCCATCTACTCCCACTCCCACTACTCACACCCCCTCAACTCTCACTCCCTATACTCGCACTCACTCTACTCGCTCTTTCTCTACTATCTCTTCCTCTACTGGCTCTTTCTCTACTCTCTCTCTCTCTCTCTCTCTCTCTCTCTCTCTCTCTACTCGCACTCTCTCTACCTGCACTACCTCTACTCTCGTTTTTCCTCTACTCTCTCTTTCTCTACTATCTTTCTGTCTCTCTCTCTGTCTGTCTGTCTGTCTGTCTGTCTCTCTCTCTCTCTCTACTCACTCTACTCTCTCTCCAATGTATTTGGTAATTAACTTAAAATATCATGAGCAGTACGGGAATATAATGAAATGAGTGTTCGACTCCCATGTTCAGTCCTCCTCTGTCAAATTCCAAGTATGTCATCCGATGGTAAAGAACTGTAATAACGTGCTATTAGCAGGGAAACAATTTTATCATGGAATTGAGAGAGGAGTTCTCTGTATGCCTTAACAATGAGGCCCTCTCACGAGTTAGGGTGTATTTGTACAAGCCATTTTATTCTAGGGAAAGGGAAAATGCCAAATTGAGGGAACAAGATTGTCAGAGAACAGGGAAAAAATAAAACATGAAATATGGAAACAAGTCAATATTTAAGAAGAACAAGGGAACAGATACTTCCTGGGACAGCCTCTATTATAGATAATAGACCAAACATCACAACTATAAAACTACTAAACTTGATCTGTTTAAAATATATTGTACCCAAACTCTAAATGAGAAACAGCTAGTTCACAATCCGATTGCCCATCTCTTTCTGAAAAGGACGTCACCCAGGTACAATAATTGAACTAAAGATAATTTAAAGCCGTACTGCAAATAGTTGCAGAAAGATCTAATTAAACATTCGATTTTACAGAAATGGGAAGCTACATGTATCTGCTTTTATAAGTACACATATATAACATGTTACAAATACATGTTGTTTTATGCATATGGAAATCGCTAGAAACAGTGTTTTTGATTGCCGACTGGCGACAAATGACAATCGAAAAATCGGGCGACAAATGGCAATCGAAAACCCTGTTTCGAACGATTTTTGATCTACGTTCGTCGATAGTATTAACTTTTTCGATTGCCGGTTATCCGGTGTGAAACTTTAAAAAATATCTTAAAGATATACAATTTATCTTTATTGCTTCTTACAGAATGACAAATGAGCCGCAACATGTGATTTCCAACAATGTGCCATTTTGACATGAATAGACTCAGACGAGCCTGTGTAGCCTTCTTTTAAGCTTAGAAACTCCAAATTATGTTCGTCCAGTAGCTTAATATTCATATAATATTCAAGCGACAAGCAAAGGCTCTGATCAGTCTGCGCGTATGCGCAGGCTGGTCTGAGCCTTTGCTGGTCGCACATACCACATTGTTGGAAATCTCATGTCGCGGCTCAAATAATATTGCTTTAAAATATGCCATCGTGGGGGCTTGGGCTGCTGGTACCGGGATATGAGGACCTGGGCCCGAAATTACACTGCCTCCCAAAAGTTAAGGAAGACTTACTTACTTACTGAAGTATTGATTTATCAGGATGCGAAAAATAACGTTTAAAACTGATTAAAATCAAAATAGTTTCATTTTTTTCTCTAGATCACAATGTTATCTTTGACCACAAGTACTGCACCTATCTAGGCAATTTATTTAGCATGTTGAAATATCAATACTTAACTTAAGTCTTCCTTAACTTTAAGGAGGCTTTGTAATTCCGGGCCCTGTACTACTATGCAAAGTTTAAAAACGTTAAAAGATAAAATAACAGAACGGATTACCACCGAAACTGCAATATCTTCAATATCTTACGGGTATTTGTTATATGGATTATTTTGACCACCTATACAAATATGCAGTGAAAATCCAGATAAGTTTACATGTATACTAATACTTTTAAGAATGAAGTGACAACAGACCAAAATGGTAAATTGCTTCTAAATACGTGTGGTATTTTATTTTACTGTCGCAATGGCGAAAAGAGTTCAGCGATAAAACGTATGCAAACTGTACAGGGTTCAGTATAACGTTTTTTTTTTATCTTATTCTTAACATCCAAGTAAACAATTTTTCAGCTATGTCGGCGCATTCAACTAAGATTAAGATGCGCGGATCCAGAGATGGGTGGCAGAGGGTCCTGGCCCCCTCCCTGGAAAGTCGGAAACCTTTAGGGCTCTTTAGCAATACTGGTCCAGATCCCCTGGAAAATTTAAAGCTACTAAGCCAGCATTCCATATTGGGTAATTATCGCCCCGCCAGCGTTATGCTGTTGCGCTGATGATGGTCCGCTTTTAGTGGTATTTTGATTCCTGACTCCCTTCATCTTAAAGAAATGTGTCTGTTGAGTTAGACTTCCTCTGACAAAACATTCTGGATCCGCGCATGATTAAGTGATGATAACAACATCACATTAGCTTGCCCATTCGGGAATATTTGGTATTTTTGTATAGGTATGTGCATTTTCTCACTAAAATTTTACAAAATCGAAGAAAGCGTATCAGTGCAAAGCTAGATGTCGGTACAAGAAATGGGCACACCCTATGTCACATATGAAAATAAATAAATAAAGAGGGTGGGCGGGGCGCAGTAATGTGAACCTGCATTTAGTAACCCTGTTGGCGCATTTTGTTAATACACTGCGTTGCCAGGTAAGAAAATGGGTATAGATCTGGCACTTGTTCTTACCTTCCTTCAGGGACCATCCCCTCGCCACCCCCACCCCACCAACCTTGCTATCATATTCCCTTCCTAATTCAAGCATACTGATTTCACCTTAAATGTATCAGTGCAGAATTAAAACACGTTTTACCTGACCGACTAGACCAGGGTTCATACAGACAAGATTGTGTAAAATTCAAGAACTTTTCAAGGACTCCTAAAAGACTTTTCTACTGTCTTCAAGGACTGAAAACTTAAGAAAAATACTTACACATTTACACGTTAAAATTCTACGCCGGAAATGCTAGAGCCCATTACTAAAGATATTAGTTCAAGAAAATTAGAATAAAATTGAGGTGTCTTTATTTGGTGCAGCATATGCTGCACCAAATAAAGGCACCACAATTTGATACTATTTTAGGTCTCCAAAACACTGTTGAATCCTCCTGTAATTGATAGAATTCAAGGACTTTTCAAGGTCTTTGAGTGTTTTTCAAGTACTTTTCAAGGCAAATTTAATTTTCAAGGATTTTTCAAGACACTCCTGTATATTCAAGTACTTTTCAAGCCTGTGCGAAGCCTGTAGACAAAACATTCATGCCCCTGACTGAAGATGAGCGCTTTTCACAACACTTAACAGCTGCAAAACCTCTCAATTTGTCTTCTGAATTTCGTTCCCTGGTAGTCTTCCATTTGTAGCATTTTTTTGCAACTTGGCACGCTTAAACTATATCAGATTCAGGCACTTAGTGTGTGGCAGTATGTATCAATATCCGAAATCAAAACCACCGTCACTCCGATAGCAAGCATGCCAGCTGTCAAGTAACCTCTGCACATTTTGCTAACCATCAAAATGATATGACCTT
This sequence comes from Loripinus fragilis, assembly GCA_964019695.1. Taxonomy (NCBI): domain Eukaryota; kingdom Metazoa; phylum Mollusca; class Bivalvia; order Lucinida; family Lucinidae; genus Loripinus; species Loripinus fragilis. The sequence continues at coordinate 914,529 of OZ026525.1, forward strand.
AAGCAAATTTCAAATATTGATATTTAAATAGCATTTTGGGGGCATGACTCTTTTATATCATGCAGGAGAATGATATAGAATTGTGGCGGTACATGCAATTTGTGGCAAAGGTTGGTGTAATTCCAGCTATGATCAAAAGAATAGCCTTTTTTCATTGAAAATATTGCAATTGCCATTTGAAAAGTCGACCTGGGTACTACGGACATATATCAAAAGCATTTAACACATTCCGAGTCCTTATCATTCAATAAAGAAGCAACCTGTTTGCTGCTTTCGTCTCCAAGAAACTCTCTATAAGAAATAAAAATGGATAAATACAGACCCTGTCCATCCATATTCTGTTTGTTTACCTCCGGTAGTCAACACCCTCCGAGATCTACACATGCGGTTTACCTGGGTGATATAGGGAAAACTTAAAAAATCTTCTTGTCATAAAATGCTGGGCCAATTTGAAATAATCCTTGGGTGACCTCTACCAAGATTGTTCAAATCATAGTGATCCATTTAAAAGCATGGCCACCAGGGTACAGGCCCGTTTTTCCTATGTATATGTAGGGAAAATTTTAAAATATCTTCTTGTTAAAAGCTATTAGGCCAATTTGAAAATTATTTGGCATAAAAGGTCCTTTGGTGCCCCTCTACCATGATTGTTCATATTATATTGATCTGATGAAAAACATGGCTGCCAGGGATCAGTATCCCATTAGCCATTGATCAGATTTAATTAAACTATTGTCTTAAATGATCATTTCAGTTAAGGCTCTACATCCTTTTATTTTTCCTCAACTTTACTTAAACTTTTCCAAGTATAGATAAAAAAAAGCTTTGATGTGTGACTGTCTTTACACTATTGAAAAGACAGATCTAGAAATATGGGTTCCAAGCCTTTACTTATATTTACAATAATATTTTGACACACATAGATGTTCCAGCTTGACTGTCTCATTTTACGTGTTACGCATCAACCTTTTATAATAGATTGATCCAAAGGTCTTTACACAGAAGTTGTGGTACAACAATAGATGGAATATGATCCACACTTATATTGAAACCTGAAGATTTTTTTTTTTATATTTGTTTCTTTTGTATAGAAATTACTTTCCTTTTTAATTTAACCCTTTTCATTATGGATACCAGTAAACAGGCACTTTGCCAAACAGGGAAGACCCACGTGAGATTCCTCATAAGTCTTCACTATTTGCCTAAGTACTCATTTAGGTGTCACCAGTGTACAAAATGTTAAAAACAAGCAAGGGTGCAAAGATCAGGAAACGATACAATCAAGTACCACACCTGACCCAAGATACCAATGGGAAAGTAACAAACTCACAGTCAATAGCACTCAGTAGCACTATAGGTTGAGTTAGGTCCGGAGTAGATGCAAGGTACACTGTAGTCCCTATATAACACACCTCGTTATAACACAGATTTGGGTATAACACAGTCATGCTGTAGCTCCCAATCTTTTTTACAATGAAATTTTGCAAAGAAATTAAAGCATAATGACCATGAATGGTTATTTTTCTATAAATCCTTTGTAAAATTATCCTTTTATAGCATTATTCAGTTACTCCTTAGTCCTATGGACCCAAACAAAGCCTTATAAAGGGACATTCAGGTTGTCTTGTCATCACTTTAAAATTTTTAAAAATTTAGATTTTTTTTTCAGATGTTATCGCCCATTTAGCTTTGAAGAAAGAAAGCAAATAGTGTTAGTAAAATAATCTTCAGATAAAAATGAATATATCAGGAATGACTCTACTTTCTTACAACTCGTACTTCAGCATTTAAACTTCATTTGGCATTATACAGTTAACTCTTTACCTCATATAGACACCTTTAAATGCTTTTTCAAACAGAGCAGACCCAGATCAGGCAGCTCTTGTAAGAGCTGCCAGATCAGGGTCTATTCTGTTTTCTTATGGAAATATGCTATATCTGATCCTACACTTCAACATTTAAACTTTAGTTGGCATTATACAGTCAATATAAGTATGGACCTCTTACTTCTGCTTTTGCTGTATCCTCTGCTAACCAAGGAAGACAGGACATCCCAACATAACTGAAAAGTTGTTGGCAGAGATTTAAAGCATCAACACAAACAAACAAAAATTCTGCTTTTGTATTTTAACTTTCTCGGTCTCCTATAAAAGGCTTATTATTGGCTCGTATACCTCACATTATTGCTCTGTACAAAGGTTAACTTCAGTGTAAAAATTATTGGCATGTATTTCATACCTGGTAATCAACATGATATGGGTCTCGACACAAGAAAACCTGTTTTCGGGGATTTGCGAACAACAAAGGCGCAGACCAGCCTGCGCATCCACGCAGTCTGATCAGCACCTTTGTTATTTGCTTTTTTTGAACTATCATATCTAAACTTGGTACAGATGAAATTTCAATTTTCTAGCTAGTCTCTGTAGCTGAGGAGACTGGTTTGAGTCATGCTTTGTCGGAAACCCCGAAGACAGGTTTTGTCATGAAGAGGCCCATATAATGTACTTCTGCTTTCTATCTTAATCTTGATAAGATTACCTACAACTTCTAAGTTTCCTTCAAAGATACATAGAGGATCTTACACGAATGATTGTTTCATATGAAATTTATTAAACAAGCCTTTGGGGAGTTTAATAAATTTAATATGAAATGATCACAATTGTAAGATTCTGTTTATCATATGACCTCTTAAATGTGATTTTAACACCTTCAAAGTTAGTTTATTTCAATGAAAATTTGCATTGTTGTCTCGGACATCGTCATAAAGTCACTTGTTCCTGCCAAAAGTGTTATGTAATGTGTGGACATAACATTATTTATGACATGACGTTATCCACTGAATAACAGTAATGTCATATGATTAATGATTCTCCGCATCATTAAATAACTTTTCTCATTAGATGACTTGATTTATTTTAGGGGAGGGGGCATATTGTTTTTAATGCAGTTGTATTTGATTCAAACAATTTAATCGGTACAATACTTCAGATTCTTACAAAATTAGCATGGATATATTTTTTGGAAAATTATTACCTGACACCCTTAGATATGTACAATGGACTATCCCAAGTTTATTGTATCAAACCAGAAGGAAGAATCCATTAGTATACAAAGGGTTAACTGTACCAATTGTGATATGTATCAAAATATCATGTGATGACACAAATGTGTTTCAGTTATATACCTTACCAAGTTATCAGAGTAAGCATTGGCGTAGCACCCATTATGCAGGTTAGGCACATGTGTAATAAAAATAGTAACATTCAAGGGAGGTTAGTTAATGTGATATAAGTGACTTTCCATACTATAAGGAACTGCTCATAAAGGAAGAATTTGCTCCTCTGGGAGCAAATTCTTTCCTTTAAGAGAAGTTTCCATTTGGAAAAGGAATACAACTGAAGAGAATCATTGCTTAATCCAGTAGTCTCCCTTTGATGTGCATAACTTTTTCAGCATTGGTAAGGGATAAACTTTTGAGAATCCAAAACATATGTTAAATTTAATGGATATGAAAATATTATCATTTTTACACTCAAATGTTTTTCGTTGTCTAGACCTATGAGGATGTGACATATTAAATGGGCATTGGAGTGAGAAACATGACTGTTGTATACCAACAACAATGGCTCATTCAGCCTGCACATCGGCACAGTCTGATCAGCAGCCTTATTATTCTCTTTCTGAAAAGTACATTGGCTGAACTTTATACATGCAAAATTACAATACTATAGCTAGTCTCTGTAGCTGAACAGACTGGTTTGAGCCTCATTTGGTTGTAAACCCCGAAGGCAGGTTCTCTTGCAACTACATGTAGGTCCAAATTACTCAACAGGACTTTGAGGACCAGAAATCTCTAAATGGATAGTATGGCAAACAGTGAAGACCCAGATTATGCGGCATTTCATCAGGGTCTGCACTGTTTGCTTTGACAAAATTTATTTTCAGAGAAAGAAATAGAATTTTTTTTTTTGAAATTATAACTTGTGACCCCTCAATATACATAATGAATCATCCTGATTTAACTGTACAGTAAAACCTGTGTAAGACGGCCACTCAAAAATAGACAAAACAAAGATCTTAATGGTAAATGGTAGCTTAATGAAGGTCAAAAGTATTGCATAATGCTCCCCTTGGAGTATTCTGCAATAATGTTGACCTGCATTTAGCGATAATTGGTCTTGAAAACCAATTTGCGGTCTTTTTGAGAGTGGCCGTTTTACACAATTTTTACTGTATTTAACTTTATGGAAAATTCTAACACACCTCGCCTATATAGCCAATGGTTAAACTCAGTGATTTATTTGTTGATAAATCACTGCACGGACTGGGAACGGACTGGTGTGACGTCATTCAGTCGCCAGTTTGATTTTCATGACGTCATTTATCACAAACGGCATTGTAACGTTGACAATAGATGGCGTAACGTCGTTTTTACAACTACTTGACGTTCAAAATATACGTAAAAATATGCGTTTCAGTCTAAACAAGGGTTGCGGGAAATTCTGACAGTCTGTTCTAGATGGCAGTATCGCTATAGACTATGAAGGATTCGGGTTTTTTTTTTAATCTTTTTGTGTGTTAGAATCGAAATAAATTCGCACTGGCAGTGATTTGTTGCTTAATATATCACTGTCTGTCGGTCAGTCGTGAGTAGATAAATCATTCGCGCTTTGCGCTCATGATTTATTCACTTTAACGACTGACCTCCAGCCAGTGATATATTAAGCAACAAATCACTGCGAGCGCGAATCTATTTCTTAATTTCATTGGTCTGAAAAGGATTAATAGTTAATGATAATTTTTCTGTTTCAGATATTGAACAGAAGGGCTTTGATGTGAATGTTAAAAGATCCTCAGCTAAACTGGATGGAGAAATGGAACATGACGGATTTATATCAGATTCTGCATCTCTTGACAACATGTCTACATCAGAAATAACCAGTCATAGAGAGCCAGAATCTACTGAACTATCAGCCATTTGTAAGGAAACCGCACAAGGTTCCGGTGATAAACATTTCACAGGTTACACTAAAGATTCTAGACTAAAGCAAGTGAGCACTGCTCCCGATAAAAGTGAAAGTAGTAAAGGAAATCTTGTAGGGAAAGACATTTCTGTTTCTCCTAAAGATTCTAGATTAAAGCAAGTGAGCACTGCTCCCGATAAAAGTGATAGTAGTAAAGGAAATCTTGTAGGGAAAGACCTTTCTGTTTCTCCTAAAGATTCTAGATTAAAGCAAGTGAGCACTGCTCCCGATAAAAATGATAGTAGTAAAGGAAATCTTGTAGTGAAAGACCTTCCTGTTTCTCCTACTTTATCAAGTGTGTCTAAAGATTCAGAAGTTGCCAAAGACAGAGATATAACTGATGAGCTTGTATCTGCGAGGAGAGTGGACAGTATTAAAGCTAATTTTCAAGAAATGGTAAAAACTGACGAGAAATTAGAAACTGAGGCAGGAGGTGCCGGTGCTGCACCTGGTGTGTTCAGAAGAAAGGGGCAAAGTAAACAAAGCAGTAGGTTTGATGATGAAACTTTAGAACTAATTCGTGAGATTGGTTCAGCATTAATGAATAGTCCAGCTAAAGCTGAGGCTGAAGAAGAAACTGACACACCTGCTGAAGGCGGCAATTTGGTGAGACTGTATGTTAAAAATATTGAACATAGGATCAGAGGAACTCGCAAGAAGAAGTCAGCCAGAGAGATTATTATCGTTGATAAAGATTCGGGGCAAGATAGTGCATCAGTTAGTAGCTCACAACGATCTTCAACATCCACGCCAACATCTGTCTGTGATAGTAGGTCTGATAGTTCAGTTCCCGTTAACCCCAAGTGGAGCCCTGTTTCTAGAAAACTCTCATCCCCTAGTAGTATTACTAGCTCCCCTGAAACTGTACAAACATTAAAAGGATCTTCCGCTGAAAGACACGAGTCAGCATGTAAGCCTGATCCATCAAATCTTTCCCTTAAATTGGAAGGTTCTCCAAAGACAGAACAGTCAGTAGATGCAGACACAGAGTCTGAAACGTGTTCTGTGAAAAACTTAGTTGGTAAATTTGAAACGTCATCTGGTGCAAGTACTCCTGTAAGTATGCTTTATGGGTGCATTGTTAGTCCAAGTTCAACAAGTGCGTTGTTACCGGGAGCAACACAAGATATGGAAGTGATTGATAAAAAAGACGGTAGTAGACAAACTGGTGAACCAGTGATTTCACCAAAGAGAGAAACAACTAAAACTGTTCAAGACACGGCTGCTGGTCATTGTCTTTCTCCTAAGTCGGTGCAACCGAAAAAGTTCCATGACTTTTCATCTCATTCTGCATTTAGTAGACCCTCTCACAGTCCTGGATCTAGCCGGAAAGTAATCCATAGACAGTCCGAACCGGACATTCATTTATTGGAGCGGAACATTCAGCTGCTGGATGCTAAACTGAGAGAGTCGGGGGCAGGTTGTATCATTGAGAGTGAAGAGGAGGATAACGAGTCGGATAATTCTGTTCCAAGTTTTATGACGAGATCAAGGTCAGAAGACCAGGGACATGGACAGAGAGAATGTCGAGCTAGAATACTGGGTGCCAAGTCTAAAACTGGAAGTTTAGGGAGATCTGAAACGTTATCGGAATCCGATTCGCCTGACACGCCAATGTTTACATGGGAGGGGAAAAAAATCAGAAAGAACTACGGGAAAAGCCACCCATTGGCAAAGTTGGAAGGAACTTACAGGGGGTCTATACGAAGTACTCCTTTCTATAGTACTATGTGATTTTAGTTAAGATTTTATTTACATATACAGCATAGGGCCAAAAGAACAAATGAGCCGTGACATGTGATTTCCAACAATGTGGCATTTTGACTAGTATAGATGCAGACGAGCTTGTTCAGTAGAAACGTCAGATGATGTTAATTCAGTAGCTTAACACTTATATAATGTTCAAGTGACTAGCAAAGGCTCTGATCAGACTGCATGTATGCCCAGGCTGATCTGAAGCTTTGCTGGTCGCTCATACCATATTGTTGGAAATCTCATGTCACAGCTTAAATTATATTACACATTTTAAGCATACATCATAGCTCAATATATACAATTTTTTTGAGCGTAAAATTGTGAATATTTTCTTAGCCATCAGTTTTAACGTATGACTTGGGTGCTCAAAAGAACCGTCTCATTGAGACAATTCTTTTGAATACCCACAACATATGTTTTTGTGTAGAGATAAGAAAATTAATTTTTAATTGCATACTCTTATCTAGGGGGTGTAACATGAATTTCACGTGAGCTATTGTATGACAAGCTGGCTCTTCAAGCATATGCAGGCTGTACAGGTCATTATCATGCCTACACAAATGTGTAGGGTTCATCAGAATAGATTAAGCAAAGCTGAAAATACTGACATTATTGGGAGGCCAGTGACAGAAAATGCTTCAATAAACAATTTGCAGAAAACACCATCAGGCAGGCTAATAACAGAAAAAGTATAGAGCAAGCATTAATGGAAAACACTATAAGGCAGGCCAATAACAGAAAAAAATATAGAACAAACAGAAATGGAAAACACTATAAGGCAGGCCAATAATAGAAAAAAAATGTTTCCATTAACAGAAAATGCCATTTGGTAAACCATTAACACAAATCTCCATTTTGCAAATCATTAATGGAAAATACCATATGACAAGCCATTAACAGATAAACATCATTTGGCAGGCATATAACAGAAAAATGTATGGCAAATCATTAATGGAAAATACAATTTGGCAAGCCTGTAACTGAAAACACCATTTGACAGGCATACAACAGAAAAACACCATTTGGCAAATCATTAATGGAAAATACCATTTGGCAAGCCAGTAACTGAAAACACCATTTGGCAGGCATATAACAGAAAAACACCATTTGGCAAATCATTAATGGAAAATACCATTTGGCAAGCCAGTAACTGAAAAAATACCATTTGGCAGGCATATAACAGAAAAACACCATTTGGCAAATCATTAATGGAAAATACCATTTGGCAAGCCAGTAACTGAAAAAATACCATTTGGCAGGCCTATAACAGAAAAACACCATTTGGCAAATTATTAATGGAAAATACCATTTGGCAAGCCAGTAACTGAAAAAATACCATTTGGCAGGCCTATAACAGAAAAACACCATTTGGCAAATTATTAATGGAAAATACCATTTGGCAAGCCAGTAACTGAAAACACCATTCGGCAGGCATACAACAGAAAGCAACATTTGGCAAATTATTAATGGAAAATACCATTTTTAACAGAAAATACCATTTGGCTGGTCTATAACAGAAAGTGCCATCAGGCAAATCATTAATGGAAAATACCATTTGTCAAGCCAGTAACTGACAACATTATTTGGCAGGCATATAACAGAAAAACACGTATGGCAAATCATAAATTGAAAATATCATTTGGCAAGCTAGTAACTGAAAACACCATTTGGCAGGCATATAACAGATAGCACCATTTGGCGAATCATTAATGGAAAACATGTGGCGGGTTAAACTGGGCCTATATGGTTTGCATATGCTCCAAGGGACCTCTTACCACCTTCTGACTCTTATTATCTTATCGTTATAAAGGGATTTAGGTACTTTGTATTAAGCAGGGGATAACATTTTATTTTTGTGGGACTGTTTTAGTCATAATAAGCCAGCATGTTTTTTTATATATTATGTACTTATCACATAAACAAGCAGGGAATGCTCAGACACGGACCCTATATTGATTTATATACGTAGGATCTGTGGCTCAGATGATCCGCCCAAACATGCAGGCTCACCAGATTTTTCACTGCTTACTTACTTAAAGAATGGAATTAGACAAAAGCTTGTACGAAAAAATTAGACGTTCAACCCCACTGGATAGCTGCACATGCATGTTTAAGTCTGCCCACTTGGGAAATATTTCCCGCTTTTTTGTCGTCTGATATTTTTTTCAAATCAACTCTTTCAGGAATACTATCAGAGTGTCAAACAATTTGGATCCAGATCAGGCCTGACATTTTGTCAGGCCTGATCTGGTTCCAAACTGTTTGCAAAAGTTATCAGCAGACGACACTAGGGGGCAAAAAGTTAAGGAGGGATTTTATGTATATGGTGAAAGTTTTCAGGATTATTCCTGAATTCAGGAATTTTGAGGCTAACTTTCCATAGAAAGTCAGCCTCAAAATACTGAATTGAACAGATTTTAATAGCATCTCAGATTTATTTCAGTTTATATAAGACAATTGACCATTTACATACTTGAAATTGTCAATATTTTGTTGACATGGCAGTGGCTCCAGAGAGTTAAACTGTAGATCAAAGAGTTGCTGGTTCGAGCCTCACTGCGTTGTGTGCTTGAGTAAGACACTTTATCCGCTGCTTTGGACTGGGTCAACCCAGGAAGGCCTGTCCCGACATGACTGAAAATTGTTGACTGGGACGTAAAGAATTGACTAAAAGAAATCAACTAATGCCATTATCTGATGGACTGATCCAAGTTAAGAAAACATTTCCAAATTGGCTTGAAGTTTGTCACTCAGTCAGTCACTGACATGTCCTCAAAACATAGACAGGGTTCGCACAGGCTTGAAAAGTACTTGAATATACAGGACTGTCTTGAGAAGTCCTTGAAATTAAATTTGCTTTGAAAACTACTTGAAAAAACACTCAAAGGCCTTGAAGAGTTCTTGAATTTTACCATTTATAGGAGGATTCAACAGTGTTTTAGGAGACCTAAATCAGTATTGAATTGTGGTGCCATTATTTGGTGCAGCATATGCTGCACCAAATAATGGCACCACAATTTTATACTAATATCTTGAGTACTGAAATTATGCATTTCCAAAGTAGAATTTTAACGTCTAAATCAGTATTTTTCTTAAGTTTTCAGTCCTTGAATACAGTAGGAAAGTCTTTTAGAAGTCCTTGAAAAGTCCTTGAATTTTACACAATCTTGCCTGTATGAACCCTGAAAGAGGAGCTTACACAAGTGCATCTGGCCCCAAGATTATAAATCTTTTTTCGTGCTCAACTCAACTGAGCACGAAATTTCAACTGTTCATACAAACTAAAATACCGACAAATAACTAGTCTCTCAGATATTGTATTTATCAAGCTACTTAATGTTAAAATACCAATGATTGTTGGTATTTTAACATTTATTAGCAGGATAAATTTCATGCTCAGCTGAGATGAGCATGAAAAAAGTTTTTATAACCTTGCGGCCAGATGTCTGATTCATGACATTGTTCAAGGATTTCTGAATGGAACTTGTGATAGGACATTATAAAAATATGAAGTTTTAGATATTTTACCTAATACAGTAAAACCTGTTTAAAACTGCCACTCTTAGGGAGCACAATGGCTTAGTGGTAGAGTGCATGACTCGAGACCAAAGGGCTGCGGGTTCGAGCATCACCGGCGTCACTGCGTTGTGGTCCTTGAGCAAGACACATTTATCCTAGCTTAGTACTCAACCCAGGAAGACCCGTCCCTGTTTAACTGAAAGATTGTTGATGGGACGTAAAGAATCAAATCAAACAAAACAAAACTGCCACTCTCAAAAAAAAACGAAAATTGGTTTTCAAGACCAATTATCGCTTAATGCAGGTCAAAAGTATTGCAGAATCCTCCAAGGGGGAGCATTCTGCAATACTTACGATCTTCATTAAGCTACCATTTGTCAAATAGATCTTTGTTTTGTCTATTTTTGAGTGGCTGTTTTACACAGGTTTTACTGTATACTTTATTAAGCTTGTATACATGTATATTACATTTCAATGTCAAATATCAGTTCATATTGTCTGAAGTTAAATTGTGTTTAAAAACTAGTTTGATCTACCATTCCATTGCAACAGTAAGACTTTTTGAATATCTCTTTCCTTGCTAGTGGTGACTTTTGTCATCTGCTGATAACCTTTGCAAACATTTTTAAGCGTAAAATTGTGAATATTTTCTAACCCGTTAGTTTAAACATTTGTTTTGGATGCTCAAAAGAACCATCTCATTGAGATGGTTTTGAGTACCCACAACATATGTTTTAGTTGAAAAATAAGAAAATTTGGGTTTAACCCTTAACCTCATAGAGACACCTTTGAAGGCTTTTGCAAACAGAGCAGACCCAGATCAGGCAGCTCTTGTAAGAGCTGCCTGATCAGGGTCTGCTCTGTTTGCTTATGGAAATATGATATATCTGATCCTAGTAGGCTACACAAGTGGACCAGACAATAAATTTCTTTGTTCTATGTTCCAACATGAAAGTTTATTTATATAATTATTCATAGTGGGTGGAGCCTAGCATGAATATTCATGAAGGAAATGGTTAATTACACACTTATCTAGAGGCCTGTTCAATATAGGAGCTGAAAGCTGACTTGCAGAGAATTATAGGTTCTAGTAATTCTCTCATTCTATATTTAAACTTTTTAAGCCAAATCCACTTTCCCATTGTCATCAGTTGGATAAGTCCATTTCCAATTTAACGGATGATGGGTAGTATTTTTCGTTTTTATTCAAATTTCAATAGAAAATTCTGTAAGCAAGCAGTGAAGACACTGATACAGATGCCATATTCTGCGGAATCTGATGTAGGTCTGCACAGTTTGCCTTTATTCCATAAAAGGATGCCAGGCTTATATGTGTTAACGGTAAATTTCATTTCTGAAAAATCTTGTGTTTAGTATCCATATTTCTTAATTGGGGTTGCCATCCAAGTATTTGTTGTTATAGCTTATGACAGCTAGGAATTTTTAAACACCAGGACAATTTTTATAACAATAACCATAATTTTCATGGGAGAAAGATGCATCAGGACATTTTTTTGGCGTATTTACCCAAATTTTGTCTTAAACCCTCATTTTTTTTGCACAACAATTGTAGTGCCCACCAGGCATTTATGTTAAAAAAAATGTGTGATATCGTGCAGAAAACCCCCAAATTTTTAGATTAGGAGCCGCTGAATATGAATTTCCCGAAAAATGTCAGGTTTTATGAACAAATAACTTACAAGCTGATAGACTCTCCGAGATGTATTTGTTGTCCGTACATAGTGTAAAAGTTCAACATTTGTTTTGTGTGATTAAAAGAACCATCTCATTGAGACGGTTCTTTTGAGTGCCCACAACATAAATTTTGGCTGAGAAATGAAAAAGGCCGTCTTATCTAAAGGCCTGTAGTATATGTGAAGTATATATTTGATATGTGCATTGACAGCATATTTGAAATGTGTATTGTCAGCATATATGAAATGTGTATTGTCAGCATATTTGAAATGTGCATTGTCAGCATATTTGAAATGTGCATTGTCAGCATATTTGATATGTGCATTGACAGCATATTTGAAATATGTATTGTCAGCATATTTGAAATGTGTATTGTCAGCATATATGAAATGTGCATTGTCAGCCAATTTTTAAAATGTGCATTGTCAGCATATTTGAAATGTGCATTGTCAGCATATTTGATATGTGCATTGACAGCATATTTGAAATGTGCATTGTCAGCATATATGAAATGTGTATTGTCAGCCAATTTTTAAAATGTGCATTGTCAGCATATTTGAAATGTGCATTGTCAGCATATTTGAAATGTGTATTGTCAGCATGTTTGAAATGTGCATTGTCAGCATATTTGAAATGTGTATTGTCAGCATATTTGAAATGTGCATTGACAGCCTATTTGAAACGTTTATTGTCAGCATATTTGAAATGAATATTGTAAGCATATTTGAAACATCATGTATTGTCAGCATATTTGAAATGTGCATTGCCAGCATTTTTAAAATGTGTATTGTTAGCATATTTGAAATGTTAAAATGTGTAAATTTGTAAAATTTTAGTGTATTTTCCCCATACAAGCTTACCCTACATAACAAGTTAAGAGATAATTGTTACACCATTTTACAAGAATACATGACATTTTTATATGGGGTTTTAGACAGGTCACAGAGTAGTAAAAAAATGATATCAATTTCTATCTCTCCCTTACTCATGTTGTGGGAACCCATTGGAGTTGCCTGAAAACATATTTGCAGCTTCATGCCATATAAGGAGCAGAGTCAGTTAATTAGCTCAAACATATCATGTTTTGGCTAAAGAATATGAAAAATTAAACTGAAACCAAGTTCTAATTGGTCACTTTTCAAACTCATTATTTCTGACCAAGCGCTAATATTTTGCCTTAAATGTGCATTTTAATGGGCAAAAGTTTAGTGGTGTTTTGGAACAGTTGTCTTTTACTCCAAAGTTTTTAATTCGACTTTTTTAAGAAAAATGGGTTTTGAGTGTAGTTATTTTTTTAAGTGAAGTGTAGTTGGTAACAAACTTGAAAAACACCAAACAATTGAAATTTTGCTTAGGGTAGATTTTTATGCATTTTTAAAAATACTGCATTTTTTTAGATTTTTGAAATTCATCAGTAGCTCATACTAAAATGCTTGAATGCACTTTATTTTATCTGAACACAGTAAGCCAAACGCAGTAGAACTTGATTAGTCCATTTTATGACGATAAAAGTTTCATGACTGCTGCACACTTCGTTTTCAATGTGAAAGTTTAAAAATCAGTTTGATGGCATTTTGTAGTTTTTTACAATTCTCAAAGAAGAACTGTGACGTCTGGTGATAATAAATAATCGCTGAAAATTTCAATGTCGTATCGCTGATAATAAAGCATACAGAGCAGTGCGAATTTTGCATGTAAATTGCATGCTTTTTATGATTAAGCTGCTAATAGCGTTTGTCTTACAATATTTGTAGAAAAAACGAAGAGTCCTATTGAAACAAAACTTTTGAAGTTTATTCTTCTTAGATCACGGTTGTCAGTAACATCTTCGAACAACAAAAACGTTTGACAGCGTCACTGTTGAAAATTTTATATCGTAGAAAAAGTTTGAGCAAATGCTTTTTTTTTCCATAATATTTCTAAAAGTATTCAAAACTTTACTTAATTTTTGCTTGATTTTTTTTTCAATGTTGTAGACAAAAAGAAAAAGGTGTCATGATCTAAAAATAGCCTATGGAGTAAAGGGTTATAAGGTGGAATGCGGAAGCTGAACTTGCTGTCGGGCCTGATTTTGGTACAAACTGTTTGCAAAGATTATCAACAGACGACAAACAATGTCGCTTGCAGGTAAAAGAGTTAATTCAACTGATAGCTAAGTATAAGTTGCAGTTATAATGGCAGCCTCTTTTGCCGGGGACTTTTTCGCAGGGTATAATTAGACCCATGTGAGGCTTCTCTTTTCGTCATTTTCAGGCTGTCCCACAACCTTTTCGATGAGAGGCTGGGCTGGTTATCCCATGTCCACGGTGAAGAGGGGATACTGTTTGGTAATGTCTTTCCATCTGTCTGTCTATCCTCAGCCATTACTGAACTCTTTGCCTACCAATGTTTTTGCAAACAGTTATATCATAGGTCTAGGTAAACAAAAAATTAAAAAAAATAAAATTGTGAATATTTACCCATCCATCCGTTTTAACATATATTGTTGGGTGCTCATTGAGACAGTTCTTTTGAGTACACACAGCATGTTTTTGTTAAAAATACAAAAATTCATTTTTAATTATGCCCTCTTATCTATAGAAGCCTTTTATATGCACAATGCACTTATTATGTTAAACACGGTCATTAAACAATCCAAATTATCAAGCACCCAAGTTGCATAAGCTAATAACTGTTTTGTTATACAAATCAGTGGCGTTCCTGAGGCATTTTATAGAATACACACTCTAGATGGGCTTCTTAAGTTACTCCCCCCCCCCACCCCTGTGGGGGTAAAGAGGGCAAAATATGTTCTTAAAAAGTTATCCTTTGGAAGCAAAGATTGCATCAAAGAACTGAAACTAGAGTGTGCACATTTTCTGGGCCAGACTAGCTTGTTTTCAGCCATTTAGGCCTCATCAGTGACCCTCTAATAGTATCAAAGTTCCACAATGAAACCCATGATGACAAGAAAATAAAATTTACACTACAGTGAAGGGCAGGGAGACATTCTACCACCGCCACACAGTCCCAGTCACCAGCTGTAGTGAAGTCAAATAACAGCTAAAATGAACAATTATTACTATTTGTTGTATTTTTTCTTCCGAAAATCAAATTATGTAGCTAAAGACCTTATACTTGCGGTGCTGAGTTTTGTCCACGTGCATTTTTGTGTACACGTAGTTACGCCCCTGCAAGTTGTGACCTGTCTAACTCAACTTTTGTGGACATATGACATGGTTAGTGTTCATTCTTACGTTAGATTTTAGAATACTGACCCAACCCTTGATGCGCCAATCGCAACAAAAGTCGTCTGCTTTTCTCGTCTGCTGAAATGTTTAAGAAGCCTCTATGGCAAACAGTGTGTACCCAGATAAGACTGCTCCTATAGGAGCAGTCTGTTCTGGGTCCACGCTGTTTGCTTCTATACTTAATTCATCAGTAATGTTAGGCAATTATTTGCAGCAGACTACATTTTCAGATGCATTTTTTTGGCGCTTTAAGACTTAAATAATACCAGATGACTAACTTGTGATAATTGGTTTTATATATTCCTAAAATTAGGTCTGTTATTGTGTTAAGCCCTGTTTAAGGAAAGCTAATTTTTATAGGTCATCTGCTAAATAGTTTATTGCTATATAGTGTAATATAGGTCATTGCTATATAGTGTAATATAGGTCATTGCTATATAGTGTATGTAATATTAGACTCATTTTATACTGTATTTTACTACTTTGTCTTACATCATTATTATTATTTCTTATACACGGGCCATGGCATGAAGAAAATCAGATTTACAGGGGAGACAATCAGTGGAATCTCAATAACTTTGCATACTGGGTAATTTTTCATACTTAGACTTTTAAAAAAAACTTTTAGGAACGCTATCAGAGTGTCAAACGGTTTGGATTCAGATCAGGACCCACATTCTATTGGTCCTGATCTGGGTCCAAACTGTTTGCAAGGTTATCAGTAGACAAAAGTCGCCATTTGCAAGGAAAGAGTTCACTTAAAAGTCATATTTACGGTAACTCTTTGCCTGCGAGGGACCACTTTTGTTGTTTGTTTAAAATCTTTACTAACAGCTTGGACCCGTACTGTTCAGCCTGATCTGGTCCAAAGTGTTTGAACTCAAATAGTGTTCCTAAAAGAAATTTTTGAAAAAGTTGATTTTGGAAAAATCAGTAGATGGCAAAAGAAATATGCAAATTTACCCAGCATACAAATAGTTAATATTTAGTTCGATAAGTCTTGATATTTCATGTGAATTATCTGCTATTAGACAATTCAAATGAAATATCAAGATTTATTATCCCCAAAAATGTAGATGCAGAACGGTTCAGCATTAGACTGGGGATTGAAAGGTTATTAATTTGAGACACCACCTGGGGAGTAACCTTGAGCAAGACACTTTATCCGCTGCTTTGTACTGGTTCAACCCAGGAAGACATAAGCTGTCCTGATATGACTGAAAAATTGTTGACTGGGACGTAAAGCATCAAAACAAACAAGAAAATGTAGCTGTGACCAGATTTGCCGGTTGTTGTTGTTATGGTGGTGACATTGATGTTTTAAGGGTTTTTCTTGAAAAACAGCTCTGTTACAACCCATTATGCATAGCAGCCAAAACATGACAAAGTATGAATAATAGGGGCTTAGTAGGACCCCTGAAAAATGCTGGATCAGTGTATAGACCATACCCATATGGAGGGGAGATCTCATTCTACACAAATTGGTTACACTTCGTTCTGCTGCATATATATTAATTCTTAATTTGCAGAGCTGGGATATAGCCTTCTTTGAAAACAGTGTAGATCCACACTGTTTTCCATGTAAAACCTTAAATGTCATCATTATTAGAATGGCTGGAAAACCAACCTAAATGAGGCATGTTAGTTTAGCCCTTTCTATACTGGAAACCCCTAAACCGGTACTTTGGCAAACAGTAAAGTACACAATGGGCAGTCCCATATTGTATGGGAAAATCCATCAGAATACAAAGGGTTATTCCAAGTTAAATATTTGGCATAATTTATTTTATATTTTCTGTTTTTTCTTTTATGCTGTGGTCCATGTAATCATTGTTATCTTCTGTGCAATTAAAATATTGTTTAACAAAATAATAGAAAAATTTAACTAATAAAAAATATTAAAATATTATGGTTGTTCTATTCTCCCTCTTACTGGGTAATTATCCATGCTTTTTTGTTGTCTGCTGATTTTTTTCAAAATCAACTTTTTATTTTTCGAAAAACTCTTTCAGCAATACCATCGGTGTCAAACAGTTTGTATTCTGATCAGGCCCGACATTTTATCGGGCCTGATCTTGGTCCAAACTGTTTGCAAAAGTTTTCAGCAGACGACACAAGTATGCGAAGAGTTAACCACCACTATTTCCAAATTATGCCTTCTGCCATTGTTAATATTCTGTCTCCCACCCAATTTTAACCTTTTAAATCTGAAAAAAACAAGTGAGTATGACCAGGAAATGCCACAACTACACATCACAGACCAACTGACAGCCCCAGCCCACAGCACTGCGAGAAAGAGGCCTAGTACCCTGACAGCCACACAACAGCAGGAACACAAAGTAATGCAACCAGCACAGGACAGCAAGAGCACAATTAAAGTACAGTAAAACCTGTGTAAAATGGCCACTCAAAAATAGACAAAACAAATATCTTAATGACAAATGGTAGCTTAAATTATAATAATGAAGGTCGAAATCATTGCAGAATGCTCCCTTTGGAGCATTCTTCAATACTTTTGACTTGCATTTAGAGATAATTGGTCTTGAAAACCAATTTTCAGTCTTTTTGAGACTGGGCGTTTTACACAGGTTTTACTGGAAAGCAACCAGCTCAATCTTCCTCAGAAACTAGAAAGGACACAAAGTACTGCATTACAAAAATATAGCAAGAAGTGAGCAAAGCTCACATACCCCCGGCGGTAGCCATCAGAGGTTGTAACACTTTCAGAGAAAAGACAAAATTGTCAAAGATTTCATAATCCTAGATCAAGTAGTTTCTGAGAAAACTTTGATGAAAAATGTCCATAAGTGTTGTATAAGAGTTATAGAAGGAAAAATTAAAAATTTGAAAAAAGAAGGCAAAATGAGGAATAGCACCTTACTTGCCTATCTGAAAGTGTGCACAAAATTTCATAATCCTAAATCAAGTTGTTGCTGAGAAAACTCTGACAAAAAACGTCCATATGTGTTATATAGGAGTGACAGAAGGAAAAATTGAAAAAGAAGGCAAAATGAGCTTTAGCAACTTTATTTTCATTTACACAATACACTTAGCCTACCTGAAGATGTTCACTAAATTTAAAAACACTGGCTCCAATAGGAGCGGAGAGATCATCGACAGAAATTTTCATTGGAGAGAAAGAAAAATGAATAAATAAAGGGACTGATGAGCAATATGTGGCTGTTCTTTTGTTACACAATACAACTCATCACTATCAAGCTTTGTATCAAATTTCAGAATCCTAACTCAAGTAGTTGCTGAGAAATCTTTGACAGAAAAAAATGTCTATATGTATTATATAAGAGTGAAAGAAGGAAAAAATGAAAAATTGAAAAAAGAAGGCAAAATGAGGATTAGCATCTTAATTTCCATTTACACAGTACACTATGCCTTCCTGAAGGTGTACACAAAATTTGAAAACACTGGCTCCAATAGGAGCTGAGAAATCTGTGACAGAAATTTCCATTGGAGAGAAAGAAAAATGAACAAATAAAGGGACTGATAAGCAATATGTGGCTGTTCTTTTGTTACACAATACAACTCATCACTATCAAGCTTTGTGCCAAATTTCAGAGTCCTAACTCAAGTGGTTGCTGAGAAATCTTTGACAGAAAAAAACGTCCATATTATATAAGAGAGAAAGAAGGAAAAAATGAAAATTTGAAAAAAGAAGGCAAAATGATGATTAGCATCTTAATTTTCATTTACACAGTACACTTTGCCATCCTGAAGGTGTACACGAAATTTGAAAACACTGGCTCCAATAGGAGTTGAGAAATCTGTGACAGAAATTTCCATTGGAGAGAAAGAAAAATGAACAAATAAAGGGACTGATAAGCAATATGTGGCTGTTCTTTTGTTACACAATACAACTCATCACTATCAAGCTTTGTACAAAATTTCAGAATCCTAACCCAAGTAGTTGCTGAGAAATCTTTGACGGAAAAAAAAGTTTACAGACAGACAAACCAACAGACAGACAAACCAACAGACAAACAAACATAATTACAAAAAAGGCAAAAACTATATATCCCCTATATACTTCGTACCAGAGGTATAACAAGGACCAAACACATACACACCCACACACAGTGGGAGCAACATCAAACATTGAATCAACAACAACAGAATATCTGCCTTAGAATGGAAAGCAGCCGAGGCCTCCAGGGTTGGAGGGGGGGGGGGGGGGGGGGCTTAAATATATTTAATTGGTCAAATCTTTGCTCTAGATTCTGCAGTTGTTAAAATACGAAACCAGTAGACAGACAAGTGGAGAAACTATATAAATACAAGAATGCAATTAAAGTAGTCTGGTTAAATCATCTGCAGTGTCTTCTGCTGTTATACTTTGGAAAATAAGGTTGTAAAAAGCGTGAACACTAATGAGCAGTCTAATCAGGGACAAAACTGTTTGCCTGCAAGATTCAAATGCTGACTTCAAGCATGTGACCATCCCACAGTGTAAACTGTTTAACTCTTGTTTATCTGGAAATATGTCAGAAACTACCTTAACAGTGTAGTTTGAGATGAGATGTTGCAAATTAAAATACAGCATCTGATCATGGTCTGCAGTGTTTGCTGAGATTATAAAAATCTTCAGGGACAAAAATACAATCATGTGCATGTAATTTAAATGTTTTAGTGACCCCTCACCATCAAAACTTTATTTAAAGCTGGTTGGAAGGTTCATTATTCAACAAAGTGTGATGGGTTAATTAGCTAGACTGAACACCTTATTTTTTATCTATAGACTATAGTGGCATTATTTTTGTGAAGAGAACATTTGAACCTAATAATGACCAATATTGACAGAGAAATCTTAGAGAAGTGGGTATGTCAAATAAACTACATAATCATTACATTAGGAAAGTGTTGGCCTTATCAAAACATACATCTTAACTCTTGCTATGATGGCTAATTTTGCAGGCTTTTTTGTCATCTGATTATTTTTGATAAAACTTAAAACAAATCTTCAGGTATGCATACCATCAATTTGGATCCAGATTATGTCCGGCCTGATCTGGATCCAAACTGTTTGCAAAGGTTATCAACAGACAACAAAAGTCGTTACTTGGGGGAATGAGTTGTATGACAGTTCCTAACTGAGCCACAACTTGGAAGAAGAGGGTCAAGATTACCCTGGATCACTCCCCTGAGTTTACCAATCTTGTTGCTAACCCTTTGTATACTAATGTATTCTTCCTTCTGGTTTCATACAATAAACTTTGGATCCTTAGTTCATTGTACATATCTAGGGGTGTCAGGTTATAATTTTCAAAGAAATATTGTATTCTTTTGTCTGAATATCTTTTTACCTTTACAAACAGTGTAGACCCTGATGAAATGCATTTTGCTGTTTTTCATCTGGGTCTTCACTGTTTGCGAAAGAACTCGTTTAGGGCTTTCCTGAATATCAAAAGGGTTAAATAATATAGGCTACAAAACCATTGCTTCAAAAACAGTACACATCAATTAAACTTGTGCTTTTTCACTCTTTTCTTTCTAGTGGGGACTTTTGTCATCTGCTAATAACCTTTGCAAACAGTTTGGACCCAGATCAGTACCAGCAGAATGTCGGTCTTGATCTGGATCCAAATTGTTTGACACTCTGATATTGCTCTTTCAATTTTTTGAAAAAGTTAATTTGAAAAAAGTCAGCAGATGACAACAAAAGCATGAAAAAATACCCAGCATGCAAAGATTTAATGTGTCCGAATATTTGGCTCAGTGGTAGAGTGCTTGACTCGAGACTGAGGGGCTGCGGACCTCACCAGGGTCACTGCATTGTGTCCTTGAGCTTAGTTTCTTAGAACTAGCTTAGTACTGGTTCAACCCAGGAAGACCTGTCCCTTTATAACTAAAAGATTGTTGATGGGACGTAAAGAATAAAATCAAACAAACAAAACCTAGCGTCCTTTTTGTGGGACACATACAAACAGTGAAATACCAGACCATACATTCTATTAAGATTTGAATAATAATGGAAAATATCACCCAACTACCCTTAAAATGAAAATGGACTGGTCCACTTTTGCTTTTTAACTCTTTCCTTTTGTCATCTGCTAAAAACCATTGCAAACAGTTTGGACCCAGATCAGGACTGATAGAATGTCGGTCCTGATCTGGATCCAAATTGTTTGATACTCTGATAGTGCTCATTAAATTTTTTGAAAAGGTTAATCTTGAAAAATGTCAGCAGATGACAACAAAAGCATGAAAAATTACCCAGCATGCAAAGAGTAAATTGTCCGAATATTTGGTTCAGTGGTAGAGGGCTTGACTCGAGACCAAGGGGCCCGGGGTTCGAGCCTCACCGGCGTCACTGCGTTGTGTCCTTGAGCAAGACACATTAATCCTAGCTTAGTACTGGTACAACCCAGGAAGACCTGTCCCCACATAACTGAAAGATTGTTGATGGGACATAATCAAATCAAACAAAAAGTGTCTGAATATTTATGATAAACATGGTAACTAAGTTTAACCAGCACTTAACAATGCAACTACAAATATGTATAGTACATAATATAAACAAATAAAAATGATTTCAGCTGTATCCAAAGAAAAGAGTCCAAGATACGTGATGTCCTTGGTAAACATAAAGTATACATGAACTACAGGTCAACCTCGTTATCTCAAACTCCAAGGGAATGGAGAAAATACTTCGAGTTATCCGAAGTTCGACATAGCCAAAATGTGACGTCACCAAAATACAGTATACATGTTGAATTTCGTTGAACCAGATTTCCTACAATATACATTTGCAGTACAGACGTAGTAAAACTGTTACTACTCAAAACTGGATTGAAATAAAGAAAAAAGAAAAATCTTTTGAGTTGTTTATTTCTATTTTAATAACATAATAAAATAAAATAAGCAAACATCAAACAAAACAAGTTAATATCTCCATATACGAGAGCATATAGATAGCTAAAAACGGAGATCTTTGCAGCACACATCACTGTAAAAACGTCAATTTTGTCGGAGCAGAACCACAGATATTCTAGCTGAATCAGATTAGGCTGCACTCTCGCAGTCTAATCAGAGTCTGCACATGAAGAAATATTACACCCTTTAATATCGAAATATCTCACAGCAATCTAAAGACTGTTAAAACATCTCTCATCAAAAGACGCCGATGATCAATATTAAGTCATTAAAATTTGAAAGGGACAGCTAATTTTCTGATGCTCTAATCGAACACACCTGAGTGGTCACGTCAAGGTCAATCGGGTCAATTATCTACAAAAACAGCTGATCAATTAACAACACACTATAACTAATTGGCGATTACTTACAACAATAGATTAATTGGGCTGAAATTAAGGCTATTGTTCGATCAATCAGGTAAATTACTTTGTCATTCGGACTGTTTCACTTTTTGACCACTTCGATACAAGCAGTGGTAAACAAAGGGAAAATTGACTTTAGGGAATGAAAAATCGCTTCGAAATAGCCGAGTTTTCATGATAACCGAGTTTGACATAAGCAAGGTCGAATTACAATGCAATATAGGAGGAAAATTCGGGAATGGATGATCACTTCGACATAGGCCGTGTATTCGAGATAGGCAAGTTTGACATAATGAGGTTGACCTGTACCTTCAAAATCAGCAGTCCAGGTATCGCTCGAACCCATCGACTGTATATAATATAAATCTTGATTGTTATGCCCCGCCATGATAATGGCCGGGTCATTAAGTGTTACCCCTGTCCGTCCGTACGTACGTCCCGATGACGTCCCCTCTCTAACTCGAATATTTTTTAATCAGAATTTTATGAAACTTGGTCACATTGTTAAGTACCATGATGATTTCTTCAAGTTCGATAATGGTCCACATCGCACCAGGCTTTCAAGAGTTATGGCCCTTTGTTTATGAAAATTCACCGTTTTAAACGACGTCCGCTCTCTAACTCGAATATTTTTTTATCAGAATTTTATGAAACTTGGTCACATTGTTTAGTACCATGATGTCTTCTTCAAGTTCGATAATGGTCCACATCGCACCAGGCTTTCAGTAGTTATGGCCCTTTGTTTATGAAAATTCACCGTTTTAAACGACGTCCGCTCTCTAACTCGAATATTTTTCATCAGAATTTTATGAAACTTGGTCACATTGTTAAGTACCATGATGTCTTCTTCATGTTCGATAATGGTCAATATCGCACCAGGCTTTCAGTAGTTATGGCCCTTTGTTTATAAAAATTCACCATTTTAAACGACGTCCGCTCTCTAACTCGAATGTTTTTTATCAGAATTTTATGAAACCTGGTCACATTGTTAAGTACCATGATGTCTTCTTCAAGTTTGATAATGGTCAATATCGCACCAGGCTTCAGTAGTTATGGCCCTTTGTTTTTGAAAATTCACCGTTTTAAACTATGCCCGCTCTCTAACTCAAATATTTTTTATCAGAATTTTATGAAACTTGGTCACATTGTTTAGTACCATGATGTTTTCTTCAAGTTTGATAATGGTCTATTGGCACCATGCTTTAAGGAGTCATTGCCCTTTGTTAATGACAATTCCCTATTTATACGAATTTGGCAATAGCTGGGGCATCCGTGTCCCATGGACACATTTCTAGTTTTTATCATATGATGTCGAATCTGGGAGTGATATTACACCATGCATTAAAATAGATAAACCACTAGTGTTTTTTTAAAGTTTGGTAATGTTATGTAATGACGACCATAATAACTTCTCATATATATAACAAATTAATAGTTTTGTCATGCAAAAAAAGTGATTTCAAAGTAGTTTTAGGGTCAAATGATAAATAGAGTCTAACATTCGTGCTCTGTATTATTGAATTTATTAAACTTGTTTATTTATTAAACATAGGCCGAATCGAAACTGTAATTGGAGGTAAAAAGCATGTAAAACAATTTTTGTGTACAAGTCTATTTTCAACCAAATTTTGACGTATTTCGATGAATTTTCTACCAATTGTGATATTCGACCAAATGTCGTAGTAGAGGAAATGTTGTATCCATCAAATGTCACATTTGACCAAAAGTCACTTCGACGGAATGGTTTTCGACGAAATGTCATGCATCCAGGGTTCTATAGGAGGAACCAGAGCAGACTGCACATAAAAGGTTGCTGTGTGCACAATAAAGACAATATTTACACATCATATGCCAGATCAAACATATTCTAAATAAGCGGTCTGGTCAGGATTTACTTAGTTCAAAAGGCATTTAAAAAATAGCTTTCTCAAATTCTAAGAAGTCATGGCCTTGCTAGGGGCGATTTTTGACATCTGAAAACAGTTTAGACACTGACACTCTGATGGTGTTCCTGAAGGATTTTTTTTGAAAAAGTTAGTTTTAAAAAAAAGTCAGCAGAGGACAACAAAAGGCATGCAAAGAGCATATTTAGGGCAAATATGGTAGGTTTTCTGGGGACTTGCTCCAACAGCATGTTCTCTAAAGTTATTTATTTTATAGGTATTTATTATTGTTTCATATCACAAATCAAATATGTATTGATCTGATTGGGTTCTGCATATACTAGCTATAGGGATACAATAATTGGCAATTAATGGGCTCTATTTTTTTAATGTTTAGCCGCTGATTTTTTAGAAACCAATTGCAATCAATTCTGAAATAAACGGTTTTCTATGAATTAACCCATAAAGCGCCACCTATAATTTGCAGCAGACAACAATTTCAAATTTCTGGCAGACGATTCTCATGCAATATCATACCATTATTTTTTTGAAAACTAGGAAGAAAGATGTCAAAAAATATGTCTTCTGCTGCAGTCGTGATTGGCGCTTTAAGGGTTAAAGGGCAATTAATGGCCTCTATTTTTTTAAATGTTTAGCCACTGATGACCTATTAGAGATTTTTTAAACCAATTGCAATAAATTTTTAAATAAACTGTTTTCTCTGTAATAAGCTTTATCAATTAACCCATAAAGCGCCACCTATAATTTGCAGCAGACGACAATTTCAAATTTTGCTGCTTTTTCAAAAATAACAAATAACGCATGATATTTCATAAGAATCGTCTGCTGGCAGACAATTCTCATGATATCATACCATTTTTTTCCCAAAATTAGATAGATGTCACAAAATTTGTCGTCTGGTGCTGTCGTGATTGGCACTGGGTGAACAATTTATGATTTGTGAATTTCGGTACCTGGCCAAATCTGGCTTTGATCATCCTGTAAGGTTTTGCTTTTGCCAATATTTTCCTTCCATTTGTCTTTTGAAAAATTATTTTTTTTCAAAAAACTCTTTCAGGAACACTATCAGAATGTCAAACATGTTGGCAAATATTATCAGCAGATGACAAAAGTGGTCGCTAGCAAGGAATTTTTGCTCTATCGTGGTAAAATCCAGGACCTTGTGCACTTGCGCAGTTATATCAACGACTTACCTGTCATTCAGTTTTCAATAATTTGATTCTTTAGCTGTAATAGCCTTGTTAACAATGTTTTAATCAAACTAGGCCATCTCCAAGAGGAAGTAAACATAGGGGACAGAAATCCTCCCTTCAGACCCGCATGCTGCAAGCACAACAACCCTGTAAGCAGGTTGTATATACTGTAATCACAACAGGTTGCATATACTGCCTGTACATACTGTAGTCACAGCGGCTATATACTGCAAGCACAACTGTAATCACAACAGTTATATACTGTAATCACAGCAGGCCTGTGCATACTGTAATCACAGCAGGTATATACTGCAAGCACAACTGTAATCACAACAGTTATATACTGTAATCACAGCAGGCCTGTGCATACTGTAATCACAACAGGTATATACTGTAATCACAGCAGGTATATACTGCAAGCACAACTGTAATCACAACAGGTATATACTGTAATCACAGCAGGCCTGTGCATACTGTAATCACAGCAGGCCTGTGCATACTGTAATCACAGCAGGTATATACTGTAATCAAAGCAGGCCTGTGCATACTGTAATCACAGCAGGCCTGTGCATACTGTAATCACAGCAGGTATATACTGTAATCACAGCAGGCCTGTGCATACTGTAATCACAGCAGGTATATACTGTAATCACAGCAGGTATATACTGTAATCACAGCAGGCCTGTGCATACTGTAATCACAGCAGGTATATACTGTAATCACAGCAGGCCTGTGCATACTGTAATCACAGCAGGTATATACTGTTATCATAGCAGGTATAAACTGTAATCAAAGCAGGCCTGTGCATACTGTAATCACAGCAGGCCTGTGCATACTGTAATCACAGCAGGTATATACTGTAATCACAGCAGGTATATACTGTAATCACAGCAGGTATATACTGCAAGCACAACTGTAATCACAACAGGTATATACTGTAATCACAGCAGGCGTGTGCATACTGTAATCACAGCAGGTATATACTGTAATCACAGCAGGTATATACTGTAATCACAACTGTAATCACAACAGGTATAAAACTGTAATCACAGCAGGTATATACTGCAAGCACAGCAGACCTGTACATACTGTACTCGCAGCAGGTATATCACAGCAGGTATATCACAGCAGGTATATACTGTATCACAGCAGACCTGTGCATACTGTAATCACAGCAGGTATATCACAGCAGGTATATACTGCAAGCACAGCAGACCTGTACATACTGTACTCGCAGCAGGTATATCACAGCAGGTATATCACAGCAGGTATATACTGTATCACAGCAGACCTGTACACACTGTAATCACAGCAGGTATATCACAGCAGCTATATACTGCAAGCACAGCAGACCTGTACATACTGTACTCGCAGCAGGTATATCACAGCAGGTATATCACAACAGATATATACTGTATCACAGCAGACCTGTACACACTGTAATCACAGCAGGTATATCACAGCAGCTACATACTGCAAGCACAGCAGACCTGAACATACTGTACTCGCAGCAGGTATATCACAGCAGGTATATCACAACAGATATATACTGTATCACAGCAGACCTGTACATACTGTAATCACAGCAGGTATATCACAGCAGGTATATACTGCAAGCACAGCAGACCTGTACATACTGTACTCGCAGCAGGTATATCACAGCAGGTATATCACAACAGATATATACTGTATCACAGCAGACCTGTACATACTGTAATCACAGCAGGTATATCACAGCAGGTATATACTGCAAGCACAGCAGACCTGTACATACTGTACTCGCAGCAGGTATATCACAGCAGGTATATCACAACAGATATATACTGTATCACAGCAGACCTGTACACACTGTAATCACAGCAGGTATATCACAGCAGCTATATACTGCAAGCACAGCAGACCTGTACATACTGTACTCGCAGCAGGTATATCACAGCAGGTATATCACAACAGATATATACTGTATCACAGCAGACCTGTACACACTGTAATCACAGCAGGTATATCACAGCAGCTATATACTGCAAGCACAGCAGACCTGTACATACTGTACTCACAGCAGGTATATCACAGCAGGTATATCACAACAGATATATACTGTATCACAGCAGACCTGTACATACTGTAATCACAGCAGGTATATCACAGCAGGTATATACTGCAAGCACAGCAGACCTGTACATACTGTACTCGCAGCAGGTATATCACAGCAGGTATATCACAACAGATATATACTGTATCACAGCAGACCTGTACACACTGTAATCACAGCAGGTATATACTGCAAGCACAGCAGGTCTGTACCAACTGTGATCACAACGGGTATATACTGCAAGCACAACTGTAATCACACCAGGTATATACTGTAATCACAGCAGACCTGTTCACACTGCAAACACAGCAGGTATACTGCAAGCACAGCTGGTCTGTACCAATTATGATCACAACAGGTACATTCTGCAAGCACAACTGTAATCACACCAGGTATTTACATTTTTGTACTGTACTCACAGCAGGCATGTACACACTGTAATCACAACAGGTATGTACTCCAAGCACAGCAGAAAAAGTAAATGAGTATGATAAGGAAATACCACAATCACAAATTGCAGACAACCCTGTGGCACCGCGAGGACCTGGACCAACTGTGATCACAACAGGTATATACTCCAAGCACAAATGTAATCACATCAGGTATATACTGTAATCACAGCAGACATGTATACACTGTAAACACAGCAGGTATAGACTGCAAGCACAACAGATCTGTCCAATAGAATTGCTGAGATGCTTCCAATAAGTATCCACAACATATATTTTCATGGGAAATTACCAGAATACCACAGATGTTTCTATTTTAAAACTTCTTATCTGGTGCTGCGTGATATCTGACAGTCAATTCAAATATATAATTGGGTATATATAGTTTACCGTTATACTGGGGGTCGATACAATAGGGTCCGATTTCTTGGATGCTCGCCCATCCGTGACAGTTTGTGGATAAAGTTCCATCAGTCCCAGGAAAGGATCTGGGCCCCTGTTCCATGGAGATGACACAGTGAGATTTATTTTGGGATATTTACTTTCTTACCTGGGCTGTCAAATGGCGGTAAACAGGTGTTATAAGGCGTGTGTAAGCTTGTTTTATGTATTCGAAACGTATACTTATTCAAAAGTTTTCTCGGATTAAAAGTGCACTCATGTCGAAAAACCTAATTTGGCTACTGATAATTCCAAAGATCAATTCAGCTTGCAGTGTAGAAAAGGTGTTGCGCTAATTGGATTTTAATTGGTCGCCAGGTACGCTACAAAGGACTTTCTATGCTCTTTTCACTGAAGAGTTCCGGTAAACAATGGCCATCACACAGCACTGCAAACTAAGCTCTTTTGTTTATTGAAATTTATAATTACTGAGTTATTTTAATGTAATATGAGAAGGTATGCTGTTGCCGTTTTGAATTCTCTCTATCCCATGACATTTTGGAAATATATAAAACAAAAATTATGAGGCTTTGAAATGAACAGATAAAAGGGAAAAACAAATTAGTTTTAAAAGTTTTGTGAGATACTTTTTTTTAGTTTAATTGTGTATATCTTTGCTAGTCTATTGAGTAACTTATTTTCACATAGAAAACATCAACAAAGGAGTATTTGTCAATAAAATAAGTTGAAATAAGGTATTAGTTCAGCTGAAAACAACCTTAGTAAGGATTAGTGATATACATGTAGCCCTACCTGGCTTTATTTACCTGCATAATGTTGAAACGTATGAAACTAATAAAAATAAATTAAGCATATTTAGTTGGTTAGAGGTGATTATGACATAATGCCCAATGTGTACTTGCTTTGTTGACTTTATTTAAGTAAGATTGATTTTACAAATAGAGTTAAAATGGATTCCTTCACGGACAGGATATTGAAATTCAAAGGAAATTTTTGTTAAATATTTATTGTATTTGAAGCATGTTGGGAACCTGTATAAGTATTGTCCGGAGTATGTTGAAGGGTCGAAAATGCTGAAATAATGGAGGTTTCTTCTCGAAGGAAAGTGAGCTCTTCTGGCTATCGTTATGCCAGAGACCAGAAAGAGCACAAAGAAAATGATTATGAATTTGATTTCAATGACATCAGTCGCGCTTCCACACCAACAAGTACCTTCAGTTCCAAATCTGAAGGTCGGAAGAAAGAAAGAGAACACAGGTACTCAGCAGATGACTATAAACGCAAAATTGCCAGATTGAAAAGTGAGCTAGATATGGAAAAAGCTCGGAACAAAAAAGTTCACAAAGAAAAATCCTCAGAGATGAGAGATATGAGAGAAACTTACGAAATTCGGAAAAGAACGGAGATGGAGGAAATCGAGAAGAAACTACGAGCGCAACAAGAAGAGGAGTTGAAGAAGAAGGCGGAAGAGCTGAAAGAAAGGAAAGACAAAGAAGTGCAGCAAGTTCTCAAGTACAAGGAAGATGAGTTGAAGGAAATGAGACATAGATACAAGAAAGAGAAGGAAAGTGCCATAAAACTTGCGATAGATAACGAGAAAAAGGTGATTGAAGAGAAAGAGAGACAACTTCAGGAAGAAATCGGGAAGGTGAAAAAAGATAAAGAAAAGATAGAATCAGACTATAAGAAAAAGTGTGCAGAGGAAAGCCGAAAAGAAAAGGAGTTTTCTAAGTTGAAAGAGGAATATGATGCCGAGCTCAGAAGGATTTTAGGTGAATCTAAGAAATTAGCTTTAGGGAATTTAGAAAAGTTAAGAAAAGCGGAAAAAGCATTAAGTGAGTGTAATGAAGATTCAGAAGATGAAATGGATACAATAGATTTTTCGGAATTATTAGCAGATTTGCAGAGCCAGACTTCAAGCCGTGCAGTGAGTCGATCAGTTTCAACTACTAGTGAGTTGATAAAACTGGAACCGGTGAATTTTGATCATTTATTAGCGTCTCCTGCAGTGACCCCAGCCCTAGATGGTGACAATAGGGACCATGTGATGCCATCCCCATTCAACAAACTAATCTCCATGGAACAATTGCCAAAGTCTAGATCCAACTCTGCTATGAGTGAACCAGCAAGGGATATTTTGGTAAGTATTAGTAGAACCAGATAAGGAAATTTTATGAGCGTAAAATTGTAATTATTTTCTTACCCATCAATTAAAACATGTGTTTTGGGTGCTCGAAAGAACCGTCTCATTGAGACGGTTCTTTTGAGTCCCCACAACAAATGTTTTTGAGGAGAAATAAAGATAATAGTTTTCCAATACACGCTCTTATCTGGAGGCCTAGTATTCAGAGCTTAAATTAAGTACAAGCCTGCATGTACAGGAGCGCAGTGCAGAATGCTCCTCTGCAATACTTTCGACTTTCATTAAGCTACCATTTGTCATAAGGATCTTTGTTTTGTCTATTTTGGAGTGGCTGTTTTACACATGTTTTACTGTATTTAGAAATTAGTACAAGTTACAATATAACAGGAGCGCAGTTCTCAGTGGTAGGAATCTAGGGTGCTCAAGTTGAGATGGAGCAGTCCATAGTTCAAGCCTCACTAGAGGCACTGTATTTTGTCCTTCAGCAAGACACTTTTGTAATACTGGTTTAACCTGGGAAAACATCCTGCCATGACTGAAAATTTGTTGACTGGGATGTAAAGCATCAACTCAAACAAACATGCTTTGAGAATGGCCAAAATTCTGATTCTGAGTGGAATAGGATTTGTCAGTGACTGCCATATGTGTACTTGAATTATGTAGCAGTAGGTAGAGAATAATCTTTAGGAAAGTATGTGGGTGGACGGCTGGGATCCAAACTCACAAACCCACTATTGCAGTCTATATTTGAGTAAGTCAACAATTTTTCAGTCATGACTGGATGTTTTCCCAAGTTGAACCAGCATTGAGGTTAAAATGTCTTGATCAAGGACACAACCGGGGACACAACACTGTGCGAACAATGGGATTTGAAACCATGGATGGTGCTCCCCCAATTGCAGTCTATACAAGAAAAAAATGTTATAGCAATATGGAATGGAATACTGGTTGTTGAATGTAAACAAAGCTTTGTGATTGAAAATATTAATTTAATGAATCTGCAAACTTAAGTGGCCTACATTACAATACAATTTGCTGAGGTTGTAATTGAATATTGATTGCTAATTATTCAGATTGAAAGGTTTTGACACGGGTATCATATATCCAGTTAAGCAAAAAATTTGACCGTAAATTTGCAATTATTTTCTTACCCATCAGTTTAAACATATGTTATGGGTGCTCAAAAGAACCATCTCATTGAGACGGTTCCTTTGAGTACCCACAACATATGTTTTGGTTGAGAAATAAGAAAAATAATTTTCAAGTATGCACTCTTATCTGGAGGCCTGGGTATGCATATTCTGCAAGAACTTTAACTCTTTGCTCACTTGTGTCTTCTGCTGATATAGAATACAAAGTTGATAAATATTGCAAACAGTTTAGAGCCAGATCAGGCCCAAAATAATGTTGGATCGGTCCTACCTGTAACTGTTTTACACTCTGCTTAATTTTTTTCAAAATCAACTTTTTTGAAAAATTCTTTCAGGAACACAATCAGAGAGTCAAAAAGTTTGGATCCAGATCAGGCCCGACATTTGTTGGGCCTGGTCCGGATCCACACTGTTTGCATAGGTCATCAGCAGACGACACTAGGAGACTCAAAAAGAACGCTGTGTGCTTATACATGTAGGAGCATGTGCATTTATAGTGTCGAATATGGTATTGTATTAATTTTTATGAGGTATCCATAAATTGTGGTGGTGGGGGACAAACATTCCATGAAGCATTGCAACTCTCGACTAGGTCATGCAACAAAATATTGGGTAGCACTGTAGCTCAGTCGTTAGAGTCAAACTCGAGATAAAATCACAACGCTACACTACACAGTGATGTCCCCTGTGAAAAAGTCTTGAGCTGTTCCAAAAAATTCTAGAATTGTATTGGAACAAATTGACTATACATGTTCTGGAATCATCCTGAAAATGTTCTAGATTTATTATAGAACAATTCTAGAATGTTAAATGAGACAATTGTTCGAAACAGTTATGAAGGTTTGTTGTAGAATTCTATTAACTGTAACAATTTCTAGAACATTTTTTACACATGCCGTGTGTCATTAAGCGAGACACTTTTTTTTCATTGCTTAGTGCTGGTCTTCAGTGTTCAACAGGAGGTAAAGCATTAAGCAGGTCTGGTGTTATATTTATTTCTTTGTCTATTCTGATCACAGTTTCTTGGAGAGATGTCTAGCATGTCTGTATTACTGTTGACAAGGCTGTTAACGCTACACAAACAAACTTATCTTTTAAAATATTAGATTATTCCATAGGTAGGTGACACAGATATTGCATTTTTAAGTATCACCCTAAGTGATCTTAAAAAAGAAAAAATCACAGCAGAAGTCTAGATAAGTGGCGAATTCCTGAAATATAAATATGAGCCGTGACATGTGATTTCCAACAATGTGGCATTTTGACAAGTGTAGACTCAGATGAGCTTGTGCAGCCTCCTTTTAAGCTTAGAAACTCCAAATGCTGTTCAGTCAGTAGCTTAACACTCATAGAATATTCAAGCGACTAACAAAGGCTCTGATCAGACTGTGCATATGTGCAGGCTGATCTGAGGCTTTGCTGGTCGCACATACCACATTGTTGGAAATCTCATGTCACAGTTCAATATTGATATGGCTGAATATTGTCCCAAGTTGGATATCAGTGATACCATTGAATATTATCTCCAGTTGATATCAGTGATATTGATGAATAATGTCCTCAGTTTGATATCTGTGATGCCGTTGAATAAGGTCCCCTGTTGGACATCAGTGATATCTCAAATATTGTCCTCAGTTGGATATCAATGATGTCATTGAATAGTGTTCCCAGTTGGATATCAGTGATATCGATGAATATATCCTCAGTTTGATATCTGTGATGCCGTTGAATATTGTCCCCAGTTGGATATCAGTATATATCATGAATATTGTCCTCAGTTGGATATCATTATCCCCACGCTTTTTTAAAAAAGCGTCTCGCCTCCATCCGTCTGTCCGTCCGTCCGTCCGTCACGCTATCTCCTCCTAAGCCATTGGACGAAATTCAACCAAATTTGGTGTGTGAGTTGCTCACATGAATAGGGTGTGCAACAGCATATTTTTTTTGGCCCGCCCCCCTGGGGCCCTGGGGAGGGGCCAAAAGGTCAAATATAATTAAATATCATTAAAATTCAATTACTAAGTCATTTTCAAAGATTTTTAAACCAAACTTTGTGTGTCATCTCACAAATGAAAGATATAAAACATATCAGACGGGATTTTCATTCGGTCGCCTGGGTCATGCCCCAGGGGTCAGACTTGGGGGTACCGTGGGGGTTGAGTGTCCAAAAAAATTTTTTTTCGAAATTCAACCAGATTTGGTGTGTGAGTTACTTACATCAATGGCACATGCAACGGGCACACACTTTTTTTGGTCCCCACCCCCTGGGGCCTTTTGGAGGGGCCAAAAGGTCAAATATCATTAAATCTCAATCACAAAGTCAATTTCAAAGATTTTTAAACCAAACCTTGTGTGTCTTCTCACAAATGAAAGAAATAAACCATAACAGACGGTATTTTCATTCCGTCGCCTGGGTCATGCCCCAGGGGTGGGACTTGGGGGTACCGTGGGGGGTTGGGGGTCCAAAATTGTTTTTTTTTTTCCAAATTCAACAAGGTTTGGTGTGTGAGTTACTTTTATGAATGGCATATGCAACAGCACAATTTTTTTTTTGTCTCCGCCTCCTGGGGCCTTGGGGAGGGGCCAAAAGGTCAAAAATCATTAAATCTCAATTACAAAGTCAATTTCAAAGATTTTTAAACTAAACTTTGTGTGTCTTCTCACAAATGAAAGATCTAAAACATATAAGACAGGATTCTCATTTGGTCCCCTGGGTCATGCATGCCCCAGGGTTTGGGACTTGGGGGTGCTGGGGGTCAAAAATTTAATTTTCTGAACATGGTCATGTGGCATATCAAATTAAAGGGGATGAGCAGTAGACCAAGATACACTGAAAATTTTTACCCTAGAATCAAACTGGTGACCTTGGGATGGGGTCAAAGGATCAAATATTTTGTGAATATGTTTGGTCCCCAGTTTTAACAGTTAGTTTGGTGCTTAAAAGAACTGTCTCATTGAGACGCTTCTTTTGAGTACCTAAAACATGTGTTTGAAATTTGGTATAAATATTTAAAGCACTTTTATCTAGAGGTGCGTTATCTATAATTGCTTATGTATACAAAGTGAGCCTGTGTGTATGTAGGTTTGAAAGTACTCCATGCTGCTTGTATTATTTTGTATACATGTAAATCATCTTTTTACTTTATACTTGTATTCGTTTTTGGCAGTAGTTTATAGAGGGCCTCATGGAAGATTAGCTTTTTATGCCCCCAAAGGAACTTTGGGAGGCAAATAGTAATCGCACTGTCCGTCCGTCCGTCAGTCCGTCAGTCCGTCCGTCCCGCTTCGTGTCCGGTGCATATCTCCTATATTCTTTGAGGTAGAAATTCCAAATTTGGTGTGTGGATGCATCTTGGGATGACGGAGTGTCGCGTACCATTTTCAGGTCACTGTGACCTTGACCTCTGACCTAGTTTTTAGAATAATTGTGTCCAGAGCATATCTCTTATATTATTTGAGGTAGGAATCTCATATTTGGTGTGTGGATGCATCTTGGAATGACGAAGTGTCGCTTATCATAATTGGGTCACTGTGACCTTGAACTTGACCTCTGACCTAGTTTCTA
This sequence comes from Loripinus fragilis, assembly GCA_964019695.1. NCBI lineage: Eukaryota > Metazoa > Mollusca > Bivalvia > Lucinida > Lucinidae > Loripinus > Loripinus fragilis. Next base: position 949,940 of record OZ026525.1, read on the forward strand.
GAAATTGCATTGAGTCTGGTGCATATCTCCTATATTCTATGAGATAGGAATTCCAAATTTGGTGTGTAAATGCATCTTGGGATGGTAGAGAGTCACATACCATTTTCGGGTCACTGTGACCTTGAACTGTGACCTAGTTATTAGAATAATCGTGTCCGGAGCATATCTCTAATAATATTTGAGCTAGGAATCTCAAATTTGGTGTGATGATGCATCTTGAGATGACGAAGTGTCGCGTACCATAATTGGGTCACCTAATTGGGTCACTGTGACCTTGAACTTGACCTATGACCTAGTTTTAAGAATAATCGTGTCCGGAGCATATCTCTTATATAATTTGAGGTAGGAATCTCAAATTTGGTGTGTGAATGTATCTTGGGATGGGGAAGTGTCGCGTACCATAATTGGGTCACTGTGACCTTGAACTTGACCTCTGACCTAGTTTAAAGAATTTTTGTGTTCGGAGCATATCTCTTATATTCTTTGAGGTAGGAATTCCAAATTTGGTGTGTATATGCATCTTGGCATGGTGGAGTCTCACATATTATTTTCGGGCCAATGTGACCTTGACCTCTGACCTAGTTTTAATAATAATTGTGTCAGGAGCATATCTCTTATATTATTTGAGAATGGAATCCCAAATTTGGTGTGTGACTGCATCTTGGGATGTGTTAGTGTCTTGTACCATTTACGGGTCACTGTGATCTTGACCTCTGACCTATAGTTTTAATATTAATTGTGTGTCAGGAGCATATCTCTTTTATTATTTGAGATAGGAATCCCAAATTTGGTGTGTGAATGCATCTTGGGATGGTGGAGTGTCTTGTACCAATTACAGGTCAATGTGACCTTGACCTTTGGCCTAGTTTTTAGAAAAATCATGTCCAGAGCATATCTCTTATATTATTAAAGGTAGGAATCCCAAATTTGGTGGGTGGATGCAACTTTGGATGGTGGAGTGTCACATGCCATTTTTGGGTCACTTTGACCTTGACCTCTGACCTAGTTTGTAGAATAATCGTTTCCAGAACATATCTCCTATATTATTTGAGATGGGAATCCTAAATTTGCTGTATGGATACATCTTTAGATGCTGATGTGTCGTATACCATTTTTAGGTCACTGTGATCTTGACCAATGACCTAGTTTCTAGAATAATCGTGTCTAGAATAATCGTGTCCTATATTATTTGATGTAGGAATCCCAAATTTGGTGTGTTGATTCCTCTTGGGATGGCGGAGTGGTGCATACCATTTTGGGTCACTTTGACCTTGACATTGACTTCTGGCCTCATTTCTAGGTTTATCATGTCTGTTGCATATCTTCTATATTACAGCTAACTTTCCTCAAATGTGTCTTATGCTTGACCAATTCCTTTGGGGGCATTCGTCACGTGACTGTGACATTTCTTGTTTTTTGCTAAATGTGTTACCCTCTGAAAATAAAGACTATTATTATTATTATTATTATTATTATTATTATTATTATTATTATTAATACCATTAGATATTTACGAGAGTGTGAGGATTTGTGATGGCGCGCCATCGAATGTGTTCTAGTTGAATATTGTCTCCAGTTGGTTATCAGTAATATTATACAATTATTGACTTATGTTGAGGTAGACATGGAGTGTTATTGAACAGTAAACGTCATATTGACCGACGCGGAGCGGAGGTCAATATGGTTCAGTTTACTGTTCAATAACATTCCATGTCTACAGAAACATAAGTCAACAATTGTTTTATTATATAATAAATTTATCTTATGCATTTCCTGCCATTTTAGACCATTAAAACGTTGACGTTACGGATGGATCATGCGAAATTACTTGACGTTCTGACGTCACTTCTCGTAAGCCAGTCAATATTACCGTGTGCTGTGTGCTTTGCAACGTCACGTCCGGCAAACCATGCAATATGTAGTTTTATTGACTCGAGTGGATATGCATCGGGGCCAATCAGAAGATGTTTATTTATAGATTATATAATAACATTGAATATTGCTCCAGTTGGATATCAGTGATATCTTGTATATTGTCCTCAGTTGGATATCAGTGATGTCATTTAATAGTGTTCCAAGTTGGATATCAGTGATATCGATGTATAATATCCTCAGTTTGATATCAGTGATATCATGAATTTTGTCCTCACTTGGATATCAGTGACAAAAGGGGCCAAAAGGTCAAATATGATTAAATATCATTAAAATTCAATTACTAAGTCATTTTCAAAGATTTTTAAACCAAGCTTTGTGTGTCTTCTCACAAATGAAAGATATAAAACATATCAGACGGGATTTTCATTAGGTCGCCTGGGTCATGCCCCAGGGGTCAGACTTTGGGGTACCGTGGGGGGCTGAGTGGTCCAAAAAATTTTTTTTTCAAAATTCAACCAGCTTTGGTGTGTGAGTTACTTACATCAATGGCACATGCAACGGAACAATTATTTTTGGTCCCCACCCCCTGGGGCCTTTGGGAGGGGCCAAAAGGTCAAATATCATTAAATCTCAATCACAAAGTCAATTTCAAAGATTTTTAAACCAAACTTTGCGTGAATATTGTTCCCAATTGGATATCAGTGATATCATTGAATATTATTCCCAGTTGGATATCAGTGATATCATTGAATACTGTCCTCAGTTGGATATCAAGGATATCATGAATATTGTCTTCAGTTCGATATCAGGGATATCATGAATATTGTCCTTAGTTCTCAGGGGGTTAACTCAGTCAGAGTGCGGGTCGATTCTTTATGACAGTTGTCAATGATGCTTTATGAAAAGGGTTACAGGTTCTTTACTTTGGGTCAATGATTCTTTACAAGTTTCTATGCTCATGCCAAACGCGGGGTGAAAATGGTAATATTCGACAGTTTTAGAGTCAAATTTTGTTAATAGACATATAAGCAGCATGTTTCATGATAGTCTATGCATTTATCATACAGTTTAGCTGTCCAACAATTCACCAGTTACACTAGAGATGCTAAGTTGCAACAAATGCCATATGTGTATATTTCATGGTTTTATCGAGCCAAAAACGCTTGGAAACGAACCATTATATTATAAATTTGGTATCTGAAGCTTAAATTCTTCCTTTGATATACGTTTTAGCCTATTTCAACATTTTTCGAAGTTAATGGTTCTTTATGAAAGGTTACAAATGCTTTATGAGCCTAAAATTCGGGTTACAGGTTCTTTTAGAAAGTTATAACATATTCTTTATGAAAGAAGTTACAAGTTCTTTGTGAGACAAATGCAATTTCGTCCTGATATACAGCCCTAATGTATTTTTGCCCCAATAAATGAGCCGCTGGTATGTGCGACCGACAAAGGCTCAGACCAGCCTGCACATATGCGCAGTCTGATCTGAGCCTTTGCTAGTCGCTTAACTATTATATGACTGTTAAGCTATTGACCGATTAGCATTTGTAGTTTCTAAGCTTAAAAGGAGGCCGCACATAGAGTCTATTCGTGCCAAAAAGCCACATTGCTGGAAGTTTCTTGTCCCGGCTCAAATGTCTTTGTTGGTTTGTGTTGCTGTTCAGAAAAAGTTGAATTTTGACCTATTGACCCTATCCTCAGGGTCGTGGGGGGTGGGGTAGGAGAGGAGGGGGTACGAGAGGGGTAAGTCAACAATTTTTCCGTCATATTACGGCATCCCACACTTTACTGGGCAAGCTTAGCTAAGGAGGTAATGCCCTATTCCACACAGACCACGAATCCCCAGAATCATATAGAATCGATAAATGTTAGGATTCGTGGAGAATTGTATTTTTGTTCAACCCATACGTGATGTTCTACGATTCAGTGGAAATACTGCAATGTTAAAGAATCGACCACGAATTAGTTGAGAATAGGCCGAATGCAGCACGAATTGGGCACGAATTAACAGAAATCCGCGGCGATTCGTGATGATTCGCGAGATTTTCCCTCACGACAGTTATAAAAAAGGTCCATCCATGCTTCGGGGGCATCAGTTCCAAAATGAATGATCCTTGTATGTCAGCTGTAATATTTGTCAATTCGTGGGATTCGGGCCCTGTGTGAAATAGGGGTATAAAACAGTACTTTTTGCACATACTTTCACTTGAAACTGACAAGAACCCTTATTGAATCAGCGGAAGTTGGCGAATGAACGTATATTCGTTTTCATGACCAATCTCCAGGTAATAATGGACTTTAGGAGGGTCGCAATGAAACTTACGAACCCTAGATGAACCACTGGGCTTGCCTCCGACTGTGCTACAGGACCCAATAAAAAATTATACTCTTATACGAATATTACCGATAGCATGAAGGTGTACCACTAGACTGATATCCGTCATAGATGCTAATGTTTCCCTTATGAATCCATACCAACCGCTACCATTCCAAGGGAGTGCTGTGGCTCAGTGATAGAGTGCTTGACTCAGAACCGAGTGGTTGTGGATTCGAGCCTCACCAGCGTCACTGCGTTGTGTCCTTGAGCAAGACACATTATCATTGCTTAATACTGGTTCAACCCAATAAGACCCGTCCTGGCATAACTGAAAGATTGTTGACTGTGACATAAAGAATCCACTCAGCCACCATCTCACAAGTTCAAGGTAACAACTTTAACTCAAATGTCTGTCCATAGATCATACATGCTTCGAGTCCCCTAGCTCTGTATCTCATTACAGTTTAAGATATCCTCATGAAACAGATATCAATCAACATAAGACAACGTGTAAAACACAAGGACTTTAGCTCTCTATTACCCATTTAAAAAAAATATGGCCCGTTAAAACGGAAAATTGTAGATTTTGCAATTTAAATCGTGCCCGCTCTGTAATAGAAGTACCTCGCCCAATAACCATTTTTGTTTATGGTAAGACTAGAAATATTTTCTTCTAACGTGCATGGACATCGATTTTAGAATTGCTTTAATTTGATCCACTTACCAATTACAACAAAAGCTGTCTGCGTTTGTCGTATGCTGAATGTTTTTGAAGTCTCTTAGGCAAACAGTGTAGACCTAAACAGACTGTTGCTGTTTGCTTCTGTGCTTATATATTAGTCAATAATCTTAACAAATATATGCAGCAGCCGAAAATTGGGTGTAATGATCAACCGCAGTTTTTGGCTGGCTTTTGGAGGTTGTATCAGACATCCTTTGATTTTTATGCATACTTTCAAACTTGATTGTCACTCATCGAATGACGACATGTTAGACAGATGGCGCAAATTTGTTGTTTTTGTCAATTTTAAAAAACTACACCCAATATTTCAAGTCTAGCTACTGTCCTGCCAGCCAAGAGTGACAGTGATGTCATGTTTTGTTTACACTTGTTAGGTAAAGCATTAACTTGTACACTCCAGCTGAGCTAACGCAAATCGATAGATCACTTGTGTATTAATCCTATCCTGTGGATAGGATTAATACACAAGTGATCTATCGATTATAAGTCCCTGATAACATTGTAAACAAAACATGACGTCACTGTCACTCTTGCCTGGCAGGACAGTAGCTTTTATAGCTCAAGAAGAAATTCACGGAGCGCCTTTGAGCCAGCTTGCATGCTTTTATCACTTTTCGTGGTACCTCAAACTACCAAGCAGTAGACACTATTCAAGGGCGGATCCAGAAAATTTTGTCGGGATGCGTTAGAGGGGGGTCCACGCCCACAAAAGTATGAGATGTTTTCTGTCGTAGTTTTTATGGTCTTCATCCTATTTTAAAGGGAAATGCCTTTTACAAAGTTTCGCAAAGAATATAAGCATATTCCATGGAAAACTGGGAAACTAATATGTTTTTGAGGTACAAGCTTTCCTAGGGGATCCCTAATGCGTATTCCCATGGAAACCTATAGCGCTTGTGATTTTCCAGGGGTCTGGACCTCTGCTCCCCACCCCCTCTGGGCCCACCCATGCTGTCTGCGAGTCGCTGAATCTACACATTTCACATGTATATTAATAGTGAGATGGTCGCAGGTGTCATTCCATGGGCTGGCAGGACAAAAAAGAGCAGCCCATGAAGACTCGTATTGGTGTTGGAATCTTCCCAGACTGCTCACAACCTTAGCCGTGATCTAAATCTGTATCCAGAATAAGAGCTGTGAAAAAAAATTACTGATATCCATGTTGATATGGGTCTTGGTGCTTCTTTTGCCACGTGACAGGCTCCTATATTAGCCAATCTTGTAACCACAAAAGTTTATATGTGTTACCCTACAGTAGTTCTAGATCAGCAGGCTTTGCTTGCTTTGAACTACAATAAGAAATGGAAATAATATGCAAATACATGCATTTTTAAATGAGCAATCTTATGGCCAACTTCTGAAACTGATCACTGTGTCGTGTGTTTGTCTAGTCTTTTTTAAGCATACTATAAAAACTATTATTTTAGACTAGTAATTTATTACCCGAACAGAAGAATATGTTTTTGGCAGACAGATATACAATGAGGAACCAATGAAGCTTGGCTTTTATTGGTCAAAACTTTAGATATGCCGTAAGCGTAGCCTATGCCATAAGCGTAGGCTTAAAGGCTTATGCACCAGTCATTTGTATCCACGCCCCCCACCTACGGGGATAGCGGTGGGCTATGGTGCAGTGCAAGTACTTTTTGATTGTCCCCGCAGTACCAGGGAACTGCGGGGGTTTTAACATTGGGACACTTACCCCTGTGAGATTTTCTGTAGTGTAGGGCGGGGCTAAGAGTAGGGTTGTTGCCCTCAGCTTGTCCCCACAGGACTCTGAAAAGGGAAAAGTCACTATCCCCGCCCATCCCCGTAGGTGAGGGAGCAGTGGATACAAATGACTGGTGCATTGAGGGAGCAGTGGATACAAATGACTGGTGCATTAATTAAGTGAGGATTATCGCCCGTATAGGCTTTATCACACCGGGTAGGCTCTGCAGTCAGACACGCATCGGTAACGTGTCTGGCTACAGATGCGTGTCTGACTGCAGATCCAGGGGTCGCGAGTTCGATCCCGACCCGGTACCATACTTTCGTGGAGATTGATCATGAAATAATTTCTACGGTAATTCTCCTCCTTCCGCTGATTTATTCAAGAAGGGTTGTTGTCAGTTACAAGCGAAAGTATGTGCACAAATTACTGGTTAACCGCTTGCTCAAGCCTGCCCAGGAAAAAGTGTGGTTAAGTGAACTGACCGTCCCGCAATGACCATAGCTGTTGACATGGGACGTAAAGCAACAAAAACAAACAAACACCGGGTAGGCGGCAATCGAAAACGTTAATACTATCGACAGACGTAGATCAAAAATCGATTGCCGCCTACCCAGTATGTTTCTCATATTGCACCAGCTTTGTGCATTGCTAGATGTTGCACGGAATACAATAACTAATACTACCGACTGAAGGCTCTGTTTTCGTCTTCAAATTATGCGAAAACAACTCCACTGCAACTGCAGGTACCCAGAACGAGAAAACTGGCTTCTGGGTTCACAAGTAGTCTGCTTTTTATAGGTTGATTGTTAGATTCTAATGATTGGATATATCAATAGGCGAGGTAAGTTTGTGAATGTTGAAAAAAAAACTCATTTGTATTTCTTTTGGGTACTCAAAAGAACCGTCTAAATGAGACGTTTCTTTTGCGAATCCAAACATGTAAATCGTTGTTGTCTGCATGTCTCTTTTTGTTAATCAAGAGTAGAATATCAAGTAAGATAAAAGTTATTATGGACAATGTTTGCCTTAATCTTCCATGCCTGTGTGGGGCGCAGTGGCTCAATAGAAGGGTTGCTATTTTGAGACTCAGAGACGTCAGAGTCAGTGTTTTGCCCGATGCTTTTGTACTGGATCCACCAAGGTAGACCCATCCCGACAAGACTGAAAGATTGTTGACTCGGACGTAAAGAACCAAGACAAGCAAACGAAAAACCAAATGCTGCTATTTTGACCTGTCAGGCTCTACTCACTAATTCATGTTAAGTCCCCGCCTATTGGGACGTTCAAAATACGCTTAGCCACCCCATCCCCATCAATCCACCACATGCTCCTATTGGGAGTTTCAAAAAAGACATATTGATGTCTCGGATACAGTACGGGATACAGCACTGGATGCTGAAAGCAGGGTTTGGATGTTAACGATGCATGGGGGGATCCAGAAAATTCTGTCTGGGGGGTTGGGTGTCCTGAGATCTTTATTTTAGTTTTTTTTTTATTTCACAGAGGGCAGTGCGGACCTGACCTCCCTTTCGAAGCAATTGGGCCCAGGGGGTCCTACTTCTTCCCGAGATTGTCAATAACAGTATTTCTAAGGAAACATATAACTACTTTTGATCTTCCAGCTGGGGTGCAAACCCTCTGTCCCCCACCCTTGGTACACGCGACACATGCGATGCTTAGCTAACAATCTGGACTCTGTAGCTCGGTCAGTTGCCTATCTGCTTAATATGTAAGCAGACAAGAGATCGCACCCAGCATATTTTTCACAGAGAATTGTTTCTTCTCCTGATGTTTCAAGAAGACCAAGTTGCCAGTAACTTGTATAAGAATGAGCAAAAGTAATGGTAAACTGCCCTACAGTAGGCTTGCATAGGAACATTGTAGTTATGATAAACACAGCTGTTTACCATAGACAGCCAATCAAATCAAATAACAATTAAATGAAACGAATTCAGAGGCTATGTCTCGGCATCACTGATATGATATTGAAATAAATATTAACCTTAATCGTAATGATAGGGCGCGATTTGCTTGACTTGGGGGAAATTTGGATGGGATTGGGCCCTTTTAGTCTCTCCCTGTCTCTTGGAGGAGTCCCATCATGACAGAAATATTGTTGACTGGGACTTTAAGTCTTAACTCAATCAATAAACAAGCCAGGGCTGTAGTAATAGGTCTAATTGCCCTGATATTTGATCCTAAAACCATTAACATATTTGCCAATTCTTTCATAAAGCATCCGAACCCTTTCATAAAGAACCAGTTATCCATCATTCGAACTGGTAAAGAACCTGTTACCAAAATGTGTTAATGATTCTTTATGACCAGTTTTTAGCTTGTCATAATTAATCATTTAAAATAAACTCTTTATAGTTTTACATGAGGAGACAATTGATTTTTCAAAGACATTTAGATTGAACTTGAAGTTGTATGCTAAATATCTTTGATGGAGTATGTACTTTGATAAAAATACTGAATTTTATTATGGGTTTTATCATTATCTTAATTAAACCGCCAATTAAACCGCCAATTAATCCCCGACACATAAACCGTCATCGCAAAGACTCAAAGAGTAAAACCTTTAGCTTTTCAAATAAATGAATTAACAGAAATAAAATACTTTCGGGCTTCGAAAATCTTAAGTTTAATGCCGTTTCCCATCACCTACCTTATACTGATAAAGGAAATCATAAAGCACCCGTAACCCTTTCATAAAGCATCATTGACAACTGTCATAAAGAATCACCCCGCACTGTGACTGAGTTAACCCCCTGTGTAGTTGGATACCAGGGATATCATGAATATTGTCTTCAGTTGGATATCAGTGATATCATTGAATATTGTCCCTAGTTTGATATCTGTGATATCATTGGATAGTCGTGGCCACAGTTTGATATCAGTGATACCATTGGGTAGTATCCCCAGATGGATATCAGTGATACAATTGGATAGTATCCCCAGATGTATTTCAGTATATGAATCTGCTATGGGATAAGAAAATAATTATTACTTATTGTGCTCCATCATATCAACCTTAGATTGTGGGCGGATCAAGTGGCTCTCGGTTTATAAACAAATTTTCCTACACAATAAAATTTTAGCCACTTATGGATTTAACTTCAAAGTACATATTTGCATAAAATTTGGTCTTGATTTAATGCTACTTAAATCAACCTGCACTCTACTTAGCCTTTTGTTGGGCATGATCTGGATACAAGCTGTTTGCAATGATTTGTAGCAGAAAAGAGTTAATTTAAAAAAACTGCTGATATGAATTATAAAATAAGGCTTTAAAACTTTAAACCTTTCAATAAGTTCATGACCATCTTTATAATTGAGCTGTGACATGAGATTTCCAACAAAGTGGTATGTGCGACCAGTAAGGTCTCAGATCAGCCTGGGCATATGCACAGTCTGATCAGAGCATATGCTAGATGCTTGCATATTATATGAGTGTTGTGCTACTGACTGAACATCATTTGGTGTTTCTAAGCTTAAAAGGAGGCTGCACAGGCTCATCTGAGTCTACACATGTAAAAATCCCACATTAGTGGAAATCTCATTTTGTGGCTCATATTTGTGAAAAAGGAAATAAAGCATGATAGTGCATGTGATATTAAGGTTAATATTCTTGAACCTTAAATGAATAACCCCCTTGCAAACTCCGAGCACGGTGGCTCAGTTGGTAGAGCCTTAAATGAATAACCCCTTTGCAAACTCAGAGCACAGTGGCTCAGTCGGTAGAGCCTTAAATGAATAACCGCCTTGCAAACTCAGAGCACAGCGGCTCAGTTGGTAGAGCCTTAAACGAATAACCGCCTTGCAAACTCAGAGCACGGTGGCTCAGTTGGTAGAGCCTTAAATGAATAACCGCCTTGCAAACTCAGAGCACAGTGGCTCAGTTGGTAGAGCCTAAAATAAATAACTGCCTTGCAAACTCAGAGCACGGTGGCTCAGTTGGTAGAGCCTAAAATGAATAATCACCTTGCAAACTCAGAGCATGGTGGCTCAGTTGGTAGAGCCTTAAATGAATAATCGTCTTGCAAACTCAGAGCACAGTGGCTCAGTTGGTAGAACCTTAAATGAATAAACGCCTTGCAAACTCAGAGCATGGTGGCTCAGTTGGTAGAGCCTTAAATGAATAACCACCTTGCAAACTCAGAGCACGGTGGCTCAGTTGGTAGAGCCTTAAATGAATAACCACCTTAATTGCAAACTCAGAGCACGGTGGCTCAGTTGGTAGAGCCTTAAATGAATAACCACCTTGCAAACTCAGAGCACGGTGGCTCAGTTGGTAGAGCCTTAAATGAATAAACGCCTTGCAAACTCAGAGCGTGTCACCGTGGCTCAGTTGGTGGAGTGTTAGACTAGGCTGCTTCACTGGCCACGTACAACGTCAATATTACGAGTAGTAAATTGTCCATCTGTATTGGAGTCTAGCGTTAGACTGGGGATCAAAGGGCTGCTGGTTCCAGCTTCATGGCTGGCGTAGTCACTGTGTTGTGTCCTTGAGCAAGACACTTTATCCGCTGTTTAGTACTGGTTCAACCCAGGAAGACCTGTCCCGACATGACTGAAAAATTGTTGACTGGGAGGTAAATAATAAAACCAAACAAAAAAGATAATGCAAATTTGTGATCATCTGCAGCCGTGATTGGTGCTTTATGGGTTTAAAAGGTATTAATGATTGAAAAGCACACACCTTTACAGTGGGATAAAAAATTTTGACCTTAAATTCTGAATATTTCTTATTCATCAGTCTATGTTTTTGTTGTACGTTACTAGTTTTGCAATCATCTTGATGGGGAAGAGAGAGCTGATCGCTTTGCTTAGTTTGTCTTCCTGGTGTCTCGTGATTGTTGTGTGGCTCTTCCTTGCGCTGCCATGGGTTTGTCTGCAGTTTGTGGTTGTGGTATTTCCTGATCATATACTCACTTACTATTTTTAACATTTGTTTAGTGTGTTGAAAAGAACCATCTCATTGAGACGTTTCTTTTGAGTACCCACAACATATGTTTTGTTGAGAAATAAGAAAATATTTTTTCTATTATGCACTCTTATCTTGAGACCTCAGATTATAGTTGGGGTTATTTCTCAATCAACATGTATTTTGGGTACTCAAAAGGACCGTCTCAATGAGACGGTTCTTTTGAGCACCCAAAACATATGTATTGACTGATGGGTAAGAATTTAATCACAATTTATATTTATTTATCCTGACTTATGCAAATCAATGTTTAAAATTTTATGAAATGGCTGATGTCCCATTTTGCATTGATTATTCATCTAATTTTATATGTTTTGTTAAGTATCGGAAATGTCAAATAATCCAAGATGTCAAGATTTATCAATGGCCAGATTGAATTGTGTGAAATTTAGTATTCAGGATAAAGAACTTTGTAGTTCATTAAATGTTTATTGTAACGGGGCACACAGTTCGTTTCTTCCATTCTTTCCTCAAAGCACATGCACATATTGTATTATACATGGCACACAAAAAGGGTATACAAGGGTGTACAGTATAATTCCTTTGTAAAATTGTCCCTTTATAGCACAATCTGCTTATAACACCATTGGTGTAGCACCCATCTACAAAATAACAGCATGGTCCACTTCTTACACCTTTGTGTTTTTATTACGGTCGGCCGTGGCCGGCCGTATATATAAACTTTGTGCTAAAAATACATCAAATTCAGGTTTTGACCGAACCTTTATGCCGTGCTCAAGCTAGTTTTTATGCGCTGCCGAACAACGAGCGGGGTACCAAATATCGTGAGTTAACCTGCAGCGCGAGGCAGAACTGTCCGTGAATCTGTAAGCAAACTCGTTTTCGAATTTGATCTGTTAGCATAGCCGTCGTGCGGTCCATTGAAACACCCATAACCACCCAAAACCAACCCCACCAAAGCATCACCGTACATATAATGCGCTAAATTTCTTTTTTGGAAACCTACGGCCTCGAAATACCCAAACCTACCCAAAACACCCCAAACCACCCCAAAACTCCCCAAACACCACCAAACCATCACCGTACATATAATGCGCTAAATTTCTTTTTTGGAAACCTATGGCCTTGAAATACCCAAACCTACCCAAAACACCCCAAACCACCCCAAAACACCCCAAACCATTACCGTACATATTAATGCGCGAAATTTTTTTTAGGACACTCACCGCGGCCTCTTCATGGGGGTTAGGGGCACGTGCCCCCAGCCTCCCCCAGTCCGGCACTAGCATTGTGCAATAATACATACAGTGATAGGGCTAAACGACCGCCAGCTTTTTTGACAAGCTGATACTTGTGTACCTACAGAATGACAGCATAATCCCACTTCTTACACCCTTTTGTTAAATATCTTTATACAATTACAGCCTGGTCCACTTCTTAAACCCTATTGCTTGATGTATCTACAAAATGGCAACATGATCCCTTGTGACTTCTTATACCCTATTGTTTGATGTCTCTACAAAATGACAGCATGGTCCAACTTCTTACACCTTATTGTTTGATGTATCTACATAAAGGGAGCATGGTCCCACTTTTTACACCCTATTGTTTGATGTATCTACAAAATGACAGTATGGTCCCACTTCTTACACCCTATTGTTTGATGTCTCTACAAAATGACAGCATGGTTAGACTTCTAATTCTTTATTGTTTGATGTCTCTATAAAATGACATTATGGTCCCACTTCTTACACCCTATTGTTTGATGTCTATTAAAAATGACAGCATGGTCCAGTTCTTACACCCTATTGTTTGATGTATCTACAAAATGACAGCATGGTCCCACTTCTTACACCCTATTGTTTGATGTATCTACAAAATGACAACAAGGCCCCACTTCATATACCCTATTGTTTGATGTATCTACAAAATGACAGCATGGTCCCACTTCTTACACCCTATTGTTTGATGTCTCTACAAAATGACAACAAGGCCCCACTTCTTATACCCTATTGTTTGATGTCTCTTCAAAATGACAGCATGGTCCAGTTCTTACACCCTATTGTTTGATGTATCTACAAAATGACAGCATGGTCCCACTTCTTACACCCTATTGTTTGATGTCTCTACAAAATGACAACAAGGCCCCACTTCTTATACCCTATTGTTTGATATATCTACAAAATGACAGCATGGTCCCACTTCTTACACCCTATTGTTTGATGTCTCTACAAAATGACAGCAAGGCCCCACTTCTTATACCCTATTGTTTGATGTATCTACAAAATGACAGCATGGTCCCACTTCTTACACCCTATTGTTTGATGTCTCTACAAAATGACAACAAGGCCCCACTTTTTACACCCTATTGTTTGATGTATCTACAAAATGACAGTATGGTCCCACTTCTTACACCCTATTGTTTAATGTCTCTACAAAATGACAGCATGGTTAGACTTCTTACTCTTTATTGTTTGATGTCTCTATAAAATGACATTATGGTCCCACTTCTTACACCCTATTGTTTGATGTCTCTACAAAATGACAGCATGGTCCAGTTCTTACACCCTATTGTTTGATGTATCTACAAAATGACTGCATGGTCCCACTTCTTACACCCTATTGTTTGATGTCTCTACAAAATGACAACAAGGCCCCACTTCATATACCCTATTGTTTGATGTATCTACAAAATGACAGCATGGTCCCACTTCTTACATCCTATTGTTTGATGTCTCTACAAAATGACAACAAGGCCCCACTTCTTATACCCTATTGTTTGATGTCTCTTCAAAATGACAGCATGGTCCACTTCTTACACCCTATTGTTTGATGTATCTACAAAATGACAGCATGGTTCCACTTCTTACACCCTATTGTTTGATGTCTCTACAAAATGACAACAAGGCCCCACTTCTTATACCCTATTGTTTGATGTATCTACAAAATGACAGCATGGTCCCACTTCTTACACCCTATTGTTTGATGTATCTACAAAATGACAGTATGGTCCCACTTCTTACACCCTATTGTTTGATGTCTCTACAAAATGACAGCATGGTTAGACTTCTTACTCTTTATTGTTTGATGTCTCTATAAAATGACATTATGGTCCCACTTCTTACACCCTATTGTTTGATGTCTCTACAAAATGACATCATGGTCCAGTTCTTTCACCCTATTGTTTGATGTATCTACAAAATGACAGCATGGTCCCACTTCTTACACCCTATTGTTTGATGCCTCTACAAAATGACAACAAGGCCCCACTTCTTATACCCTGTTGTTAGATGTATCTACAAAATGACAGCATGTTCCCACTTCTTACACCCTATTGTTTGATGTCTCTACAAAATGACAACAAGGCCCGAATTCTTATACCCTATTGTTTGATGTCTCTTCAAAATGACAGCATGGTCCACTTCTTACACCCTATTGTTTAATGTCTCTTACAAAATGACAGCATGGTCCCACTTCTTACACCCTATTGTTTGATGTCTCTACAAAATGACAACAAGGCCCCACTTCTTATACCCTATTGTTTGATGTATCTACAAAATGACAGCATGGTCCCACTTCTTACACCCTATTGTTTGATGTCTCTACAAAATGACAACAAGGCCCCACTTCTTATACCCTATTGTTTGATGTATCTACAAAATGACAGCATGTTCACACTTCTTATGCCTATTGTTTGATGTCTCTACAAAATGCCAACAAGGCCCCACTTCTTATACCCTATTGTTTGATGTATCTACAAATGACAGCATGGTCCAGTTCTTACATCCTATTGTTTGATGTATCTACAAAATGACAGCATGGTCCCACTTCTTACACCCTATTGTTTGATGTCTCTACAAAATGACAGCGTGGTTAGACTTCTTACCCTTTATTGTTTGATGTCTCTATAAAATGACATTATGGTCCCACTTCTTACACCCTATTGTTTGATGTCTATTAAAAATGACAGCATGGTCCAGTTCTTACACCCTATTGTTTGATGTATCTACAAAATGACAGCATGGTCCCACTTCTTACACCCTATTGTTTGATGTCTCTACAAAATAACAACAAGGCCCCACTTCTTATAACCTATTGTTTGATGTATCTACAAAATGACAGCATGGTCCCACTTCTTACACCCTATTGTTTGATGTCTCTACAAAATGACAACAAGGCCCCACTTCTTATACCCTATTGTTTGACGTATCTACAAACTGACAGCATGGCCCACTTCTTACACCCTATTGTTTGATGTCTCTACAAAATGACAGCATGTTCCCACTTCTTACACCCTATTGTTTGATGTATAAATCTACAAAATGACAACAAGGCCCCACTTCTTATACCCTATTGTTTGATGTCTCTTCAAAATGACAGCATGGTCCACTTCTTACACCTTATTGTTTAATGTCACTTACAGCATTGTCCCACATCTTATACAGCCAATTGTTTGATGTCTGTAAAAATGACAGCATGCATCTGCAAAATGACAATATTATGTCACATTTTTTACACCCTATTCTTTGATATTTCTGAGAAATGATAGCATAGTCCCACTTTTCACAATATGCATTGTTTTATGTCCCAGCATCGCCCCACTCTCTTTATATGTAGGATTTAGCTTTGAATTTGCATAATTTTTTGTGGATCAGAAATTAACAAAGATATTTAAAGGCAATAGCTGTAGGCAAGATTGTCTCTATTTTACCCTGTCATTCATCTAACCTCTCAAATGACTTATAGAACCAACTTGAGAATGATGATAGTCTTAGTGTGTCTGATTGAGAATTGTGAAGCCATCTCTGGCTAAAATGGCGAGGATAATTTAGGTGGTAATATTTAGCGGCGACTTTTGCCTTTGCAATTTTAACAGTATGGACCCAGATCAGGACCAACAGAATGTTAGACTTATTCTGTCCTGGTCTGAATTTAAACCGTTTGACACTCTGATAGCGTTCCTGAAAGAATTTTTTGAAGTGGTTTAGTTGAAAAAAAAAGTCATGAAAAATTACCCAGCATGCAAAAAATTAAATGCCAGCCAAAAATGCAGCTTAAATTGTCATTGTTGACATTTCTGCTTTATAACAGATGTACAAACAGTATGGATAGGGAGAGCAGAGTGCTTGACTCGAGACTGAGGGGCTGCGGGTTCGAGCCTCACCGGCGTCACTGTGTTGTGTCCTTGAGCAAGAACATTAATCCTAGCTTAGTACTTGTTCAACCCAGGAAGACCCGTCCCTTTATGACTGAAAGATTGTTGATGGGACGTAAAGAATAAAATCAAACAAAACAAACAGTATGGGCCCAGACCAGACTGCTCCATATGGAGCAGTCTTGTCTAGGCCCATACTGTTTGCTATAGAGACTTCCAAAAATCAACAGCAGATGACACTAGCTACATTGTCGTTGTCTTTGACACAGGTGATGCCATTGTCTTTGACACAGGTGATCTATATTTGTGTTTGTTTGTTGTAAGCTATTATTCTCATATAAGAATACCTGAAAGAAATATTTCCACAATCTGCCATAGAATTTCAAAGGCACGCTCCATCTCTTGTGAACAAAACATAATAAGGCACGCTCCATCTCTTGTGAACAAAACATAATAGATCATATTTGATACAAAGTCAAATCGAGCAAAGGGACATGATTGTTAAAGGGAGATAATCTTGTTGTATAACTCAGATTGGAATCAATTGTGACAGAAGCCAGCTGATGAGATTTTAGTACATGTATCTAGACTCATGAGGGCCTTGGCGCAAGAAAACCTGTCTGCGAGGGTTAGTGAACAACAAAGGCGCAGACCAGCCTGCGGATATGCGCAGTCTGATCAGCGCATTTGTTATACACTAATTGTAAAGTATCATATCTAGACTTGCTTTGAGCAAAATTTCAATTTTCTAGCTAGTCTCTGTAGCTGAGGAGACTGGTCTGAGTCTCACTTTGTCGGAAACCCCAAAGATAGGTTTGGTCGCTTCAAGGCCCATGTACATGCACACTTTTTTTAAAATAAATGACTAATGCAGAATGATTTTCTTTACCCTTTTCTCCCCTCCAGTCACAACTTTTGTCATCTGCTCTCATGTCTGCTTATATTCTTCGGCAGCCTAAATTATATATTGCAAATCAATATTGATCAGGGTTCATATGATAAAATCAAGTCTGAGTTAAGCGCACTTGAATGATTGGCATAAATTATTTCACAAACTGACTTGAGCTGTCACACACTAAGAAAGCCAGTTTAGTGTTAGACAGTTTGTATCCAAATCAGGCCCGACATTTTGTCAGGCCTGATCTGACACCAAATTGTTTGCGAAGGTTTCCAGCACACAACACTAGCAGGCAGAAAAGGCTTAAGCTGAAGATCAACCCCATAACCTCCTGATATGCATGGAGACACTTTTAGTTGATGGAACATTCAGGACGAGATAAACGTTAAATGGTTAGGTGTATTTTGTATACAGATGTATGTAATCTTTGAAGAGTTTCTAATGTGTTATCACTGTTTGAATTTGTATTTTCCCCTTCATTTCGTCCATTTAACCCTTAAAGCGCCACCTACAATTTGCAGCAGACGTCATTTTCAAATTTTGTTGCTTTTTCAAAAATAACAAAAAAGGCATGATATTTCATGAAAATTGTCTGCCAGCAGACAATTCTCATGCAATATCGAAAATTAGGAAAGATGACACAAAATTTGTCGTCTGCTGCAGTCGTGATTGGCGCTTTAAGGGTTGATATTATTAAACCAATAGAGTCTTTAAAATAGGGATTTAAATGTTGCACTTGAATGATCTAGCTCTTTACCTGCCTGTGTCGTTTGCTAATAACCAACCCAAATAGTTTGGATCCAGATCAGGCCTGACAAAGTCAGGCCTGATCTGGGTCCAAACTGTTTCACACTGAGGGAATTCCTGAAAGATGGTTTTTGAAAGCATTTAAATTTGAAAAAAATCAGCAGACAGAAAAGCATCTGAAATGTCCCAGCATGCTACATGTTTAGCGCCTCATTAAAACTTTCAATCTTTTGTGAGGATTTTTGTCGATAAAATTAAAGCATGCAGCTAAAACATTCCACACCAGCATGTGTCACATATACATGAATATTTTGTTTCATACCAGTTTGACTTAGGACTGTGTTTGCCATAGGGGGAGGGGGTTAATTTTAGTTGGTTTCAAAAATTTTGTTGTCATAAAAGAAGCATAACTAGGTTTAGTTAAACAATTTTTTTCAGCGTAAAATTGTTAATATTTTCTTACCCATAATTTTTAGCAGAACCGTCTCATTGAGGTGTTTTTTTTGAGTACCCACAACATATGTTTTGGTTGAGAAATAAGAAAACAATTTTTCTGTTACACACTCTTAACTAAAGTCCTAGATTTTGATGCAAAGGAATATATATTTCTACCGGGACCTCTAAGTAATGACCCTGGATCATTCAATGCATTTTAATACCAGTACACTGAGTACAGCCATGCCTCAAAGCATTTTGTGGGAGTATAGCAGTATGTTTCTTTAACTCTTTGCATGCTGGATAATTTTTTATGCTTTTGTTGTTGTCTACTGACTTTTTCAAAATCATTTTTTTTCTTCAAAAAACTCTTTCTGAGTGAGGAACAAACAGTTTGGGTAAAGATCAGGATCTGACGCTCCCTCAGTACAAAGTGTTTGCAAAGGTTATCAGCGGACGACAAAAGTCGCCTTTTGCAAAGAAAGAGCTAATGAATCACTTAACTAGAAACCCTGTCCCAGGTGTAGGCTCAGTACAGCCTGCTGACTAATTGGCTCCAGTCCTTAAAACTATTTTCATCAATGTGCCATATCATATACTTGTAGCTAGTCTCTCTCTGATGGCTCTGTTTTTAAACAGAGCCATCAGAGTAAGACTAGCTACAAGTATGTGAAAAAACAGAGCCATCAGAGAAAGACTAGCTACAAGTATATGATATGGCACATTCACGGGTGGTAAACCTAGGAACTACCACGAAATTGTGTTAACGTAATTTTGTTCCCAAGCCACATCCGGGACACGTCGTGGTAGTTTCCAGGCCGAAAATTGGATAAAGAAAGGTTGGTGTCACTTTTATTTTTGTTTTATTTTACAACTTAGAACAAACAATGGTGAAATCCGACAATGTGGTTCCGTGTAAGTATGTCTCAGCGTCCCCTCTAGCCCAAAATTTTGTTTGAAAAGTTATTTTCTTTATTTTGGTACGTGTTTCCCCACTGAGCATCGGACCAACTTTCCCCAAAGTTCGAAGGATTTTAGCCCATATCTGTCAAATTGAATGGAATTTGATATCATTTGACGATGGAAATGATAAAAAGACCCTGAATAAACATTCCTGCACAGAAAAAAAATCTGAGCATTTACTCGTAAACGATTCATGCCCCGTTCGTCCTGTGTGGTAGTTTCCAGCTCATCGTGGTAGTTAAAATGCTATCGTGGTAGTTTCCAAGACTTTATAGGATACGTTTCTGAAGTGTTACAAAACATTATAGGGGTTGTTTGTTTCGCATGATAACCCTCGAACTCGTCAATTAATTACCACGGTAAACAAATAAACCACATTTCAACACCATGAGGAAGCTAAGCTGAGGACCCGAGATTCAATGTGATGCTTGACAGGTGGAGACCATGCCCTGGACTGCCAAACAACACCTCTGGAAATCTAAAGCAAAAGAAGGTCATCAGTTGAGCCGTGGTGGACCAAGCAACAGACAAAAAAATGATATAAAAAAATTGCGTCACTCGCTACGTTGTTCCATGTTCAGTCAGCTTTAAGATAAAATGGCAGGCTAAGACTACTGGCCCAAAGTATTGTTAGTACTTGCGCTTTGGAAAAAAGGGAAATATCCTCGGGTTGGGACACTTTTTATATACATGCGAGTGTGACGATGAACGGGCATGTTATTTGATAATTAAAAAACATGTTTATTCAAAAACAAAAAATGTGAATATCCCTTCTTTTCATTCTTCTCATCATTTCAATAGCCAACTAAAATTAAAATTCAGGCAGTCGTCATTTGTTATCTGACAAAAGGTTGTTTGAAAAGGTCTTCGTATGAATAAGAGGAGTATTCCAGGTTTGGCCCGCACACCCTGTCTTTATAAAAATGAAGTAGCCCCTGAATAGTGGAAATCTGCTGATGCGAACTACTACTAAATTCCTACTAAGTCTTGGAAACTACCACGATAGCATTTTAACTACCACGATGAGCTGGAAACTACCACACATGACGAATGGAGCATGAATCGTTTACGAGTAAATGCTCAGATTTTTTTTCTGTGTAGAAATGTTTATTCAGGGTCTTTTTATCATTTCCATCGTCAAATGATATCAAATTCCATTCAATTTGACAGATATGGGCTAAAATCCTTCGAACTTTGGGGAAAGTTGGTCCGATGCTCAGTGGGGAAACACGTACCAAAATAAAGAAAATAACTTTTCAAACAAAATTTTGGGCTAGAGGGGACGCTGAGACATACTTACACGGAACCACATTGTCGGATTTCACCATTGTTTGTTCTAAGTTGTAAAATAAAACAAAAATGAAAGTGACACCAACCTTTCTTTATCCAATTTTCGGCCTGGAAACTACCACGACGTGTCCCGGATGTGGCTTGGGAACAAATTTACGTTAACACAATTTCGTGGTAGTTCCTAGGTTTACCACCCGTGACATTGATGAAAAATAGTTTTAAGGACTGGAGCCAGTCTACCTGCTCAGCTACAAAGACTTGCTAGAATCATGAAATATTTGATGTGACAAGTGTTGCTTTAATACTACTATCTAGGCAGTGAACAACAACCAGGTGCTAACCAGACTGCATGTATATTCAGGATGATCTGCATCCTTGTATAAACCAACTTCCATATAGTGTGGCTCTAATTAAACTATAAACATTCGGTCCAATTAAAAAACAAAAAAATTGAAAGTGAAATTGTGAATATTTTCTTATCCAAGTTAACAAAAACATTTGTTTTGGGTGCTCAAAAGAATCATCTCATTGAGATGATTCTTTTGAGTAACCACAACATATGTTTTGGTTGAGAAATAAGAAAATTAATTTTTAATAACAAAGTTCTGTATAAAGCTACATAAGTGATTGGCTTATGAAACATTTAAGAATGATTGAGGTCCTTGTGTCCAAATCTGTTCCAAATACATTGTATGTTGGCAAAGGTTGAGGTTTTTCTTGGCTCAAATCAGCCAGTTAGGATAAAATTCACAGCCCCTTATCAATGTGACCTTTTGTATCAGGTCTTAATATTTCGATCCAAAGTAAACAAATTGATCCCAAGTAGGCGAACCAAAAATGCCAGGCCTTACAAAAGGGACAAGTTAGGATGACATGGTAACTTAGAAACATTTGTGTATTTCTCTGGCAAAATCGTGGCTCTCAAACGAACAGCCTCAGTGAGGTAGTTTTCGAGTACACAAAGTAAAATTTTGGTTGTGCAATATGAAAATTATCTAATTTTTTGCGTATCTGGTTGTATGATTTTGTCTTTTGGGGCCAAAGAAAATCAGTTTGATCCTCTGCAATCAAAAATAAGTTGCTTTGAACACTGCGGACAGACAATGTTAGGATACTTCCATCTGCAAGCAGAAGTTGCATTAGAAATTTGATACATTTTTTATTAGGGGCTGAGCTCTATTGTATTTGGCTTGTCCCTCCATCCACACTTGTCCGTCCTCTTTTGTGGACACTCTAACTTAGTCATTTATCACCCGATTTCTTCCAAATTTCATTTATGGAATACTAGCTTCCATCAAACTCTCGCCCAAGTATGAATATGGGTTTTGTCCAAAAAACAATGACCAAGATGGCCGACAAGATGGCCACCACCTTTCAGTTTGCACATCTGCATGGAGAATGAAAAGGATAAGTGGAGTACACAATCTGCATGTGGAATGAAGAAGGTTGAGTGGGGTACACCATAGCTCCAGATAAGGCTGTGTATTGCGTATTTACGCAATTTCGTGGACCTGAAAACGCAATTAAATTTATTTCTGTGCGTACAAAAACGCAATAAAAATCCTTGATACTCAATTCCGAACTTTTTCGTAGCGTATGACGCTATAGTATTCAATTTGCGATTGTTGTTTTTCGCATCACAAGCTGTTGTTGAGTACAAATTTATACACGGCGTGGCGCCGAATCTAGTTAATTAAATTGTAAACCAGTCCAGGAACATTCTTATCGCTGTTTAGCTGTACCCAATATTTACATGATTACGACACTCGTCTCGTTTATAATAGCAATCGCGTAACGTGGGCGAAAAAGCCTTAGAGCAATTGAATAATATCATATCGTAACTAACACTAATACCGTGTTGGTGGTTCGAAGAATCAAAGAAGAATTGATAGATACGTTGGATTTTCGAAATAAGTTGGAAATAGCGATCTCAGATTTACTAATATTGCAAGTGTGCTTTCTGAAAGTGAAACCGAAAGTAAACAAAAAAGTCAGGAGAAACAAGGCCCGGTTTCATTGCTTATTTGCTTTCAGATAGATACCCTATACAAAAACTTGAAATACCCAATTTAAAAATTTGAAATACCCAATTAAGCCAAAAAGAGGTGGGTAAATACCCATTTGCCTCCAATCCTTATCTGGAGCTATGGTACACCATCTGCATGGAGAATGAAGAAGGATAAGTGGGGTACACCATCTGCATGGAGAATGAAGAAGGATAAGTGGGGTACACCATCTGCATGGAGAATGAAGAAGGATAAGTGGGGTACACCATCTGCAGGGAGAATGAAGAAGGATAAGTGGGGTACACCACCTGCAGGGAGAATGAAGAAGGATAAGTGGGGTACACCATCTGCAGAGAGAATGAAGAAGGATAAGTGGGGTATACCATCTGCATGGAGAATGAAGAAGGATAAGTGGGGTACACAATCTACATGGAGAATGAAGAAGGATAAGTGGGGTACACCATCTGCATGGAGAATGAAGAAGGATAAGTAGGGTACACCATCTGCATGGAGAATGAAGAAGGATAAGTAGGGTACACCATTTGCAGGGAGAATGAAGAAAGAACCAGTGGGGTACACCAATTGCAAGCAGAATGATGAAAGAACCAGTGGGGTACACCATCTGCAAGCAGAATGATGAAGGACCACAGTGGGGTACACCATCTGCATGGAGAATGATGAAAGAGCCAGTGGGTACACCATCTGCAAGCAGAATGGTGAAAGAACCTGTAGGGTACACCATCTGCAAGGAGAATGAATGAGGATTATTGGGGTAATCCATCTGCAAGGATAATGATAAAAGACCAGTGATGTACACCATCTGCTAGCAGAATGATGAAAGGACCAGTTGGGTACACCATCTGCTGGCAGAATTATGACAGAACAAATGGGGTACAGCATCTGCAAGAAGAACAATGAAGGATCAGTGTGGTACACCATCTGCAAGGATAGTGATGTAGGACCAGTGATATACACCATTGCACCATCTGCTAGCAGAATGATGAAAGAACCAGTGGGGTACACCATCTACTAGCAGAATGATAAAATGACCATTGTAGTACACCATCAGCAAGGAGAATAATGAAGGACCAGTGGTGTACACCATCTGCTAGCAGAATGCTGAAAGGACCAGTGCTAGCAGAATGATGAAAGGACCAGTGCTAGCAGAATGATGATAGGACCAGTGGGGTACACAATTCTGAAAGGAGAATGATAGAAGAACAGGTGGAGTGCACCATCTGCTAGCAGAATGATAAAATGACCAGTGGAGTACACCATCAGCAAGGTGAATAATGAAAGGACAAGTAGAATGATTAAAAGATCAGTGAGGTACACCATCTGCTAGGAGAATGATGAAAGGACCAGTGGGGTACACCATCTGCAAGGAGAATGATAAAGGACCAGTGGGGTACACCATCAGCAAGGAGAATGATAAAGGACCAGTGGGGTACACCATCAGCAAGGAGAATGATAAAGGACCAGTGGGGTACACCATCTGCAAGGAGAATGATGATAGGACCAGGGGGCTACACCATCTGCAAGGAGAATGATGAAAGGACCAGTGGGGTACACCATCTGCAAGGAGAATGATAAAGGACCAGTGGGGTACACCATCTGCTAGCAGGATGATGAAAGGACCAGTGGGGGTACACCATCTGCAAGGAGAATGATGGAAGTACCTGTTGGATACACAACCTTCAAGGAGAATGATGAAGGACCAGTTGGGTACACCATCTTCTAGCAGGATGATGAAAGGACCAGTGGGGTATACAATCTGCTAGCAGGATGATGAAAGTACTAGTGGGGTAAACCATCTGCTAGCAGGATGATGAAAGGACCGTTGGGAGTACACCATCTGCAAGGAGAATGATGAAAGAGCCAGTGTGGTACATTATCTTGAAGGAGAATGATGAAGGACCAGTTGGGTACACCATCTGCAAGGAGAATAATGAAGGACCAGTTGGGTTTGCCATCTGCTAGCAGGATGATAGAATGACCAGTGGGGTACACTATCTGCAAGAAGAATGATGAATGAACCAATGGTGTACACCTTATTCAAGGAGATTGATAAAGGACCAGTGGGCTGCACCATCAGCAAGGAGAATGATGAAATGACCAGGGGGGTACACCATCTGCAAGGATAATGGAACAGTGGTTTACACCATCTGCAAGGATAATGGAACAGTGGTGTACACCATCTGCTAGCAGAAGTGGGGTACATTATCTGCAAGGAGAATATTGAAAGAACCAGTTGGGTACACCATCTGCAAGGATAATGATGATGGATCAGTGGTGTACACCATCTGCAAGGATAATGTTAAGGACCAGTGGTGTACACCATTTGCTAGCAGAAGTGGGGTACATTATCTGCAAGAAGAATGATGAAAGAACTAGTTGGGTACACCATCTGCAAGGATAATGATGATGGACCAGTGGTGTACACTATCTGCTAGCAGAAGTGGGGTACATTATCTGCAAGAAGAATGATGAAAGAACCAGTTGGGTACACCATCTGCAAGGATAATGATGATGGACCAGTGGTGTACACCATCTGCTAGAAGAAGTGGGGCACACCATCTGCAAGGAGAATGACGAAAGAACCAGTTGGGTACACCATCTGCAAGGATAATGATGATGGACCAGTGGTGTACACCATCTGCTAGCAGAAGTGGGGTACACCATCTGCAGGGAGAATGATGAAAGAACCAGTTGGGTACACCATCTGCTAGCAGAAGTGGGGTACATCATCTGCAGGGAGAATGATGAAAGAGTCAGTTGGGTACACCATCTGAAAGGAGGATGATGATAGAACCAGTTGGGTACTCCATCTGCTAGTAGAATGCAGATAGAACCGATGGTGCACATGTGTGTGAAGGGTAAATGGGTCATTTATTTTTGCTTAGATCATACATGAAATATTTGGCTGTAAAGTGACTATTGTTAAAATCTGGGAAGGGGCCAAGTTTAAGATATTAGTATAATTGACTGAACTCTTTCCTTGCTAGAGACAAACTTTGTCTGCTAAAAGTTGTCTGTTGATAATTGCAAACAGATTGTATGAAACTGCACAACATTCTGATGGTTTTGAGTCCAGAAATTTTTTTTTTTGAAAAAAAAAAATAAAAAAAATTCAGCAGATGAAAAAAGACATTGAAAATTACCCAGCATGCAAAGTGTTAATCTGCCAAGGACAAACAGAGTAAAAACTTTACTACAAACTGGTTGATTGATTGATTAATTGGTTGATTGTTTTTTTAACCCTTTGTATTGGGGGGCCTCAAGAACCCTTTAAATGGGCGGACCCCTAAAGGAGTACTTTTGCAAACAGTGTAGACCCAGATTAAATGCAGCATAATGCTGCATTTCATCAGGGTCTACACTATTTGTTATGTTGAAAAAATGTTCAGACAATAGAATACAATATTTTTTGAAAATTATAACCCGACACCCCTAGATATGTGCAATTGACTATCCCAAGTTTATTGTATCAATCCAGAAGGATGAGTCCATTAGAATACAAAGGGTTAAAACACAAGTCATGAACTGAGCTGGTATCCAGCATAAGGTTACAAGTTGGCATGTTCATACTACACATCCAATCCTTGCTAAGTACTGGTTCAACCCAGGAAGACCCGTCCCAACATAACTGAAAAATTGTTGACTGGGTCGTAAAGAATCAAATCAAACAAAAAAAAAAATCTATGCATCCGCACAGTCTGATCAGAGTCTTAGTTTTCCGCATGAAGAAACTTTGATTCCTTGGTTATCCATAGAGCACCCATGGGAGACTGGCAGATGTGCCTGCTGATCTGAGTCTTCAATGGGCGCACATGCCAACTTGTATCTTTTGCTGGACACCGGCTCAAATAGTTCTTTACCTGTTTTATGGTTTGACGTTCTTCATGTGCAAACGAAAGATGAAATAAGTTAAGAGGACTTTTCCAGGAAAGCAAATTTTTTATGAGTTCTGACAAAAACTAACTTAAAATTTCACTCTCACATCCGACCATATATATGTCTGTTGACAGGGGTACATTTTGGTCAAAGGCTGTATTTTACTGTCAGCTCTGTAGGATAATTCATATGGCCCTAGGTTAAGACATAAGTTTGGGGTGCTCAAAAGGACGGTCTTCTTGAGACGGTTCTTTTGAGTACCCACAACATTTGTTTTGGTTGAGAAATAAGAAAAATTAATTTTTAGCTATGCACTCTTTACTAAGGGCCTGTATAGGTAATATGCCCTTGATGGCAGTAAGAAATGGGCTTTGCTGTAACCAACAGCCGATCCGCTACTTGCTGTAACTCATTACCTACTGGTGTCGTCTGCTGATAAATTGTGCAAACAGTTTGGACCCAGATCAGGCCTGACAAAATGTCAGGCCTGATCTGGACCAAACTCTGGTATTCCTGAAATTAATTTAAAAAAAGTTGATTTTGAAAAAAATCAGCAAAAAGCATGAAAAATTTCTCAGGGCAAAGAGTTGAGAAGGCAGCCCAGTTTATTGCAGTCATTTCTTTTTTTTTTCCAAACCACTCCAACATGTTGAATCCTTAACATTGACAATAGATCAAAGATATGTTTTGTGAAGGATTGTTTGAACAGTTTTAATTGGTTGAAGACTGTCATTTAAAACATAATTTTAGGAGCAATTATTATCTCAAATACTGTCAAGATGATTGTACTTTTTTACACTCCTTGCTAACATTGGAAGCCTTTTGTCATTATTTTTGCATGTGGCAAAGAAATATGCCTACATATAGTTCGCTGTTTATGCCATCGTTTTCTCCAAAGATGGACCCATGGCTGATTGATTTACATGCATTTTTTTACCCTCTACCTATACTTTAAAAAAAAAACGTGTTGTGTGCTGATAACCTTTGCAAACAGTTTAGAGACAGATCAGGACCGACAGATATTGGTCCTGATCTGGATCCAAACCGTTTGACACTGTGATTGTAGACTTTCGTCATCTGTTGATAGCTTTTGCGAACAGTTCATGCGCAGATCCAGAAAGTTTTGTCAGAGGGGGTCCTGATTATTATTTTTTTAGTTGATGAGGGGATAGAGGATCCAAATACCACTATAAATGGGCCATCATCGGCCCGCCAGCGAAACGCCATTTAAATGGATTTCCCTAGCTGGCTGATGATGGACCAACATTGAATGCTGGCTTGGTAGCTTTGTGATTTTCAGGGGATCCGGACCAGTACTGCTAAGAAACCCTATATTTTTGTGATTTTTCAGGGGGGTCCGGACCCCCTGTCCCCCCCTCTGGATCCACCCATGCAGTTTAAACCCAGATCACAACTATCAGGATCAAAAACTGTTAGACCTGAGTAAAAGATTTTTTGGAAAAAAATAATTTTGAAAAAAGTCAGCAGGCGAATATTACCTAGAATGCAAAGAGTTAGCAAGCTCTTTGTAAATTGGAAACCAATATATAGAGACATAGACAAACAGTGTAGATCCATATTTTGTTGCAATTACCATCAAAGTAAATTCTGTACTGCTGGTTTCAAGGACAGAAAAACAATGTGATTTGGAATTATAATCTCCCCTCCCCCCATTTTCCCATTGTATGAATCCACCCTTTTACTAGGGTGATTCAATTATTATCGGCAGAAGTTTTCATTTCTTTTAGGATTTGAAAATACTCAAGGGGTTGATATTTAATTAGAATTGTTTAAAATTGCTGGAAGATAATTCAAATGAAACTTCAGGCATTATTTAAGAAAATCAAAATAGAGATCAAAATTGCTGTCTGCTGCAGTTGTGATTTGTGAAAAGTTCTCTGTACTTTTCCCATTGATAAATATTTTCATGTTGTGTGTAATTTGTCTGATTTCTCTGATATTCTTCAAATTTCTGAGCTATTCAGACTTGGTCAATATTGTTAAATCACACAAGTTAGTCAAACATTTATTAATTTCATAAGTCAACAATAAGATTCCATATTTCATTAGTGACGGGTCAACAGGTAAGTATTCAAGGGAGACAACACGGTCTATCATCACTGATCAGAATTTCAAATTTGTTATTGCTCTTTGTACAAAAGATAGTATGAAGGCCTGAAATATATATACATCTGCTGCATATATAACCTAAAAAAATTTGAAAGTAAACAATATGAACCCTGATCGGACAGCTCCCTGGGTCCATATGGGCCTCGACGTGAGAAAACATGTCTTCTAGGGTTTGCTAACAACAAAGGCGCAGATCAGCCTGCGCATCGGCGCAGTCTGAACAGCGCCTTTGTTTTTCGCTTTTTGGAAAGTATCATATCCAACCTTGCTACAAGCGAAATTTCAACTTTTTAGCTAGTCTCTGTAGCTGAGCAACCTGGTTTGAATCTCACTTTGTGGGAAACCTCAAAGACAGGTTTTCTCGCGACAAGGCCCATATTGTTTGCAATATAGGCTACCTAAGACCATAAAACCCCCATTCCACTGGACGGCGATTCCGCTACGATTCGAAATTTTGGTCAAATGACACCAATCATAGCAGAAACGGCAAGAGCGAGTAGAAGCGCAGTAGAAGTGCCTAGGTCGTAAGTAGAAGCGTATCAGAATTTCAGATTCATATAATAGAAAGGATACAAAAGCGCAACTAAAGCGTAGCTACATCGCCAAGGTCGAAGCAAGGTCACAGCTACATCCCCATCAGCGTAGACTAAGCGTAGCCAAATTTTCATTGTCATAGTGGAATCCTAGCAGAAGCATAACGGAAGCGTAGTAGAAGCGTAGTGGAAGCGTACTGGAAGCATCAAGTCCACAAATCCTGTGGCTGTCTACGCTTCCGCGGCGATTTGGAATGTTATTAGAGAAAATCCTAGATCGCCATGAGTGTAGCGGAATCGCCGTCCAGTGGAATGGGGGTAAGCAATAAGAAGATGAGAGAGCAGACAACAAAAGCAGGCTTTCGGACATTAAGGCATTTAGCTAAAAATTAAACCCAGATCAGACCCTCACCGAAGGGGCAGTCTGATAATGTTTACACTATTTGATATTCCAGATTTTCTATTTTACACACTTTGCCAGGTTATCAAATGGAATTGTGTCGTTTATGTTGTTGCGACTATTCTTCAGGCTAACTTCATGCTGTTGCAGCTATACCAACTATGTTCTTCTACAGGCTTACTTCATGCTGTTGCAACTATACCACCTATGTTCTTCTACAGGCTTACTTCATACTGTTGCAACTATACCACCTATGTTCTTCTACAGGCTTACTTCATGCTGTTGCAACTATACCATCTATGTTCTTCTACAGGCTTACTTCATACTGTTGCAACTATACGACCTATGTTCTTCTTCAGGCTAACTTCATACTGTTGCAACTATACCTCCTATGTTCTTCTACAGTCTTACTGCATGCTGTTGCAACTATACCACCTATGTTTTTCTTCAGGCTTACTTCATACTGTTGCAATTATACCACCTATGTTTTTCTTCAGGCTTACTTCATACTGTTGCAACTATACCAACTACGTTCTTCTTCAGGCTTACTTCATGCTGTTGCAACTATACCTCCTATGTTCTTCTACAGGCTTACTTCATACTGTTGCAACTATACCACCTATGTTCTTCTACAGGCTTACTTCATACTGTTGCAACTATACAAACTATGTTCTTCTACAGGCTTACTTCATGTTGTTGCAACTATACCATCTATGTTCTTCTACAGGCTTACTTCATACTGTTGCAACTATACCATCTATGTTCTTCTACAGGCTTACTTCATACTGTTGCAACTATACCATCTATGTTCTTCTACAGGCTAACTTCATGCTGTTGCAACTATACCACCTATGTTCTTCTTCAGGCATACTTCATGCTGTTGCAACTATACCACCTATGTTCTTCTACAGGCTTACTTCATGTTGTTGCAACTATACCACCTATGTTACTGCATGCTGTTGCAACTATACCACCTATGTTCTTCTTCAGGCTTACTTCATGCTGTTGCAACTATACCACCTATGTTCTTCTTCAGGCTTACTTCATGCTGTTGCAACTATACCATCTATGTTCTTCTACAGGCTTACTTCATGTTGTTGTAACTATACCATCTATGTTCTTCTACAGACTTACTTCATGCTGTTGCAACTATACCTCCTATGTTCTTCTACAGGCATACTTCATGCTGTTGCAACTATACCATCTATATTCTTCTACAGACTTACTTCATACTGTTGCAACTATACCACCTATGTTCTTCTACAGGCTTACTTCATGCTGTTGCAACTATACGACCTATGTTTTTCTACAGGCTTCCTTCATGCTGTTGCAACTGTATGTACCATCGAAGATCTTCTTCAGGCTTACTTCATGATATTGCAACTTTACCATCTGTATACTTCTACAAGCTTACTTCATGCTGTTGCTACTATACCACCTATGTTCTTCTACAGGCTTACTGCATGCTGTTGCAACTATAGCATCTACAGTCAAACCTGTCTTAAGCAAGCGGTCAAGGGATAATCCAAAATCGCTTGGTTAAGACAGGTGGCTGCTTAATAGAGGTTCGGGTAAGATGGCCATATGATTGAGGATATTCCCATATGAGTTAAAATTATGAAGAGTTAGGTCTACACCGCCAGTGTAGGGTTCAGTTATTGCACCATAGAAATAAAAAAAAAGATAAAAAAAACAAATATCAAAATATGTAATTTTAAAACAAAAGCAATTCCATAAGTTTTTTTAACAAAAATTCAATGTTTGTCAAAAGAGTTAGCCTTTGGACTTAGAGGCTTCATGTCACTAGTATACCCATTTTTTTCTAAAGCTAAACATTGATTTTTGATAAGCAAAGGCATGTTTAATGGACATCGTGCTACTGAACATGAAGAGTAAGTTGTTTGATCTGTAGATTTATTCAGGTGTATGAGACTTGGAAAAAAAGATTCTGTTACTCAAAAATCTTTTTCTCTCAAAAGCTATTGCTTGTTTTCTTCCCCCTAGCAAACATTTCATCTTTGTGTAGTAAGTATGCCTCCAGCAAAGAGTATTACTACTTGCATTTAGTTTTTCACACATTTACCGCTAAACATCTGCCACGGTATGGATGAATGAACTTTGGCAGCAGTAAACGCTTTGATGTTGACAATTTATCGATTGACTGGCTTTGCACTGGTACCCGCATACACAAAAACTACAAGTTGTGTTCGTTTAGCGTATTCAGGTTTTAGGTTACGGACGGCGCTATTTTTTAATCCACATGTGCAGGTTTCTTGAAGCATGTCGTAGTGTTCGATTAGCAAAAACACTCAAACTTTTAAAATTTCAGTTCCATTGTGTCTCGAGTGGCACACAAGCACCCAACTGTTGCGTCCCATAGCCTCGATATAGGGCGGCGGCTGTAATAGAATGTTTTAGGAGACACCACTGCTGGGGAGTTTAATTGCTCCAAGCATTTGACCGGTGCAAAAAAAGTATAAAGATAAAATTTAATCAAATGGCCGCATCGAACCATGGAAAGTGGCCGTTTGCGGATACAATTTCAGTGTTTTGGGGCAAATTTCGCCGACCGCTGGCCGCGTTGGACAAGTGCACGCTTAATAGAGGTGCATTTGCATTCAAAATCGTTCCGGGGGACCCTGAAGTGGCCGCTTAAGGGAGGGTCACGCTTAATAGAGGTGACCGCAACAGCAGGTTTGACTGTATGTTCTTCTTCAGTCTTACTTCATGCTGTTGCAGCTATACCATCTATGTTCTTCTACATGCTTACTTCATGCTGTTGCAACTATACCATCTATGTTCTTCTGCATGCTTACTTTATGCTGTTGCAACTGTACCATCGATGTTCTTCTACATGATTACTTCATGCTGTTGCAAATACAGTCAAACCTGTCTTAAGCAAGCGGCCAAGGGATAATCCAAAATTGCTTGCTTAAGACAGGTGGCTGCTTAATAGAGGTTCAGGTAAGATGGCCATATGATTGAGGATTTTCCCATATCAGTTAAAATTATGAAGAATTAGGTCTACACCGCTAGTGTAGGGTTCAGTTATTGCATCATAGAAATAAAAAAATAAAATAAAAAACAAATATCAAAATATGTAATTTTAAAACAAAAGCAATTCCATAAGTTTTTTTTTGTTTTTTTAAATCAATGTTTGTCAAAAGAGTTAGCCTTTGGACTTAGAGGCTTCTTGTCACTGGTATACCTATTTTTTCTAAAGCTAAACCTTGATTTTTGATAAGCAAAGGCATGTTTAATGGACATCGTGCTACTGAACATGAAGAGAAAGTTGTTTGATTTGTAGATTTATTCAGGTGTATGAGACTTGGAAAAAATGATTCTGTTACTCAATTTTTTTTTTCTCAAAAGCTATTGCTTGTTTTCTTCCCCCCAGCAAACATTTCATCTTTGTGTAGTAAGTATGCCTCCAGCAAAGAGTATTACTACTTGCATTTAGTTTTTCACACATTTACCGTTAAACATCTGCCACGGTATGGATGAATGAACTTTGGCAGCGGTAAACGCTTTGATGTTGACAATTTATCGGTTGACTGGCTTTGCACTGGTACCCGCATACACAAAAACTACAAGTCGTGTTCGTTTAGCGTATTCAGGTTTTCGGTTATGAACGGCGCTATTTTTTAATCCACATGTGCGGACGGTGCTATTTTTTAATCCACATGTGCTGGTTTCTTGAAGCATGTTGTAGTGTTTGATTAGCATAAACGCTCGAACTTTTAAAATTTCAGTTCCATTGTGTCTCGAGTGGCACACAAACACCCCAACTGATGCGTCCCATAGCCTCAACATAGGGCGGTGGCCGTTATAGAATTTCTTTTACGAGAAGCCACTGCTGGGGAGTTTAATTGCTCCAAGCATTTGACCGGTGCAAAAAAAGTTTATCGATAAAATTTAATCAAACGGCCACATCGAACCATGGAAAGTGGCCGTTTACGGATACAATTTCAGCGTTTTGGGGCAAATTTCGCCGGCCGCTGGCCGCGTTGGACAGGTGCACGCTTAATAGAGGTGCATTTGCATTCAGAATCGTTCGGGGGGACCCTGAAGTGGCCGCTTAAGGGAGGGTCACGCTTAATAGAGGTGACCGCAACAGCAGGTTTGACTGTATATCATCTATGTTCTTCTATATGCTTACTTCATGCTGTTGCTACTATACCAACTATGTTCTTCTACAGGCTTACTTCATGCTGTTGCAACTATACCACCTATGTTCTTCTACAGGCTTACTTCATGTTGTTGCAGCTATACCATCTATGTTCTTCTACAGGCTTACTTCATACTGTTGCAACTATACCACCTATGTTCTTCTACAGGCTTACTTCATGCTGTTGCAACTATACCACCTATGTTCTTCTACAGGCTTACTTCATACTGTTGCAACTATACCACCTATGTTCTTCTACAGGCTTACTTCATGTTGTTGCAACTATACCACCTATGTTCTTCTACAAGCTAACTTCATGCTATTGCAACTATACTATCTATATTCTTCAACAGGCTTACTTCATGCTGTTGCAACTATACCAACTATGTTCTTCTACAGGCTTACTTCATACTGTTGCAACTATACCACCTATGTTCTTCTACAGGCTTACTTCATACTGTTGCAACTATACCACCTATGTTCTTCTACAGGCTTACTGCATGCTGTTGCAACTATACCATCTATGTTTTTCTACAGGCTGACTTCATACTGTTGCAACTATACCATCTATGTTCTTCTACAGACTTGCTTCATGCTGTTGCAACTATACCACCTATGTTCTTCTACAGGCTTACTTCATGCTGTTGCAACTGTACCATTGATGTTCTTCTTCAGGCTTATTTCATGATATTGCAACTATACCATCTATATTCTTCTACAGGCTTACTTCATGCTGTTGCAACTATACCATCGATGTTCTTCTACAGGCTTACTACATGATATTGCAACTATACCATCTATATTCTTCTACAGGCTTACTTCATGCTGTTGCAACTATACCACCTATGTTTTCTACAGGCTTACTTCATACTGTTGCAACGATACCATCTATATTCTTCTACAGGCTCACTTCATGCTAGTGCTACTATACCACCTATAATCTTCTACAGGCTTACTTCCTACTGTTGCATCTATAGCATCTATGTTCTTCTACAGGCTTACTGCATGCTGTTGCAACTTTACCACCTATGTTCTTCTACAGGCTTACTGCATGCTGTTGCAACTATACCAACTATGTTCTTCTTCAGTCATACTTCATGCTGTTGCAACTATACCACCTAGGTTTTCTACAGGCTAACTTCATACTGTTGCAACTATACCATCTATGTTCTTCTACATGCTTACCTGATATTGTTGCAACTATACCTCCTATGTTCTTCTTCATGCTAACTTCATGATGTTGCAACTATACCACCTATGTTACTGCATGCTGTTGCAACTATACCATCTAAGTTCTTCTACAGGCTTACTTCATGCTGTTGCACCTATACCACATTTGTTCTTCTACAGGCTTACTTCATACTGTTGCAACTCAACTAGTGCTACTTTACCACCTATGTTCTTCTACAGGCTAACTTCCTACTGTTGCAGCTATAGCATCTATGTTCTTCTACAGGCTTACTGCATGCTGTTGCAACTATACCACCTATGTTTTCTACAGGCTTACTTCATACTGTTGCAACTATACCATCTATGTTCTTCTACATGCTTACTTCATACTGTTGCAACTATACCACCTATGTTCTTCTACATGCTAACATCATGATGTTGCAACTATACCACCTATGTTACTGCATGCTGTTGCAAATATACCACCTATGTTCTTCTACAGGTTTACTTCATGCTGTTGCAACTATACTACCTATGTTCTTCTACAGGCTAACTTCATGCTGTTGCAACTATACCAACTATGTTCTTCTACAGGCTTACTTCATGCTGTTGCAACTATACCACCTATATTCTTATACAGGCTTACTGCATTCTGTTGTAACTATACTACCTATGTTCTTCTACAGGCTTACTTCATGCTGTTGCAACTATACCATCTATGTTCTTCTACAGGCTTACTGCATGCTGTTGCAACTTTACCACCTATGTTCTTCTACAGGCTTACTGCATGCTGTTGCAACTATACCAACTATGTTCTTCTTCAGTCATACTTCATGCTGTTGCAACTATACCACCTAGGTTTTCTACAGGATAACTTCATACTGTTGCAACTATACCATCTATGTTCTTCTACATGCTTTCTTCATACTGTTGCAACTATACCTCCTATGTTCTTCTACATGCTAACTTCATGATGTTGCAACTATACCACCTATGTTACTGCATGCTGTTGCAAGTATACCATCTAAGTTCTTCTACAGGCTTACTTCATGCTGTTGCACCTATACCACCTTTGTTCTTCTACAGGCTTACTTCATACTGTTGCAACTCAACTAGTGCTACTTTACCACCTATGTTCTTCTACAGGCTAACTTCCTACTGTTGCAACTATAGCATCTATGTTCTTCTACAGGCTTACTGCATGCTGTTGCAACTATACCACCTATGTTTTCTACAGGCTTACTTCATACTGTTGCATATATACCATCTATGTTCTTCTACATGCTTACTTCATACTGTTGCAACTATACCACCTATGTTCTTCTACATGCTAACATCATGATGTTGCAACTATACCACCTATGTTACTGCATGCTGTTGCAAATATACCACCTATGTTCTTCTACAGGTTTACTTCATGCTGTTGCAACTATACTACCTATGTTCTTCTACAGGCTAACTTCATGCTGTTGCAACTATACCAACTATGTTCTTCTACAGGCTTACTTCATGCTGTTGCAACTATACCACCTATATTCTTATACAGGCTAACTGCATTCTGTTGTAACTATACTACCTATGTTCTTCTACAGGCTTACTTCATGCTGTTGCAACTATACCATCTATGTTCTTCTACAGGCATACTTCATGCTGTTGCAACTATACCACCTATGTTCTTCTACAGGCTTACTTCATGCTGTTGTAACTATACCACCTATGTTCTTCTATATGCTTACTTCATGCTGTTGCAACTATACCACCTATGTTCTTCTACAGGCTTACTGCATGCTGTTGCAACTATACCACCTATGTTCTTCTACAGGCTTACTTCATGCTGTTGCAACTATACCACCTATGTTCTTCTACAGGCTTACTTCATGCTGTTGCAACTATACCACCTATGTTCTTCTACAGGCTTACTGCATGCTGTTGCAACTATACCACCTATGTTCTTTCACAGGCTTACTTCATGCTGTTGCAACGATACCACCTATGTTCTTCTTCAGGCTTACTTCATGCTGTTGCAACTATACCATCCATGTTCTTTCACAGGCTTACTTCATGCTGTTGCGACTATACCACCTTTGTTCTTCTACAGGCTTACTTCATGCTGTTGCAACTATAGCCCCCTATTTTCTTTTTACAGGCTTACTTCATGCTGTTGCAACTATGCTAGCTTGGTTCATTTACTCTATCTTTCTCTTTCTCTCTCTCTCTCCCCCTCTCTTTCTCTGAAACCCTACCAGCTATCAGCATTGAAACAAGCTAACCCCCCTTTTGTTTCTTGAGCTTAGATCTTTGACCTGAAGTAGCAACACTCTGCTGTTGCAATATGCTAGCTTTGTTCATTTACACATTCTTTAGTTCTTTCACTCTCTCTCTCTCTCTGTCCCTCTCTTTCCTTGAAACCATACCAGCTATCAGCATAACAAGCTAACCCCCCTTTTGTTGCTGGAGCTTAGATCTTTTACCTGAAGTAGCAACACTCTGCTGTTGCAACTATGCTAGCTTTGTTCATTTACACTATCTCTCATTCTTTCACTCTCTCTCTCTCTCTGTCCCTCTCTTTCCTTGAAACCATACCAGCTATTATCAGCATTACAAGCTTACTTCCTTTTGTTGCTTGAGCTTAGATCTTTTACCTGAAAACTCTGCTGTAGTAACAACCCTACAAGAGATTTAACATGGTTTTCTCCTATGTCTGAAGCTATTTGGCAAGATTAGTGGTATGTTCCGGCCTTTAGTTAAGAGTGCGTACCAAAAAATTAACTTTCTTATTTCTCAACCAAAACATATGTTGTGCGTACTCAAAAGAACCGTCTCATTGAGACGATTCTTTTGAGCACCCAAAACAGATGTTAAAACTGACGGGTAAGGATATATTTACAATTTTAGGCAAAAATTTTGTTTATCTAAACCTTTTATGTTGGATAGTCCTTTCTTAGATTTCATAAAATTATTGTGACTTTGACTTTTAATAAAGATATCAAATCACTTGACCCCATACAAGTGTACAATCAAACGTTGAATAGGTGTAAAGTTAATGTCTGTTTATATTGTAGCCTATTCCAACACCTAGCACTGATTAAAACTTCTTGAAGTGAAATTGAATGTCCTTTTCACTAACACAGAGGTCAAGATACATGTGTCCAGTGAAATTATTGGGGAAAAGTTTGTATGAAAAACTTAACTACATGTATTATAAAGCACTATATCCCTTTAAAATGAGCATTTTCCATCCAGCACAAAAATCAAATAAAAATTTTATATCATCAACCCATATAAACCTAGCATTCTTTATTATGTGGGACAAAGGCAAACAGACCTTGATCAAACGTCACATTCTGCTTGCTTACAGAATGTTCTATTAAAATCTGAATAAAAATGAAAACTACCACCCCAAAACTCTTAAAATGTCAATTGGACTGGTCTAGTTGATAAGAGTGGGAAAGTCCATTCAGCTTAAATGTGTTAATGTGAGCATTAAACCAAGTAAACCTGTATATCACCTAGAAGAAAAGACATTTAGACATATACAAAACGAATATAGACACACATGACTAGTTTGGCCACACTGCCCCTGCGAAATTTTGTTCTACAAATTGGAGGTGTTCTAGAACTGTTCTAGAACATTTAGAACTGTTCTAGAACTGTTCTAAACAGGTAAATATGTTCGTTCTAGAACTCATGTTCTACAACTGTTCTAGAACATTGTTATAGAACAAATCAAACACATTCTAGAACTGATTTCCATTCTATAAGCGTTCTTGAAATATTCTAGAACATTTTTAGAACAAATCAAGAACCAGTTAGTTCTACAAATGTTCTAATAATATTCTAGAACATTTTTAGAACTTTTCAAGAACAAAATAAGTTGATAGAAAATTCTAAAAAATGATTCAAATTAAGTTCTAGAACATTTTCTTACTTTTTAGAACTAGGTAATTCTACAAATATACTAATAAATTCTAGAACATTTTTGGAACTTCTCAAGAGCAGAAAGCATCAGGTAGCTCAGTGGTTGGGCACTTGCCTCTCGTTCTAGATGTCCCAGGTTTAATCCCTGCTTGTGGTGAGGAAACTTTCTGTGTCCGAACACGCTTTCTCTGGTGTCATTTGCAGGGATGACACTAGATAAGTGCATGGTCCTTTGGATCGGGATGTTAACTGGATGTCCCCTTTGAAGGGAAGGTCACCCCTTGTGCAGGTTACCCTTGTCACCCCTTGTGTAGGCTTTCATCCTGCAACCTGGAGTGTACAAAGTACACTTGCCGATAATACTCGCAAGCGAGGGTCTGGCAGTATATAGAGAAAGAAAGAAAAAAAGGGCAAAACAAGTAAAAGAAAAATCGAATTAAGTTCTAGAACTCATTTAGTACTTTTATAGAACCAGCAAGTTCTAGAAATGTTCTAAAAAGTTCTAGAACATTTTTAGAACATTTAAAGAGGAAACATGTCATAACCAGATGGATGATGGGAAAAACATGGCTGCAAGAATTGGAGGGAAAATGCGGAGGCTCTTCAAAAACATTTGTTTTGGAATTTCTAGATGGCAAACATGATAGTAGTTTTGCCTGAGACAGTGAGTAGACCTGAGAAACAGTTTCTCTAAGGTTTTAAATGTTGATTAATGGTGGGGTTGTTGTTTGTAAGTTTGTTTTAGCAAATGCAAGACAATGTTTTGAAATGGGTGGGGTAATACAGGGTGGCATGTTACCACAATGAGAAGATGATCATGGCTTAATTACTATAAACAGAGGTTGAGCAGTTAACATCCAATAAGTTTTCCAAAAACTACAATGTTACAGTTTTGCAATAAATGTTATTTATTTTTCAATTCACTGATAATTCGGGAGAAATATTTTACTGAAATTTACTGAACCAGCAAGTTCTACAAAAGTTAAAAAATGTTCTAGAACATTTTTAGAACAGTTCTAGAACAAGCATGTCATTATCATTAATTTAACCAGATTGATGTTGGGGAAAACATGGCTACCAGAATTGGAGGGATTATGAAGGCTCCCCAAAAAGCACTTGTGGCAGTTTCTAGATGGCAAATTGACAGTATTATAGTCTGGGACAGTGAGTAGGCTTGAGACACAATTTCTTGCTATAGTTGCTGTTTTTCCATGGTCAAATGCATGGCAATGTTTTGAAATGGGTGGGGTAACAGGGTGGCAATAACTAACAACATTTAGGCCAACTTAGGGCCCCTATAATAATTCTCCTCCAGTGGATGTTTATTTATTTATTGTGTGATTACTTATTGGGGTTTGAAACCAATGTCAACAGTTTTCCAGATATATAAAGGTAGCATTCGATGGAATCTTATTTCCAAACCCTATATGGGACATTTTTGGGGAGGTGTTCAACAACTGTTTTAAAAAAAGTTCAGTTGTATTAGAACATTTGCCGAACAAACCACTAGAACATTCCTGAACTAAAATGCTCTAAATAAATTCAGGGGCATTAATAGAAAGTTTTTATGACATGATTTTTGAAAAGTTGTTCTACAGTTTTCCAGAAAATTTCTAAAGGTTTTTTCTGGATCAGTTCTAGAAGAAGCCAAGGTTTATTCTAGAACAGTTCTAGAACAAACCATTAGAACATTTCTGGAATTGTTCTGGAACCATTCTAAAAATGTTCTAGAATGATTCAGACATTTATAGAGCGTTAAATGAGACATTTAAGGGGTGTTCTACAATTGTTCCAGAAAAATTCTAAAGGTTTGTTCTAGATCAGTTCTAGAACAAACCAAGGTTAATTTTAGAACAGTTCTAGAACAAACCATTAGAACATTTCTGGAATAGTTCTGGAACCATTCTACATATGTTCTAGAACTGTTCCGAGACATTTATAGAACGTTAAATGGGACATTTAATGAGGGTTGTTCTACAATTGTTCCAGAAAAATTCTAAAGGTTTGTTCTAGATCAGTTCTAGAACAAATCAAGGTTAATTCTAGAACAGTTCTAGAACAAACCACTAGAACATTTCTGGAATAGTTCTGGAACCATTCTACAGATGTTCTAGAACTATTCCGAGACATTTATAGAACGTTAAATGGGACATTTTATGAGGGGTGTTCTACAATTGTTCCATAAAAGTTCTAAAGGTTTGTTCTGGAACTGTTCAAGAACAAACTTGATTTGTTCTAAAACTGTTCTAGGAAAAACTTTTAGAATTTTCTAGAACTGTTCTAGAACAAATCTTTTAACCTTGGCTAGAACATTTGTAGAACAAAAATTTGTCCCATTTAACGTTCTACATCTGTCCCATAAACATTCTAGAACATATCTAGAACAGTTCTAGAACATAGTTCTAGAAAATTCTAGAACTCTTCTAGAATAGTTCTAGACCATTTCGCAGGGGTGCTTGCATGCAACAAGAAAAGCATGCCAATGTATGCTACAAGAATATGCTGCAAATTTAGCACAAATAGTGTGACACTGCATATATGCAACAAGAATAGTGTGACACTGCATATAATGAAAATTGTGGTTCCTATGGTAATGGAAATAGTCAAAATACTGCACTGGTAGTGGACTTATGTGTTGCCAGCAACACCTGTGCCTTGTTTATTAGTGAAGCAAAAAATGAATTCATTATATAAAAGGGCCATTATTCACTAATCATTATACCCCATCCACAACAAGAATAGTGTGACACTGGATATATACAACAAGAATAGTGTGACACTGCATATATACAACAAGAATAGTGTGACACTGGATATATACAACAAGAATAGTGTGTGTGACACTGCATATATACAACAAGAATAGTGTGACACTGCATATATACAACAAGAATAGTGTGTGTGACACTGGATATATACAACAAGAATAGTGTGACACTACATATATACAACAAGAATAGTGTGACACTGCATATATACAACAAGAATAGTGTGACACTGAATATATACAACAAGAATAGTGTGACACTGCATATATACAACAAGAATAGTGTGACACTGCATATATACAACAAGAATAGTGTGACACTGCATATATACAACAAGAATAGTGTGACACTGCATATATACAACAAGAATGCTGTGGCATTGCATATACACAAAAAGAATAGTGGACACTGCATACAAATATACAACAAGATTTGTGTGACAATGCATAAACAAAAAGAGTAATTTGATGCTGCATATACACAAAAAGAATAGTGGACACTGCATACAAATATACAACAAAATTTGTGTGACAATGCATAAACAAAAAGAGTAATTTGATGCTATATAAACAAAAAAAGAATAGTGGACATTGCATACAAATATACAACAAGATTTGTGTGACAATGCATAAACAAAAAGAGTAATTTGATGCTATATAAACAAAAAAAAGAATAGTGGACATTGCATACAAATATACAACAAGATTTGTGTGACAATGCATAAACAAAAAGAGTAATTTGATGCTATATAAACAAAAAAAAGAATAGTGGACATTGCATACAAATATACAACAAGATTTGTGTTACAATGCATAAACAAAAAGAGTAATTTGATGCTGCATATACACAAAAAGAATAGTGGACAATGCATACAAATATACAACAAGATTTGTGTTACAATGCATAAACAAAAAGAGTAATTTGAAGCTGCATATACACAAAAAGAATAGTGGACAATGCATACAAATATGCAAAAAGATTTGTTTGAAAATGCATAGACAAAAAGAGTAATTTGATGCTGTATAAACACAAAAAGAATAGTGGACACTGCATACAAATATGCAACAAGATTTGTGTGACAATGCATAAACAAAAAGAGTAATTTGATGCTGTATAAATACAAAAAGAATAGTGTGACACTATATTTATAGCAATAATAATTGTGTGACACTACATATATAAAACAAGAATAGTGTGACACTGCATATATACAACAAGTGCGCCATAGTATGACGTGAATAACATAAAGTGTGACTTTGCATGCGCAAAGTTAAAGACATATATGACCTTTGAATAGTAAATAGTTTTCTCAGTTTTTGAGGAATACATGACATATTGATTTGTTTATAATCTTTTTCCATGGTAACAGATGGTGTACCCATTAGAATGTCCACCCTCTGTCAGTAAGAATGTTCTTAAACCACATAATGTTATTAGAGAAACAGAAAAGTTCCTGGTTTTCTGGAGTTAGATAGATGTCAATATTTTAAATTGTTACATAAAATGCCAGGTGAAAAGGGTATATAACCATATGGGTCTGTCGCAAGATTTTGTTGCATTTGAACAATAAAGTCTCTGACAGCCTGTACATCCACTGTCAAGAAAATATAATACAGTGAAACCTGTCTTAAGCAGCCTCTCAAAAAGAAAACGAAAAAAATGGTATTCAAGACCAATTATCGCTTAATGCAGGTCAAAAGTATTGCAGAATGCTCCAAGTGGAGCATTCTGCAATACTTTCGACCTTCATTAAGCTACCATTTGTCATTAAGACCTTTGTTTTGTTTATTTTTGAGTGGCCGCTTAAGACGTTACATGTTTCATGTTACATGCCAAGTTTCAATAATCTAGCTAGTCTTTGTAGCTAAGCAGGATATATTTTCAGCACCCAGAACCAAC
This sequence comes from Loripinus fragilis, assembly GCA_964019695.1. NCBI lineage: Eukaryota > Metazoa > Mollusca > Bivalvia > Lucinida > Lucinidae > Loripinus > Loripinus fragilis. The sequence continues at coordinate 993,913 of OZ026525.1, forward strand.
ACTCTATCTGCTCACTACGGAGCAGACTTGTTGACGATAAAGGAAACTGCTTTTCCAAACTTAAAAGTGTGCATACATTCTCTTTTGGAATGATCTTGAGAGGTGAGAAACTGAACAATATTCCAAGCATGGTATCAGTGTACAATGTTGTGAGATCAAGATCAATATAGGTAGCACTTCATTTGTTGGGACATGTTTCTGTGAGTCGCCTTTATCTACAATCGGTATTGTTTAAAACTTTCACGGTGGAAAGGATAATTATTATCGGGAAATCTTCTGTGTATAGTAATATATGGTTCTTGAATTTCAAACTGTACAATGGAGACAGACTAAAAGTGAAATGACTGATTGTTAGCTCAGAATGGGATAGATAAACAAACTAGTAAAAATTGTTATTTGTTAAATAAAGGCGGAATGACAGCGTATGGAAAATTGAAGTGTTCCGAATTGTATCTGTGATTGGGATAATTAGCATGTTATTTATATGATTTATAAATGGGAACTGAAAGAAGAACGTTTGACTTCAAGGTAAGGAGAATTTTGTCACAGAATTGAAACAGGTAAATGTTTATGTCAAAGGATCAATGCAGGCCTGGCATATGAAAAAGGTATCCACATGCATACTGTTCTGTAGTAAATGTCCCGCAGTCAATCTGTGAAGTTACTGTTTAGAGCTTTCTCGCGTAACTGCAAGTTGAAAATCTTCATGGAAACCCACTTTGTTTGAGTTGATGTTTTTCATCCCAGTCAACAGTTTCTCAGTCATGTCATAACATATTCTTGGTTACTAGCCAGAAGATAAAGTGTCTTAATTGCTCAAGGACACAACAAAGTGAGGCTCAAACCAGCAACCCCTCGATCTAAAGTTGATCACTCTACCACATACTGAGCTATGTGTACTACCTTTCTCTGAACTGGAAACCAGTAAATGGGTACTTTTGCAAACATTGGTGACCCAGATGAGATTCCACAAAATCTCATCAGGGTCTGCACTGTTTGATTAGATAATAATTTGAGTCGTGACATGAGATTTCCAACAATGTGGTATGTGCGACCAGCATAGGCTCAGACCAGCCTGCGCAAAAGCGCAGTCTGATCAGAGCCTCTGCTAGTCGCTTGAATATTCTATGACCGTTAAGCTACTGACCAAACATCATTTGGAGTATCTAAGCTTAAATGGAGGCTGCAGAGGGTCGTCTGTATCTACACTTGTCAAAATGCCACATTGTTGGAAATCACATGTCGCAGCTCATATATGTAATTAGTATTCTGACTTCTGTGGACTTCAGTAGATGGGTTGTGAGTTGGCCACATACTTTCATAAAGATTATTCGTGCTCTACCGGAAGTTGTCAGTTACTGAAAAAAAAGCATACACCACTAAGTACTCAGGTGAGCTCTGCCCATGATAACTGACCTTCATGAAATTGTTGAAAGTGATATTTAGCCCAAACATTGTATCAACAAACACCCTGCTGGGAATAAAGTATTTTCTGCAAGCTTCGGTCATTGCATTATAGCAACTGCAGCCCAAGAAAGTACTATAACTGTAAATAAAGTGCTGTAACTGCAACTGCAGTCAAAGAAAGAAATATAACTGCAACTGCAGTCCAAAGAAAGTACTATAATTGCAACTGCAGTCCAGAGAAAGGACTATAACTGCAACTGCAGCCAAAGTACTATAACTGCAACTGCAGCCAAAGTACTATAAGTGCAACTGCAGCCAAAGTACTATTTCTGCAACTGCAGCCAAAGTACTATAAGTGCAACTGCAGCCAAAGTACTATAACTGCAACTGCAGCCAAAGTACTATAACTGCAACTGCAAAGTACTTTATCCCCAACTGCAGTCAAAGAATAACAATAACTTCAACTCCAGTCAAAGAAAGTACTATAACTGCAACTACAGCCAAACAAAGTACTATAACTGCAACTGCAAAGTACTATGAGTGCAATTGCAGTCAAAAAAATACTACAACTCCCATCGAAGAGAGTACTATAACAGCAACTGCAGTCAACGGAAGTACTGTAGTTACAAGTTTGTGTGTCATGGTTTTGTTTGTTTTGATGTTATACACTGCCTGCCAGTGTCTTCTGCTGATAATCTTTGCAAAAGGTTTCAATCAAGATCTGGATCTATATTGTTTGACATTTGATGGTATTCATGATCTAATTTTTTGAAAAAGTTAAGTTAAAAAAAAACAGCAGATGTTTGAAAAAATACCCAACATGCAAAGATGTTGTACTCTCTTTGTTTTACCTAGCAACATAACTTACAGTTGCAGTTATTTTCTTCATTAGTTTCAACATAGGCAGAGAGATGTAGGTAGATGGTTCATTTCAACCATAAAATGTATCAAATAATTTGCTTTAAAGTGAATCACTTTGTTTAATTAACTTCAATGTTATATGATCATGATGACATCCAATTTAGAAATGGAACCTTCCCAAGGGACCCTTTGAATATATATGTAGTCATCAAAGGTCCCAGATTAGACTGAATTAATTTTTCCTCTGAGCCTAAGGCTTTTCTGATGGCATTGTGGTGATAACACCAAGAGAGCATTCATCAAACTGCTGTGATATGCTTATTAGTTTGGGTGTATTCTGGTTGAAAGGACAGAAGGGCTCTTTTTACATCTCACTCACCAAATTTTGAATGAGCATAAATTGATCTTCATTGTGAATCATCGACAGAAATCATATGATATACAGATTTTTTTCCTATTTTCATAATTGGTGTTCAACATATGGCAATGAAGGAAGGACAACTCTTTCTTATAATCAATAGAGTTTATCCTAAATATTGTAACAAAAAAATCAGTGTTCAGCCCAACATGACACATCCGTGAATTTAACATTTTATTGACCTATAGACTCTTCCATGTAATGTTTTATTTGTATTTAATCCTTTGTATACTGGAAATCCCTAAACGGGTACTTTTTCAAATAGTGGAGGGTTGTGTCTATGATAGCAAACAGTGTAGACCCTGATGAAATGCCACATTGTGGCATTTCATCTGGGTCTATACTGTAAAGGGGTTGAAATTAATGTCAAAGCCAATACAAAATACTCCGAGTGACTTGGCATGGGCATAAAGAAATCATCAGCCTAAACTACCAGTACTGTTATCCCATGATCTGGTTGAAATGACTGTCATTTGGACATCACATTTCATCTGTATTGATCAAGCTGCAATTGGACTGAATAGAACAGTCACATATTGATATTGGGCTGCTCTGATATTTGTATAGGGCATCTGTTTTAACACTTAACCGCTGGTAACCTTGCAATCAGTTTGGACCTAGATCAGGCCCAACAAAAATGTCAGGCCTGATCTGGATCCAAAATGTTTGGCATTCTGATGGTTTTCCTGAAAGAATTTTATGAATAGGTTTGTTTGGAAAAAGAAGCAGCAGAAGACAAAAAAGCACGCAAAATACCTGCCATTCATGACTTTTGTCTTCTGCTCTCTCTGTGCAATCAATATTGGGAGCAGTCTGATCAGTGTTTATAGTGTTTGCTTTCATGATAAAATCAATTTTGATGTGTATCAGACATAAAAAGCAAACAACATTTTCAGGACAAAAATATTGGCATGATAAGAACCCATATCCCGCCAATATTTTTGTCCTGAAAATGTTGTCTGCTTCTTACGTCTGCTGCATATGTTCAGATGCACTTCAGACTACTTTCGATCAGGGAAGCAAACAATATGAACTCAAAGGGAGCTGCTGGGTCTGATCTGTGTCCATATTGTTTGCAATATAGACTAACTATGAACATAAGCAGATGATAGAGCAGACGACATATTTCTTGATGGCGAGAGAATAGTTAGAGTGAGCTGTGCACCCAGTGAAGGATCAGACCAGTCTGGACCAGATCAGGTCCTTCACTTAGCACTAAATGGGCAGCTAATAATTTAACCCATATAAACCGAATGGAATTTCCCATTATTATCAATTGGACCAGTCCATTTCCATTTTAAGGGTTGTCTAATAGGTTTGTATTTTTCATTTTTATCAAAATTCCAATAGAACTTTCTGTAAGCAAACAGTGGAGACCCTGATCAGATGCCACATTCTGTGGCATCTGATCTGGGTCTGCATGGTTTGCCCATGTCCCACCAAAAGGATTGTTTAAGGACTCCTATTTCTTTTCATGTGCACAGCAAAGACTGCTCTCTCATCTGCTTATGTAGCCTGTATTGCAAACAATATAGACTCAGATCAGTCTGCCCTGATCAAGGTTCATAGTGTTTGCTTTCATGATATATCTAGCCTGAAGTGCACTTGACTATATGCAGCAGACGTATAAAGCAGACAACATTTTCAAGACAAATATAAAGTGGCGTAATATTGGTAAATAGTGTCTATGGCTTTCAATATTGATTCCTAATATATTAGGCTGTTCCTGATGAAACAGAAGTTACTAATTTTGTTTTCCGAACCTCACAGGAATTTCTGGCCTGTCTGCTTGCTTAGGGTAAATACTGAACTCTTTAACCCAAATATGCCTAGCATCCTTTTGGTCGGACATTGGCAAACAGTGCAAAACCAGATCAGACACCGCAAAACGCAGCGTCTGATCAGTTTCTCCACTGTTTCTTATAAAATTTGAATAAAAAATGAAAATACCAACCAACAACCCTAAAATTGGAAATGGACTTGTCCAATTGATAAGGATAGGAAAATACATTCGCCATAAATGGGTTAGTTGCTGGAATTCTAAAATGGAATCTTGCAGTTGAAGATCTGGACTTATCAGGCAGCGGATGGGCAGTGCTGTGCTGTGTTGTCAAGGCAGCGAGTTCAAATCCCAGATGGGGCTAAAAGATTTTTCAGCATCTAACGACATAGTTGATTTATTAAATATTGTAATTCTGTTTCCATACGTTTTTCAAAGGGGGACAACTCTCAAAAGTGGACAGTGCCTCTGAGTCTCTTGAACAGTGCAAAAATCTCAATTTTTCTTTGAAGCTTTTGGCAGTCAGCCTCTTACCAGATCATTCTACTGGTAGGACAGAGTGCATGGTGCAATGTATGTGTGTGTTTGGTTGTGGCGATAAGGGTTGAGTAGGAGATGCTGTACTGCCATGCTTGCAGCAGGCTCGTTTTTTCTAAAGTAAATTCTTTCAATATTGGCCGAGATCGTCCTTGTTATGATAGATGTGGACAAATTCGGCCATAAAGCTACTGTATGCAGATAATTTATTTAGTTTAATATGCTAGGTAAATTGGGCCTGGTCGCAAGAAAACCTGTCTTCAGGGTTTCCGAGAAATCCAATTTCAAACCAGTCTCCTAAGCTACAGAGACTAGCTAAAAGATTGAAATTTCACCAGTAGCAACCTTACATATGATACTTTTCAAAAAGCAAATAACGGATGCGCAGGCTGGTCTGTGCCTGTGTTATTCGCAAACCACCGAAGACAGGTTTTCTCGCGTCGAGGCCCAATTATAAGCAATGTAGGAGGTCAGCTATGAATAGATAATTCGTATTTAGATTCAACCTGGATAGACACCATTTATCAAAGCTAAATATAAGGTTCAGTTCGGCATTCAGATTTTTGTCATTTACAAAAAGGTTAAATTGAGGGAAAATATACCTTGAAATTAGCTGATGTGCAATTTGAAAAGGGTGATTTTGTGAAAGTTGCCACATTAACCATTTTAGAAACACACCACTTCAACTTCAACTTCAATAGTGTTTCTCGTCTAAATCTGCTTATTTCTGTAAGGACTTGCCTATAGTTTTGTTTTAAAATAGTAGAGCAACATGACAAAAAATTGAATTTCTATCTGTCTGTTCGTTTGTCCGTTTGTACTCACGAATAATTGTTTGTGGTCGTGTTCCTTGGCTGTACCAGTACTGGCCGGGTGGGTTTATGGCTTTGTGGTTCTATGTCCAGGAACTCCCGAAGGCTCAACCGGCAGTTGTTCTGGTTTTAAAGCGTCTCAGAAGACGGGGCAACAGCTTAAAGTCTCATCCGACAGACTGGGAGAAGCCGGGAATCGAACCTGCGACCCCTGGTTTACAATACATAGGTTTATCCCCTACACCACGGCGGCTTCACTCATGAATATATTTTTGTGGCCGTGTTCCTTGGCTGTACCAGTACTGGCCGGGAGGGTTTATGCTTTTTGTGGTTCTATGTCCAGGAACTCCCGAAGGCTCAACCGGCAGTGGTTCTGGTTTTAAAGCGTCTCAGAAGACGGGGCAACGGCTTAAAGTCTCATCCGACAGACTGGGAGAAGCCGGGAATCGAACCTGCGACCCCTGGTTTACAAGACATAGGTTTATCCCCTACACCACGGCGGCTTCTCTTCACTCATGAATAGACCCTTGTTGGCACTTTAGATTTCTGAAAATTCTATTATTCAAAATTTATAGTTTTTAAATATCAATTATGGAATAAACCTCATTTGCATATAAAGGGAGCTAATAAACTAAAAATGAGGTTTATTCCGTTAAAATTGTCAGGGATTTGTTGGGTACTTATGCTTTCTTGGCTACTTTTTCTAACATCGAAAGTACCCAACAAGAATCCATTTGTAAGAGCATCCGTCCGTCTATCCATCCATCCATCCTATATTCAGTAAATAAATTATCATCTTTAGGTGTCAATTCAAGAAATGTAGTATTTTTAGAACATTTGTGTTTTTGTGACAACCAACAGTTCTAGAATTCACAACCCAGTTCAAGAATGATTCAGGTTCTAAATCCACAGTTCAAGAAGTGTCATGTCAGCTCTAGAACCATTCAGGAAGTTTAACAAAAGTTCAAGAACTTTATGCTAGTTCTAGACCTTTTTTTGGCACGAGATTTCTTGTATTAATGTCACTGAAGATTGTTTTTGTCTTAACAAGCAGTGCAGACCCCTGATCTACACTGTTTATTAAAATCCTTACTGAAGGAGGGTTAGAGGGCCCTTTTTACATCATAATACATAATCAGGAATTGTCTAGACTCGGGACTTTTCCTTGTGTAGAGAAATCCAATAGCGGATAATCTCCAGCTATTGAAATGTGGCCAAAATTTCATGTGTGTGTCAAAAATCATATTTTTTATTGATATTTTAAATTTGATCAAAAACAGTATAAATGAGTGTCGGATTTAAAACTTGATTAATTGAGGATAGTTTGGATGGAAGGAAATGTAAGTGCATTGCTACTACAGTGCTGCCCCTTTATAATACACCTCATAATTAAACACAGATTTGGATATTGAGGCTCCCAAATTTTTTTCAAAGGAATAATATAGACATAATTCCCCTTTACAGTCCCCAAAGGGACTGCACTGAATATATTATATTATTTTTAGTATGGCCTTGGGGGTGGGAGATCAAAATAGAAAAAGTTAACAACAGTGTCCCATTTGTAGAAAATCTAGAAATTAGTTAGGGTTTAGCATCACCTTCAAGGCTTGAACAGTATTTCAGACATTTCATGATGGTCAGTTATCATAAAAAAAAAAATGGTCATAGGCAGCCTTCTTGTTAGCATTATGACTTAAATAATGTTGAAAGCACTGTTAACCCTTTATATTCGGAAAACACCTAAATAAGTACTATTGCAAACAGTGAAGACCCAGATAAAATGCAGCATATTTCTGCATTTCATCTGGGTCTACACTGTTTGTAAAGGTAAAAAAGATCTTCAGACAAAAGAATATTATATTTTTTTAAATTTGTAACCTAGATATGTTCATTGGACTATCCCAAGTTTATTGTATCAAACCAGAAAGAAGAATTCATTGGTATACAAAGGGTTAAGCCAAAAACAGGCAATAACCAGGGAGGTGTTTATCTCCACAAAACATAGGGAGTGGCTCAGTGGTTGAGTGCTTGACTCGAGACCGAGGGACCGCAGGTTCGAGCCTCACCGGCGTCACTGTGTTGTGTCCTAGCTTAGTACTGGTTCAACCCAGGAAGACCTGTCCCTTTATAACTGAAAGATTGTTGATGGGACGTAAAGAATCACATCAAACAAACAAAATCTCCACAAAACATAAAGTCTGACTGGGACCACTCTCAATCCATGTATCAGTTGACCAGTCAGTCTCCCTACCAATTCTATTACCTGACCTGGTCCACTCACTGTCATTTGAGTCCCAAACCTCAATAAATAGGTTGACAGCATCATCGGCATATACCAACAGCTCAAAATGCATGAAAACATCGAAAAAAAACATTATATAAAGATATAAGTAAGCTTATAGGAACGAACACTATCTTTATAAATTTGATTTTTTTTTCTATTAGGTTTTCATGCGTTTTGAGCTTCGTGCCAGTTATGCTGTCAACCTAGTTTTACTGAGGTTTGGGACTCAAATGTCAGTGGGCCCATTAGACTACAGTGCTGCCCCTATTTTGTGCATTATCAAGGCTATAATCCTAGTTGTCTCTTTTGAAAAGAAATCACAAGAATTGGCGCATCCAGCTGATCTTGGTCTGCATTGTTTTTCAACAGAGAATTCACTGGAAAATGGCTTTAAACAATGCAGGTGAATAACTTGCATAAGTTTGAAAATGACGACTCTATTCAAAATTATATTTGTATATCTGCAAATGCAATTTACATGCATCAAGGTTTTAGGTCAGATTGAAAATGACATCTCTCTTTATTTACATTTTGCATATCTGCAACTGCAATATTTAAACTCAATACTATGTGCTGACAATGCATATCAGATTGAGAAATACAACTCTCTACATAACACTTTGTATATCTGTAACTGCAGTTGATGAGTATCAATTGGTTGGTTCAATGTTTAAAGCGTGCAAATCAGAGCTTAATTGTATATGTTTTGAAAATGACTCATCTCTTATAAACAGTTTATAATGTTTGGCTGCAGCTGACTAAGTAGACATCAAGAAAATAATAGCATCGATTGTGAAACTGCAACTGACTTGACAACATGTGATTAATGTACAGATGAAGTTTTTGCATCAGTTATAAAAATGACAACTCTCTTCAAAACACATTTTGTATATCTGTAAGTGCAGTTGACTTGACATCAAAGTGATCTGTCAATGGTGAAGACAATATAAGTGAAGAATTTGTATCAGTTTAAAACTGACAACTGTTTTCATAACACCTATTGTATATCTGCAACTGTAGTAGTATATCAGCAACTGTAATTGTATAGCTGTTACCGTAGTTGTATATCAGCAACTATAATTGTATATCAGCAACTGAAATTGTATATCTGTTACTGTAGTTGTATATCAACAACTGTAATTGTATATCAGCAACTGTAATTATATATCAGCAACTGAAATTGTATATCTGTTACTGTAGTTGTATATCAGCAACTGTAATTGTATATCAGCAACTATAATTGTATATCAGCAACTGAAATTGTATATCTGTTACTGTAGTTGTATATCAACAACTGTAATTGTATATCTGCATCTGTAATTGTATATCAGCAACTGTAATTGTATATCAGCAACTGTAGTTGTATATCTGTTACTGTAGTTGTATATTAGCGACTGTAATTGTATATCTGCATCTGTAATTGTATATCAGCAACTGTAATTGTATATCAGCAACTGTAATTGTATATCAGCAACTGAAATTGTATATCCGTTACTGTAGTTGTATATCAGCAACTGTAATTGTATATCAGCAACTGTAATTGTATATCTGCATCTGTAATTGTATATCAGCAACTGTTATTGTATATCAGCAACTGTAATTGTATATCAGCAACTGTAATTGTATATCAGCAACTGTAGTTGTATATCTGTTACTGTAGTTGTATATTAGCGACTGTAATTGTATATCTGCATCTGTAATTGTATATCAGCAACTGTAATTGTATATCAGCAACTGTAATTGTATATCAGCAACTGAAATTGTATATCCGTTACTGTAGTTGTATATCAGCAACTGTAATTGTATATCAGCAACTGTAATTGTATATCTGCATCTGTAATTGTATATCAGCAACTGTTATTGTATATCAGCAACTGTAATTGTATATCAGCAACTGTAATTGTATGTCTGCAACTGTAATTGTATATCTGCATCTGTAATTGTATATCAGCAACTGTAATTGTATATCAGCGACTGTAATTGACTCTGCATGATATGTAGAAGCTGTGTGATGGTTGGGAAAAGAAGTTCAACTTGGCTATCCATTTGAGGCGTGCAAGAGAATAGCTTCTAAATCTGACACCCAGAAGTAACTATGTGGAGTGACAATACAAATCTTGATGACTGTAGTAACACAGGTCGAGAACAAAAAATATTTTGACCCTTATAACCTGATTATTTTCTTATCCTTGGGTTTAAACAGATGGGGTTTTGTGCTCAAAAGAATCCTCTCATTGATATGATTCTTTTGAGTTTTTGAATACCCACAACATAAGTTTTGGCTCAGAAATAACAAAATTGATTTGTAATACCCTCTGTTATCTGGGGGCTTGGAGTAGCCAATCGGTGCCAATCAGATAGCCACTATAAATTGGTATAAAAATATTTTTGAAGACTTATCAACAATAGGTCAGTATTGTGAAAAGCAATCGGGTAAATAAAACTCTATACCATTCTATTGTTCTATGTAGGGTTTATTCAGTGATCAACATATTAACTCCTTACCTGCTAGTGTTGTACGTCAATAATCTTTGCAAACAATTTGGACCCAGACCAGGCCCGACAAAATGTCGGGCCTGATCTGGTTCCAAACTGTTTGACACTCTGATGGTGTTCCTGAAAGAATTTTTTGAAATGGTGAATTTTGAAAAAAAATCAGCAGAATGACAAAAAATCGGGAAAATTTTCTGAGCATGCAAAATGTTACCTATCTTGATTTTAATTGCTTGATTGGAAAGACAATAGAAATAGGTGTACTTATAAGTTTAGAGTCCTAACCCTGTGTAGATTTCTTTTGTTTGGTTATTCAACATATTTAACCAGTTGAAATACTCAGTTCTTTAAATGAAATATTAAACAGTGGTGCTATAATCCGGCAGTTTGTTAAATTTCGTAATTTCTATCAGAGGAGTTCTGCTAGTTTTCGAAAATGTTTCGATGGATTTTACTATCATAGTCCATGGTAAATCTGTTACCATGGTAAATCTACAATTCAAGGAAGTAATTTGATAACTTTCAAAATATTTTTAAAATGAAGTTTAGTGTAAAGTTGTGTGTCCTCCTCATGATTTAATGTTTTATGTTGTTATGGTAATGTTAAGGTTGAATTACAGTAAACCTGTCTTCAGCCGCCACTCAAAAAAGAAAACCAAAAATTGGTTTTCAAGACCCATTAAAAAGAAGACCACAAATTGGTTTTCAAGACCCATTTTGGCTTAATGCAGGTCAAAAGTATTGCAGAATGCTCCAAGAGAGCATTCTGCAATACTTTTGACTTTCATTAAGCTACCAGTTGTCATTAATCCCTTTGTTTTGTCTTTTTTTGAGTGGCCGCTAAAAACAGGTTTTACTGTACCATTCTTCCAAACTGAGTTACCATTTCACTGACTAGTTGTTGGAAACTAGTGAGAATGTTGGTAAGGAAACTATAATGTATCAATTTAAGTCAGAAGACCAACACCAAATGCTGTAAAGTAGATTAGGTCTCTAAGTGTTGCAATATACATAAACTGTAAATCCGGAAATTCTTGCGAGAATCTTAATTTTGCGAATGATGAGCGTTAAAAGACATACTTTCGACCGGAAAATTTCGCGACTAGGGTATGATTCACCTATATCAGTATCCAAAGAGTGATTTCGCCTTTTGGTGAGGATTTTATTTTCACGAAACTTCGTATGTGCGATGTTTCGCGAAAATAAAACCCTCGCAGAAATTTCCAGTTACAGTAAATTAGGATCTGCAGCTCTTTGAAACAAATCTCTTTTTTTTTCTTTTTTTTTTTTAAGGTTCTCCAACTTTATTTTATATTATACAAATACAGAAACATATTGTTACATATTTACAATTTCACATAATAATAAAATACAATCATGCTTGCTACTTTCTCTCCCTTTTCTCATTGTACACTAGTTTTCATTATAGCTTTGAACCAAATCTTACTTACTTAATCCTGGTTTGATATTTAGACTGCAGATAGTTTCCCAGTTCCTGGGGTAAGCTGCAGTTGGCTTGTCCTCACACCAGATCTCCATGCTTCTCTGTTCTGGGGATCGATACCTTCTAGGTTGCACACATCGATATCCGCTTTAACGTACTCACTCCAAGACTTCCTTGCTCTCCTAAGCCCTCTAGGGCCAGGGATTGCGATACCGGTAATTGAATTTGTCCAGGAAGATGCACGCACGACATGACCATACCATCTCAGACGTTTAGTTCTTAGTGCAACAGCTACCTCCTGAATCCCAAACTTTGTGAACAGGGTTTCCATGGTGACTTCATCATGTGGTTTGACACCGCAGATCCAGCGAATCATGGCTCTATCGTTTCTACGAAGCCTCTGTAAATTCGAGGCTGTTGGTGCCCAAGTTTCACTTCCATATAATAGGGCTGAGCGGAAGCAAGCACTAAACACTTTTCCAAGAGTTAAAGGTGACACATGCTTGGAAGTCAGTATTGGAAGTAGTTTCCTGAAATTTCCCCAGGCAGTAGAGCATCTTGTAGTAACTCCACCAGCGCGTAACATGTCCCCAAGATAGCAGAACCAAATCTTTGAACCAAATCATTGAACTGAAGAATTAGGTCATTGTGATGGAATTTGTGTAACAATTTTAGATAACTTTTCGTCCCTTTAAGATCCATGAATGGTGTTTTAGAACTTTCCTGATGTCAGTATGTTTGATCTAACCTTTTACTAATATGTTCATCATTTTATCCTACCAGTTTTTATAGTCCTACCCGAGTTAATTTCTTGGTTGTCTTATTCTGGTGTTTTACTATTTTCTCTAATTGTGAGTCTGGGTTAAGGTTGTGGATGTTGGTACTTTCAGTTTATATATCTTGGACATTTAGTGAAAAAATGAGTTTAATGATGTTCTGAGTGTTAATGTTTTTGTTTTTTTTAAGAAAGGTAGAACTGTGGTAATGTTTCTTTCCTTGATCTCTATTGTGTTAATACCCTCCTAGATTGTTCCATTAAATTCTTCTGTAGGTTTTATGTTGTCCTGTTGATATCAGTGGACTTTCAGATCATTCACTTTCAAACAGGCCTTTAGTTAAGAGTGCGTACCAGAAAAATAATTTTCTTATTCCTCAACCAAAACATATGTTGTGGGTACTCAAAAGAACCGTCTCAATGAGACGGTTCTTTTGAGCACCCAAAACGTGCTTAAAATTATGGGTAAGAAAATATTTGCAATTTTACACTGAAATTTTTTGTTTATCTAAACCTATAATGCTTTCAAACCATTCACTTCACTTCTTAAAGCTGCATAGTCTGTAACTTTTGATCTTTTAATTTTTGAAATAATGTTTCTATTTTTCAAGAACACAGTAAAAAACTAAAAATCAGGTATTCATTTTACCAATTTCGTAAATCTTTACAAATTATAAGCATCAAAACAACAGCATTTATGTTAAAACTTGACTGTCTATAATCATTGGAGGGACGCAAATAATTTCCAACAAGAGAAAAAACACCTGTTTTTAGAAGATAATTCACTTTTCCATGAAGTTTTCAGCTATAGTGAACAGATTTATTGTGAAAACTTAGCTTAATTCTGCTTTTACAAATGATTTAAAAAGAAAATAAAAATTTTTGAAAAATGTTCATAGTTGCAGATTTAGTCTCTTTAACTCTTGGTTGCCAGTTTTGAATATTAGCAAACAACATTTACAAAGGCTTTCTCATTGTTCCCTTAGAAAACAGGTTTGATAAATTATGTGAATTTCACATGAAATATCAAACTCTGGTTTCGAAGGAAAATGATCAGAAAAATGCAAAATTGTAGCTGGCTAATTTTATAAATTTTAATATTGCCATTTCAATGGTTGTTAGCTCTTTCCTTGCTAGTGGCGACTTTGTTAATGCTAGCGGCGACTTTTGTCAGCCCACTGAAAACTTTTACAAACAGTTTGGACCCAGATCAGGATTGACTGATGGTATTCCGCAGAGAATTTTTGGAAAATGTTAATTTTCAGCAGGTGACAATAAAAACATAAAAAATTACCCAGCATGCAAAGAGTAAATCTGCTGGATTACTTTTGTCTGACAAGAGTCAGTTTAAACATTTGTTGATTTTAAGAGGCTATCAGCTTTATTACTTAGGCTAATACTACCCAATTGCAGGTCAAATGTTAATTAATTTTCCAAAAATGGGACATTCCCGGAGAAAATGGAAATAATTCCATTATGCAAAAATCTTTCTTCAGGCGTGCATGCCCAGGTACCCAGTGGAGTTTGATTCTAGTATTGCGTTTGATGTTTCAGTTTATTCAATACTTTGTGTGATTGGGCAGCTAAGGGTCTGGTGGCACTGCATGGAAGCAGTTTTAGATAGTAGTCCTATGCCATAAGTTCAAACATCTAGTGTGCTGGCGCATTAAGGCACAGTCATGTTTATACAGCTAAGAATATATATTTGTAATATGGTATGTTCGATGTTAATTCTGAAGTTTCTGTGATTGAATTTATGGATTTAAATATTGAATTTTAGGAAAACAACTTCTTATCCATAATGACTAATTCTTGCTCTTTTATTTTTAGGAGTTTTATTTACTTATGCTTTGTATCATCATTTGAGTCTTGTCTATAACTAATGAATATTGTCTCATCACTTGATTAGTTGAACTTTGTATTGTTTCTTGATTTGTCGAATTTTGATCCTGATTCATTGTACTGAACTTTGTCTAGTCTTTTGATTCATTGAATTTTCATTGAACTTTGTTATGCCTCTTGATCCATTGAAGTTTGTCTGATCTTTGGATTCATTGAACTTTGTCTAGTTTTTGAATTCATTGAATGCCATGTCTTTTGATACATTGAACTTTGTCTAGTCTATTCATTCATTGAATGCCATGTCTTTTGATTCATTGAACGTTGTCTAGTCTATTCATTCATTTAACTGTATCTAGTCCTTTGATTCATTGAGCTTTGTTTAGTCTTTGAATTCATTCCTTGTTTTTTTATTAATCAACATTCTCTAGTCATTTGATTCATTGACATTTTCCTTGTCTTTTGATTCTTTGACATTTTCCTTGTCTTTTGGATCATTGACATTTTCCTTGTCTTTTGGTTCATTGGCATTTTCCTTGTCATTTGATTCATTGGCATTTTCCTTGTCTTTTGATTCATTGACATTTTCCTTGTCTTTTGGTTCATTGACATTTTCCTTGTCTTTTGGTTCATTGACATTTTCCTTGTCTTTTGGTTCATTGACATTTTCCTTGTCTTTTGGCTCATTGACATTTTCCTTGTCTTTTGGTTCATTGACATTTTCCTTGTCTTTTGATTCATTGACATTTCCTTTTCTTTTGGTTCATTGACATTTTCCTTGTCTTTTGGTTCATTGACATTTCCTTGTCTTTTGGTTCATTGACATTTTCCTTGTCTTTTGATTCATTGGCATTTTCCTTGTCTTTTGGTTCATTGACATCTTTCTTGTCTTTTGATTCATTGACATTTGCCTTGTCTTTTGATTCATTGGCATTTTCCTTGTCTTTTGATTCATTGACATTTGCCTTGTCTTTTGGTTCATTGACATTTTCCTTGTCTTTTGATTCATTGAACTTTGTTTAGTCTCTCATTTCACTGAAGTTTATCATCTGTCTGGTTTAATTGAGCTCGGTCTTGTTTTGTTTGATAGAACCTTTACTTCCTTAGATTAAGGGGATAACCCTATTCAGTCGGAAATTTAGTTTGACTGCGAAGAGGGAGCGGAGTGGTAAAACATAATTTCCAAACCAATATCCGATGATATACCTCCCCAAATGAAAATTTTGAATATGGTTATCCTCATTCTAATGTTTCCTCTCAAATTGAAGTGTTGCAAGCGGCATGTCATCCAACGATATGTGACGTAATTAATGACGTCAAACTATTTTTGACGTTATCTAAGCAGACATCGCCTTCATAAGAAAGTGCTTTAGAATCATTTATTGTTGTCTTGTCTTTAGTTTCATTTAACTTTGTCTAGAGTTTGACTCACTGAACTTAGTTTGTCTTAAAATAAAATATATACCAAAAGTTTTTTAATTCTTTGAACTTTTCCTTGTCTTTTGATTAATTAAATTTTGTCTATTCCATTTGTCTATTCGATTGATTCATTGAACTTTGCCTTGTCTTTTAATTTATTGAACTTTGTCTAGTCGAGCTAGTAGAGCTAGTTGCCTTGCTTTAATTATCTTCCTGATATCTTGTAAGTGTTCTGTGGCTCTTCCTCATAGTGATGTGGGTTGGTCTGCAGTGTGTGATTGTGGTATTTCCTGTTCATACTTACTTTTGGGGTGTTCAGGGAGCCCAAAGATCAGTTTCCAGAAGCATTTTGTGTGTTCTAGTGTCAAACTGGCTGTCTGGCTCCATGTAACAGTTGTATACTTAATAGCATTTAGTAGCTTGTATAAAATGTTGTGCATGTTCAAATATGGGCCTTGACAAGAGAAAACCTGTCTTTGGTGGTTTGCGAACAACAAAGGCGGAGACCAGCCTGCACATCCGAGCAGTCTGATCAGCGCCCTTGTTATTCAAATTTTGGAAAGTACCATCAAGTGAAATTTCACTGTAGCTGAACAGGCTGGTTTGAAACTCACTTTGTCTGAAACCCTGAAGACAGGTTTTGTGGCGATGAGGCCCATATGTTTCCATTGATCAATCTAATGTGATGGCCATATGTATTCAGAGAAGGAATTCGAGAAGCACTCTTGGCATTAATGGTAAATGTCTGGCAAGGATGTTGAATATGTCTAGTTTCTAGCAACTTCCAAATTTCCAACCTTTGGAGTTGCTGGGCTCCGTATGCTTTCCAAACACCCAAAACAGACCTTGCAAAAATGAACATGATGGAAAGGATGCTTCCAGACTGATTTCTGTATCCTCTCCTGATCTTTTCATTTATGCCACCAAATGCATAGCAAATAGCCAGAACTGCTCCAGTATTCTTTCCAAATATTTTCTGAATTGCTCATTCACTTCCAAAATGCACAGTATGTTCTGTATTCTTTCCGAACATCCTGAATGGACATAGAACATGAAGAATCATTTCTGAATGCTTTCAGAATGATGGTAAATTAATTCCAAATGTATGTGGAAAGCATCCAAAAGTGTCTGAAACCATATTCTAATGGACTTGATTTTGTAACTCGAAATCTGATTGGATAATGTCAAAAATTTGCAACAGTATATCCTGCAATATACTGTCGGAAATAGTTTAATGTCATTGATTACGTCACATTTGATTGGATGACGTGCGGCTTGCAACGCTCCAATTTGAGCTCAAACTGCAGAAGTGCATTAGAATGGGGATAACCATATTCAAAATGTTCATTTGGAGAGGTATATCGTCGGATATACGTTCGGAAATCACGTTTTACGGCTCCACTCGTGCGTCGCCCTAAAACTAAATTTCTGACAGTATATCCGACGATATACCTCCCCAAATGAAAATTTTGAATACAGTTATCCCCTAAATGACAACATTTTGGAAAGCAAACAGAAAGCATTCAGTGATACATCATGAAAACACATTGGAGGGACATTTAGTGAGTTCAAAAAATCCCACCAAAGTTTTGTATACAGAAACAAATGAGCCGCGGCATGAGATTTCCAACAATTTGACATTTTGACAAGTGTAGACTCGGACGAGCCTCTGAAGCCTCCTTTTTAAGCTTAGAAACTCCAAATGGTGTTCAGTCAGTAGCTTAATTAACAATCATAGAATACTCAAGCGACTAGCAAAGGCTCTGATTAGACTGTGCGTATGCGCAGGCTGATCTGAGGCTTTGCTGGTCCCACAAACCACATTTTTGGAAATCTCATGCACATGAGTGATTCAAATGGAAGCTCATTCCATTTTGGTCAATATGAACATCCATTAAATGTCAAAGTTGCATCAGTAATCTAAAGATTTACAGCCAGTCCATTTATTGCCATCATAGATTCACCTGCTGAATGAACCTTATAGAGTTTGTAAAACAGGATCGAAGTAGATTTAGAAGGTTTTGATGCAGTGTTTCAAGTTGTATGTAAGATTTCTATAGCAGGAAATTAGAAATTATTTATGAACCCTGAAAAAGAAATTGATTTGAATGAAAACTATATAGGAAAAAATTACCTATCCAAATTTGCTATGTGGTGCTATTCACTCCTCAGTAGACAAACAATATGGATGAATATCATGGAAGAAATCTGTACAAAATGGAAACTATTCTGGAACGTCCCCTCTGGACCAATCCCTTGACACATGAAGACTATCCCCTGGAACTTTTGGATCGACCTAAAACTAGAAGAGACTATAGTACAACAATTACACCGACAGTACCAATTAGGGTAAGCAAGATGGAGTGTTGTCAATTTTTTTGTCAGTGTTCGCTCTTGCATTGTTTTTCGACACAATCATCTTCTGTTTTGCGACAACTTATTCTTGGTAAACCAGGCTTAACCCATTCCATTACTCTTTGTGATTGAAGAGTAACAGAATGGGTTAAGCCTGTGTTACTGAGGATGGCCATTACCGTAAGAGTAAAATAATGAGCGAACCATCAAAACTCTAAAAATTGATCTTTGACATGTGATTTCCAACAATGTAGCATTTTGACAAGTGTACACTCAGACGAGCCTGTGCAGCCTCCTTTTAAGTTTAGAAACTCCTAATGATGTTCTGTCAGTAGCTTAATAGTCATAGAATATTCAAGCGACTTGCAAAGGCTCTGATCAGACTGGGCATATGCGCAGACTGGTCTGAGCCTTTGCTGGTCGCACATACCACATTGTTGGAAATCTCATGCACTGGCTCAAATAATGAGCGAGCCATCGGAACTCAAAAAATATAATAATCATCAAATTTTGTAAAATAGCAAGTCTTGCATTGACAATTAGTCCACTTCTTAATTGATTGTAGTTATGAAATTTAACTATTTAAACAATTTCGGCTTGTCAGGACAATTTGATAGATGGATAACTGATTTGCATAAAACTTCATGGAAAATTAGTAAGAGACTCAGGACACATAGTCATAAACTGTGGCAAACATTGTAGACCCAGAATATGATATTGCTTTTACCATCTGGGTGTCCAATGTTTGCTTTGATATTAGTGAGACAGTGTCTACCAAATAGAATCAAGATTTTCTTTGAATCTCATTTTGGAATATAGTCTTGAAAAAAAAAAAGGAAAAGAGAGAAGGATTTTATTCTGATATGGTAATTAGGAACTTCACTTAAAACTGTGCTTACTGTACTAGTTGTTATTTAAAGATCTTGTGATTGTTGGCTCTAATGATTTGTCAGCGCAGTTCATTAAAATAATTTCCCATTATAAAAAGATTGGCTATAACATTAATGTATGCAACAGACTGCATGCTTGGTGGTCAACCCAATCATGGTTGGCAACTTTGCTTTCCTCTTTAATTGCACGCTGATGGGTCGGACTTCAGACTCTATGATAGTTCCGACTTGAAGACTTATCTATTGATGAGATGGTTGGGGCCTGATGCTTTGGCTGTTTGTCGGGCCCACCGGGGTTTACCTGTTGGATATCTATTGCTCTGGTATTCAGTTTTATTTACTTTTGCTTTATCTCCTTGTTATACCTTGATTTATATGTTTTAGGAGATTTTGCATTGAAAAGTTAGGGGTCTTTCATGCAAACCAAATATCTATGTGTCTTGATCCACATCTGAATTAAGGGTGAGGTTGGCGCTGTGAAACCTGTTTAAGCCCTCCAGTAAAATATTTTACTGACCGTTCCAAGGCAGTACTTCTTTTGTGGATCTTTTATGTTTTTTTCTGTCTTGTGTTTACTATGTCTTTATGCGTGTCTATTTAAATATGTGCTTTTTGGGCACCTGCTGGGAAAGGGCTGACCTCTTGGCTCTCATTTGTGGTGTCTAACTGTGAATTTGTCACTTTCCCATTGATATCATGGGTCAGGTGTGGTACTTGATTGTATCGATTCCTGATCTTTGCACCCTTACTTACTTTGTGAACCTTCAAAAATATTTTTAAAACTCTTCATGATTTAAATGACATTGATGAGAAAACTAAAATGCTGAAAACCCCATCATAAAATTCCAACCGAGTTAAAAGTTATGCAAGTTTTAAAATTATGCGAAGTAGCATATAAGCCCCGCCCACATTATTGTTTCAAGATGATTATTTCAAAATGTCATATTTTATGTAGTGTGCTTTCTAAGTAATTAAAAAAAGCATAATTAAGCTTTTTTGCAAATGTTGTATTTTATCATATTGAATCATTTTCAGCAAATAAGATATTGTATAATGTTAAAATAAATAAAATATATTGAATTTAATATTTCAAAAAGCTCAAATGACGTACGTCATATGAGCCTCTCGCATATTTTCATCTAATTGAATTTTGAAACCTTCATAACTTGGTAACTATTATGAATTTTTTTATGGGGCTTTCGCCATTCCGTTTCTCTCATTCCTGGCTTTTCAATCAATAGGAGTTTAAAAAATTGGTTTTTTTATAAGATTCACAAGACCTTTAACTCACAGCCTTGTTGGTTGATATGACTTGTTAGTCACTGCTTTGTTCTTTTTTCTTAGTCAGTTGTTAGTTATCACATACAGATACCTTTGCTAGGTTGATTTGACTTTATAGTTAGTGACTGCTGACTTATACATGTAGTACTTGATAAGTCAGCTGGTTAGTTCAATGTCAAAACTAAGCAGGTACCTCTGACTCACCTATTCTTTAGCTTTTAGTTAATTCAAGTAGGCTTTATGGTCAGGTCATATTGGTTAAGCCATCTTAATCTTGAATTAAATCATCAAACCAACATGAAACTGTATAATTTTATTTGTCAGCCAAAAATTTACATATTTTAATAGTTTGGAATATATTCATCATTCCAATAAGGCTGTTGGATTGCTTGCTGTATTATCTATTATTATCTATAACATTTGGACAGAGAGACAAGATTTTGAAATGGGTACACACAGCTATGCATTGGGATCTGGATAAGCTTGTCTTAGACTTTGATTCTGATGAAACTTGGAAGAAATTTATTTGAAAATGAGCCGCGACATGTGATTTCCAACAATGTGTCATTTTGACAAGTGTAGCCTCAGACGAGCCTTTGCAGCCTCCTATTAAGCTTAGAAACTCCAAATGATGTTCGGCCAGTAGCTTAACACTCATAAAATATTCAAGCGACTAGCAAAGGCTCTGATCAGACTGGGCGTATGCGCAGGCCGGCTGGTCTGAGCCTTTGCTGGTCGCACATACCACATTGTTGGAATCTCATGCTGCGGCTCATATGTTTTATTTTTATGGGGAAGTGCTGAATAAGTAAATGATATGCATGCTCTATACTAATTGAAATCAACTTTTTTTTTTGCAAAAATAAGAGATAGTTTGTATTAGCCTTTTCAGTACTCATGTAAGATCCTCAAAATCTTTGAGAAATCTTTTGATGCAAATCCAGTGCAATACATCATAAAAAATGAAAGGTCATTTGGTCATTCTGTCAATTCTGCATATATCACAATATTTCTGAGCTACAGATAAAGGCTTTTAGACCAATCCGTCTGAGTATTTAGAGTATGGTACCTGCATATTCAGAATCTCACAAAATATATGTTTTTAAAATTTTGCTTCATATTATGAGTACTGGGTACTTTGCGAAATCAACTTAAAGCTGCATAGTCTGTGACTTTTGATCTTTTAATTTGAGAAATAATGTTTCTATTTTTCAAGAACACAGTAAAAATACCAAAATTCAGGTATACATTTTACCTTTTTCGTAATAATTAACAAAATATTAGGGCCAAAACAACAGCATTTATGTTAAAAATTAACTGTCTAGAATTATTGGAGGGACGTAAATATTTACAAACAAGAGAATAAACACCTGTTTTTATAATTTAATTCACTTTTCCATGCAGTTTTTAGCTGTAGAAATTAGAATTTATTGTGACAACATAACTTAATTCTACTTTAACAAATGATTTACAAAGAAAATATTTTTTTTTCGAAAAATGTTAATAGTTACAGACTATGCAGCATACAAGAATACATAGAACATAAAAAAGCTGAAACTTGTCTAGGTTTCTGAAATCATACAGGTGTCCGAACTACAGACCTCCAGATGAAAGGGAGGTATTTATAAAATATTTTTTGTATTTTTCTCAATCAAAACATGTGTTGTGGGTACTCTTAAGAGCCATCTCATTGATAAAATTCTTTTGAGATCCCCAAAAAAAGGACAAGATTTTAACCCTTAAAGCGCCAATCACAACTGCAGCAGATGACAAATTTTGCGATACTTTTCCCAATTTTCGACAAAAATAAGGTATGATATTACATGCGAATCGTCTGCCAGCAGAAGATTCTCATGAAGTATCATGCCTTATTGGTTATTTTGAAAAAGCGGCAAAATTTGAAATTGTCGTCTGCTGCAAATTGTAGGTGGCGCTTTATGGGTTAAGCTCAAATTTTTTGCTTGTCCTGACCTCTGGAAATATGAATGAAATTATTATTATATTTGGGCCTAAGGGAAATTTCTCATAAATGAAAAATAAACATGTATACAAGGTATTTGGTTTTAGTGTCCAAGTCAGTAAAAAGCTGAGATTTTTCTTGCGATAGATGGGTCCAGCATGTACCAGTTGTCACCTATAAATCAACAAGGACCTCAGATGTCCCCTGGCTTATTAATTTTACCTGTATTACACATTATCTTTAAAATTCACTGTATATACTCACTTAGAAGAGTGTCTAAAATAGTGAGTATGATCAGGAAATACCACAATCACTAACCGCAGACAAACCCATGGCACGGCGAGGAAGAGCCACATGACCATCAGGAGACGTACACCAGGAAGACAAACTATGCAAAGCAACCAGCTCTCTCTTCCCCATCAAGATGATTGCAAAACTAGAATGGACATAAAGTAACGTATACAACAAAACATAGAACAATTACAGACTCCCACAATGGGAGTAACAATAAACGAAAAGTCAACAACAACAAAACCACCACCTTAGAACGGACAGCAGCCTAAGCCACCGGGCTAAGTACAGTTGACTGGTTAGTCTGGTTAACTAGAAGTCCTTTGTTCGCGAGTTACAGTACTTTGAGTTTGTAGGATTTTGTTGCACATCTTATTTCATAGAGGATCTTACATGAGCGCTCATGTATTATTGAATTTGTTTAATGAGTTGAGGGAAAAGATAAAATGGGTTCAATAAATTCAGTAATACAGGAACACATATATATTTGATTCTTTTTGTCTATGGCACATAGAAATCGCATTTTTTGAATCAAATTTTTATCATCAAAACATTTAAAGCTGCATAGTCTGTGACTTTTGATCTTCTAATTTTAAAAATAATGTTTTTATTTTTCAAGAACACAGTAAAAATACTCAAATTCAGATAAACATTTTACCATTTTCGTAAATCTTAACAAGTTATCACTATCAAAACAAATGCATTTATGTTAAAATTCAACGGTCTAGAATTATTGGAGGGACGCAAATAATTACCAACAAGAGAAAAATACACCTATTTGGTAAGATAATTCA
Organism: Loripinus fragilis; assembly: GCA_964019695.1. Classification (NCBI taxonomy): domain Eukaryota; kingdom Metazoa; phylum Mollusca; class Bivalvia; order Lucinida; family Lucinidae; genus Loripinus; species Loripinus fragilis. The sequence goes on from OZ026525.1 coordinate 1,017,553, forward strand.
CTTTTCCATGCAGTTTTCAGCTGTACTGAACATTTTTATTGTGAAAACATAGCTTAATTCTACTTTTACAAATGATTTAAAAAGAAAATAATTTTTTTCGAAAAATGTTCATAGTTACAGAGTATGCAGCTTTAAGATTTTGCCATATATATGTTGTTACGGCCGTCATTACATTATGTTACTGAGTATGTAAACCACTGATGGCGGTTGAAAGATTTTAATAAATGGCGTTACACCACTCCCAGATGGGACATCTTACAATATTTCCTATCAAAGTTCAACTGGTGTAATGCTCAAGTTTGAGCGAAGCCAGTATGATAGAAAGAAAGAAAGCTACCTGCTTTATATCCCTTAAAGGTTGTTTCACTCATTATGTGCAGAACCAATAATGGGGCGGGGGTGTTGGGGGGAGAGGTCATCTGCTGATAACCTTTGCAAGATCAATCCAAACAGTTTGACATTCTGATTTTATTTTGAAGAAAAAAATTATGACTCTTTGCATACTGGTCTTGTCGGCTGATAAACTTTGCAAACAGTTCGGACCTAGACCAGGTCCGACAAAATGTTGGGCCTGATCTGGATCCAAAATGTTTGACACTCTGATGGTATTCCTGAAAGATAGATTGATAGATTTTTTCTTTGAAAAAGTTGATTTTGAAAAAAACAGCAGACAACACTTAACTTTTGATATACCTGGAAATCATTTCTAGACAGGCCCGACAAAATGTTGGGCCTGATCTGGATCCAAACTGTTGGTATTCCTGATTTTTTTTTCTTTTTTGGAAAAAGTTGATTTTGAAAAAATCAGCAGACGACAATTAACTTTTGATATACCTGGAAATCATATCTTATTCGTGTATACACAGTAGGCTGGTGTCACCTTGTAGGTGTATAAACTGAATGTCCAACACATGGTGACATATTCTATATTTGCTTGAGTGAATATTGTTTCTCATTTTCTCTATTTTCCATCAGTAGTGTGTTCATTAATAGGTGGATTATGGAATGAAGAAATCAAAGCACTGAGAGTACTGATGGGGACGGCTGTATTTAAGCGTGCAAGTCTTCAAATAGGGATATTTTTAGTTTGATACCTTTTGTACAACCTGCGATTTACCTAACAAGAATGGTTAACTAAAACCTTACAACAAAAAAGCCAAACAAGGAACAAGAAAAAAAAAATAGAAGAAACAATAAACAATTAATCAACATCAAAACCACTTCCTTAGAACTGGCAGCATCAAAATTTGAAACCACTTGGTTCCTATATAAATTGTCATTTCTTATTTGTATCTACATCACACGGAATTAGATATGAATTGATGTACTGCCATATAACGGACACGGTAAACAGTTTTACTATAGACTATTAATGGTTATGCATACGTATCTACAATATAAGACTATAGGTACTTAATTGCTGAAGGAACAGGACTTACTCTCATACTTTAGTATCATCGTCCATTTGTATGTACATATGGTCAAATTAAGATACTATTCTTTCTCAGCTTTTGACTTCAGCAGAATCCATCTAGAGTGAAGATCTGTCCAGTAAAATTAATTTAGGCACCAAGTGGTTTCTGCTGCTGTCAGTTCTGAGACAGTGTTTCAGTGTTGACATAATGTCGGGATCATATCTCTTGTATTATTTGAAGTAGGAATGCCAAAATTCGTGAATTCATGTATCTTGGGGTCACGGAGCGTCGCGTACCCTACCTTAACATATGCCCTCAGATCTAGAAAAATCGTGTCACGAGCATAAATCCTATATTATATGATATAGGAATCCCGAATTTGGTTTGTGGACACATCCTGGGGGTCAGGGAGTGTCGAATATCATTCAGTGTCACTGTTACCTTGCTTTCGGGCCTCAGTTTTAGAAAAAAATATCATAAAAATGGGCTGTCCAATGTTGTCAAATAACGTTCCATAATTGTGTCGCATGCTAGATCCATTATCATAACATATCTTGTTCACGATAGACTATAAATGGCCATGCATAAGCCGGGTACTTAAAATCCAGCCACATAAAAAGAGTAGACCTATACGCGATGGAAGCACGTTTTAAATGGTAAACAATTACAGCTCTGACGTTTATATCTCAGAGCTTTGAACCATTGTAAATGGACAGGCTCGAGAAGTTAAAAATTGAAGCATGCAGTGTGCATGAATACATATTATAATCAGGTTAAACGACCGCCAGCTTTTTTTAGGCTAATACTTGTTTCATAATTATTACCTGCGTGGCCTCAGCGAAAGCAGGTCTAGTAGTAGGTCCACTCTGTCCGTTCGTACTCACAAATGGACTCTCGTTGGGTACTTTAAATTTCCGAAATTTCTTGGTACTTTAAATTTCCAAAATCAATTACGGAATAAACCTCATTTGCATATAAAGGGAGCTAATGCCTCGGTTACATTTGCCTTACGACGAGTATACGATGCCCGTACGATGTCCAAATCACCGTTTCCGTACCGCCTCCACAGGGAGACCTTGCGATCATCGTACGGATTTACGGGCATCGTACACTCTTGCGATAGTCGTAAGGAGCCCGCAAGGTCGCCGTACGATGCCTTTGCAGGGCCCATAAAATCGTATGGACATCGGACGGTCGTCCTGCGGTAACCCTTAGGCGATGGCACGATGATCGTGCGTTCGCCTTGCGACGTGTCAACAATTTCCCGGAGAGTTATCAGTAGCTGTTTGTTTCATTTCAATATTTGTCTTCAGGTGATGTTTCTTATACCACCACTCAGTGTGACTCAATATGGACACAGTTCAGTTTGCTGATGGAAGCAGTCTAATCATGAGCGGATCCGGATCCAGAGGGGGGGGGCAGGGGGTCCGGACCCCCCCCCCCCCCCCCCCCCCGGAAAATCACAAAAATATAGTTTTTTTATCAATACTGGTCCAGATCCCGTAGAAAATCTCAAAGCTAAACATGTACCAAGCCAGCATTACATGACGGGCCAGCATCGGTCCGCCAGCGAAACGCCATTTAAAATGACGTTTTGCTAGCGGGCCAATAATGACCCCCGCTTTTAGTGGTATTTGGATCCTCTCGCCCTTATCAAGTAAAAAAAGTTGAGTTGGACCCCCTCTGACATAACTTTCTGGATCCGCGCATGCTAATCAGGGCCCATAGAGTATGTTTCCATGATAAAATTATCTGAAGAGCAATTCAAAATATGCACCTAACGTGAAATGCATATGCATTTTCAGTATATAAAATGCTGGTTGGATAAGGGATAAGATTAAAAAAAAACCAGATATTTTTGTGATTTATAACTCTGGGATTTGAATTTGAGTATTACTTCAAGGAATAAAATCTCGAAGTGAGAAGATGTGACTAGTTCGAACATTGAAATTTGAATGAATAAATGTTCTACAAAATGTATTTTACTGAAAACGAATGGCAAATGTGCTGACCAGGCCGAGTGGAAGAAAGTGCATTCTGATCAGTACCTTTGCTGTTCGCATGCAACGACTTCATTTTTGCTTATGACGCAGATTTTATGTGTTGCTGGCCGTAGAGTGCCTTTGAATGATTAAACTGAATAAAACCATAATAAGCGTTTTAGTCTACGCTGATACAATAAAAGCATCTTTATATTTTCAATTAAAGTGCTACTTTTCGAATTATAAAAGTGTACTATAAAAAAGTGGTTGCAATATTCTGTGATTTAAACTTTATGAAAACTGCAGAACTTAGAAATCGACATTAAAATATACACAAAGGTATCACGCTGTTTCATACCTTGGGACCATGTTCAACTAAAACACTAGCCTCTTCACATCACGATTTGTGATCACATGACTTTGAAACATAGTTCAAATGGAATGCAAAAATGAACATGGATAGCCGTTTGAATCCATGCACATAATTACACGACAATTGCACAGTCAGCGTACCGACTCCTTGCGACTTCCGCAAGGTCATCGTACAGGCATCGTGCGATTTATATAGGGAGGTCGTGAAGATAACACGATGATTGTACGATAACCTTGTGGTTGTCGTACGATATCCGCAAGGTCTCTGTAAACTTTTGATCTAGTTTGTCGCCGAAAGAAATCGTAAGGTGATCGTAAGCAATGTAAACACATACGTCGTAGCTTTTAGCCGCCTACGATGCCGAAAAAATCGTAGAGAAAATCGTAGACAAATAAATCGTACGACGACCGTAGCAAATGTAACCTAGGCATTATAAACTCAAAATGAAGTTTATTCCGTTAAACTTTTCTGGGATTTGTTGGGTACTTACGCTTTATTGGCAACCAACAAGAATCCATTTGTTAGAGAGTCCGTCTTTCCGTCTGTCCATCCATCCGCAATACTTTTAGGGTGCCTAGTTTTTGTAATCTGTAACTCCAAAAGTTTTCATTCATTTTTATTAAAACTTTGCATAGTGATTGTTCACATATAGAAGATGTGCACCTCCTATTTTGTGCATAATTCATGAATATCAAGTTTCTTATTTTTGAGGGGCGTTGCTCTTAGACATATTTTCTGTCCAGAATGCTAAGATGGTGTCTGGTCTTTGTAATCTGTAACTCAAACACTTTTCATTCCTTTATATTCAAACTTTGCATAATGATTGTTCACACATTGAAGATGTGCATCTCTTATTTTGTGTTCATTTGAAAAATATTTTCTCAATTTTTGACGGGTGTTGAACTTAGAATTTGGTGGTCTTAAATCATCATTGCCGACCCCTGTGAGCTGAGAAGAAACAGAAAAAAATAATATAAAATTATGCTGTTTCGAATCAAACATGATTTCGTGTTAACCCGTAGTAATGTTGTAGATGTGCAACCTGATTTGTTGAGTCTTCTCTCGATATAGAATCATAGGTCTAGATTAGCAAACAATTCCAGCGTAATAGTGAGAATGTTTTCTTGTCCATCAGTTTTAATATTTGCTTTGGGTACTCAAAAGATGAGACAGTTCCATTTTGATTATCCACAACATATGCCTTGGTAGAGATTTAAACATATGTTTGGATGCTTTAAAGAACCGTCTTATTGAGACAATTCTTTGAGTACCCGCAACTATGTTTTGGTTGAGAAATAGAAACTGTCCACCGCCACCGCCGATGGGCCGAAATATGTGTTAATGCATTGATGGTGAGGGTTCAAAAAGCTGCTATATGCATTTTAAAAAAAAAAGCTAATGCTTGTAAAAAATAAACTTGGCTTCACTAGAAAAATATGACCTCAAAATGCATTAGAATCGCTTTTACGGACATTTTGAATTAGAAATATTTCTTTAGGGAGGCCCTACCCCCAACGAGAGGGGTCGTTTCTCTCGTGCTCCCCCCTCCCACCCCTACACACACACACACACACACACACACACACACACACACACACACACACACACACACACACACACACACACGCGTGCCTTTGACACTCGAAAGACGCATACTACATTTCAAGATCGTACCAGTTTTCAAAAGTCGACAACGACCCTTGAGTCAGTTAGCAGCCTATATTGATGAAAGCATAGGCAGCATTATACCTCCATGAAATGGCATTTTCTTGATAAAAGTTTTATTGAGGATTTTCATAACCTTGAAGTGAGCATTGAAATAACGCAACGATGGTTGCACCCCGTTGTTGTATTTACTGGTGCAGACTCGCCAGAGCCTTCGCTGCTCGTATAAATAGGACACAAGTCGTCATTTGAGCCAACGCAAAAAATTTTGGTACAGTGACGAAGGCTCAGTTGAGCCTGTGCAAATGTGCAGACTCACCAGAGCTTCGCTGAAGTCATATATGACAGCGAAAGCGCATTTCGGGCCAGCAAGAGAGTTTGGTACTTATTAGATTGTCGAGTGACAAAAGGCTCAGGTGAACCTGTGCAGCCTTGTGAATATTCACCAGAGCCTTAACTCGCTGCTCGCATAAATGACACACACACCGCCGATCGAGCATGCACATGGGATTCTGATACTGTTACGAAGGCTCAAGCGAGCCTGTGCAAATGTGCAGACTCACCAGAACCTTCGCTTCTGGAACACAGATTTCCATTTGAGCCACCACATGATATTTTGGAACTGTGATGAATCATTAGGTGAGCCTGTTCTTTAGAGCATTTTCTGCTTGCAAAAATGACACCGAAATCGCCATTTGAGAGAGCACGAGATTTTGACACTTATCGCATTGTGAAGTGACTACGGCTTTGGCGAGTCTGCATATTTGCGCTGACAGTTTCGTCTGAGCCTTTGCAACAGTATTAAAATGTCGCATGTTTGATCAAATGGTGATTGGGTTGTCGCTAATACGAGCAGCGAATGCATGACGAGTCTGCACATTTGCCTGAGACACTCAACAATGCGACTGCGAAGGCGAGTCTGCACATGTTTGCGCGGAGTCGCCCGAGTCTTCGTCACTGGACAATGCCTTAAGTACCAAAAGGTCGTGTTGACTCAAATGGTGATATGGTTCACATTTATGCTAGAAACGAAGGCTCCGAGAAGTCTGCACATTGTACAGTCAACAGGTTTAGATTTTATTTACCTTTTGGCTTTTGCATTTTCCAGGGTGCATCAAATGGGAAAATGTATTAAATTGTAAAAATTAAATATAAAATCACAGCTGGGATATTTATAATCAAAACTTCGAACAAATATTAATGCAATTGGACAAGTTTGAGAGGTTCAAACACAAGTATGTAGTGCGTAAGACGACTTACAATCATATCGCTAAACGACCGCTAACTTTTTTAAAAAGCCAATTCTTGTATATGTATCAACTGGTTCCCTGCTCACGTGGTCGCTAATTATATAAATTTTTATTATTGCGCGATAATAATTTACATATATTTATGATTGGTTTTTTGAAATCGAGCAGATAAATCTCAAATACTGTAGATCTAGACCTATTTTTAAAAAGACAAAAACAACAACGACAATAAAAAACACGAAACAAGTTGGAACTATTTTTACGCGGAAGCTTCTTAATAGGCGTTGTTAGGATCGTATTAATCCCTTATCATGCGGCTTGGTAATGCCCTGTTTTGAATACAATGTAGATCCATATCAGCCGGCTTCTCAGAAAGTAACTGATCCAGAATCAACTGTTTACCACTCTGCCTCTAAATCAACCATTTAACCTGATACTTTGCAACAAATATGCTGAAAAATTGGGATTAATGGTAACATATTGATGTGTTCAACAGTGCAAGAGCAAATTACGACGTGTGGTCAAAACGCTATTGTTAAAATTGGGGAACGGACTAACATCCGTCCCCAAAAAGGAGTTTTTGGAAATAAATGAGATGTGCTGATTCAAGTGATAGTGCCTTGATAAAAAATTTAAGATTCTAATTGGGTTAATTATTTAATTGATTACTTACTGGACTTGAGAATACCTTGAATGCTTTTCTTCTATATTGGATTACATACGCAACATGTAGTACATATCATATATTTATTCTGGACGTAATTAAGAGCTCCATAGGCTGCGATCAGTCTGCACAGTGATGAGCGATAAGGCCTTAGTTTGACCATTATGGAACATACTTTTAAGGGAGCACAGTGGCTCAGTGGTAGAGTGCTGGACTCAAGACCGAGGGGCTGCGTGTTTGAGCCTCACCAGCGTCACTGCGTTGTGTCCTTGAGGAAGACACATTAATCCTAGCTTAGTACTGGTTCAACCCAGGAAGTCCCGTCCCTACTTAATTGAAAGATTGTTGATGGGACGTAAAGAATCCAATCAAACAAACAAACAATACTTACTTTTAAGGATTATTGTCCCATATAAGGTTGTGCATCAATACATGCTAGCATATATACACATTGTATACATCTATACATTTAACATGCAAACAAATTTTTAATCAACAAAATTAAAATCCAAAAAGTCTACTGCCTTTTTTTATTTTAAATTTGGACCTCTTATTAAAAAAAGAGGGTGACACTTTCAATTAGTAACTTATCATCCTTTAACAAATTTGGCATTTTTCATCAAAATTTGGCATATTGCATCTCGAACAGGTTCTTTTGTGAGATTAGGCAAAATGCCTGAACTGTGTCAAGAACAATGGGAGTAACGAGTAAAAAGATAGACTATGCCTATGATATAGTTCACCCGGTAGAATCGTATATATTCATATATCTATTGTGTGCTATCGGAGTAATAATAGGAAGCGTAGGGTTTTGTCTGTGTTGGCACGTGTATAGAAATATTCGTCGGAGACATTTCCAGAGTGAAACACAAACTGTTCAGTTCCAACAAGATAATCCAGATTACACTTCACGATTCTAAGTTACATCTACAAAATTCAGAAAATACTAATACACCCACTAAGCCCGGGCCTCAAATTCAGGTGTCTTGAAAGCCAAAGGGCTCTCTCTAACTATTCAGTATTTACCCTTGATCCTAAATGCAGTTATTGCCTGGTCTGAAACAGCATAAACCCAGATCAGCCTGCCCCTGAAGGAGCAGTCTGATCAGGGTTTTCATTTATCTTTTTTTACACATCCAATCAGACAGTAAATTCATATATCTTACACCGAGGAGAGCCACTGTACTCTGAAGTTCATTGATGAGAGGCTGTCCCTCCCCCCACACCCCAGCCCCTCCATCTATATGCTTTTGTCATCTGCTTGCAATCTTTGCAAACAGTTACAACTCAGATCCCGCTCGATAAAACATTGGCTCTGATCTTGTTCCAAACTGTTTGACATTTTGATGAAATTACTTTAAGAATGATTTCAAAAAGTTGATTTTGAACAAAATCTGCAGACGACAAAACAGAAAATTTTTCCCAGCATACAAAGAATGGTCACTGTATGAGAACTCCGGTTCACTGTACCAGTAGTCAGGTGCACTGCACCAGTAACCAAGTGCACTGTACCAGTAATCAAGTGTACTGTCCCAGATGTCAAGTGTACTGTACCAGTTATCAAGTGCACTGTACCAGTAATCAAGTGCACTGTACCAGTAATCAAGTGCACTGTACCAGTAATCAAATGTACTTTACCAGAAGTCAAGTGCAGAGGGAGCGCAGTGGCTCAAGGGTAGAGTGCTTGACTCGAGACCGAAGGGCCGCAGGTTCCAGCCTCACTGGCGTCACTGCGTTGTGGTCCTTGAGCAAGACACATTTATCCTAGCTTAGTACTGGTTCAACCCAGGAAGACCCGTCCCTATATAACTGAAAGATTGTTGATGGGACGTAAAGAATCAAATCAAACAAAACAAAAGTCAAGTGCACTTTACCAGTACTCAAGTGCACTGTAGCAGTAATCATGTACACCATACCAGTAGTCAAGTGCACTATACCAGTAATTAAGCGCACTGTACCAGTAATCAAGTGTACTGTACCAGTTGTCAAGTGTACTGTACCAGTTACCCAGTGCACTGTACCAGTAATCAATTGCACTGTACCAGTAATCAAATGTACTTTATCAGAAGTCAAGTGCACTGTACCAGTAGTCAAGTGCACTGTAGCAGTAATCAAGTACACCATACCAGTAGTCAAGTGCACTGTACCAAAAGTCGAGTGCACTGTAACAGTTGTGTGGTGCATTGTACAAGTAGTCAGGTGCACTGTACCAGTAGTCAAGTGCACTGTACCAGTAATCAAGTGCACTGTACACTAGCAGTTGACACATAGGAACATATTGATTGTGCATCAGTCCTCAACCACTTCAACTTCAGAATATTTTCAGAGACCCGAGAGTACAGTGGTTCTATGGTGTGTTTTGTTTTTTTGAATTGATGCCCTATGTCCCTGCAGTCAACAATTTTTCTGTCAAGTTGGAATGTTTCCTGATGTGACTGAAGAATTGTTGACTTAGATGTAAAGCATCAACTCAAACAAATCAGACAAAGTAAATATAATGTTATTGCATTTTTTGCCAACATATATGGGCCCCCGACACGAGAAAACCTGTCTTCGGGAATTTGCGACAACAAAGGCGCAGATAGGTGCAGATCAGGCTGATCTGCGCGCAGTCTGATCAGCGCATTTGTTATTCACCTATTGGAAAGTATCATATCTAGGGTGCTATGAACAAAATTTCATTTTTCTAGCTAGTCTCTGTAGCTGAGCAGGCTTGTTTGAATCTCACTTTGTCATTAGCCCTCAAGACAGGTTTTCTCACAATGAGGCCCATAAATATATACTGTTCTAGTGGTCTTCGACAACAAATTTAAGTCACTCGAAGATGCTTAGTACTTCTTGTCATAAACCTTTCCCACTGGCTGTGTGGCATTGGTAAATTTTGGGGTCCATGTCACATGAGGCATTATCAGGGTGCATGGTATATATTCTATGTCTACCTGTAGCATTACTGCTTTCAGTGCTGAGGCAGTTTGATCTATAGTAAGGCAAGGGGCTTACTGTGCTTCAGTAGGTGGGATTGAAGATGAACTTAACTCTCTCTTTCTCTTCTCATCTTCTTTTTTTGAGATAACCAACCAGTCTGAAATATTGTTGACTGGGCCGTTTAATAATGTTTACAAAAAAGATTTCTAATCATTTAATATGTTCGAAATGATAGGGGTTAAAAGTTACATACGAGCAGGCCTCCAGATAAGAGTGTATAATTAAAAATTCATATTAATATATTCAACCAAACATATACCTAAAAGAACTATAACATTGAGATGGGTTTTTTTGAGCACTCTAAACACATGTTTTATAATTTTATGCTCAAAACATTCACTTATCTTTATGAGGTGAATCATTAGTTCTGGGGTCAATAATGGACTAAATTATTTTTAAGGAAGAATTAAAATTTAATTCATAGCACAAGATAAGACACTATCATTTTTCAAAACAAAAATGTTTTTATTTTGGTTATTTCACCATTAAAACATTTTATGTGGTACTAAATTAGAAGCATCTCATAGAAACTCTTCCTATGAGTACCCAAAACATGTATTTTTATCGAATATTCAAAAAAAAATGGGGATTTTTTTTCTTCTAATCTCGGATTAGGTTTTTAACAATGAATTTCATTATTTCGATTACCAGCTCTCAGTTAGAATAGAATGTTTATATTTAGAGCCATCAGTGCATGAAATAGTAAAGTATGTCGAGACGTATCGAGTGAAAAATCTAAATGTTTTCTAATTGTGTACAGGTAATCGAGAACTCGTGACTTACTAAAAGTAAAGATACGAGATAAAGACTTCACTAGCTTAGGGGTAATAATATTTTATGCGGTAACTTAATGAGTCAGGTAAAATGTCAAGTATTTGCATCTGTAATGTAAACAAGAAAGAGAAAATTCAAGCAAATTTTAATTTTGTTGTCTCAGCTGAGGATCAAACCAGGAACGCCAACTTTTTCTGACAGCTCCTTTAGTTAAGAGTGTGTAACAAAAATTTAATTTTCTTATTTCTCAACCAAAACGTATGTTGTGAGTACTCAAAAGAACCGTCTCAATGAGACAGTTCTTTTGAGCACCCCAAACATATGTTAAAATTGATGGGTATATAAGAAAGTATTTACAATTTTACGCTGAAATTTTTTGCTTATCTAAACCTATGCTTGTGCAGTAAGAGTGTTTTCTTTGAAAGTCGGTCCTGATTTGGATCCAATTCATTTACACTCTGATAGTGTTTGTGAAAGAATTTAAGAAAAAAAATTAATTTTGAAAAAGTCAGCAGACAAAATCAAAACTTGAAAATTACCCAGCACTCAAAGACCACTAGAACAGCAATAATGGGGAACAATATATATTTTATTTCATGATTTGTAACTAAGATATTATAAAGCCCCATCTTATTTCTAAGATCACTAAAATATAGAAAGTTGAAAAAAAAACATACATTTTTCTGTAGCAAAACATTTTCTCACCAATTGGCGTGGATGATTTAGTAAACAACAAAATCGGGATTGTTCGTTACAAGGAGCTAAGTATTGAGTAAAGTGTGTTAATGTTAGAGGACATGTTTCACGATGGAGGCAATGTTGGAGCGAGACCGGGGCTTTGCCCTCGGGGATTATTGGAGTCTTAGCTCAGCAGAGAGGCCAGCAACACCAGAAAGGTTCAAGGTGCACATCTTCTTTACATATGGGCCTCGATGCGAGAAAACCTGTCTTCGGGGTTTCCGATAAAGTGGTACTGAAACCAGTCTCCTCAGCTACAGAGACTAGCTAAAATTGAAATTTCGCTTGAAGCAAGTTTGGATATTGTACTTTTCAATAAGCAAATAACAGATGCACAGGCTGGTCTGCGCCTTTGTTGTTCGCAAACCACCGAAGACAGGTTTTCTCGCGTCGAGGCCCATATGTATCTCTATATTTGATTGATTTCAAATTTAGTTACCTTTTTTGCATAAATTGGGGTCTTTGAATATATTGTTTATCATTGATAAACATTTTGATTGTTTACGTCCCAGTGAACAATTTTTTCAGTTATGTCGGGATGGGTCTTCCTGATTTGAACCAGTACTAAGCAAGGATTTATGTGTCTTGCTCAAGGACACAACACAGTGACCCCGGTGAGGCTCGAACCTGCAGCCCCTCGATCTCGAGTCATGCACTATATATACAACAGAGCCACTGTGCTCCCATTATCCATTATGAATCATGAATTATAAGTATTAAATATGGTCATATCAACGAATCAGATGGGAGCGCAGTGGCTCATTGGTAGAGTGCTTGACTTGAGACCAAGGGCTGTGGGTTCGAGCCTCGCCCGTGTCACTGCCAAGACACATTAATCCTAGCTTAGTACTGGTTCAACCCAAAAAGACCCATCCCTACATAATTCAACCCAGAAAGACCCGTCCCTACATAACCAAGTGCGGATCCAGAGGGGGGGACAGGGGGTCCGGACCCCACCTGGAAAATTACAAGTTATATGGGTTTCTATAGGGAATAAGCAATTGGACCCCCCTGGAAAAAGTTGGACCCCCCCTGGAAAATGTTGACCCCCTCTGGAACCTTGAAAAATGATAGATTTCTTTGAATTTGACCATTTGACTTCTGTAGAATAAGCCGACGACTAAAAAAAAAAAATGTCAGAGCTTTTTTCGTCAGACTGACCTGGACCCCCCCTGATGAAAATTCCTGGATCCGCGCATGATAACTGAAAGATTGACGAGACGTAAAGAATCAAATCAAACAAAAAAATCAACAAATCAGACCAGATGAACAAAATTTGTGAGTGTAAAATTTTGAATATTTTCTTATCTGTCAATTTTAACATTTGTTTGGGTACTCTAAAGAACCGTCTCATTGAGACGTTTCTTTTGAGTACCCACAACATATATTTCGGTTTAGAAATAAGAAAACTAATTTTCAATTACACTCTTATCTAGAAGCCTGATATCAATCAGCTGATAGGGAGTACAGTGGCTCAGTGGTTGAGTGCTTGACTGGAGATCGAGGGGCCGCAGGTTCAAGCCTCACCGGAGTCACTACGTTGTGGTCCTTTAGCAAGACACATTTATCCTAGCTTAGTTCTGGTTCAACCCAGGAAGACCCGTCCCTGTTTAACTGAAAGATTGTTGACGTAAAGAATCAAATCAAACAAATAAACAAAATCAATCAGCTGACCATCGAGAATACCTGTCTACAGGTAACCACCAACCAGGTGACTTTCAAACTTATCTGCTCAGCAACAGAGACTATATATAGCTAGAAGTTTGACTATTTAAAGCAGCGTTGCTATGCTACAATGTAAATCTAGGAAGCCAAAAATAATGGCGCAGTTCAGACTGCACATGCACGCAGGCTGATCTGCGCCATTATTTTTGGTATATAATAAAAACTGGTTTTCTTGTGACATGACTCAATTATCACTGATGACAGTGAGGACACGACACATGTATCTTAATAATGTCCATCAGACAGTCAGTAGTAAACCATGTGGCTAATGATGATATGGGCCACGACATGAGATTTCCAACAATGTGGTATGTGCAACCAGCAAAGCCTCAGATCAGCCTGCGCATAGGCGCAGTCTGATCAGAGCCTTTGCTAGTTGCTTGAGTATACTATGATTGTGAAGCTACTGAATGAACACCATTTGGAGTTTCTAAGCTTAAAAGGAGGCTGCAGGGGCTCGTTCGAGTCTATACTTGCAAAATGTCAAATTGTTGGAAATCTCATGCCCCGGCTCATATGCTTTTGCAGTAATTTTGTAGGAGCGTTAAATTTATAGCGTACTTGCCTTAACCCTTTCTAGACAGGAAACCCCTAAACGGGTGCTTTGGTAAACAGTGAAGACCCAGGTGAAATGCCGCAAAATATGTCTGCGCTGTTTGCTAAGACAAAATCAATCTTCAGAGAAAGAAATACAATAATTGAGCCAGTGCATGAGATTTCCAACAATGTGGTATGTGGGACCAGCAAAGCCTCAGATCAGCCTGCGCATACGCGCAGTCTGATCAGAGCCTTTGCTAGTCACTTGAATATTCTATGATTGTTAAGCTACTGACTGAACTTCATTTGGAGTTCTAAGCTTATAAGGAGGCTGCAGAGGCTCGTCTGAATCTACACTTGTCAAAATGCCACATTGTTGGAAATCTCATGCACTGGCTCTTATATTTTTTTTGAAAATATAACCTGTGACCCTACAATATATCTGCAATACTGATGTTTAAAGATGCATGGTAATGAGGCGATTCTATATTTCTTATAAACAGGTAAAGATGATGTATTCACTACCACATGCATATGCAGTACAATAAATACATTACAGTACATAATTTAGGGGATAACTGTATTCAAAATTTTCATATGGGGAGGTAGATCGTCGGATATACGTTCAGAAATTTAGTTTTAAGGCGACGCGCGAGTGGAGCCGTAAAACGTGATTTCCGAACGTATATCCAACGATATACCTCCCCAAATGAAAATTTTGAATATGGTTATCCCCATTCTAATGCACTTCTGCAGTTAGATCTCAAATTGGAGCGTTGAAAGCCACATAAAGCCGCATGTCATCCAACGAAAGGTGACGTAATTGATGACGTCAAACTATTTCCGACAGTATATCGCAGGATGTACTGTCGCAAATTTTTGACGTTATCCAATTAGACGTCGCGTTACAAACGTAATTGCATTAGAATTATTTATATAGTCGGAAATACAAAACAGTGAATAGCTATTTGCCGACTTAGTATTCTCAGTATTCTGTGGTAGGTTCATTATAGCTGTAAACCGAGACTACCTGTATGTCCAAAAGCAAGGTAAACTCGCCAGTGTTTGTTTACAACGATTCTCATCTATCTTTGAAACATCTGAATTTGTATCATTTATGGGAAAGTCTGTTTGTCTACACAGTCAATTTAAGTCAGCTTTGATGCATTGGCATGCATAGGGTAGGGTCCACAACCAGTGAAAGTTGATAAGGAGATTTTACTGCCAACTGGCTGTCAAATCATTTTCAGTTTTGGATTATTTTCAAAATTTTATCTGAATGCCAGACTTTCGCACAAAGTTATCGGGCAGAACTTCTGTGAATTACAAGTCAAATGGATGATAACTTGCGTTAAAGTTACTTGCCCTTGATAAATGTACCCTAGGCTGTGAAATAATCTAGCTTTTATCTCTGTTTTACAAATTATATCGGATTTATTTCTAAATTATTTAAAATTGACACATTAGCATTAATGAAATTGAAAATTAATTTGAAATGACTGTATTCATGTATTCATCTTCATCTTTTTCATAATTTCATATGTGTTTTTAGCAACATAATAAGGCTTGATATATGTCTGGGCATTTATTTCTAAAAAAATCAAGAAATCAGTCATCGCCTAAAAAATAAGAATCCTTTATAGACTGGAGCTGGATCATCTGCCAACAATGACTGTTTAGTGTGCTCAGAGCAGAATATGACTTAAATTTTATTTCAAAAGCTAATACTTGTACTATAATATATGGTAGGCAAGTATTAGCTTTCAAAAAGGCCTGTTTGTTATGCTTCAGAAGGACTAAACTCAGATAGATGTGTTTATATAACAAATACGTATATATTTAAATAAGCATCCTTGGTGTGCAATAATAAAAGTATATATGGCTAATATGGTAGTTGGTTTTGAGGCAGACACTGGACCTCAATTCATTAGTCATATCCTATCTTTATAGTGACATTTATGAGACAGACTATTACCTCAGGAAGTCATGCATATGATTGTGGCTATCTTAGGTCCAGCAAGCCAGATAACTGAACAAGATAGATGATGGGGGATACCTTTGCCAATATTGTTTAGATCCAGGTGCTTGTTGGTTTTGATGTCCTGGTCAACACCTATGGTCATGTTTCACAGGATCTCACTTTTGCTGTGCAGGCCTATATCAAACCCAAGACCTGTAGATCATTAACCCTTTGTATTCAGGAAACCCCTAAACGAGTACTTTTGCAAACAGTGAAGATACTGTTTGTTAAGGTAAAAGGATCTTCAGACAAAACAATACAATAGTTTTTGAAAATTATAACCGGACGCCCCTAGATATGCACAATTGACTATCCCAGGTGTATTGTATCAAACCAGCAAAGAAGAATCCATTAGTATACAAAGGGTTAATAAAGGGGCTAAGTTATTTCCATGCTAATGCTGACTGATTACTTTTTCAAACAGTTTGGACCAAGATCAGGCCCCACGAAATGATCTGTATCCATACTGCTTGATATTCTAATTGTATAACTCAATGAACTGTTTTTGATATAGTTTTGATTATCTTCAGAAAATCAGTGAATGACAAAAAAGGCATGCAAAAAGTATCCAGCATGCAAAGAGTTAAGTTCTGGTCTAAGTTGTGAGCATGCTTGCAGTTATAGGTTTTGGATTTAGATGAGAGTAGCTCCCCTAGATAAAGTACTTTCCTTATGAAAACATTAGAGAAGCCTTGATAAATCCATTCCTAAAGTTTATGAGAACATTAGAGAAAAGCCTTGATAAATTGCTTCAAAACATTAGAGAAAAGCCTTGATAAATCGCTACCTAAATATGAAAACATTAGAGAAAGAACATGTACATGCTTATAATTTGTTTATTTCCCCAAATATATGAATTATATGCACGCATAATATTTTAAAATAAGGTCAGTTAGCAGGACTCGCTAATATTACACAATAAAATAAATTATCCGCCTGTCAGAATATATATAGTATAGAGGTAATGAACTGGATTATGGAGCCAGGGCCCAATGGAACAGTAGATGCCTTGTCAGATTTGAATGGGTCATAAGTTTATCACTTTCTTTCATAAAGCTTGATTATGACATTCTTGGCTTTATTAGAAAATATTGAACTTTTAGGATAAAAATCAGTATAAATAACATTAAATCAAGCGTTTTGCCATCTATAACCCTTACAACGCCACCGAAACATTGAAGCAGACAACATTTTTCAAATTTTGTTCCTGGGAGGCTTTCTATTACGCTGGAAGATGACTCTTTCCTTGCTAGCAGCGACTTGTTATCTGCTGATAACCTTTTCAAACAGTTTGGATCCAAACAGTTTTACACTCTGGTAGTGTTCCTGAAAGAATTAAAATTTTTGAAAAAGTTAATTTTGAAAAAAGTCAGCAGAAGACAAACTACCCAGCATTCAAAGATTTAACCCTTTACCTCATAGAGACGCCATTTAACACATTTGCAAATTGACTAAGTTTGCAACGGGTATGGTACCACCGGCTAAATAGTGTAGCATGAGATACCCCTTTCTGTGAAAATTACCTGCATGTGTCACAACACTAAATCATAGCCATCTCTGCCTGCGAAGATGGCGATGAGGTGATTGTGTCATTTAATAGATCATCACTTTTCTTTGAAACAGCTTTCAGATAGCTTTGATATGTACTTTCAGTAAAAAGACGACAACCCATTTTAGTTAAGTGCCGAAAATGGCAAGCCTTTTTTGAAAAGCTTATACTTGTTTTATTTTTCAGAATCGAAAACTAGAAGACAAAGATAGACAACTCCAGAAGAAAGTTTCGGAACTACAAACTCAGACGCAAAGACTAGAACGAAAAATTACACTTCTAAAAACAGAGAATGACACACTTGTAAGTACTATCTTCAAAAAAATATTTGTTTATAATAATTTCCCTTAACCCTTTGTATACTGGAAACCCCTAAATGGGTACTTTGGCCTAAATGGGTACTTTGACAAATGCTACATTTCATCAGGTTCTGCATGCACTGTTAAGATGAACACAACCTTCAGGGACAGAATTACATTATAATTTAAAAACTACTACCTGTGAACGCTTTAAGTACAAAATGGACAACTATAACTCCATTTTTGTGGCAGGCAGGGTTCCTTCCATTCATTACTATAAGAATCTATCATGAGTATGAGGGTGGGATAGAAAAATCTGTCCCGAGGATCACCATTGGTCATCAGAGGCTTGCTGAGTGATTGCTCCTCCATTTCTATCTTCCCAACAGGTAAGTTTGAAATAGAACTTTGTCATATGGGTAAAACAGTGGAAACCGTGATCTGGTGTGCAAGAAAACAAATTCTCAGACTGCAAAACAATATGAGGCGCGACATGAGATTTCCAACAATGTGGTATGTGAGACAAGTAAAGGCTCAGACCAGCCTGCGCATACGCACAGTTTGATCAGAGCCTTTGCTAGTCGCTTGAATATTCTACGAGTGTTAGTCTACTGACTGAACATCATTTGGAATTTCTAAACTTAAAAGGAGGTTGCACAGACTCGTCCGAGTCACTTGTCAACTTGCCACTTTGGTGGAAATCTCATGCCGCGGCTCATATCCAGGTTCAGCAGACAAAATTTATGAACAATTTATGAAAGTGTCAGAATTTGTTTCTATAATTGTTTCATTTTCTCCCATTCTTGACACTTTATGTGTGGTTTATGACAACTCTGCTTTCCTTAATTAACTTGTGATTTATGTCTCTGTCCAAATACTTTAGCTTTCTTTCCATGAAAACAGAGGCAGGTTCAACGATGCAAGGCGCTCTCGAGCGCTCGCTGTACTGATGCCAGGCTTTACACATTACGAATAAAGATAGGTACCAGAACAACCAGCGCAGGCGAACGCTCGCATTGTTGAACTCGCCTCAGGAATATGGTCTGATAGGCATGACAAAAAATTACATGTACATATTTATACTATGCACAGCCCTTGATTAGAAGCTAGGGTGTCCTTACATGCACGGATCTCCCTGGAAAATCACAAGTGGCTATAGGTTTCCTTAGAAATTCGGGTACAGACCCCACTCAGGAAGGATTAGGGATGGCCCTCTGTGAAATATGTTGATGACAAAAAAAATGTTATCATTATGCCACGTCAAAAATTCATGATATCACAGGAAAAAGTGTCTCAAGATTTTGCAAAATCTGAGATCCACATTATTAAACCATTTTTTATGCTGTGCATTATTTAAGAATAAGCCAAAATATTTATAGCCATATAAAAAAGAGTTATCACACTGATATGCCTGAATATTATCACTTGTTGGTATATCTATGATATCCAAACTCAGGACTATAGAGTAAAAATATCGAACTTCGGACCCTTTTTCGCTGTGTCACTACTTCAGCACATTTGGTACTTTGCTCCAGACATGTCACCAGGTTAAATCTAGCTGGTAGCAACCAGATATGCTCGATTGACTTAATTAAGCTGTAATTTCATTGGTTAAGGCATTTAAATGTATTTGATTAGCACTTAAAGTGACATAGGGTGGAACATGAAAAATCGGACGGCTATCGGGAAATACGGACAGAGCTGAAGGAAAAATCGGACAGTTGTTTCTTTTTACAAAATAAAGCTCCTCAAATGTTTTTATTTTGTCAAAAGCAGTTAAACATGTTTTATTTATCATATGAGTAAACTACCGAGGTCTTTTAAGATATCGATTTCATTTGCTTCTAAAATCAAGTGCTGAAATGTCAACCAGCATGCAAAGCTACAGAATCTTTTCAACCCGCAGTTAACTCTTGTTCAATTTTTGGGGTCCATGGTGATGTATTCCAGTCTTTCAATCGCTATACCAACAAGAATCTAAAATAATCTTATCTAAAACGTAAACAGACGCAATGCATTTTATTTACAAACAGCTGGAAAGTAAAGAAAACTATATGAAAGGGTCAAAAATCATCATCTGAACGTTGTGTTCAATGGCGTGTCCGAAATTAAATTTCCTGAAGGGAAATACGGACACCCTTTATTTTATCTTCATTTCATTTAAAATCTATGTGAATATGCAAAAAGAACCTTTCATTTCATAAATATAACTATCGAAGATACTAGGGAGCAGAAATATTTCATAGTGCATCAATATTCAACTATAAAAGATGGAATTAAAAAAAGTTGTGACAAGCATCGAAACCATGTGCTCCCTAAACTGTGCGGAGCTGGAGGTTACCAGACTGGAATGGATATCTAATTGGTCGATTATAATGTGACGTGTACCAATTTCACTGTTGGGAAGTGGGTACGACGATATTTTGTCTGTACAGTTAACCTGAAATAAGACTTTATCGATTGGTCAGGAATCTAGAGCAGAACGTTATGTCAAGGGAGGTAGAAAAGTGTCCAATTTTACATGTCCGTCCAAAATTCGATGTTTTTACCCTAGTCATTGATATCAGTGTGATAACCCTTTAATATGGGCCTAGTCGCGACAAAACCTGTCTTTGGGGTTTCCGACAAAGCGAGTTTCAAACCAGTCTTCTCAGCTACAGAGACTAGCTAGAAAATTGAAATCTTACCTGTATCAAGTTTACACATGATACTTACTTTAGGGTTTGTGACCAAGTTATACAAACTAGTCCAGTAGTTAAATTTAGGTTTGTGACCAGGCTCTACTTAACCTAGGCTGGTCAGTTACTCTTGGGTTTGTGACCAGGTTTACTTCAAACTAGTCTGTCAGTAGTGTGACCAGGTTCTACTCAAACTAATCTGGTCAGTTATACTAGGGTTTGTGACCAGGTTCTACTCAACCTAGCCTGGTCAGTTACTCTTGGGCTTTTGACCAGGTTAACTCCAAACTCGCCTGGTCAGTACTTAAACTGGACTTTTGTGACAAGGTTATACATACACCTGTCTGAGCAGTTTCACTGGGGTTTGTGACTGTATTAAACTCAAACTAGGGGTGGGGATGGTGGGGGTAGGGGTCCAGACCACTATTGGAAACTCACAAAGCTATAGGTTTCCTTAGGAATACTGGTCAGGACCCCTTGAAAATCACAAAGCGACCAAGCCACCATTCAATCTTGGGCCATCATTGGCCGATGACGGCCATGTTTTTAGTTGTGTACTGGGTTTTCTTAGGAAAACTGGTACCCTCTCCCCTGTAAGTTAAGTTGATAATTAAAATAAAAATAAAAGATGTTGTCAGCGCTGGATCCCATGGCCGAATCCAGAGGGTGGGGGGGGGGGGGGGGGGGGGGGATGGCCAGGGTGTCCCGACCACTTCTGAAAAATCACAAAATTATAGGGTTTCTTAGCAATATTGGTCTGGATGCTCTGAAAAATCACAAAGCTACAATGCCAGCATCTAATGCTGGGCAATCATCTACCCACCAGTGAAACACCATTTAAATGGTGTTTCACTGGCGGGCTGATGATGGCCTATTATAGTGGTATTTGGAGCCTCCTCTATCCCCCCCAGGCAAAACTTTCTATATCCGCCCATGTATAGATTGTCTAGAAGTGTTTCATTTTGCTTTCATTTATTTCACAGAAAAGAAAACAAGATGATAAAAAGCCACTGGAAGAGAAGATTAAAACTCTCAAGAAGAGAAATGCCGAACTTGCCGCCATCGCCCGACGCCTGGAAGAGAAGGCCAAACATCTCCAACAGGAACTCTTGAAGGTATATAGGTTGTACCGATCTCTGGCTCTCTTTCTCCATGCTTAGGGCAGATGCTCTAAAATTTCGAACACTAGTTGCCTTCCAAAAAGTCCAAGACAAACAGGGCAGACCCAGATCAGACTGCTTCTGAAGAAGCAGTCTGATTAGGGTCTTCCCTGTTTGCTACTCTGACAAGAATTTTGTCAATTTTATTCCTGATATTCAACTTTTGATTTGAAAATAAAAAGAGTAAGTGTTTAAATTTTAGAACATTTACTTTATGTGACAAAGGAAAAATAGGTTTCATTGCATTTATATAGAATTCATGAAGCTGGGTCATTTTATGTTAGGTCATTTTTTGTTAAATATGGCAGTTCTCTATTCTTTAAGTCAAGTTTAAACATGTGCTCTTCAAGACAGATGTACGATATATTAACTGTTTGATTAAATGCTGGGTAGATTTACTTGCTCTTTTGTCTTCCGCTGATTTTTTTCAAAATCAACTTTTCCGAAAAATTATTTTTGGAAATACCATCAGAGTGTCAAACAGTTCTGATCCAGATCAGGGCTGACATTTTGTTGGGCCTGATCTGGGTTCACACTGTTTGCCACAGTTATCAGCAGACAACATTAACAGGCAGGTTTTTAAAACTTTGGGTTAAGACTCATATACTCAGGGGAGATAAATGTGTAAAGTTAAAATGAACTTGTGTAGTACTAGTGATCTTTCTGGCTTTATCAGCGCCAATTATCATCATCGGGTTTTGATTAATGTGTAGGTGTAGGAGCATCTTCCACATCAGTGGGGCCCTGGCTAGCTGCATAGGGAGCAGATCTTATTTATATTTATATGATGACCCATTCCAAAGTAAGTAAGGGTGCAAAGATCAGGAATCGATACAATCAAGTACCACACCTGACCCAGGATACCAATGGGAAAGTGACAAACTCACAATTAGGCACCACAAACTAGAGCCAAGAGGTCAGCCCTTTCCCAACAGGTGACCACAAGGCACATTTGAACAGACGCGCACAAAGGCATAGCAAGCACAAGACAGAAAAATATAAAAGATCCACAAAAGAAGTACCACCTTGGAACGGTCAGTAAAATATTTTACTGAAGGGCTTAAACCAGTTTCACCGCGCCAACCTCACCCTTAATTCAGATGTGGATCAAGACAATTAGATATTTGGTTTACTAAACTTAATTTATCACATGATATTGCATATGGGAGTGTTATAATGCCATGTATTAAAATCGATTACCACTAGTTTACATAATTAGTAACCTTAGGTAATAAAGTCCGTGGCAATGTTGCTTACATAATCTCAAAATCTTAACATTGTCACACCAAAATGCAATTTCAAAGTAATTTAAATGTCATATGTTAAATATAATCTAACCTTTTTGCTCCTGTATTATTGACTTTATTAAACTTGTTGCGAAAAAGTGATAAAATGCTTAGCAAGCCTTGCATTTTATCCCTTATTCTCAACTTGTTTGATAAATTTTGTGATACATGAGCACTCAGGTAAGTTCCTCTACATACATTACATTTAATAAATTATTTTCCTTGCCTTTACTTAAAAAAATTTCATGTAAAGTCTTCTTTAGATAAGAGTGTGTAACAGAAAAATAATCTTCTTATTTCTCAACCAAAACATATGCAAAAAATTATGGGCAAGAAAATATTTACAATTTTACGCTGAAAATTTTGTTTAATATAACCTGTGGTGGACTGGATAATGCTTTTCCCTAACCTTATAAACAGTCATTCTCAGGTGAGCGGAACAGGGCCTGAGGGCCCTCTTGTTAATCATTTAACATTTGTAGCTTTATACTAAAATACATTTCTGTATGTATATTTCAAATAATGAGATGAGGCATACATGTACTTTATATGGCGGGAGCGCAGTGGCTCAGTGGTACAGTGCTTGACTCAAGACCGAAGGGCAGCGGGTTGGAGCCAAACTGGCATCACTGCGTTGTGTCCTTGAGCAAGACACATTAATCCTAGCTTGGTACTTGTTCAACCCGGGAAGACCCGTTCCAACGAAACTGAAAGATTGTTGACTGGGATGTAAAGAATCAAATCAAACAAACAAACAAAACTTTATATGGCCTTTGATTACAGAAAACCAAAGAATTAGCTGCTGTACAACAAGCTCAGGGACAACACAGCACTGACACTATGAAGAAAATGTTTGCTAGACAACGAGCCAAAGATCTGGCCGAACACGCTAAGAACATGCTTTCGAAAGATCGGGAAATAGAAGATCTACGTAAGAAGTGTCAAGAACTGGCTGATCAACTGAGCAACGCTGATTTCCTCGGCCCTGAGGTAACATCCCTGCCGCATAAAAAAATGGGAGAATTAGGGGATAACTGTATTCCAAATTTTCATTTGGGGAGGTATACCGTAGGATATGCGGTCGGAGTTGGGTTTTATGGTGATGCGCTAGCGGAGCCGTAAAACATAATTTCCGAACGTATATCCGACGATATACCTCCCCAAATGAAATTTTTGAATATTGTTATCCCCATTTTAATGCATTTCTGAGTTTCATCTAAAATTGCAGCGTTGCAAGCTGCAGAAATCAGCACGACATGTGAAGTAATTAATGACATCAAACTACTTCCGACAGTATATCGCATGATACACTGTCTCAAATTGTTTATGTTATCCAATCAGACGTCTCGGTAAAAAAGTCAGTGCATTAGAATTAGAGATTGTTGTTAAACCTTAACCCTCCATTATTTTGTTGTCTGCTTTATATCTCTGCCACATATCAGACACAATTTTTTTCATGGAAACAAACACTATGAGATCTGGGTCCAAACTGTTTGCAAAGGTTATCAGAAGATGACAAAAGTATCTTGAAAATTAAGAGAGATATCACAAAGTTTGTCATTAGCTATTATTGTGATTCATTTGGAATTTTTCGCCCCTTGGATTCAGAAGAGCGTGGTGTGCTTGACTCGAGATCGAGGGGCTGCGGGTTCGAGCCTCACCTGAGGCACTGTGTTGTGTCATTAAGCAAGACCCTTTATCCTGGGCTTAGTACTGGTTCAACATAGAAAGACCCGTCCTGACATGATTGAAAAATTATTGACTGAGAAATAAAGAATCAAAACAAACAAAACAAATTCATCTTCTGTTTATGCAGAGGGAAACAACTTCCATTCTAAGGGAGATAACTGTTAGTGATTAGTGTTTGATTGATGATACCTGGTAGATAACTAATTATGTTCATATTTACACCTGTTGGTGACTTCAACGACCCTATTGTACTCATGACATTTTATCCAATAGATCTATATCAGGTTTTGTTGATATTAAAGATAAATATATTACAAATGATAATTTTTATATTCTTTATATGCCCTATTTACAGTTTCTTAATTTGAGAGTCTAGAGTATATATGTTTTTGTTCGTTTAATAATGTTGAATTGTATAGGATTATAAAACGGGGTGCTTGTTTTTCATAATATTGTTGAAAGATGGAAAGAAGTACAGGAATCCTTATGAAACTTCTTGTGAGTTTAACTATTTACCTACTAGTGTCGTCTGCTGATAACCTTTGCAAACAATTTGGACCCAGATCAGGCCTGACAAGATGTCGAGCCTGATCAGGATCAAAACTGTTTGACACTCTGACGGTATTCGAAAAAGTTGATTTTGAAAATGTCAAAATCAGCAGACAACAAAGAAGCATGAAAAATTACCCAGTTGTTAACTCTCTTTTTCAAGGGCACACAACTGGTCAATGGGAGCGCAGTGGCTCAGTGGTAGAGTGCTTGACTCGAGACCGAAGGGTCGCGGCTTCGAGCCTCACCGAAGTCACTGCGTTGTGGTCCCTGAGCAAGACACATTTATCCTAGCTTAGTACTAGTTCAACCCAGGAAGACCCATCCCTACATAACTGAAAGATTGTTGATGGGACGTAAAGAATCAAATTAGATATCCTTTGCAAACAGTTTGAACCCAGATCAGGCAGGACAAGATGTTAGGTCTGATCAGGATCAAAACTGTTTGACACTCTGACAGTATTCCTGAAAGAATTTTTTGAAAAAGTTGATTTTGAAAATTTCAAAATCAGCAGACGACAAAAAAGCATGAAAAAATTACCCAGTTGTTTAATAACTCTTTTTTCAAGGGCACACAATCTGGTCAGTACCTTTGTTGATCACTGTCTGAAAAGTATAATAGCCAAACTTGTTTCCTGAAAAGTTTAATACTCTAACTAGTCACTGTCAGGAATCAATACTATCACCCAGAAGTAACAAAAACACAAGAAACCACAACACACAAGAGAGCCAAGGGGTCAGCCCTTTCCTAGCATGTGAAAACAAGGCTGCAAGGAACATACAAGACAGCATTACAAAGATAAACATGAAACATAAATAACAAAAAGGATCCACAAAAGAAGCACCGCATTGGAATGGTCAGCAAAAAATCACTGGAGGGCTTAAACATGTTTAATGGTACCAAAGACATGAGACCCATATCTTATTTATATTTTTAGAACTCCGAAATGTATGAAGAAAAGGAGGAGCTGGTTTCCATTATGAAGCAAGCAGCCAAGGAAAGACTACAGTTAGAAAGGCAACTGGCTGTAGCCAAACCGGAACCGGTAAGTGAAGATAATGTGAGATTTCATCCTAGAAACGATCACATACAGAAGAGTTCTTTGACAACAGATCAGAACAAAGTATACTCTCATATCAGACATAGTCAAGAATAAATGTACCGCGACATGAGATTTCCAACAATGTAGTATGTGCGACCAGCAAAGCCTCAGATCAGCCTGCGCATACGCGCAGTCTGATCAGAGCCTTTGCTAGTGGCTTGAATATTCTATGAGTGTTAAGCTACTGAGTGAACATCATTTGGAGTTTCTAAGCTTAAAAGGAGGCTGCAAAGGCTCGTCTGAGTCTACACTTGTCAAAATGCCACATTGTTGGAAATCACATGTCACGGCTCAAATTAGAATGGAATTTTCTTTCCAGACCTAGCTAAGCACTAAAATTGCATCCACTGCAGCAAAATCTTTTCCAATAGATGGCAAAACAAATCTTCAGCTTTGAAAAAGTCCTGTAGTGTAAATTTTAGGTGACATTTTGAGGTACCTTTAATTTTATTGTGTCACCACCACATAGGGGTCGTCGATGTCGGCGGCACCACACGTTTTGGTTTCCAATCAATAACTTTTGAAAGAATGCTTAAATTTCGTTCAAAGTTAAAGCATTGTAAAATGCAGGTCAAGTTAGAATTTGGAGATACTCTTTAAAATTTTGACTGAGTTATGGCCCTTTTTTGACATAGGTTTCATCCAATTCTCAGAATTCTAGTTGGTCCTCTTGGTATGTTAAATCTTGTTTGCTTATTATACTATGAAACATAGAGTTGTCTCTCTTGGCATTCAAAATGGACATTCAGTCATCATAACTAAAAATTTCATTTTCTTATTTCTCACCCAAAGGCATAAGAAAATAATCACAATTTTACGCTCACAAATTTCGCTTATCTGGACCTATGAGTATTGCAAAAATACCCTCTTTTTTAACTTATGTCGGAGCACTAATATTGGAACCATTTCATTTTCCGCTATTTGTCTAGTATTTTTATTTCGGCAAGTGAATTCGAACACAAAAGATATTGATTGGCCTTCCAAATTTTCATGGAATGTAAACAAATTTACCCATTTGTTGGTGTCATGCCCTTGTGAAAGTAGTGCCACAAAGCACTTGCAGGGTACGTGGATGAAGTTGTGTTACATTGTATGCTATATTTCAGAAATTAAAACACTTTGCATGCTGGGAAATTTTTCATGCTTTTATGTCGTCTGCTGTTTTTTTCAAAATCAACTTTCTCGAAAAAATTATTTCAGGAATACCATCAGAGTGTCAAACAGTTTGGATCCAGATCAGGCCCGACCTTATGTCGGACCTGATCAGGGTCCAAAGTGTTTTCAAAGATTATCAGCAGAAGACATTAGTAGGCAAAGAGTTAACAATTCACGAAGTTGGGGTTTTAGAAGCGGATTTAAATTTCAATCCTTGCTTAAGATGGTTTTAGAATTTGGTTTGGTCCCTGAGGGTTCTAACTCTTTTAACCCATTAGTGCCTTAATACTTGGCTAACAAACTGTTTGATACTCTGATGGCATAGTGCAGTCGGTAACGTGTCTGACTACAGATGGGTGTCTGACTGCAGATCCAGGGGTCGTGAGTTCAATCCTGGCCCAGTCCTATACTTTCTTGGAGATTGATCATGAAATAATTTCTGCAGTCATTCTCCTCCCTTCCGATGATTCAATCAAGAGGGGTTTTGTCATTTACAAGCGAAAGTATGTGCACAAAGTACTGGTTAACTGCTTGTTCAAGCTAGCCCAGGAAGAAAGTGTGGTTAGGTGAACTGACCGTCCCGACATGACCATAGCTGTTTACTGGGATGTTAAGCAACAAAACAAACAAACACTGGTGGCATTCCTGAAATGTTAATTTTGAAAAAATCAGCAGGCGACAAAAAATCACGAAAAAATTCTCCGCAGTGACTACAGGAGCCAGTCCAACAAAACAATATGATGTCTCCACTAATTACACTGAAATAGACTATTACTTATTACTTTTGTGACATACTTGGGCCCCCTGTGATGGCAACAATCTGACCAGCTGATTGCATATGTAGCAAAAAATTTCAGAGTAAAATTGTAAATATTTTCTTACCCATCTGTTTAAACATATGTTTTGGGTGCTCAAAAGAACCGTCTCATTGAGATGGTTCTTTTGAGTACACACAACATATGTTTTTGGTTGAGTAATTTTTCATTATGCACTCTTAACTAAAGTCCTGATACTTGCATGGATATATTTACGCATGGGTTTGTATATACTTACGCATGGGTACGAATATATTTACGCATGGGTATGGATATATTTACGCATGGGTACAAATATATTTAGGCATGGGTATGGACATATTTACGCATGGGTACGGATATACTTACGCATGGGTACGAATATATTTAGGCATGGGTATGGATATATTTTCGCATGGGTACGAATATATTTACGCATGGGTATGGATATATTTACGCATGGGTACAGATATATTTACCCATGGGTATGAATATATTTACACATGGGTACGGATATATTTACGGATGGGTATGGATATATTTACGCAAAGGTACAGATATATTTACGCATGGGTACGGATATATTTACGCATGGGTATGGATATATTTATGCAAGGGTACGGATATATTTACGCATGGGTATTACTTTGGTTGAAGACAGCCCTAATGTGTATTGCAGTCAGGAGAATTGCAGGCCTTTGGACATTTTATCTTTCCTATGGGCAATCAGTTGAACAATGGTTCAATTTATAGATCTGTTTTATTGCTTATAAACCCACTGACAGCCTAATCTAAGTTTCGTAGTCTACCCATAGAAGGAGAGAATCGAGCTGGCTCACAGATCTGATTAAGATTTTCATTAGGATGACAGTCTAATTCTGGTATGAGGTAATTTGAATGCCATTATATTTGTCTGGTTTTAGTCTGACTGACAATCCAATCAATGTTTCGGCCAAAGTTCTAATTCCCCTGTCTCACTAGTAAGATCACAGGTTTAGATAAACAATATTTTTGAGCGTACAATTGTCAATACTTTCTCACCCATCAGTTTTAACATGTGTTTTGGGTGCTCAAAAGAACCGTCTTTTTGAGACGGTTCTTTTGAGTACCCACAACATATGTTTTGGTTGAGAAATAAGAAAACTAGTTTTTCGTTACACACTCTTAACTAAAGTCCTTAAGATATAAACAAGAACGTGGGAATCTCAAGAAAGCCAGTCGTTCCTATAAGCAAACCACTTAAAGCAAATTTAGGAGCCGTCCTGGTATAGTGGATAAACCACTCACCTTTCTAAATTTGATCCCTGGCTCCTCTGTTGGATGAGACTCTAAGCTGTGGCCCCGTCTCCATATGACCTTAGCTGTGTGTGGGACATTAAAAACAAACACACACACACACACACACTGCTTGTCGAAAGTATCACGAGTTAAGTAATAAATAAAGGATACTTTTCCGAGGCTTTTTGTTAAAACCGCAAGGTGGGCGTAGCCCACCGAGCGGTTTAAACAGAAAGCCTAGGAAAAATCCTTTATTTAGCTTGTAGTATGGCGCAGGCGCAAATAAACACGTGTTCCTGACACCTGACGAAATTAACATTCGCTCCTCCCTGCATCCGGCCTAAGCTGTCAAATATATTATATTTACCTACGGGTTAATTTGTTGCTATTTAGGAAGTTCCCGCCTACATCGCTGTTTAACTAAAATTGGAAGTTAGAGTACGGTTTTAAGCTCCTCCTTCGTCGTTATTCTAGGGTGTCTGATTTAAACATCAGCAAAGATCAAAGAAAAAAGCATCGGCCATGCTACAATTCACACTGAATAATCAACACCATGCATGGCCACTGCTGAATCTGGTCTCTCAGTGCCATACAGCCAGTGTGGCTGAGTGTGATATCACATTGAAACAATGTGACAATGTTGTTTCAATGTTGATGGGATGTCATCATGTTGCAACAACTTTGATACAATGTTATTTTAACCTTTTGTGTCTCCTGGGATAGACTGAAGCATTAGGTGTGTCAACTGGTGTGACACAAGAGGCACATTGCTATTCTTAAATATATTTTACTGACCAAATCTTTGCCCTAGATTCTGCTGTTGTCCAACTTGTTTACCTTGCATGGAGTGTTTGAGAGCCATATGTTTGGAGTTTGAATGCTATTGTTTTAATGATATCAACAATTTGTTTCCCTAGCTGCATAGGAAGTTGCCAGGAAGTACAAGGCGCAAGGTAGTTTATTTTCACTTTAACCTTTTGGCTGCTTACATAGTTATGGTGTTCACTCTGGGCTATATTTCTCACAATAAAAAATGCCCCAAAGTGACCACCATAACTACATGTATTTGATGTATAAATATTGTTTTATTTTTGCATTTATTTATTATTATTTCATGATTTTACCAGAACTTTGCTTACGCATTTACTCCCGTCTAAGTTGAAGGGGCTTCAGAAATGTTGTGCAATGTTATATGAGCCGCGACATGAGATTTCCAACAATGTGGTATATGCAACCAGCAAAGCCTCAGATCAGCCTGCGCATATGCTCAGTCTGATCAGAGTCTTTGCTAGACGCTTGAATATTCTATGAGTGTTTAAGCTACTCACTGCATGAACATTATTTGGAATTTCTAAGCTTAAAAGGTGGCCGCACAGGCTGGTCTGAGTCTAAATGCCTACATGTCATGGCTCATTTGTTGTCCTCCTTTTGCTTTATTGTCAGGGATAAATCCTATAGCATAGATTAGTCAAACCCTTTTGCAATTTTGTAATATCAGGCCTTTAATTAGAGTGCATAATCAAAAATTTATTTTCTTATTAATCAACAGAAAATATGTTGTTGGTGCTCAAAAGAAGTCTAATTATGACGGTTCTTTTGAGCTGCCAAAACAAATGTTTAAACTGATGGATAAGAAAATAATCACAATATTTACCCCCCCCCCCCCCCAAATCTTTTGATTATCTGGTCCACAGACCTTGAAATAACTTGCCTTGCATCAAAAAAATTATTGGCATTTTATGGAAAGCCTTGCATCAAAAACAATGATTGGCATTTATGGAAAAAATGTTAGTTTACATTGAAAATCATCCAAATTTCACTTACCTTGCAGCCTGAAGCACTAGTAAATACAAGTGGACGTGTGCATTTTTCGAGCCCTACTGGGCCTATGAATACAACTTCAGTTCCATCGGTGAAAGTTTTCAGAGTTATTCCTGAAATCAGGATTTATAATTGTAGGTTGCATTTTGTTTTGTAGTTACAACTTACAGGCTTACAAGTAGTCCTGCTTTATCTTACTTTTTTTACGTCTTCTTACTTTTCTTTCTTTTTTTACCTCTTTTTCCTACTTTTTTTGAGTGAATTCATACTGTTTTCTTTTTTGCACAAAAATGCCAAAGTCTAAATATGTATCAGTGGTTCATACGGCTATATCACTCCCAGATGCGACATCATGTGATAAATTTTGATCATGGTAACATTTGCTATGTGTTCGCCAAGTGCCACGATAGCGTCATTTTCAAATTGTGCATTTACGCTTCCTTTCTTCTGCACTGCAACTGCAGTTTGATGTATGCAATTTCTCTGGGACAGACTATTTGAAATTGACAAAATAATTGTTTCCTCGAAAGCAATTGACTTTCTTGAGAGGAGCATATGATATTGAGCTGGAGCATAGCAAAATGACTTATATGACACGCGCGGACAGCAAGAACTCTCATCAGACTGCACAGTGCAGTCTGATCAGAGTTTTTGCTGTCTGCAAGATCTCTACTGACAATATGCTGTTGATATGGAGACAATTTAAGAGTAAATTGATTGACTGCGGGCTAGAATAGATAGGTTTAAAATTTTGCTGTAGGGTTAGTTGTAACTTGTGCCGTCAAAATATATTGTCTGTCTGAGGTACTGTACTGAAAATTGCCAGAATGAAAGTGTCAAAAAAGTGGTGATTTGTCTGAAAATGGTTTCTGTACCGATTTCTCTACAAATCATGAGATGCACAGGAAAATGCATCGATTCTGTGCAGGAGTGCAGTGGCTCAGTTGGTAAAGCATTTGACTAGGGATCGAAGTGTTGCTTAGGTTCGAGACTTACTGGAGTCACTGTGTTGTGCCATTGAGCAAGACACTTTATCCACTGCTTCAACTCAGGAAAACAGGAAATCGTCCCAACATTACTGAAAAATTGTTGACTTGGACGTATAGCATCAACACATTCATCATTGATTACATGCCTTGGGTGGGGGGTGGGGGGGGGGGGGGGGCGCATAGCACAATCGGTAACATGTCTGACTGCAGATACATGTCTGACTGCAGATCCAGGGTCGCGAGTTTGATTCCGGCCCGGTCCCATACTTTTGTGGAGATTTATCATGAAATAATTTCTACGGCCATTCTCTTCCTTTCCCCTGATTCAAGAAGGCTTGTTGTAAGTTACATGCACGAAGTACTGGTTAACAGCATAGTCAAGCTTGCCCAGGCAAAAAATGTGGTTAGGTGAACTGACTGTCCTGACATGACCATAGCTGTTGACTGGGATGTTAAGCATATCAAACCAAACAAACAAACATGCCCAGGGGGCTGAGTTTTATCTACCTGTTCGCAATGTATAAGTGGGAGGAGCTAACTTGTAATATGGGGGGGGGGGGGGGGGGGGGGGGAGCGTAGCCTCTTTAAGCCATCCAATTATTATGGTTTACAACCCATCAGATTAGTGAGATATATAAGTGGGTGGAGCTAAGCCACTGTGGGTGGAGTTATGATCAACAACCAATCAGATTAGTCAAGGTACCTAGTTGAGATGTATAAGTAGGCAGAGCTAAGCTACTGTGGGTGGAGTTATGATCAACAACCATTCAGGCTTAGTGACTCTATGGAGATTTTATCCCTTTAATGGCTAAATAATTTTGGATTATCTTCCATTTTATAAAATCAGCGTTGTTAAATTTGGCATGTGGGTAGAGGAAAAAACTAATCAATGCACATTATTTTATTTATTCTATTTCCAAGTATTACGGTTTCTATGACAACGTCAGGGAACTTCTCTTTTGTTAACAATACTGTGTTGCTTGTTTTCAAACGATATTTGATAAAGGCTTTTATCGCCACGCCATAAAATAACTGTTTTATTAAAATAATCCGGTGGGAATTGAATTATTCCATTTTGTTTCTGACATTATGTTTTGTGTCTGAATCTGATGAATGAAGTCATAAATAAACAATAAATGGGCCAATGCACCAGATTTAGGTACATATCCCAATGTGTGCAAATGCCTCTAACCCTTAACTTCATATTAACGCTTTTTGCCGCCTTTGAAATATCATATATTTGAAAATATTTTCCATAATATTTCAAAAGTATTCAAAACTTTACTTATATTTTTCTTGAATTTTTTCAATGTTGTCTAAATATAGAAATGATGTCATGATCTAAAATTAGCCTGTGGAGTAAAGTAAACACCCATGCTGATGTATCCAGCAAAGATGAGGTCACATTTTTGGTCTGAGCCTTCAACTACATTGATACTTTGTGTATGTGAGCAGTGAATGCTCTGGCCAGTCGGTAAATAGCTATACATAGCTAATGTTATCTCTGTTTATACTCTCCGACCTTAAATAAAATTTGTCTTATGTCTTAGTCTGCACTCATCTTTTCCTTTGACTGGTCACAGTCCGATCTGAGTCTGCAAGGTTTGCTAAGGGGATCGCAAGTATCTTCAATAATTCTCCATACTATGCTATTTTGACATCAACCTGGGAAGAAGCAATTCTGAAAAATAGTAGTCTGCCAAAATGTAGCTGCTGTTGTGGTCTGCTGTAACAATTACTTTAACAACAGATTACCCGTAATTGTAACTTGCATGCAAACAAATGGGCCTTGACGCGAGAAAAACTGTTTTCAGAGGTTTGCGAACAACAAAGGGGCAGACCAGACTGCCCATCCACGCAGTCTGATCGGCGCCTTTGTTATTCGCTTATTGGACAGTTTTATATCTAACTTTGCTACAAGCATAGCTATTCTCTGTAGCTGAGGAGACTGGTTTGAGTCTCACTTTGTGGGAAAACCCGAAGACAGGTTTTGACGCGTTGAGGCTCAAATTATGACCCCTCAAAAAATTAAATGGCTCATCCAAACTTTATTACATCAAATTAGAAAGGAGAACAATCCCATCAGTTAGCTCCCTTTGGTCTGATAGAGGAACAATCCCATCAGTTAGCTCCCTTTGGCCTGATTTCTGGTAGTGTGATTCAGTTCTTTCTTGTACACCAGATCAGAGTTTACGCTGTTTTTACCCATGTGAGAAAATTCTATATTGCATACCCGTACCAACCCGTGGAAAGATAAAAATCAAGCATCCTCACGCTGGAAGACAAGTGACGTCATTGTTATGTTAAAGTGACATAATCATGTTATGTCATGTTTCAGCGTATTCAAGAACTCCTAGAAACCTTTTTATATGAAAATACAGTTTTAAATGGTGAGCAAGAAAAAGAATCCATTAATAGTTTGAGGGGGGATAGAAAAATCTGTCCCTTGGGATCACCGTTTGTCATCACTCGGCAAGCCTCGTGAAGCCAATCTGTGATCCTCGGGACTGATTTTTCTATCATATAGATTCTTATATTCTCCTTCAGTGATATTAATTGCCACAGCAGTTTGTATTGTCTTGGCTAGAGGGTTCATATCATTGTTACAGTAAATATCCCCTGCCATCGGCTTCCCTACATTTAAAGCCAGATTTATTGTATTCTGGTTCCCGTAATAGATTTTCTACATAAAGATTGAACTATGGATTCCATATTTAGGAATAGTCTCCTTTGCACTCTGATTGATTTAAATACAGTAAAGCGTGTCTAAAACAGCCACTCTAAAAAGACCAAAATTGGGTTTCAAGACTGATTATTGCTTAATGCAGGTCAAAAGTATTGCAGAATGCTCCAAGGGGAGCATTCTGCAATACTTTCGACCTTCATTAAGCTACCATTTGTCATTAAGAACTATTTTTGAGTGGCCGTTTTAGACAGGTTTTTCTTGCACTACGGATAAGCATATCTGAGATTATACCCTTATCTTGCCCAGGCTATCTTACCCAGGCTGTCACGCGAGGGCTGTATACATTGGTTGTATTGGAACTCTCACACATAGTCGTCAAGTGATGTCATTGCTATGTTAAAGAGACTTCATCATGTGAAAATGTATCTTAGCGTATTCAGGGACTTCTGGAAGCTTATTTTAAAATAGAAAAACAGTTGTGAGCAAGAAAAAGAATCAATTATTCGTGTGAGGGTAGGATAGAAAAATCTGTCCCTCAGGATCGCCATTTGGCATCACGAGGCTTGCCGAGCTTTCACTGTTTGAACACATAATGTAGGGAAGTAGATGAAGGCACAGACCAAAATTTAGGTCTCTAGCCCCACTAGATAGCTGTCCTTGTATGTTTCATTTCCTTTCAACATTCAAGATTAACTACCCAACCCCATCAACTATTCAACCCCATCAACTACCCAACCCTATCAACTATTCAACCCCATCAACTACCCAACCCTATCAACTACCCAACCCCATCAACTACCCAAACCCAACAATTGCCCAACCCCATCAACTACCAAACCCTATCTGAGGCCCCAACAACCCCTCTACCCAATACCTGGCTCCCATCTTTGCTGCAAAATTTGAAAAAATCATTTGTACAAGGAATTCTTAAGTTCTTAAACCAATTAAACTGTATGAGGTGATCTGTTTTGATGAATAATTTAGTGGGTTTAATTTCCTGTTTATTTCTGTTAAATTATTAACGAGTTTGTAAAGTGATTGATCAAACAAGGGAACTAACTCTTTTCCTGCTAGTGTCATTTGCCGATAACCTTTGCAAACAGTTTGGACACAGATCAGGCTGGACAAATCATCAGACCTGATCTAGATCCAAATTGTTCAATAATCTGATGGTATTATAGAAAGAATTTTTTGAAAAATTTAATGTGAAAAAAAAATCAGCAGAGGACAAACATTCAAAATTAACCAGTATGCAAAGAGTAAACCCTTCCTTGATTGATGATATTTTGATACAAGGAGTGAGGGTTCGTAGAGCATTCGGTAGTGAGTCTGATTAATTATCTGACTTCTATGGACTGCAATAGAGGGACTGTGAGTTTGAGCCACTGGTCTGGCCACATATTTTCATGGATTAATCTCTCCCTACTGCTGATTTAAGTTGGGCAGTTGTCAGTTTGCTTCTTTCTTTGCTCTCTTTACCTCCTAGTGCCATCTGCTGATAACTGGACCCAGATCTGTTTGACACTCAGATGGTATTCCTGAAAAAATCTTTTCAAATAGTTGATTTTGAAAAAAAAAACAGCAGACAAAAAAGCATGAAATTTTTTTTCCAGGGGGCAAAAAGTTAATACTGACTATCAGAACATGTTTAACAACTTGGTCTAGTTGAAAACAGTTCAAATAGCTCCTTCAGGAACCAGTGTCTATATGAAAAAAAAAAAAAACAACATAAATAATCCCTTTTTGAGATATGGTAATCCTATGAGGTCTGTCTTCCATCGTGCAGCATCCTTCTGTCCTCCACCCGTCGTCAGTCAACAATTTGCTTTAAATAACATCTCCTCCTAAACAGTGACCTATATAAGAGTGACTGGAAACTTCATTGAAATATCGATTTTTAACACAGCAGCACTGTCGTTAGTATTACACAGGTAAATTAGGGGAAGTCGATATCATTTATCTACACGATTGCCTTTATCGCGGTTTTGGAATACACAGTGTAATTTCTTGATTGTTTACCAAATCTTTTTACACCTTTACAAACCCCAAAATTGAATAAATTTAAGTAATTATAAACGACAGGACATCTTAGTTAATGAAAATTAATAAACAAAGACACAGACAAAGCTATATTCGAAGCTTTATTCGTTGCAGTGAAAGAGGTGTTGTTGAAGCCATATTTTACGAATTCCACAACTTTCGTAAAATCATCCGATATTTACACGGTCATAACTACATGGGATTAGTCTTAACAATGCAGAAACATATCATTTATAAATATTTCATATATCTGATTTCGATTGCTATTACCTAAATATAGCAATGAGCGATATTTACGACGAAGTACGCGCTTTAATGTTCATGTAAATGCAGCAGTTTCTCACGGCTGCGTCGCCATTTTGTGTATACGATGAATGGTGCACCAGGTGTAAGTCACGTGACACATGCCCCGACATACCTGTCTGGCTGAAAAATGGAGTTTCCAGTCACTCTTATATAGGTCACTGTCCTAAACCACTTGGTGGATTGTCACCAAACTTCCCAGGAATGATCCTTGGGTGGTCCCCTTTTGAAGTTGTTAAAAGAAATCTGTTCCATGCAGAATTCTGGCTACCATGGCAACCAAAAGGAAAAACTTTAAAATCTTCTTATCAAAACTACTAGTCTGATTCAAAAAGAATTTGGTACAAATGATCCTTGGGTGACCCTCTCAAACATTTGGGATCCAGATCAAGCCATGGTTCATATTATTTTGATGATTAAAAAACATGGTCGTCAAGGGGCGTGGGCTGTTTTTAACTTTAAAAGTCTTCTTGTCAAAAATCACTGGTCAGATTTCAAAATAATTTGGTACAAATGTTCCTTGGGTGACCCTCTACCAAAGTTGAGAAAAATATTATGATTGGTTGAAAACATGGCCACCAGGGGGCCTGGTCTGTTTTTCCTTTGTTAATTATATGAAATATTGTAAGGGAGACAAATATTGCAGATGTGGTTGTCTTGTTTGTAGAGTTTTTCCCTTGATTCTGGGATTCCTTTGTATTCTGACAGATAGCTACAATAAGGATGGGATTGTCTATTATATGTTTTAAGGGGTCACAGGTAGACTTTCCTAATAAATCTGAATATTGCGTTTATCATAGCAAACAGTGCAGACCCTGATGAAATGCAGCATTATGCTGCATATATCATCTGGGTCTTCATTGTTTGCCAAACTACCCTTTTAGGGGTTTCCAGTATACAAAGAGTTAATTCCCCATTATCAGTTATCAGACCATGCGCGGTTAGGGAGCGCAGTGGCTCAGTGGTAGAGTGCTTGACTCGAGACCGAAGGGCCGCGGGTTCTAGCCTTACCGGCATCACTGCATTGTGGCCCTTGAGCAAGACACATTTATCCTAGCTTAGTACTGGTTCAACCCAGGAAGATTCGTCCCTGTTTAACTGAAAGATTGTTGATGGGACGTAAAGAATCAAATCAAACAAACAAAGACCATTCACGGATCCAGGAATTTTCATCAGGGGGGGTCCAGGTCAGTCTGACAAAAAAAAGCTCTGACAAGGTTTTAGTCCTCAGCTTATTTTACAGAAGTCAAATGGTTAATTTCAAAGAAATCTACCATTTTTCAAGGTTCCTTGGGAGGTCCAACTTTTTCCAATTGCTGATTCCCTATAGAAACCCATATAACTTGTGCTTTTCCGGGGGGGGGGGGGGGGGGGGGGATCTGGATCCGCACTTGCAGGCAAGTTCAAGGGCCAAAATTGACCGGTCCTGTGGGTCACATGTTTTACATATAAAGACTTAATTATATAGGGAAAATATACAAAAAAATCTTCTTGTCTGAAACCACAGTGAGCCTAGAGGCTTGATATTATGTTTGTAATCTAGTGAACCTCTACCAAGTTTGTTCAAATTATGTCTCTGGGAGCCAAAAAGGAGGTCACATGTTTTACAGGAAAGTTGAGGTTCTACATCCTGTTAATTTAACATAATCCATGTTAAGTCTTAATGAAACTGCTGATCTATCAAAATTCATATCTGGACTTTGAGATTCTTTAACTTTAGTTGAAAGACCCAGGGCCTGAGGGCCCTCTTGTTAATATTCATGGATCAGCTAAAATTAAAAGGAGACTGCACCTGATATAATTCTGTTAATTTTCAGGTGCATTTTTTATTTATTGCACATTGTTCTTCTGTGTAAATATTGTCAAGCTACTTATAAGACTTAATTCAATATTTTAGCAGGTATTGTAGGAAATTCATTAGCGCCACTCACAGAATTGATTTTATTGGACTTGCGGACCCATTCCACACTATTATGACCAACTTCTGAAATGTAAATACTTCAACCTTAAAATGCCAATTTCGACTGCGGCAGACGACAAATTTTGTGATATCTTTCCTGTTTTTTAGTTAAATTGAGGCTTGACATTTCATGTGTATCGTCTGCCATCGTTTGATGGCAGACAATACGCATGAAATTTCAAGCCTTACTTGGTTTTCTGAAGGTAGCAACAAAATTTGAAATTGTCATCTGCTGCAAATTCTAGATGATGCTTTATGGGTTAGCCAGAGCCTGCCAGTCACAACTTTTGTGGTCTGCGCCTCTCGTAGGTACCCTATTTTTCTTTCATAATGTTAGCTTCCATTAAAAATCTAGTCTGAAGTACACTTGGGTATATGCAGCAGATGTAAAAAGCAGTTGACATTTTTCAGGACAAAATATATTGGCAGGATAAGAGGCAAATTATTATGTTGTTTTTCAATGATCTTCTTATTGTCACAAAAGAGCCATTAAAAAATTGCAGCAGACGACATTTTCAAATTTGTCGCTGCCTTAAGGAACCAAATATGGCTTGATTTTATATGTGATTCACTTGGTATATCACGCTTTATATTCAACCAAAATAAGCTAATATTCACAAATGTTGTCGTCTGCTGCAGTCGTGATATGCACATTAAGGGTAGAGTCTCAAATCTGAGATTTCTGTATCTGCTCTCAATCAGTTGAGAGGTTGCTATTGACCAGTGCAAGCGTCTATGCCCAGCAGATCAATATGATTCTGAATATGTCTGTCGTGTGACGAGACTGAAGAGGCAATTTGTTTTTTGTCGTGCTTTGAGGTCGGAAGTAAATTCCTTGTAAAGCATTTATAAGGATATTGATCAACACAGAAGAATCTCATTTCTAAGGTATTTTATACGTACTTCAAACTTGGTATTAAGATTTTCTTTCACATGTTGTGTAAAAGCAGCTGTCAAATTAGCCACTGCATGAGATTTCCAACAATGTGGTATATGCGACCAGCAAAGCCTCAGATCAGCCTGCACTCACGCGCAGTCTGATCAGAGCCTTTGCTGGTCGCTTGAGTATTCTATGATTGTTAAGCTACTGACTGAACACCATTTGGAGTTTGTAAGCTTAAAAGGAGGCTGCAGAGGCTCGTCCGAGTCTACACTTGTCAAAATTTCAAGTTGTTGGAAATTTCATGCCGCCGCTCAAATGATTACGTTCTGTGATTACCATTTTTCTTGTGTTCTCTTTGCCTAGTAGTGTCATCTGCTGATAACTTTTGCAAACAGTTTGGACCCAGATCAGGCTCGACGAAATGTCGGGCCTGAGCTGGATCCAAACTGTTTGACACTCTGATGGTATTCCTGGTATAAAGGCTTTCTTTCAGATCTTGAATCATAAGCATCTCTGTCAAATGATTACGTTCTGTGCCTCAGGTTCAGAGATGCCCATTTTTCTCATAATTCAGGTGAAATCTCCCTGGTGATATGAGATTACCCATTTTATGTGAATTATTTGGTGTGATTCACAGAAAATGTGAAATTCCATTGTACTACATATATAAAGAAATAATCATGCAACTGTCGTGCCAACCAAAAGTGACAGTGGCGTTATATTTGTTTACAATTATTAAGTGAAACATTAACTTGTACACTCCACTTGCGAATCGAAAGATCACTTGTGTATTAATCCTATTCTGCAGATCGGATTAATGCACAAGTGATATATCAATTATGAATCCCTGATTATTTTGTAAACAAAACATGACATCACTGTCACTCTTGGCTGGCAGTACAGTAAAATCATTTCAATTAATACTCTTTGACTTTATCAAAAATTATTTTGCTTTTTTCTCATATGCTGTGGGTACTCAAAAGAACCGTAGGGACTATGGAGCACAGTGGTATAGTGCTTGGCTCGAAATCGAGGGGTTGCAGGTTGTGTTGTGTCCTTGAGCAAGACACATAAATCCCTGCTTAATACTGGTTCAACTTGGGAAGACCTGTCCCGACATGACTGAAAAACTGTTGACTGGGACCAAAAGAACCAAATCAAACAAATCAAAAGAACCGTTGCAATGAGACCGTGACCCGAAAATGGTATGTGACACTCCGCCATCCCAAGATGCATACACACACCAAATTTGGAATTCCTTACTTAAAAGAAAATAGGAGATTATGCCGATTCTAGAAACTAGGTCAATGTCAAGGTCACAGTGACCCAAGGACGTTACGCAACAATTCATCATCCCAAGATGCATGCACTCACCAAATTTGGGATTCCTACCTCAAATAATATGAGATATGCTCAGACACAAATATTCTAAAAACTAGGTCAGAGGTCAAGGTCACAGTGACCTGAAAATTGTACCCAACACTACGCCGTCCCAAGATGCATCCACATACCCAATTTGGGATTCCTACCTCAAAGAATATAGGAGATATACACCAAACACAAAGCGGGACGGACAGAGTGACGGACAGACAGTGCGATTACGTTATATGCCTCGGGGCATAAGAATCTGGTGACACAGATTTAGATAAACAATTTTTGTCAGCATACAATTGTAAATAATTTCTTACCCATCGTTTTTAGTGTTTTTGGTGCCAAAAGAACCATCTCATTGAGACAGGTCTTTTGAGTACCCACAACATAAAAAAAAAATATGTTTTGGCTGAAAAA
Organism: Loripinus fragilis; assembly: GCA_964019695.1. Lineage (NCBI taxonomy): Eukaryota > Metazoa > Mollusca > Bivalvia > Lucinida > Lucinidae > Loripinus > Loripinus fragilis. The sequence continues at coordinate 1,059,691 of OZ026525.1, forward strand.
TAAGAAAAAAAAATTGTTACACACTCTTAACTAAAAGGCCTGGGTGTGTAGATATCTTTTGTCAGCTAGGAAAAAAATGACCAAAACTAGATTCTAAGGAGTTCAGAATGGTTTGTCAAGCAGAAGAAGAATCTATCGAGAAAGATTTTGGTCTGCTGAATAGTATGGCAATGTCAGATATAATAACGCTAGATTTGACAGATCTATTGTAGTTTTATTTCCCAGTTTTACCCAATCTAGTTGTCCAATTTCATTTAAGCCAACCAAGATCTATTCTATTTCATTGAGGATTGATTCCTCCCTAAGTAACAAAATAGAATCTTGGTGACAAATAAAATTCTGTTTGAAAAGCCTCAAAAAAATTCTTATGATTTATTTGAATCTTGTTCAAATAAGTAGAATTTTAACTCTTTACCGCTGATAACTTTTACAAACAGATTGGACCCAGATCAGGCCTGACAAAATGTCAGGCCTGAAGTGGATCCAATCTGTTTGGCACTCAGATGGTATTCCTGAAAGAATTTTTTGAAAAAGTTGATCTTGAAAAAAAATTAGCAGACTCAAAAAAAGCACGAAAAATTTTCAAGGGGGCAAAGAGTTAACATGGTAATATTAAAAGAAAATAATCTCATTAGGAAGAAATAAACATTAGAGTAGTGTTGGAGATCAATGAATCAAGTTATTTTATCTAAAATAACATTACAATCTTTTCTCTATTAGTGTCATTTGTTGTCATCTTCAATAACCTTCACAAACGATTTGGACCCAGATCAGGACCGACAAATTATGTTGGGCCTGATGTTTGAGATTCTGATGGTATTCCTGAAAGTTCTTTTGGAAAAAGTTCAATTAATAAAAAATAAGGGGTGACTAAAAAGCAAGTAAAATTACCCAGCATGCAAAGAGTTTATGCAGCAACAATGAAATGTGATAATCATAGATTTTTCAAGCATTGTCATAGTAACCATTTTGCCGTCTGCTGATTTTTTCAAAATCAACTTTTTAGAAAAATTCTTTCAGAAATACCATCTGAGTGTCAAACAGATTGGATCCAGATCATGCCCGATATTTTGTGGGGCCTGATCTAGGCCCAATCTGTTTGCAAAGGTTATGAGCAGACGACATTAGTAGGCAAAAAATTAAGCCAACTCACAAGATTTTAGTACATATCAGAGCAGCAAAGGCTCTGATGAGCTGCACATCAGCACAGTCTGTTTAGAGCCTTAACTGCTCACACTCAAAATAGAAACTTAGGTGAAGCCCCAGGCTAAAGTTTAGGCCTCTAACCCCACTAGATAGCTGTGTATGCATACTTCAACTTGGGTGGCTTTATGTATATGGGCCTTGATGTGAGAAAACCTGTCTTCGGGGTTTAAGAACAACAAAAGCGTAGACCAGCCTGCGCTGTCTGATCAGTGCCAATGTTTTTCGTTAATTTGAAAGTATCATATTTAAACTTGCTTCAAGCGAAATTTCAATTTTCTAGCTAGTCTCTAAACCACAAACAGGGTGGGTAGTCACATGGTTTTTGCTTGGATACACTGTACGGATGTTCGAATGCACTGTACGGACATTCTGATCGAATGTATGTAGATTTCTCTATGTTTTCTCATCTATACCCAGAAAGTTATACACCATTTTCCAGCCCACATTTTTCCCTATCAAACGCTACCAGGATAGCATCTTTAAGCCTCTTACTTTGAGTACTAACTCTGTCACAAATGTTGTCCGTACAGCTTATTTCCAAATTCAGGCCCGATCTTCGCCGCTAAAATTTTTGTGACAGAGTTTATACTCAAAGTAAGAAGCTTTATGATGATATCCTGGCATCGTTAGATCGGGAAAAATGGGGGCTGGAAAATGGTGTATAACTTTCTCTGTAAAGATGAAAAAACACACAGAAATATCTACTTACTTTTGCTTAAAACATCGGTGTGGAAAGAAGTCCGCCATTTTTCCGTACAGTGTATCCTAACAGAAACCACGTGACTACCCACCCTGATAAAGACAGCTAGGTTCTCTCGCGACAAGGCCCATGTACCATTTATAAGTTAGATTCCCTCCCACAAATTAAGTATTATTATTATAGCAAAAAGAAAAACTGAGTATGTTGTCAATGGAAATCAGAGATTTTTGCCACATTTGAATCAATATCAGAGACCTAATGAGCCGTTGGTTATGACTGTTTCCTCCTAGTTATGGAGTAATTGACACACTAGGAACGTTAATCATAGACATTATTCCACATTTATGGATAATTTGGGCCTTTTTATGACCAGAAGTGCTGGTAATTCAGTAATTTTTAAAACCTTTATGAACATGATTTAACTCAAGAATGGTCCAGCAACTGGGTTAACCCTTATTATGCTGAATCTGGTAAAACTATTCTATACTAGCTCTACTGGGCCGCGTAGCGCAGTTGGTAAAGTGTCTTACTACAGATGCGTGTCTGACTGCAGATCCATGGGTTGTGAGTTCGACCCCTGCCCGGTCCCATACTTTTGTGGAGATTGATCATGAAATAATTTCTACGGTCATTCTCCTCCCTTCCACTGAATCATTCAAGAAGGGTTGTTGTCAGTTACAAGAGAAAGTATGTGCACGAAGTACTGGTTAACCGCTTGTTCAAGCTTGCCCAGGAAAAAGTGTGGCTAGGTGGACTGACCATCCTGCCATGACCTAAGCTGTTGACTTGGGATGTAAAGTAACAAAACAAACAAACAAAAAATCTATACTAGTTCTCTGTACTGATAACCCACACTTCTCTTTACTGATAACATACTCTACTTATTATTCTCTTAACTGATAATACTCTCTACTGATTATTCTCTTTCCTGATAACATACTCTACTGATTACTCTCTTAACTGATAACACATTCTACTGATTACTCTCTTAACTGATAACACACTCTACTGATTATTCTCTTCACTGATAACACACTCTACTTATTATTCTCTTTCTGATAACACACTCTACTTATTATTCTCTTTCCTGATAACACACTCTACTGATTACTCTCTTTACTGATAACATACTCTACTGATTACTCTCTATACTGATAACACACTCTACTTATTATTCTCTTTCCTGATAACCTGATAACATACTCTACTGATTACTCTCTTTACTGATAACACACTCTACTGATTACTCTTTTAACTGATAACATACTCTACTGATTACTCTCTTTACTGATAACACACTCTACCAATTACTCTCTTTACTGATAACACACTCTACTGATTATTCTCTTCACTGATAACACACTCTACCAATTACTCTCTTTACTGATAACACACTCTACCAATTACTCTCTTTACTGATAACACACTCTACTGATTATTCTCTTCAGTGATAGTACACTCTACCAATTACTCTCTTTACTGATAACACACTCTACTGATTATTCTCTTTACTGATAACACACTCTACTGATTATTCTCTTTACTGATAACACACTCTACCGATTACTCTCTTTACTGATAAAACACTCTACTGATTACTCTCTCTACTGATAACACACTCTACTGACTACTCTATCTACTGATAACACACTCTACTGATTACTCTCAATATTGATAACACACTCTACTGATTACTCTCAATACTGATAACACACTCTACTGATTACTCTCAATACTGATAACACACTCTACTGATTATTCTCTTCACTGATAACACACTCAACTGATTACTCTCTCTACAAATAGCATACTCTACTGATTATTCTCTTCACTGATAACACACTCTACCGATTACTCTCTCTACTGATAACACACTCTACTGATTACTCTCTCTACTGATAACACACAATACTGACTACTCTATCTACTGATAACACACTCTACTGATTACTCTCTTTACTGATAACACACTCTACCAATTACTCTCTACTGATAACACACTCTACTGATTACTCTCTATACTGATAAAACACTCTACTGATTACTCTCTTTACTGATAACACACTCTACCAATTACTCTCTTTACTGATAACACACTCTACTGATTATTCTCTTCACTGATAACAGACTCTACTGATTATTCTCTTCAGTGATAACACACTCTACTGATTACTCTCTATACTGATAACACACTCTACTGATTACTCTCTTTACTGATAACACACTCTACTGATTACTCTCTTTACTGATAACACACTCTACCGATTACTTCTACTTATAACACAGTCTACCAATTACTCTCTTCATTGATAACACACTCTATGGATTACTCTCTATACTGATAACACACTCTACTGATTACTCTCTCTACTGATAGCACACTCTACCGATTACTCTCTCTACTGATAACACACTCTACTGATTACTCTCTCTACTGATAGAACATTCTACTGATTACTCTCTTTACGGATAAAACACTCTACTGATTACTCTGTATACTGATAACACACTCTACTGATTACTCTCTCTACTGATAAAACACTCTACTGATTACTCTGTATACTGATAACACACTCTACTGATTACTCTGTATACTGATAACACACTCTACTGATAACTCTCTTTAATGATAACACACTCTACTGATTACTCTCCATACTGACAACATACTCTACTGATTACTCTCTCCATGATAAAACACTACTGATTACTCTGTATACTGATAACATTCTCTACTGATTACTCTCTATACTGATAACACACTCTACCAATTACTCTCTCTACTAATAACACACTCTTCTGATTACTCTCTCTACTGATAACACACTCTACTGACTACTCTATCTACTGATAACACACTCTTCTGGTTACTCTCTTTACTGATAACACTCTCTACCAATTACTCTCTCTACTGATAACACACTCTACTGATTACTTTCTCTACTGATAAAACACTCTACTGATTACTCTGTATACTGATAACACACTCTACTGATTACTCTCAATACTGATAACACACTCTACTTATTATTCTCTTTACTAATAACACACTCTACTGATTACGCTCTATACTGATAAAACACTCTACTGATTACTCTGTATACTGATAACATACTCTACTGATTACTCTCTTTACGGATAAAACACTCTACTGATTACTCTCTCTACTGATAACACACTCTACTGATTACTCTCTCTACTGATAAAACACTCTACTGATTACTCTGTATACTGATAACACACTCTACTGATTACTCTGTATACTGATAACACACTCTACTGATAACTCTCTTTAATGATAACACACTCTACTGATTACTCTCTATACTGATAACATACTCTACTGATTACTCTCTCCATGATAAAACACTACTGATTACTCTGTATACTGATAGCATTCTCTACTGATTACTCTCTATACTGATAACACACTCTACCAATTACTCTCTCTACTAATAACACACTCTTCTGATTACTCTCTCTACTGATAACACACTCTACTGACTACTCTATCTACTGATAACACACTCTTCTGATTACTCTCTTTACTGATAACACACTCTACCGATTACTCCCTCTACTGATAACACACTCTACTGATTACTTTCTCTACTGATAAAACACTCTACTGATTACTCTGTATACTGATAACACACTCTACTGATTACTCTCAATACTGATAACACACTCTACTTATTATTCTCTTTACTAATAACACACTCTACTGATTACTCTCTATACTGATAAAACACTCTACTGATTTCTCTGTATACTGATAACATACTCTACTGATTACTCTCTTTACTGATAACACACTTTACTAATTACTCTCTCTACTGATAACACACTCTACCGATTACTCTATATACTGATAACACACTCTGCTGATTACTCTCTCTACTGATAACACACCCTACTGATTACTCTCTATACTGATAACACACTTTACTGATTAATCCCTTCACTGATAACACACTCTACTGATTTCTCTCTGTACTGATAGCATTCCCTACTGATAATTCTCTTAACTAATCTACTGATCATCTAAATTGAATTCACACTCTTCTGATTATTCTCTTAGCTGATAACGCTCTCCACTGATCTTTCTCTGAACAGATTGCACACTCTACTCATTCCCTTTAGTTTACTGATAACACACTCTGTTGATCATTCCCTTAACATTCTACTGAATATTATCGTATCTGATTACACACTCGTCTGATTATTCTCTTTACTGATAACAAACATTCTACATTATTTATTTAATGGACACCTCACACTACTGATTATACTCTTCCCTTATTTATTACCAATTGTACTGATAAAAACCTTCACCCAACACTTCTGTTATTGACAATACCACTTACCCAATACTTCTGTTACTGACAATACCATTTACCCAACACTTCTGTTATTGACAATACCATTACTCAATACTTCTGTTACTGACAATACCATTTACCCAATACTTCTGTTATTGACAATACCATTTACCCAATACTTCTGTTACTGTCAATACCATTTACCCAATACTTCTGTTACTGACAATACCATTTACCCAATACTTCTGTTATTGACAATACCATTACCCAATACTTCTGTTATTGACAATACCATTACCCAATACTTCTGTTACTGTCAATACCATTCTCCCAATACTTCTGTTACTGTCAATACCATTTACCCAATACTTCTGTTATTGACAATATTTCTGTTACTGACAATACCTTTTACCCAATACTTGTGATACTAACAATACCATTTACCCAATACTTCTGCTACTGACAATACCATTTACCAAATACTTCTGTTATTGACAATACCATTTACCCAATACTTCTGTTATTGACAATACCATTTACCCAATACTTCTGTTACTGACAATACCTTTTACCCAATACTTAGTTACTGACAATACCATTTACCCAATACTTCTTATACTGACAATACCTTTTACTCAATATTTCTGTTACTGACAAAACCATTTACCCAATACTTCCATTTACCCAACACTTCTTATACTGACAACACTGTTTTACCCAACACTTCTTATACTGACAACACTGTTTTACCCAACACTTCTTATACTGACAACACCTTTTACCCAACACTTTTTTATACTGATAACACCTTTTATACTGATAACAACTTTTACCTATCTTTATCAATTGATTACTGCTTCTACTACTGGAGGACTTATTCCCATTGCCTGGATATTGATCACATTCTTCATTTGTTTTCATTCTTCTAATGATAAATAGCTCTATTCATTCTAATCAGGATTATTTGCTTAACTGAGTGCTCTCCTCACAGAAAAAGCCTGTCTCCTTGTATGTACATTGATGCTATCTTTCACTGATAACTTCATTTCATCAGTGTAACTATTTGTTAACTGTTTACTGTCTGATGTGTTTTGCCTTTAGCACATTTGTGCCGTGACATGTGATTTCCAACTATGTGGCATTTTGACATGTGTAGACTCAGATGAGCCTGCGCAGCCTCCTTTCGGGTTTAGTAACTCCAAATGATGTTCAGTCAGTAGCTTGACACTCATAGAATATTCAAGCGACTAGCAAAGGCTCTGATCAGTCTGTGCTTATGCGCAGGCTGATCTGAGGCTTTGCTCGTCGCACAAACCATACTGTTGAAAATCTTATGTGGCGGCTCATTTAAAGTTAATTACAGTGTTGTGTGATCCTCTAGAGGCCCAAGCGCTGCAGCAAAGTTGTGTACAAGAAAATATTATTAAAAAGCAATAACAAATTACAGTAGCAGCTCATAAATTTAAAGTCATAGCCTCGTAGCGAGAACATCATGAGTGAAGCAGTATCGCAGGTGACATTGTGAGCATTGTAGCACAATTGCCGTCGCATTATGGCTAAATTGCTGAGTTATTTGTCTGTGATACTGCTCACTCTGCGGGATCTTGTTACCCTCTGTGACTGGGCCGCGTAGCGCAGTCGGTAACGTGTCTGGCAACAGATGCGAGTCTGACTGCAGATCCAGGGGTCGTGAGTTCGATCCCGGCCCGGTCCCATACTTTCCTGAAGATTGATCATGAAATAATTTCTATGGTCATTCTCCTCCCTTCCGCTAAATCATTCAAGAAGGGTTGTTGTCAGTTAAAAGCAAAAGTATGTGCACGAAGTACTGGTTGACTGCTTGTTCAAGCTTGCCCAGGAAAAAGTGTGGTTAGGTGAACTGACCGTCCCGCCATGACCATAGCTGTTGACTTGGGACGTAAAGCAACAAAACAAACAAATGTTACCCTCTGTACACTCTCGCTACGACCAACGAGCTTACGGGGCGACTGTGCTATTTAGGCATAGCAAACCTTGGCCCTTCTGCAACGCTTCCCCTGCGCTCTTGGAGTTCTGGCCAACTTCAGGCCCGGTTCAAATGCTTTCCTGAAGTTGGTGTTACTCTTTTAGATTCCAGGCCAAATCTTTTGAGGATCTCGTCAAACATGTTTGGTTCCATTCTTATGTAATTGGGAAAAGAAGCTGTCTGCCATTAAGATGGATGTCGCGGCCAAATTGTAGCCTTCTGTCTGCCATTAAGTTGGATGTCGCAGCTAAATTAGAGCCTTCTGTCTGCAATTAAGTTGGATGTCGCGGCCAAATTATAGCTTTCTGTCTGCCATTAACCAAGGACAGGCCAAGAACCAAAAGCCCATCTCCATCTCCTCCATTTAGCCTGGACCTCATCATCCAATATGATAAGTCAAAGTTTTATGTTTGCCAGTTAAAGCATAGCCACTACAACAATTCTGTTCATATCTTTGAAAGTTGACATTCAATTGAACATAAACCAGTTAAACTGTCGATTTTATATAGAAAGGGATCAAAATTGCAACGAAAACGTAACTCCATCGCCTAGGTCGTGGCAAGGTGGCATTGGCATTGCCATCAGCATAGACTAAGTGTAGTTAAATCTGCATTGTAGTAGTGGAATCATAGCAGAAGCGCCTTGGAAAATCTCTGGTGCCAGAGAAGCGTGATGACAGCACAATAGAATCATGGCCAGTGGGGCAAGAACGTAACAGAAGCGTAGTGGAAGCGAACTGAATGTGTGCAAATACCATTATTTGACACTGCGGTTATTTCGAATACTTTAAAGAACTTCCTTGATCGCCATGAGCATAGCAGAATCGCTGACCAGTGGAATGTCCGTATAACATATGTTTGTATAGACAGTTATTAAAATAGGAAATTAAACTCGAATAAGCAAGTATTTCGAACAACCAGAGTTTTAATTTTTGAGGTTTAACTTTATGTGTGAGCCAGGCGGCTAAGCCACAGTCAAAAGCCAGTTGGATTCTAAGTTTAGTCTTTCTGAGTGCAATTGGGTTACAGTTTGCTGACGTAGGAACAACAAGCTGCCAATCAATCTATGGTAGGCTTCCCAGTTTGTCTGGGAAAGAACCAAATTACTCAGAATTAAAAAGCATGTGCAAACAAAATTGGCCCCAGATCAGACTGCATGAGCTGTTGGATCAGGTATTATTTGTTAGCTTTTTTCAGCAAGCGATTTATTGATATACAGCTATTTGGTCACTGTATCGCCATGTGGTATCATAGGGCCACTTAAGCAAAATTTTTTTAAGCGTAAAATTGTGATTATTTTCTTACCCATCAGTTTAAACATGTGTTTTGGGTGCTCAAAAGAACCGTCTCGTCGAGACTGTTCTTTTGAGTACCCACAACATATGTTTTGGTTGAGAAGTAAGAAAAATAATTTTCAGTTACGCACTCTTATCAGGGGGCCGGGGTATGCAACATCCCAGTTTCTTGTAAAGCTAACGTAGATAGAAACCAGGTGTGGGCATGGCTAGACAGTGACCCAAAAGCAGATTAATAACTATGAACATCAGCTGAGAAATTCAGCAGTTATAAAGTTAACCTAAGTTTGCGACTCTTGAGTTATCATCGCGAGACGGCTTGAGACGAGATCTGATAGTGATGTTGAAATCAATAAATTTCTAGCAATTTATATCCTTCTAATCACATTCAGTCTTTCTTTAACTCGTTCTTTGCTACCGGTGACTTTTGTCGTCTGCTGGTAAATTTTGCAAATGGTTTGGACCCAGACCAGGACCGACAGAACGTTGGTCCTGATCTGGATCCAAAACATTTGACACTCTGATTGTGTTCCTGAAAGAATTTTTAGGAAAAGTTAATTTTGAAAAAAACAGCAGATGGCAACAAAAGCATGAAAAATTTCCCAGCATGCAAATAGTTAATAATCTTATTTGTATTCCGCACTACCATCATTTAGATGACTTCTTGCCGATGGCAAGAAGCATATTTCACCAATTCTCCCAGAGGCTTTGTTCAAACAGCATCTGATAGCCTAACCCATTTATACAAGATAGAATATCTCTTACCCTGTTTGTATTTACTGAATTAACACGGTTTACTGATATGACTCTCTGGTTTGACAATGTACCATATTAAACCAGAAAGAAGAACAGGGCTCAAGCGAGGAGCTCTCTAATAGGGCAACTTATCAAAACCAAGTCTAGCCCCAGCTAACAGTGGACATAGTAAAGGTAGATAGGGTTTTAATCAGATTGCAGATTCGCTCCTTTTGTGCAATGTGAAGCGGTCAAAAGTGGAAGTTTTCCTAGAGCCACCAGTTGCCCCATTTAGAAGCAAATTTTGGCTCTAGCTCTTTGCATGCAGGGTAATTATAACCAAGGCATTTATGCTGAGGAATATGTAGTGTTAGTCTTTTCCCTTCGTATGATTGTTCATTTGTACTTCCTTCCATTATGTTCGTGTAATTAACGACAAAGTTTTGGTTAAAGTTTCTCCAGTGACGCATATGTTAGTAACCACTTATCAGAAAGCATTCATATTTGGACAATAGTTACCTTGGAGGGTTAGCAGAATTCACATCATGACTCCAGACCCCAGGGTTCTTGTCCCTTGGTGGGGCTTGAGGTCGAAATCTACGACACCTTTAAAAAGTATGACAAAGTTTTCTGACTGTTTTTTTTTCAAAATTCAACTTTTTATTTCAAAAAATTCTTTCAAGAACACTTTCAGAGTGTCAAACAGTTTGGATCCAGGCTGAGGACCTACACTCTTTCATTTGCAAAGTCACGGTTAGCACTGCAAGAACAGAGCTAGTGATCCTTACAAGTTCACATTACAAAATTCGGCTACTAGAGTCACTACTAGAGTGCTTATGGCTAGTGTCATTTCATTCTCCAATTTGAGAGGCGATGATTAAGTCAAATCTTGCAATACCACTTGACCATCCAGAAGTATCGCACAACTCTATTACTAGAGTGCTCATGGCCACCATCATTTCAATCTCCAAGTTGACATCCGATGACTAACTTGAATTGACCATCTAGAAGCAGGACTTGTCTGTGTTGATGACAAATTTTCTCCGCTAGAGCGCTCAGGGCCGAAGTCAATTCATTCTTCAAGATGACAGGCAAAGATTAACTCGAATGTTTCTGTGATGCCGCATTCATGAACTTGCTTATCTTGAGACGAAAACTAATTCGGTGAATCTAATCAGATCTGGCGAGTGACTGAATGTTCAGCCATATGTAAGCAAACAATTATTTCCACCAGGAAATTGCAGCGTTCAAAGAAGCAAGCCAGTTCATATGATTTTTGTGTTGTTGGCAAAAGCAAGCAGCGATGGCTCGGGCGAGACTGCGCACTAGCGCAGTCTTGCCCGAGCCATCACTGCTTGCTCATACAAAATCTGGAAATAGATGAAAGTGCAGACTAAAACCTAGATATCTAGACTCACTAGTTAGCTAGTTATGCATGTTTAAAGTATGGGTTAACAGAAATGCGATGTCATTTTTATAAGAGCTGGCCCGAAACCATGAAGGTGCAGTGGATGATTGGTTATCCCTATTACAAACAGAAGTGCCAACAAATTTTTCCTTGAGCAATAAGAATAATCCCTCGTTGACTGATGGGATTTCCATCATGCATATACAGTAAAACCTGTCTTAAGCCGCCACTCAAAAAGAAGACCAAAATTGGTTTTCAAGACCGATTATCGCTCAATGCAGGTCAAAAGTATTGCAGAATGCTCCAAGGGGAGCATTCTGCAATACTTTCGACCTTCATTAAGCTACCATTTGTCATTAAGATCTTTGTTTTGCCTATTTTTGAGTGGTTGCTTAAGGCAGGTTTTAATGTACAGCTAACTAGTGGGGTTAGAAGCCGCAATTTTGGCATGAGCCTTTATTATTTCATGTTTCTACTTTTTGTGTGTGAGCAACACAACAGGCTTTAGGAAAACTGTGTGTTTGTGCAGACGCTTCTGAACATTTGCGACTTGTATCAATCGGAACTGCCTCGGCCAATTCCCCGAATTCCTTAGAATCAGACCATGGATGTACATTGAAGATCTAATTTGATAATGCGGGTGATATCGTGACGCTGACGTTATATAACGTGATGCTGACGTCACAGAAACCATGCCAGTACAATAACAAGTGTGATTACAAAACAAACGGTTATAACTGAAGTTTATGTATTGTTCAATAAAATATCGCTATAGCGATATTTTATTGAACAATACATAAGCTTCATTTATTCTGCTAATTAAACTTTTTGGCTATTCAGAAAAATGGATTTTAATAGGACTGAACCCACATGTTACAGAACTAATTTTCCTTACCCCAGTTTCGGCAAACAAAATGGAGCTTTTTCGTACATAGTACTACGCGTAATGCGCCTTATGTACACCTAAGGCTTGATTGGATTCTGGAATCGTGCCAGACTTTCCCAATTGCTATTTGTATATGCAATAAGCTCCAGTAGCTTATGAACTGGCTCATAGTGTTCCTACTTTGATCACAACTATACTTATTGTCTCAGAGTCTATTGTAGCAGTTCTTTGATTGCATTGTCTGCGGGCTTCCTTGTCATAAACAGTCTGGATACTCATAGAAATTTATCCTTCTGGTTCCTGACAGCCAGCCATAACAAGTGCATAATGGGTTCAACTCATATAAAATGGCTATTATCTGTTATTGTAAATAGACTGTATGAAGCTGCATTTGTAGACAAACTCTTTATGCAATCGCTGCTGTAAATAACCTATTGGCTATATGTGCAGATGCTGTTGTAGATAAACTTTACACATCTGCTGCTAGTGTAGATAAACTCTAGATCTATTAGCAGTTGCTAATGTAGATAAACTCTATATATGCAGCTGCTAGTGTAGATAAACTCTATGTGCAGCTGCTAGTGAAGATAAACTCTATGTGCATTTGCTAGTGAAGATAAACTCTATATGAAGTTGTTAGTGTAGATAAACTCTATGTGCATTTGCTAGTGAAGATAAACTCTATATGCAGTTGCTAGTGTAGATAAACTCTATATGCAGTTGCTAGTGTAGATAGACTCTATATGCAGTTGCTAGTGTAGATAAACTCTATATGCAGTTGCTAGTGTAGATAAACTCTATATGCAGTTGCTAGTGTAGATAAACTCTATGTGCAGCTGCTAGTGTAGATAAACTCTATGTGCATTTGCTAGTGAAATAAACTCTATATGCAGCTGCTAGTATAGATAAGCTCTTTATGCAACTGCTATTGTAGATAAATTCATTATGTAACTGCCATTGTAGATAACTCTTTATGCAACTGCCATTCTTTATGCAACTGCTTTTGTAGATAACTCTTTATGCAACTGCTTTTGTAGATAACTCTTTATGCAACTGCTATTATAGATAAACTATTGTTATTGTCTTAAAGACATACCAATTACTTAACCAATCTGTTGTTTAAGGCCTTTTATATTCCAGCAATATATGCAAGGTCCCAATTCTTATGACATCTTGGATTTAGTTGCTGCTGCTGATTGAACATTACTCTTTTCGAAATTGTCTTTAATAATTGAGCTAAGACACCAGGAAAATGATATATGAGCTCTTACCATCAACCATTATTCATGAGCAGACACCATTTTATCTCTTACAGCTGCAGCAGAAGACATCTCTCTTGGTTTAGGGGGGAATATAACTTTAGATGTTTTCATGTGAATCTTGCTAGGAGTCACCATGGTGTAGTGGATAAACCACTCGCCTTGTACCAAGGGGTCCTGAGTTTCTTCTTGTACCGAGGGGTCCTGAGTTTCGTCCCCAGCTCTTCCAGTCTGTTTGATGAGACTCTTAAGCCGTAGCCCTGTCTCCATATGACCGTAGCTGTTGGTGGGACGTTCAACACAACCTCACTCAATGACATGTGAATCAACCAGCATTCAAGTTATTTGAAATGTCAAGCTTCGGTTTCGTTAAAGACATCTACTGCACATTTTGATTTCCATTGACATAGAATAAAATAATTTTTTAAACTATATTTTCTGCTTTACAGCCAGAAAAGTGTTGAAAATTACCAACATGTCACAGATTCCTGACAGAAACTGTATTTTTGGTTGTATTTTCAATGTTTTTTAAGTCTGCTGCTGAAGTTGAATGCTTGCAGACAAAAATCTTCTCAAATTGTCTACATAATAAGGCATAGCATTGGTATGTCCAAATCTTAAGAAAAGTCACTCATTAACACTTAAAAGCACCAAGAAAAAAATGCATCTGAAAATGTAGTCTGTTGAAGTCGTCTGCTGCAAATAATTGCCTAACATAAATGACGAATTAAGTATCGAAGCAAACAGCATGGACCCAGAACAGACTGCTTCTATAGGAGCAGTCTGATCTGGGTCCACACTGTTTGCCATAGAGGCTTCTTAAACATTTCAGCAGACGAGAAAAGCAGACGACTACTGTTGCGATTGGCTCTTTAAGGGTTAATGGTGACAAAAGAAGAATCTGGAGGAAAAATTATTCCTGTAATATGGCATGGTAATTGTCCTCTGCGAGTGAGTATAGATTATGCAATAGAATTGGTGCCAAGGGACCGATACATTCATCAAGACTTAAGAGCTATCTACTGGATGGCAAAACACCAAAATTAGATTGCAATAACCACCATGTTTATTCTAATAAAAAAGGGGCTTATATTAGAATAAATATGGTAAAATCATCATGACTTAAGAGCTATCTACTGGATGGCAAAACACCAAATTGGATTACAATAACTACCATGTTTATTCTAATGTAAGCCCTCCTTTTTTAAAAAAGAAAAAAGGGGGGGGGGCTTGTGTTAGAATATATATGGTAAAATCATTCATCAAGATTTAAAAGCTATCTACTGGATGTCAAAATACCAAAATTAGATTACAAAAACTAAGTAAAAGTCAGGAGCCATTAAAAAAACAATTAAAAAAAAAAGAATGAGTGAAACTCTTAGAAAAGTTTCGTGGGTACATGTCCAGGCTGGAACCATTCCCAAATAAATTTCATCTCCTTGTGGACAAAACCTTTCAAATTTTATTTCCATTGCATAAAGATATGTAACAAGAATCATGAACAGCAAAGTTAATGATGAATTAAATAAAATAACCAAGTCTTTGTTATCTTTCCAGGACAGCAAGATAGTTGATGCAGAAAAATACAAAGAACTTCTAGATACAAATGAAACATTGAAGAAAGAAATCACCAAACTTGAGAAAGCTAAGAGTGAGACAGAAAGATTGGTGAGTATTATGTATGAAACTGATGAAACATTGAAGAAAGAAATCTCCAAACTTGAGAAAGCTAAGAGTGAAACAGAAAGATTGGTGAGTATTATGTTTGAAACTGATGAAATTTTGAAAAAAGAAATCACCAAACTTGAGAAAGCTAAGAGTGAAACAGAAAGATTGGTGAGTACAATGTATTATGTTTGAAACTGATGAAACATTAAAGAAAAAAATCACCAAACTTGAGAAAGCTAAGAGTGAAACAGAAAGATTGGTGAGTATTATGTTTGAAACTGATGAAACATTGAAGAAAGAAATCACCAAACTTGAGAAAGCTAGGAGTGGTACAGAAAGATTGGTGAGTACATGTATTATGTTTGATACTGATGAAACATTGAAGAAAGAAATCTCCATACTTGAGAAAGCTAGAGTGAAACAGAAAGATTGGTGAGTGTTATGTTTGAAACTAATGAAACATTGAAGAAAGAAATCACCAAACTTGAGAAAGCTAAGAGTGAAACAGAAAGATTGGTTAGTATTATGTTTGAATCTAATGAAACATTGAAGAAAGAAATCACCAAACTTGAGAAAGCTGAGAGTGAAATAGAAAGATTGGTTAGTATTATGTTTGAAACTCATGAAACATTGAAGAAAGAAATCACCAAACTTGAGAAAGGCAAAAATGAAACAGAAAGATTGGTTAGTATTATGTTTGAATCTAATGAAACATTGAAGAAAGAAATCACCAAACTTGAGAAAGGCAAAAATGAAACAGAAAGATTGGTGAGTATTATGTTTGAAACTGGGGAAACATTGAAGAAAGAAATCAGCAAACTTGAGAAAGCTGAGAGTGAAATAGAAAGATTGTTGAGTAATATGTTTGAAACTCATGAAACATTGAAGAAAGAAATCACAAAAGTTAAGAAAGACAAAAGTGTAGCAGAAAGATTGGTATGTTTTGTTTTGAAACATTGAATTAGGGGATAACTGTATTACAAAATTTCATTTGGGGAGGTATATCCAGATATACAGATGGAAATTAAGTTTTACGGTGACAAGTTAGCGGAACCGATAAACATGATTTCCAACCGTATATTAGACGATATACCTCCTCAAATGAAAATTTTGAATAATGGTTATCCTAATTCTAATGCACTTCTAGAGTTTAGTCTCAAATAGTAGCGTTAAACTATTTGCGATAGTATATTGCAGGAGGATATACTGTCACAATTTTTTTACGCTATCCAATCAGATGTTGGGTTACAAAAGTGAGTGCATTAGAATAAAGTTATTTACCAAAAAATCAAGTCAGTGAGTATGACCATGAAATGCTACAATCACAGATGGTAGACCAATCCACGGCACTGTGTGGTTGAGTCATTAGAAAACAAACTAATATATACATATAGAGGCAAAATGGAATTAGAGGTGAGCAAATAGCTCTCTCTCCTTCAGCGAGTTGATTGCCAAAATAGAAAGGACTCAAAGAACTTTGTACCACCCTTACCAACTTTAGCACGAACTATCTCATGATGTGTAAGGTCTACACTGATGTACGCGGTATAAAATAGTTATACCATGTTTGTCCACCTGTACGTAAGATAATCCACTCGCTAAAGCTCGTGGATTATCTCCACGTACAGGCGGACAACCCATGGTATAACTATTACATGTCACAAAAACAGGAACAAACGCATCCCACAATTACAATGGGAGCACCAACAAACAATGAACCAACAATAACAGAATCACTTCCTAAGAACAGATACCAACAACAGCCACCTGGTGGCTGAAATATATTTTTCTGGCCAAATCCTGTCCTAGATTCTGCTGTTGTTAAAGCATATAAATTGTTAAGCTCGCATGGAGGCTTCCTTACTTATTAGAAATTGAGAAAGTCAAGAATGAAACAAATGGATTGCAATTGCTGAGTATCATGCCTGAAACTAATGAAACATGAAATAAATAAATCAGCAAACCTGAGCAAAATGAAACAGAAAGATTGGTGAGTATAATATTTGAAACTAATGAAACATTGAAGAAAGAAATCACCAAACTTGAGAAAGCTAAGAGTGAAACAGAAAGATTGGTGAGTATTATGTTTGAAACTCATGAAACATTGAAGAAAGAAATCACCAAACTTGAGAAAGCTAAGGGTGAAACTGAAAGATTGGTGAGTATTATGTTTGAAACTGATGAAACATTGAAGAAAGAAATCACCAAACTTGAGAAAGCCAAGAGTGAAACAGAAAGATTGGTGGGTATAATGTTTGAAAGGCAAAAATGAAACAGAAAGAATTACGTGAGAATAATGTTTGAAAACAATGACACATTGAAGAATGAAATCACCAAACTGAGAAAGGCAAGAATGAAACAGAAATATAAGTGAGAATAATGTTTGAAACCAATGAAACATTAAAAAAAGAAATCACCAAACTTGAAAGCCAAGCATGAGCCTGTAGGATTGTTGAGTATTGCTTTTGAAACTAATGAAAAATTAGAGAAAGAAGTCACAGAATTTAAGTATTAGTCTGCTGCTATCGATGGTTAATTTATACAGTAGGGCAGGACTTAACTAACCATAGATTGCGCAGTAATGAAATCACCACTAATTTCTTATGACCATCTCAGAAACTTAGCGAGACAGACATTTTCTGTGTCTTTTCTTAATCAACTTTGTTTAACTGCCATTCACAACGAAAGCTGTCTGCTAGCTTTGTAGCTTGCTGTTGTGTTTTGAAGTGTTCAAGTGCCACTGATAATCTGCAGCAGACGAAATTTCAAATTTTTCTGCTTTTTTTAAAAATAACAAATAAGACATGATATTTCATGAAATATCATGATGATTCTCATGAGAAATGATGATTCTCATGAAATTCTCAGATGATTCTCTTTAAATATCTATTAATGCCTTATTTTTTTCGATAATTTGTGGTTAGATTTCAGAGCAACTTGGCATAACTTTCTCTGAATAGCTTTAATGAATTTACTCCGATTCTAAACTGTAACATAGGTTGGAGGTACTCAACAGAACATTCTCAATTCTAAAATATATATATGTTTGGTTTAGTGATGTGGAATAATCTAACTTTTATGTTCAAAATTCTGGCTCAACTGGAGCTTTGCTAGTGGATGGCACTGTTATTGGTTAACCTGCTCAAACACCCTGATTATCTAAGGATAACTGACCAATGACTTTTAATCAATATCGGCAATGAGAGAGGTAGGCTTTGAATTCTGTCCCTTCACACGTCTTCGCAATATCATCTCAACTTACGGCAAATAATCGATTTAAAGCGGCAGAAGAAATTCTGTCATACTAGATCAGTAATAAAACACTTTAATTCCAGATGGCATTGACAGCAGCACATTTTGTTTCAGAATATTCATAGAAAAAAAGATAATACAGTAAAACCTGCCTTATGTGGCCACTCAAAAATAGACAAAACAAAGATCTTGATGACAAATGGTAGCTTAATGAAGGTCAAAAGTATTGCAGAATGCTCTCTTCATTCTGCAATACTTTTGACCTGCATTAAGCCATAATCAATCTTGAAACCCAATTTTGGTCTTCTTTTTAAATGGCCACTAAAGGCAAGTTTTTACAGTAATATCTTGAACATACAATTGGAATTTAAGAATGGAATTTATCTTTATCTTTTATGCTGAGTAATTTTGCCTTTTTGTCGTCTGCTTTTTTTCTTTTTTTTTGTTTCTAAAGTATTGAAGTTAAAAAACAAACATCAGAGTTTCGACGTCATACTTAAGCAATTCAGCTTCTAAGATGCTGTCTGTCTAGTGGTAGGGATAAGCCGGAACCCTGTGAAACTACTGCAACCTGGAAGGTGACAGTCAAACCATTGATACATGCCACTGCCTGGAACAATTTGATCATGTTTTCACTGATTGATTTATTTGCTAACACTGCAAGTGAGGCTCGAACCTGCCCGGCAGAGGTATCCAGCTAGTCAGAGCTAAACACGCTACCGACTGAGCTATCTGGGCACCCATCAAACAGTTTAGATCCAGATCAGGCCCTACATTTTGTTTGCAAAGGTAAAGAGTTAAATATGTGATCTGACTTATGACCAAGATATATGTTCAAAAGGGACTTTTTATATGGAGACACAATTTTTTTTAATATATATTTGACCATTATTTAGAATATAGATGGCAAAAAAAACACAGAAAATTCGTTAAGTGCCAAAATGAAAAGACAATCATATTTTCTAAAAATAAACCCTGTCATTTTATGAACAAAATATAAATTATGGGTGCTAAACAGATTTTTTCCCACAAAATTAATATTTAATGATGATGATGACATCAAACACTTATTTGATTATTTTTGAAGAATGATAAAAACTCATTATTTATGGAGATATTAATTGCTTTTAAGAAGCTCTGTGACTACAATTGATTATTATATGTTTGGTTCCTTTGACTAGAATTGAAGAGGAGGAAAAAAAAAGAATCCAATTATATCATCAATATATAGCTGTATAATCAGATTTGAGTTAATTAGTATTTGTCTTTCTAAGCTTAGAGAAATACTTTATTCCCTAATTGGCAGGTTTTCAATTAGACCAGTCTTAAAGCAATACAAGGACTGATCATTCAATAGGCCAGCACAAGAGATAATGGTTCTTATCTTACATATATAAACATGCATGAATAGCTAGCTAGTGGGGCTGGAGGTCTAATTTTCACTTGGAGCCTTTAATTCAGTGTGTCAGAGAGCAGTAACTGTTCCAATAAGCACAATATTGGCTTGCCGATGTGGACCGAAAGTGGCTAACTGAGTAAATCTTTGCATTCTGGTAAATTTTTCATGCTTTTTCATTGTCAACTCTTTCAAAAAATTATTTCAGGAATACCATTAGAGTTTAACAAAAAGTTATACGGTAAAACCTGTCTTAAGCAGCCACTCAAAAGAAGACCAAAAATTGTTTTCAAGACTGCAGGTCAAAAATATTGCAGAATGCTCCAAGTGAGCTCCAAGTGAGCATTCTGAAATACTTTCGACCTGTATCTGTCTTTAAGACTTTTGTTTTTTTGTCTATTTTTGAGTGGCCACTCAGGACAGGTTTTACTGTATCATGGTTTGTCCGCATATATGTGGAGATAATCCACAAGCTCTAGCGAGTGGATTATCTCCCGTACATGCGGACAAATCATGGTTTAACTAATTTATACCACCTACATCAGTGTAGACCTTGTATATTAGGAGATAGTTTGTGCTAAAGTTGGTAAGGGTGGTATTATGGTGTGTAATTTAAAGCCCTTACTGAAAATGTAAAAAAAATGTAATTTTTTATGCCTTTTTGTCTTTTGCTGACTTAAAAATTAAAAAAAAAATGATCTCAGAAATATCATCAGAGTGTTAAACAGTTTGAAGCCTGATCAGGCGCAACATTTTGTTGGGCCTGATCTGGGTCAAAATTGTTTGCAAAAATTATTGGCAGACGAAGCTAGGAGATATTATTAGTTAGCATGAAAAGCGTTCTGGTAACTCTATGACACTCTGATGGTATTCCTGAAAGAATTGAAAGATGCAGGTGACAATGAGAGGCTTGTAATTTGTTGATTAATTGAATTGTAAAGATCTCAGAATTCCATTAACCCATTTACACAAGAAAAAAGTTACATTGCCAAATATTTGTCACTGCCTTAAGAAACAATTTTTTTATAGGCTTTATATTACGTAGAATTCTCAAGCATTATTATCCACAAAAATGAAAAAAAAGGTATCACAAAGTTTGCCCTCTGCTTCCGTTGTTATTCATTATTGCCATCCTCAAGTGGATGGCAATTACTTGAGGATGGCAATTTTAATAGACCAAATTTGCAATCTGTATGGTAGCAGCGGCAAAGCGGTGTAGCATGAGATAGCCTTTTCCGTGAATATTAGTGTCACATCACTAAAATGACAATCCCAGCTCACCCAGAGTTGGGTATGTCATTTAATAGCTCATCACTTTCGCTAGAAACAGCTACTGAATTTTCGCTTTCAATGGCTACTGCACATTCAACACACTTTAGTGCTGAAAGATATCAAGCTTTTTTGAAAAGCTTATACTTGGTTAATCTTCAATAGCTGTTGTTGTGATGGTACATTTGTGCTATGAACCAATATTTTATTTCCCAGCCATTCACAGCAATTTTCGTCTGCTCACTCATCTGCTGATGTACTTTGGTAGCTCATATTGCAAACAATATGAACCCAAATCTGGATCCAAACCGTTTGACTCTCTGATAGATTTTTTTTTAAAAAAAAGTCAATTTAGAAATAAGTCAGCAGATGACAACAAACATATGAAAAATTACCCAGCATGCAGAGTTATAATGCCTTCAATGTTTACCGTTGTGAGTTGGCTCCCGATACCGTTAGTTTAACAGGTGACAGGGCCCAGGGCGACGACAGTAAACATTGGGCTAACAGTAAAGTATGAGACTTTTTACCATACAGTAAAACATGTCTTAAAAATAGAAAAACAAAGGTCTTAATAATGAAAAATGGTAGCTTAATGAAGGTTGAAAGTATTGCAGAATGCTCCAAGGGGAGCATTCTGCAATACTTTTGACCTGCATTAAGCAATAGTTGGTATTAAAAATCAATTTTTCTTTTTGAGTGGCCGGTTAAGACAGGTTTTACTGTAACTTTTGTTGTTTTGACTATTACAGGAAATAGAACTAACGCAGAAGAAGCTTGAATGTGAACGATTGTCATCAGATATCAAAAATGAGAAAACACGATCAAAAACATTGGTAAGTTGGTCTAATCTGTGTTCACATGCACACTCTAGTCTTTTAACCCTTTGTATACTAATGGATTCTTCCTTCTGGATTGATACAATAAACTTGGGATAGTCCATTTTACATATATAGGGATGTCAGGTTATAATTTTTTTAAAAATATTGTATTATTTTGTCTGAAAATCTTTTTTACCTTTACAAACAGTGTAGACCCTGATGAAATGCAGCATTATGCTGCATTTCATCTGGGTCTTCACTGTTTGCAAAAGTACCCGCTTTTATTTAGGGGTTTCCCAAATACATAACATAACAAAACTGTAAAACTGCAAATGCACTTTCTCTTGTAATGAAACATCTGAATGGATGACGTTAGAAATTTGTGACGGTATATCACCGATATACTGTTGGAAATAGTTTGACATCATTAATTACGTCACTTTTTGTTGGACAACATGCAGCTTTATGTGGCTTGCAGCACTCCAACTTGAGACAAAACAAAAATTTTAATGTTGAATAAGCCCAGAGGTGCATTAGAAAGGGAATAACCAAATACAAATTTTTCATTTGGGGAGGTAATCGTCTGATATGCAGTTTTCGGCAAAGCCTGAACAGAGCCGTTAAACTGAATTTCCGACCATATATCCGATGATATACCTCCCCAAATGAAAATTTTGAATACAGTTAATATCCCCTTAATGTGTCCAGGAACACAAAGATAGGGTGAGCATCAGTCTGATCAGAGTCTTCACTGTCTGCCTGAAGATACAGTTGGTCTGGAGATACCCGTAGAACACACAGGGATCACTATGACCTGACTGCAGCCTGACGCCACTATATTTTTTTGTCCTGAAAAATGTCATATGCTGCATATACAGTCAACCCTCTTTACAACGACACTGTTTGTCGCCAAATAATTTGACGTTAAACTGAATTTCTGTTGTAATGAATTCAAAATTAGGCTAAACTGGTACATTTGTGCAAATACAATTGACGTTGTAAAGAATTTTACTGTAATAAAGAATGTCGCTATAAAGAGTTTTCAAGTGCACTTTAGACTAGATTTTTTCATGGCAGCAAACAATATTATATAAAGGCTAAAACCTACCAGAGACAGAGACTCGTCATGGCTCAGTTGGGACTGGGAGGACATTTTTCGGAAAAAGCCATTACATTTAGATTGCTCGGATTTGTGCCCTCTCAGTTCACCACAAAGTGCAAGGGTACAGTACACATCAGGTGGAAACTTAATCAGGGACCAAGCTAGGGGGCGACTAGGGCGAAATAGTCGCCCTAGGGGCCGAAATTTCGCCCTAAATGGGACCCAGGGAGAAGTGGGAGTCTCCCTAAAAAAAAAAAAAAAAAAAAAAAAAATTTTTTTTTTTTTTTTTTTTATTAGGGAGACTCATTTTCATTCTGTCACCAAACAAATGCAAGCTGTGGTGACATTATCATAAAATCTACTACCACTGCATCATGTTTCTCCTTCCATTAAATGGCAATAGTATGTGTCTTGGCTTATTTCCTTCTAAATTGACAGAAAATGCCGTAATTTTGCGCTGTAACTTCTCCCTATCTGACTGTCACTTCTCCCTAATTTTCCTGCAGAGAGAAGTCACTTCTCCCTAAAATTCTGGGCCAGCTTGGTCCCTGTTAATTAGTAGTTCATGAATGTTTTAGTATTTATGCATTTCTCAGATGTTATGTCACCTGATGTGCGGGTGAGAAACATGTTTAAGCCTAAATATTTACATTTTCGAAGCAATCCTTTAATGAATCTTTAGATTTTTGCAACCGTTCATAGCCCAGTTCATAACCTCATGAATTTCACAAATTTGATTGACAGCTGCCAAGCTCACTTGCTTGTGCAATACCCTTCAAAGATCGAACACATTCGCCAGAATTGACACTGGCGTTGTGATTGACAGTGAGCCACACCCGAGGCTCACGTGCAAAGCAAGCCTCTTGTTTGCTCCATTGGCTGTCCGTTTTCAAGCTGAAATTTCGGCTTTTCCCTATTACACTCTGACAAAACCGTTAATACTATTATATTTTAAAACAAAACTGTTTTAATTTCTAATTTAAAAATAATTTTTATATTTTAGATATTTACAATGTAAATATAAGCAATAAATTCTATTTTTGATCTGTTCATGGAATCATAAATACTTCGGGTCTCTTGCAAAGTTAACGTGAAGCACTTCGGGCTTCACTTACTTTGCAAGAGACCCGAAGTATTCATGATTCCATGAACATTCCAAAAATTGAATTCATTTCTTAAATAATTAAAGCATACTTGACTTGACTTGATAAAGAAATACAGTAAACTTGCATTTTTAAAGACAATCACTATTATACAGGGATGAGAAAGTTCTGGATTGATCAGGATTTCCTGATATGATGTATATAATGTCAATGTAAATTTGGTTGAAATTTAGTTTTAACATTGTTGAATTGATTTTACCATAGATTAAGCATAAACTGAGTGCTTTCTATTGGTATTGTGTTAATATAAGCTTTTAATAAGTGATCTAAAAATCTGTTTGGCTCCATTCAGGATCCAACAGACAGGTTTTCTTGATTGAGAATGTCTGACTGTTCTCATCCCTGCACTATATGAGTCAGTGCATAAGATCATTGTCAAGTGATGAAGGTCTCAGGCAAGCATGGGAAAATAGGCAGATTTTTCAGAGCCTCTGCTGCTCCCATACACAAAATATCAATTTAGATGGAGACTTGGACCAAAATTTAGACCTCTAGCCTCCCTGGATACCACACCATGGGTGTTTAACCCTTTGTATACTGATGGGTTCTTCCACCTGATATGATACAATACACTTGGGATGCTTCATTGTATATATCGAGGGGTCACAGGTTATAATTTCCACCAAAATTGAATTTCTTTCACCGAAGATCATTTTAGTCCTGGCAGACAGTGTACACCCTGATGAAATGCCACATTATGCGGCATTTCATCTGGGTCTTCACTGTTTGCCAAAGTACCCGTTTAGGGGTTTCCAGTCTACAAAGGGTTAATGGAGGCTTTAGCATATATGCGATAAATACCAAATCTCATGTTCTGGCCTATTTTAAAGTGTTGTTTTTCTGGTTGTAGGAAGCAGAGCTAGAAGACAGTGCCAGTAAGAACACCCATCTGTCTGTCCAAGTGTCTGACCTTCAACATAGACTAGCAGATCTAGAAAAGGTAAGATTCTCGAGTGTTGTTAATTTTTTGGCTGGGAAAACTGGTTTTGTGTCGTCAACTGTTTTTTTTCTTCAAAATTAGCATTTTTAGAAAATCCTTTATGGAATACCATCCGAGTGTCAAACAGTTTGGATCCAGCACAAGTCCGATGTTCTTTGGTCCAAACTGTTTGCAAATGTATTAGCAGATGACACTATAGTCCGTACAGAAATTCAGTGAACATCGTTTTTCTTTTTTAAAATGTCTTTAATGATAAAATTTTGGACCAGAATTTTGCATATACATATAAGAAAACACCGCCTAATATACAATTGCATATTTGAATATTTATGATAGGAAAATAAGTCTGGAATCTCTTGTGAAATAAAATAACTTAGTCGTTTTCGATTTAGAAAATTCCTTATTTTCCCTCAGTGTATTTCATATGGGTAACACGTGGTTTATACAGTTCAATGAATACCATGTTTACTTTCGTATATGATAAAGAAAACGGTCACTAGCAGGATAACTCTTGGTATATCTATATATTCACTGAAAATGCTTTGAAGAGACTGCACGTTACAATTCTGTCTGAGCTATCATATTTCACGATAACCAAATTTCGCATCTTGTTTTCTTATATGTGTCATGGTTAAATGACACATATAGCAATTGGACCGCGACTGAGAAAACCTGTCTTCTGTGATTTGTAACAATAAAGGCCCAGACCAGCCTGCGCATCCACGCAGTATCATCAGCAACTTTGTTGTCTGCTTTTTGAGAAGAATTATCCCTAGACTTGCCTCGTGCGAAAAAAAAAAAATCAATTTTCATATCTAGCCTGTTTAGCTGAAGGGACTGGTTTGAGACTTGCTTTCTCGGAAACCCAGAAGACAGTTTTTCTCGCGTCGTGGCCCGTGTTGCTTGCTCGACAGCTCTAGGACAAATACATCAAGTGCAACAGATAATAATATTAAAAACAAAATATAATGAGGAGGCTGTTCATCGGATATATTACCGGGAATCACAGTTTTTGATTGCGCTCTTCATCGTCTAATACACAAGTCATTCATAACTACGGCCCACAGAGCCGGGGAACGGTGGGGCTTTGATTTTCTGGCTACAGGTCTCTGGTATGACCATGCACTAACAGCGCATTTGCCCGGCTTATGCGTGGCTACAAATGACTGCTGCATATGCTTTCTTTCGTCTTTATGCACCAGCCATTTGTGACCACCCCCAGCTCAGAGGAATGTCGAGGACAGTGACTTTGTGTCTGCAGTTCCCCATAGTAACCACCATACTGTGGGGGCAGCTAGCTGGCAAAACCATGACAGTTCTCCCCCGCAGTCTTTTTTTTACTGCACAGCAATGTTTGTCTAGGTCTATCAAACCCCTACATTTTCTCCGCATTGTGGAGACAATGTAAAAGTAAAAACACAGCACATTATATGCTCATCCTGCTCAGAGGCTTGGGTGAAGCAGTGGTTACAAATGACTGGTGCATTATTTATAGCCTATGATGCACTTCGCATGAACATTTAGTTCTCAGCCACCCCAAAAACATCCGCTGATATATTGTTCAACCTATTTACAAGCACATTCCCACCCCATCACTAGTTTCTCTTTCCAACCTCAGCATTATTTTTTATTGGATAAGTCTTTTTTTTCACTTGAATCACACCTGACAGGCGAGCCCTGTGATTATTTTATCTTATCACTTAAAGTTGCCCGGAATTACGTTTTGGCATGCATGTTTTGCATTGTCTGGTGTCAACAAATCAGTATTTGAAATAAACAGATAGAAAGATCAATTTATTTAATAAATCAAGTTTGATTTTTTAAAAATCTATGAAAAAAATCAAGATTTTAAATTGAGGAACAGGGGAACACAGAGATTCATTTCATAGGAACAAGCGGACGGGTACCCACTGGGAAGGCCTGAATAATTTCTCGTATGCCAAAATTCTGTGGCCAAAACTATGGCCATAATTTGCATTTGATTTTGATATGATAAGAGTCGTTACTTCGTCTTATAAAACCGTATAATTATTCATCGATAGTAAACTAAAGGCAGTGATCCGTACAAAGGTGCATTTAGGGTAAATTAAAAAATGCAGATGCTCAAATGAGGACAAATTCCATCATATCACAGCCCATTTGACAATACATTTTGTAACGAAAAAAATATCGCCAATTAGGCGGTGTATAGATGTATTAAATTCTGATGGTCATTGTGCGATCAGACCGCACATAACGAAATAAACGCAAAAAAGCGTTGTTCACTGAATTCCTGTACGCACATTAGTAGGCATGAGGACAGAATACTCTTTTCTTTACATATTGCTAAGTGTTGTTGTGATTATTTCCCTTTGAAATAAGATGCCCAGTGATGCAAGACAAACAACTCAATCTTGGAGTGTAACATGTGCATTTACTTGTTATAGCCCTTGAATGTGAAAGACCCTGTCTCCAGCTTGATGTGGCACTTAATATTTTCTACCGTAATGAGCTGCGACATGATTACAGTCCTATCCCCTAACATTATGCACTAGCTCAAATGACTATGCGGCATTTAATCAGATAAAATCATATTTGATATTTAATATCAGTTTGCTTTTGGAAAGAGAAAAACAGCTGAAGGTTTTCAATATTTGCTTTCACTGCTTTCTGCAAAAATGGCACATTTCTGACCCTAAGGCTTCAAAGAATTTACTTTGAATCAAGTTATTGATGAAGTAAAATGTTGAGAACAAGCTGGTGTTACTTTCCTTGGTATATTTTGAAAAGAGAAGTTATCCTTAAACATGGGGGTTGTGCACACTTCAAATCAACGTTGCTATAGGTTGGAAAAACCTGATTTTGAACTTTGTGTAAGTAAAGTATAATCACTGCCACCAATCCAGCTCCTTCATTGCATATACCAATTGGTTTTAACTTTCTATTTCGCAATTTTGAGAGCAAAATTTGGAAATCGGGCAATGCTATTCGATGAGAGACTTATTGAACTTTCTGACACCGATATCAGTTTTGACAGGATATTCTGTTTGACAGTTTGAAATGGTTTGTAATGAAGAAAAAAGGTATTTCTCAAATTCAACACAGATTCTAGAATCAGTTTAGGTGCCAGGTCACACTATTTAAGGGCATGTCGAAGGTAGACATCAAGGCCATCAAATAGCATTTTTGATTTCTAAAATTTTGCATTGTTTAGGAAAAATGATGTTTTTGCTGAATTTAAAGTCCAGCTCAGTTCCTCTTTTGCTCTTCTGCACAGTATTGATTTTATGCGATGAATGAGCTGGATTGGTGGCAGTGATAATGATGACTGTGTCCCCATTTTTTAAGTTTGTTTCTTTCTTATTATATTCAACAGAGGTTAAAATGCTTCAATGTGCAATGTTAGTGGCCTACACTGTGTCTGAAAGTTTGACAGAATTACTTCCCTTTGAAAGTGATGGTAGCCTTTTTATAGGTTGACTGCAGTAACAAGATTGTTCTCTGTTTATTACTGCCATCCTCTTGAGACTGGCAGTTATATTTTTGACAAAGTTTGCAATCTGTATGGTAGTATCTGCTAAGTGGTGTAGCATGAGATAGCCTTTTCCCTGAATATTACATCATGGTGACACAACACTAAAATGATACACCCAGCTCATCTATGAGGTATTAAATGACACACCCACCTCATCGCCATCTCCGCGAGACACACCCACATCAAAGCCATCTCCGCTCGAGCGATGAGGTGGGTGTGTCATTTAATAGCTCATCACTTTCGTTTGAAACGGCTCCCAAAATCTTGCTTTCAAATGGCTTCTGTTCTTTCAGTCAGTAGACAACAACCTACTCTATTTAATTGCTGAAAGATGGCAAGCTTTTTTGAAAAGCTTATACTTGGTACCATAATATGATTGATGATAATATGTTGGTATTCTTACCTCATCTATACTGAATTGGTCCCTTGTGATTGGATTCTTTGCATGCTGGGAAAATTTTCACAGTTTTTAGTCATCTTTTTCGAAAAATTATTTCAGGAAAACCAGCACAGTGTCAAACAGTTTCGATTAAGATCAGGCCCGACACTCTGTTGGGCCTGATCTGGGTCCAAACTGTTT
The DNA here is from genome assembly GCA_964019695.1 of Loripinus fragilis. Classification (NCBI taxonomy): domain Eukaryota; kingdom Metazoa; phylum Mollusca; class Bivalvia; order Lucinida; family Lucinidae; genus Loripinus; species Loripinus fragilis. The sequence continues at coordinate 1,089,211 of OZ026525.1, forward strand.
GCAAAGGTTATCGTCAGATGTCACTAGCAAATCACTCATTTCTGACCATTTATAGGTATACAAGTAGTTTATCACAGGTCTCCGGATAAAGTTGTTAATCTCCAGATGGCACAAAATTATGACCATCATTGGAAGGCCAGTTGAACGTACATAAACGTTCAATTATATGCAATCAATACAGTATATACTGTTATATCTGCAACCTATACCCTTATACATGTACAGTAAAAACTGGATAATTCGAACTCAGATTTTTCGAAATACTCAGTAATCTAAATTAAATTTCCGACACAGTGGATTCAGAAAATAGTGCCTATCTATGAACTATTTGAAATGCTATCTATAAAAACAGGTTTTTACACAGTAAAACATGTTTAGATAATAACCAATATATATTCATATGTCTACCTCCCTTCAATTCAAATTTTCGATACTTTGAAATGAAATCTCCAAGCCCTAAGACTTCGAATTTAGGATATTGGACTGTATATGCATTCTATACTGCAGAGCTCACTACCTTCACATTTGATAATAGACCAGTCCAACACGATGTAAACAATTTTTGATTTGTAAGAGTTGGTGCTTTATATCCCAGTCAATAATATTTCAGTCATTATGAGATGTTTTCATGGGTTAAACCTGTTCTAAACAGTTAGGACTCCAGAACACAACACCCACCATCAGGATTCGAACCTGCATAGTCTACTAATTGAAGCAGGAATTGGTCAATATGGTTTGAAAGATTGATGATGAAAGTGCAGACGGTGATGTCATCCATGAATGGAACTCTACATACAAATTGATTATTTGTTAAAATATAAGATAATATAGGAAACTGGCGTTTCTAAAACATAAACAAGTTGCATTCTGTATTAACTCTTACCTTGCTAGTGGTGATTTTTGCCGTCTGCTGAGAACATTTGCAAACAGTTTGAACCCCAGATCAGGACTGACAGAATGTCTGTTCTGATCTGGATCCAAACTATTTGACCTTAAAAGAAATTTTTGAAAAATGTAATTTTGAAAAAAAGTCAGCCAACGACAACAAAATCATAAAAAATTACCCAGCATGCAAAGAGTTTGTTCATTAATTTAAATGAGACAATATTGTTGCACTACTTATCAGATTCAGACATAATATAGTCATATACCAGTAATGCCATATTTAACCTATTAACCCTTTGTTTGATTTGATTCTTTACGTCCCATCAACAATCTTTCAGTTATAATGGGACGGGTCTTCCTGTGTTGAACCAGTACTAATCTAGGATTAATGTTCTTATTCAAGGACACAACGCAATGATGCCGGTGAGGCTCGAACCCGCGGCCCCTCGGTCTAGAGTCAAGCACTCTACCACTGAGCCTCTGCGCTCCTACAGTATTCCCAGTGATACCATATTTAACCTATTAACCCTTTGTATTCTTATGGTTTTTCCCATTCATATTGGTATACTAAATATGGGATTGTCAATTCTGTATTTTAGGGGTCACAGGTAGAAGTTACTAAATTGTGATGTGTTTCTGTCCCTGAAGGTAGTTTTAATCTTAGCAAACGGTGCAGACCCAGATGAAATGCAGCATTATGCTGCATTTCATCTGGGTCTTCACTGTTTGCCAAAGTACCCATTTAGGGGTTTCCAGTATACAAAGGGTTAACTCTTTGCAGAAAACTTCTCTTTGGACATTAAAGCAGTATTGTTAACATGGATGTGTGGTTGACTGGTTAAAGTTCATCAGAAGCCTTTCATTCTGTATTGCAAACAATATTTTAAAAGCAAAATGTGATGTGAAAATAAGCTTCAATTACCGCCAATTGATCTACGTTGTCAGAAATGTCAATACTTCGATAAAGCTGTCATAGACGTCTGTACTTTAACCATTTGAACACTTAAATTTTAAAAAATTGGAATGTCCATCTCAGCAGCTGAAGAAATAAAAAGTTTGTATGATTTGGAACTACTTTTTTGTCAAATTGCTAGGACCAGTCTGATTTGGAACTACTTTTGTTAACACAGACCAGTCTGACTTTGGACACTTGTACTTCCTGTTTAGCAATTCGGTTCCCATTCTGAAAGGACTCCAGTTCACAATGGCTGAGCTGAGCTGAAAGCCAGTTTATGTTTTATTAATGAAACATTACCATTCTCGCGAGACCTGACGATACCTCATCTAGATCTCTCGCATTTCGCCCTTTGCATCATGGGTAACTAGCGATATTTGGCTAGTCCCGTTCAATTCTCGCACTCCGATAGTGACAGAATTCATTTAAAAAAAGCAAAAAATTATTTTTTTGACAGTTTATCATTTCTCTTTTAGTCATTCATTTCTGGATGTAAAGTCCTGAGTCATGCAAATAGTGATCGCAAAAAATATTTTTAATAAAAATGGCGGCTCAATCCCAGTGTGCACCGAGCGAAAGGCGACAGGTGAGTATGTGCTAGCATGCTTCCTGTCCGCGACAATGGAAACATTACAGAACAATGTCATTGAATGCATGCATTGCTTCATTCCTTGCTTTAGATGATTTACAGAAAAACCTGTCTAAAGCGGCCACTCAAAAAAGACCAGTTATGCTGGTCGAAAGTATTGCAGAATGCTCCTCTTGGAGCATTCTGCAATACTTTTGACCTTCATTAAGCTACCATCTGTATTTAAGTCCTTTGTTTTGTCTATTTCTGAGTGGTCGCTTTAGACAGGTTTTACTGCAGTTCTTTAGAACAAAGGTACTTGGCTCGCCTCGTAAGGGTAGGGGGTGGGGGGGGGCAGATAGTTACTATCAAAACTGTTGAGAATATATCCTATCCAGATAACACTGGTAAACTACATTTTAAGCAGCTGCATTCTTGGCTGACAGAAGTGGACTATAAAAGGTACAGGGGACAAAAATTCCGCTCGTCCGCTCGTAATTACGAGTGAAATGTAGAAAGGATGAGTAATTCTTCCCCAAGCACTCGTCCTGTAGGACGAGTGCTTTGGGAAGAATTACTCAAGGAAGTCATATTACATATTAATCCCTTATGTTCATTATTGCATACACTTTTAAAGGACAAGTGCCTGCGTTTGCAGGACAAGTGAAAATTGTAAGTCACTCGTCCTGCAGGACAAGTGTAATATTGAAATTCCTGCAGGACAAGTGTAATATTGAAATATTTTTGTCCCCTGAAGAAAAATTAGTCACCTATCTTAATAAATCAATTAACAGTCCAAGGCAGCTCCTGTAGCTAATATCTCTAATTTGATTTGCTGGTCAAGATTACCTATGAAATAATTGACAACTCTTATAGGCTCAGTGAAAAGCTGCAGGTCAGTGGTTTTATCAAATCTGACAGTCGCTAAGCTCCGCCTACTTACTACCGCATATAGCTGTCAGTTGTGTCCATGAATTCTACCTTTAAACCTTTGTAGATCAAAGGACTGTTTCTAAGTTTGATACAGTTAAGTCAGTCAGTAGCTAAGCTCCGCCTAATTACTGCCTTATATAGATAGCCACTCCCCTGTTGTTAGTGTCCAGGAATCCTTTAACCCTCTGTAGATCATTGGAATTTTTCTCTAAGTTTGATACAGTTAAGTATGGTCCATCATGTATATTTAGGGGTCACAGGTTATAGTTTTAAAAAAGTCTTTCTGAAAATCAATTTTGTCTTCGCAAACAGTGCAGATCCTGATGCATTATGCACCATTTCATACAGGTCTTCGCTGTTTGCCGAAGTACCCCTGTAGGGGTTTCCTGTCTACAAAGGGTTTTTAAGCATTCAATTATTGCAGAAGGACTACATAGGCTACAAACGACGCTAGCTGGTAAAGAGTTAAAGCAATGACAGGTTTCAAGAGAAGCAGACGGATGATAAATCATGTATTCGTATGACAAATCATAGTGTTCGCCGCCACAGGAAATTGAACCGGCCATTACCTCTCTAGAGAGGGAGACAGTTTTTATTGGGTTTCATGATTGAGATTATGTTACACATCTAGTGGTCATTTGGGAAGCAGAGACGTAGTCCTTGCTTGAGCAACCAATTTTTATTGAATCAAAACAGTTACATGTTTTGTTGCAAATAAAATTATTGTCATTGTCATATATTATACCCCGCCACTAAAGTGTGGCGAGGTATTATGTTATACCCTTCGGTGTCTGTCCGTCTGTCCGTCCGTCCGTCTGTCCGTCCGTCCGTCTGTCCGTGCTCACCATTTCCGATCGATAACTTGAGTATTTATTCACGGAATTTTTTCAAATTTTGCATACATATTGTTATCGGCGATGAGTGGTGTGGGATTGTTAATGGGCAAAATCCGTCCATTTTTAACGGAGTTACTGCCCTTTTTCGTATTGGAAAAATGGTTTCTGGCCTGTTATTCCTTTACTGTTCATGATATCTGAATGAAACTTCACAGATATGTTGCACATCAAAGGTTACATATTGTGACTAAGGACCGTCACTCTGACCTTCCCAGTTTGTGAGTTATCCGCCCTTGATAGGTCTGAAAAATGGTTTTTGACCTATTGTTCCTTTACTATGTTGAATATCTGAATATAACTTCACAGATATGTTTCACATCAAAGGTAACATATTGTGACTAAGAAACGTCACTCTTACCTTTCCCGTTTGTAAGTTATCCGCCCTTGATTGAATTAAAAAATGTTTTTTACCCGTAGTTCCTTTACTATGTGGAATATTTAAATGAAACTTTACAGATATGTTTCACATCAAAGGTTACATACTGTGACAAAGAACCATCACTCTTACCTTTCCAGTTCATGAGTTATCTGCCCTTGATTGATCTGAAAAATGGTTTTTGACCTGTAGTTCATTTACTATATGGAATATCTGGATGAAACTTCACAGATATGTTGATCATCAAAGGTTACATATTGTGACTAAGGATCTTCACTCTTACCTTTCCAGTTTATGAGTTATCTCCCCTTGATTGATCTGAAAAATGGTTTTTGACCTGTAGTTCATTTACTATATGGAATATCTGAATGAAACTTCACAGATATGTTGAACATCAAAGGTTACATATTTTTAGTAAGGACCGTCACCCTTACCTTTCCAGTTCATGAGTTATCCACCCTTGATTGATCTGAAAAATGGTTTTTGACCTGTAGTTCATTTACTATATGGAGTATCTGAATGAAACTTCACAGATATGTTGACCATCAAAGGTTACATATTGTGACTAAGGACGTCATATCACTGTCTATCTCAGTTCTGTTGCTATTTAGGCATTATATATCTCACAAAATAACTTTTGGTGCCCCCAACAGTGGCGGGGTATTACGCAGTGCTTGCGGTGCTTTTATATCTGTTAGATTTTAGCGAAGTTTGACATATAAATTCAGGTGTGGTACTTGATTGTATTGATTCCTGATCTTTGCCCCATTTCTTACTTATATAAGTTCTTTTATCATTATGATGTTGGGTCAAGGCGTAATATAAGGGCATTATCAAAAATTTGTAATCCAGGGGTTTACAGATTTTGGTAACGTTACGTAATGACGTCCATAACAACGCCACATACAAAATGACAAAATCTTCATTTTTTCTTGCCAAAAATGCAATGACATATAATATAAATAAACATTCCTGCTCCAGTATTATGAATTGATTAAACTTGTTGCGAAAAAGCGATAAAATGATCGGCAAGCATTTTTCGCTTTTCCTCAACTTGTTTAATAAATTCAATAAAACATATGAACACTCATGTAAGATCCTCTATCTATCTGAATAATCTCCATTTCTAAAAACATCTTGTGTTTTCATGTGTACCGCTACTTGATTCTTGGCTCCCATGTTTTGGAGCTTAAAGCTACTCTGTTAGTTCAATCTTAACCCTTAATGCGCCAATCGCAACAAAAGTCGTCTGCTTTTCTCGTCTGCTGAAATGTTTAAGAAGCCTCTATGGCAAACAGTGTGGACCCAGATCAGACTGCTCCTATAGGAGCAGTCTGTTCTGGTTCCACACTGTTTCCTTCTAAACTTAATTTATCAGTAATGCTAGGCAATTATTTGCAGCAGACGACTTCAGCAGACGACATTTACAGATGCTTTTTTTTCTTGGCGCTTTAAGGGTTAATGTCTAGTCAAATTGTTAGCACACCAGGGATCAATTTGTCTTGTCTGAAATTCTCTGATCTAATTTAACAATTAACCAAATTTGACTGTTGTCCCTAAGTTGACTTCAGAAATATGGTAAATGTCAACTTCAGTAGCATATGTACCCTAACACCATGGTAAAATCTCTCAGCTGTGATTTTTCTTATTTTTGCAAGTCATGTAACTGCATTTCTCTTACATTACAAAAGGCTGCACATGATTGGCTGAGCTTAAGTTACATAACATGAAAATGCATTTGATTGGCTGGGTTTCTCTTACATTACATAAGGCTGCACATGAATTGCTGGGGAGCGCAGTGACTCAGTGGTAGAGTGCTTTACTCAAGACCAAGAGCCTCACCGGCGTCACTGCGTTGTGGTCCTTGAGCAAGACACATTTATTAGCACACCTGAGCCGCAGGCTCATGGGTGAGCTAATAGTATACCAGTGACTCCGGCGTTTGTCCGTCTGTCGTCCGTCCGTCCGTCAACATTTTCAAACATCTTCTCTGAAACCACTGGGCCAATTGAACTCAAATTTCATATGGAGACTCCTTAGGATGCGGAAACAAATGTTTGTTCAAATGTTCCTGGTCACATGACCAAGATGGCCGCCACGCCCATATATGGTAAAAACCCTTTAAAAATCTTCTTCTCCAGAACCAGAAGGCTGATGACCTCGGGACTTGGTATGTAGCATTGGGGATGTGGCGCCTACCAAGTTTGTTCAAATGATGATCCTAGGTTGACCTTGACCTACTTAATGTCAAGGTCAAATTTGCTTCCTAATGTATTTACATGGGAAATTTTTTGAAAAGTTGATTTTTTTGAAAACTATAAAAGCCTTAGTCATTATTGTCACTTGATATGTTTAACCTAATGAGACAATGGCTATAAATAAGTTCCGAAGGTCAAGGTTGACCTTTGACCTTTTAGCAAAGTCGCTCATATATGAGTCCCATCAATATATTGAAACATAGTTCTCACAAACCATTGGCCCAATTGAACTCAAATTTCATGTGAAGACCCCTTATGCTAAGTTAGCCAAAATTTATACAAAATATTTTGGTCACATGACCAAGATGACCGCCATGCCCATATATGGTAAAAACCCTTTAAAAATCTTCTTCTCCAGAACCAGGAGGCCGGTGACCTCAGGACTTGGTATGTAGCATTGGGGATGTGGGGCCTACCAAGTTTGTTCGAATGATGATCCTAAGTTGACCTTGACCTACTTAAGGTCAAGGTCAAGTTTGCTTCCTAATGCACTTAAATGGGAATTTTTTTTGAAAAGTTGATTTTTTGAATACTGTTGAAGCCAAAGTCATTATTCTCACTTGATATGTTCAACCTAATGAGACGATGGCTATAAATAAGTTTCAAAGGTCAAGGTTGACCTTTAACTTTTCAGCCAAGGACGCTCATATTGGAGTCCCATCAACACATTAAAACATAGTTTCCTCAGAAACCACTAGGCCAATTGGACTCTAATTTCATATGAAGACTCCTTATGGTAGGTTTGCCAAAATTTATACCAATTGTACTGGTCACATGGCCAAGATGGCCACCATGCCCAAATATGGTAAAAACCCTTTAAATATCTTCTTTTCTGCAACCAAAAGGCCAATGGCCTTGGGACTTGGTATGTAGCATTGGGGATGTAGGCCCTACCAGATTTGCACAAATGATGAATCTAGGATGACCTTGATCTATATGGGAAAAATCTTGAAATGTTCATTTTTCTATAACTGTTTAGGCCGAAATCATAATACTTGCAAGAATTGTTAAACCTAATGAGACAATGGTTTTATATAAGTACCAAATAAGTACCAAATGTCAAGCTGACCTGTGACCTTTTATCCAAGGCCACTTATTTGGACTGCCAAATACCTATCTAAACATCTTTTCCTCAGAAATCACTGGGCTGTTTGATGGAGTAATCATAAGATTGTTTTAGGTCACTTGACCAAAATGGCTGCAACCCCCATAAAACGAAATATGTTTCATTATTGGCCGTAGTTAATTTGATCTTGACCTATTTTAACATTATTAAGGAGATCAGGTGAGCGCTTCAGGACCATCAGGTCCTCTAGTCCTAGCTTAGTACTGGTTCAACCCAGGAAGATCCGTCCCTGTTTAACTGAAAGATTGTTGATGGGACATGGGACATTGGATTGGGTGGGCTTTAGTTACAGACCATAAAACTGCATTGGATTGGTTGAGCTTAAGTTACAGAACATAAAACTGCATTGGATTGGTTGGGCTTTAGTTATAGAACATAAAACTGCATTTGGTTTGGTTGGGCATTAGTCACAGAACATAAAATTGCGTTGGATTGGTTAGGCTTTAGTTACAGAACATAGAACTGCATTGGATTGGTTGGGCTTTAGTCACCAAACATAAAACTGCATTGGATTGGTAAGGTTTTAGTCACCAAACATAAAACTGCATTGGATTGGTGTGGCTTTAGTTACAGAACCTAAAACTGCATTGGATTGGTTGGGCTTTAGTTACAGAACATTAAACTGCATTTTACTTACATATTAAGACATTTTAAGATTGCACTTGATTGGCTAGGCATAAGCTACATAACAGAAACTGATCTTGATTAGCTCGACTGAAGCTATATAATAGATGACTGCAGTGATCTTTTATGATTGCACTAAACAGCCCTTCCACTCACTGGTGAAATACTCTAACTAGCAAACCTAATATTCAATATGGAAAATGCATATTGTTGCATGAACTGATAGAACAGCATCAAATAACCTATAGATTGACTCCCACACACCGTCAGTGTAATTAGTACAGTGCCATCCCTTTGGAACACTATGCTTTGTCCATTGCAATGTTCTTTGTTTAACCCTGTACTCCACACAAGCGCCTTTGGATGCCTTTGGATGCCTTTGAAATGTAAGATTTTTAAAATATTATAACATTTTTGGAGCAAATGTTCCATTTTCCATAATATTTTAAAAACTACTGAAATGTAAAAAATATTTTTGGGAAAATATTTGAAAATTTGAACTATTTATAGAAAATGATGCAATGTCCTACATATAGCATTTGGGGTAAAGGGCTAGCCTTAACTGAGACTTTCCATACCATCTTTAGTGTATTGGATAAATCACTTGCCTTGTACCCAGTCGTCCTGAGTTTGATCACCAGCTCATCCAGACTCTAAGCCGTGACCCCATCTCCATATGACCTAAGCTGTTGGTGGGACGTTAAACACATACTTACTCACTCTTTTTACCTGCTGCAGGGACTTTCGTCGTCTTCTGATAAACTTTGTAAACTGTTTGGACAGAATGTCAGTCCTTATCTGGATCCAAACAGTTTGATACTCTGATAATGTTCATGGAAGAATTTTTTGAAAATGTTGATTTTGAAAAAAATCAACAGATGACAAAAAGACATGAAACATTACCCAGCAGTTAACAGTTAAATCCCCCTTCCGCCATTGTATCCACCTTCCCCCATATCTTAGAGATTCAAATGTTGAGCTGTCCCAGGATTGTTTTGTCATTCTATAACTAGGAGATTTAGACCTATTAACTGTCTGGGTGAGTAGGGAGTGTATTTTAATGGAAACATTTTAGTGCTTAATTGCAATGTTTGCTATTTATGGTAAAAAAAGCTCTTGAGAGGCCAGTTGTTCTAGCTTTGTGAGGTTTAGGAGCTTAAAGGTGATGCTAAATAGAGCGCCATCGTGGCTTACCCTTAAAGTGCCAAGAAAAAAAATGCATCTGAAAATGTCGTCTGCTGAAGTCGTCTGTTGCAAATAATTGCCTAGCAATACTGACGAATTAAGTAAAGAAGCAAACAGGGTGGACCCAGATCAGACTGCTTCTATAGGAGCAGTCTGATCTGGGTCCAGACTAGTTGCCATAGAGGCTTCTTAAACATTTCAGCAGACGAGAAAAGCAGACGACTATTGTTGCCTTGAAGGGCCAATCATGACTGGCCAAATAAGAAAGTATCACAAAATTTGTTGTTGGCCACTACAGTGCTGATTCTCTTGATTTGTGCTTCAAGAATTCATCCTTATCCTGCGAATAAATTTTTGTCCTGAAAATGTTGTCTACTTCTTCATTCTGCTGCATTTATTCAAAAGGCACGTCTACACCGAAGCAAACACTGTGAATAATGATCAGACTGCTCCGGAAGTGAGCACTGGAGCAGTCTGATCTGGGATCATACTTTTTGCAATATAGGCAACCAAACAGAGAGCAGACTAATGGCGGGAAAAGTGTTAAGGTATTCTGGTACTCCATATTTCATTGATCTGGTTTCTTCTTCAAATATGATGTTTATAAATGCGCTATTATGGAACGCATTTAAATGAGCTGCACCATACTAAAACCACTAAATCACATCTAATGTAACAGAAACATGGCTGTAGTTAAAGACACTTTTTTTTCAACAATCTTGTAGAGCAGTCAGATGAGGAGACTGGTTTGAATTTCAAGTTTTACAGAAACCCCCAAGGACAGGTTTTGTCGCGTCGCGGCCCATATAATGTGTAGGATTCTTTCATAGAAATTCATTGTCCTGAACCCAACACTGATGCTTAGTTGGTAGAGTGATTGACTTGGGGGTCGAATGTTCCCTAGTTCAAAACTCACCAGAGCTAGGCAAGCAAGACACTCTATTCTCTGCTTAGTACTGGTTCAACCCAGGAAGACATGAAAACGTCCCGACATGACTGAAAAATTGTTGACTGGGACATAAAGTATCAACACAAACAGAATCAAGTAGTATGGATGTCAACTATATAGTTGTGATCAACAAATATAGAGCCAAATAAGCTCGCTAATTAGGTTCTACACCTTATTGGTCCCTCACCATTTTGTTGGAGGTTGAAAAGACTTGCGCTGTAAACTGTGGGCTTAATGTTTTGTGCTTGGCTTGATTTTACAACCTTAACCAAGGAAGTTTCCTGTCTGCTTATTTTATAAGGAAAGCTATTTAAGTCTATGCAAGCAAACTTTCATGCGGCGTCACATACAGATAAGAGAACATTATCTCATCGACAACTCAATTCACCGACAGTGTTTAAAGACGCGAGCATTGATAATCACTGATTAAATAAACATTAGCCATAGCCGTCCTGATTAAATACCATATAGAGCAACAGTGAAATTTCCTAACTCCACCCACCTGTAATCTATTAATAATTAGCTCATTAAATGTAGCAACCTAATTACTCAACCAGGAAATTACTTCGCAAACAAATATAGTTCCAGATCAGACTGCTCCTCGCAGCAGTCTGATCATGAACTATTTGTTTGTTTTCTGCTGCAATTTTCTTATTGTTGCTTGCATTGAGGGGTTATTCCATACTTTAAACTGGAAGATTCCATTTTAGAGAATTACCATTTAAAAGGTTAATCAATCTGCTATGCAGTGTCAAGTGACAGCTGACCAAACTGCCATAGACTCGGTGACGGTGTTGTAGAATTCCAATATTGGAGCTCACGGCTTTAGTTACTGAAACTGTTGCAAGGTGTACATCATATTTGTGCTGATTTAACTCTTTGCATGCTGGGTAATAATGCACGCTTTTTTGTCGTCAGCTGATTCTTTTGTTTTCAAAAAAAATAAATATCAACTTTTTCAAAAAAAATCTATCAGGAATACCATCAGAGTGTCAAACACTTTGGGTCAAGATCAGGCCCAACATTTTGTCCGGCCTGATTGGGATCCAAACTGTTTGCAAAGGATATCAGCACAAGCCACTAGTAGGTAAAGAGTTAATACACCAGAGCTCTGGAGAATTTTTTTGCGTTTTGCGGATAAAATGTTGAATTCAGTTTTCTCATTGATCAGTGTTTCATTTACAATACACAGCTGTTTTAATGAAGCTATATCTTGTCGAATGAGGAGGAGGACTGACAATGAGGATTTTTCTTTGAATTAGCTGTTTGCTGTCTAAATGATAATTCATGCTATCATTTAGAATAAAATGTCAATTTTCATTTTCTTAGGCATATTGTTTGCATATTCAATACGGGTGCTGCTACATGAGGACTATAGCCAATCGAAAACTCTCTTGACAACCAACAAACGCGGATCAAAAATCGCTAGAAACAGTGTTTTTGATTGCCATTTGTCACCAGTTGGGCGACAAATGGCAATCAAAAACTCTGTTTCTAATGATTTTTGATCTACATTTGTCGATAGTACTAACGTTTTCGATTGCCGCCTACTCGGTGTGATCAGGTTTAAGCATTTCTTGAAATCATTTTCTTAGTCATAAAATCTTTTAGTCATAAAAAATCTTTAAAAAAAAAGAGGAACTGTTGCTTTAGTTTAATTAAATTTTTCAAGAAAATTTTTGAATTGAACAGGCAAAATAAAATACCACTGATGCACTGTGAAATAATTATAAGAGTGTTTTATTTTCGAGACGTAATCATAAATCGTAATCATAAATCGGGATATACAAATTCAGCTAACATTGAGAAATATGGAACGCTTGGAGAAATAAGTGTGATGTGATTAGTTAACGGAATCGGTTGGAATAATGTGAATGAAAAAATATTGGATATTGGACTGATTCGTCTGTACTTGACTAGTGATTGGAAAATAATTTCATTCTAAGATTAATTGAAAAGTGTTTCAAATTAAGTTTCACTTCATTCTTGAGAATATTAAAATCCTTAGAAATGCCAATCATGATTGCAGCAGGCGACAAATTTTGCGACATTCTTTCGTTATTTTCGAAAAGAATAAGGTATGACATTTTATGAGAATCGTCTGCCATATGCCAGAAGACGATTCGCATGATTCTCATGAAATATCATGCCTTATTTGTTATTTTTTTAAAAAGCAGCAAAATTTGAAATTGTTGTCTGCTGCAAATTATAGGTGGCACTTTATGGGCTAGATATTTTTCAGCAAACCAGGTTTGAGATTTCCTAGTAAAATGTCTGCCAGAAGGCAATTCTAATGGCTCAAACTTATGAACCTTTGGGTGGATTTTGACCAAACTTGCACAGATAGTTATTTGGGACAGCTGAAAGGTATTATTAGATTTTGGTGACCTTGTTTAGATTTTGGTGACCATGACCTTATTTTCAAGGTCACCAGAATCATATAACTCTCTGTAAAAAAAACTTTTCTGCACTATCTTCTGAACAAATGGCAAGATTTGGACCAAACTGGCACAGATACCTCATTGGGAGGTCCTTTAATAAATGATAAGTTTTTGGTGACCTTGACTTAATTTTCAAGGTCCCCAGGATCATATAACTGTGATAAAGCCTTGTCTGCACTTTATAGTCTGAACCATGGGGTTATCAGCCTTGTCTGCACTATATCTTCTTAACCATGGGGTTATATAACTTTTTGAAAAATCCTCGTCTGCACTCTATCTTCTGAACCATGGGGTTATATAACTGTGAAAAAGCCTCGTCTGCACTCTATCTTCTGAACCATGGGGTTATATAACTGTGAAAAAGTCTCATCTGCACTCTATCTTCTGAACCATGGGGTTATATAACTTTTTGAAAAAGTCTCATCTGCACTCTATCTTCTGAACCATGGGGTTATATAACTTTTTGAAAAAGTCTCATCTGCACTCTATCTTCTGAACCATGGGGTTATATAACTGTGAAAAAGCCTCGTCTGCACTCTATCTTCTGAACCATGGGGTTATATAACTTTTTGAAACTCTATCTTCTGAACCAATTGCCAGATTTGGACCAAACTAGCACAGATACATCATCCTGAGAACCTTTTTTTAGTGGACTTTATTTAATTTTCAAGGTCACTAGGGTCTTATAGCTATGAAGTGGGTGGGGAGATATATGTTTTCTTCTGAAAAACTTGTCCAATTTTTTTTCTATAGGTGGTGAGTGGAGTCATAAGTTTGAATCCCAGTTTGGTCACATTCCTAGGTAAAGATTCAAGAAGTGACAAAGTAGGTGTATACACCTGCCCAGGAAAGGTGCTGTATGATATAAAAACAAAAGCTTGATCAGAAAACAATAACAACCTTTTCACAAGGAGCTCATTGACTCAGTGACTCAGAGATCGAAGGATCACTGGTTCGAGACTCACTGGAGACACTGGGTTGTGTCTTTGAGCATTTACTTTATCCTCTGCTTAGTACTTGCTAAAACCAGGAAGACAGGAAATCATCCTGTGGAGCACAGTGGCTTGGTTGATAGAGCGTTAGTGTTGCTGGTTCAAGCCTCACCACTGGCAGAGTCGCTGTGTTGTGTCCTTGAGCAAGACACTTTATCCACTGCTTAATACTAGTTCAACCCAGGAAGACCCATCCGGACATGACTGAAAAATTGTTGACTGGGAGGTAAAGAATCAAACCAAACAAACAAAAACAGGAAATCATCCCGACATGACTGAAAAATTGTTGACAGGGATGTATCAACACAAGCAAACAAAACCACCTTTTCACAAACATCGCTCTTAATTGACGGATTATTTTCCACTATTGTTGACAGTAATTAGCTAATAATAATTCATGGTTGACCAATCAAATATAGCATTGATGATGACCTTTATGTAAATACTATTTAATCTCGCTACTCATTGATCTGCAATTTTTTCCAATATTTGAGCTGGGACTTGTAAAAGCGATTAAATGAGCATCTGCCCAGTCTGATCAGTCTTCACTGTGTGCTCAGTGGGTGACCATGGATCCAAGATTTCTTCATGTTGACAGAAAAGATTCTGATCAGACGGAGCTGACGCATAAGCTGATCTGAGTCAACTATTGTCCTACAGCCACATTGTTGGTTTTTCTCATGGTGCTCTGCTCAATTGCCTTTTATTTGATATGCAACATGAAAACTTTCAGAAAAAAAAATGGTTTGACCTTTTGACCACACCCAAGTGGTCGAGGGTGTGTCTGTGGGCAAACTATTTGCTACCATGTTGCTGTGATATGAGCCTTTGCTGGTCGCAAATACCACATTGTTGGAAATCTCATGTTGCGGCTCATATATACATTGTGTCATGTTGGAATGCATTAATTTTCACAACTCTGAATCTGGATGTCATCTCATTGGCCCCACCAAATAAATGTCCAATCTGATTTGAGCATATGTGGTTTGGAGATTTTCAAAATGGCTGCAGCAGGGCCCATCTTAGATATCAGAACCAAACATTGTAAGCAATTCTGAGCTCCTATGTTGCCTAGATGCCTCCTGATGCCTCCCGATGAGTTTCAGTTCACCAGGGTGCCTGCTATCTGAAATATAAGAGTCCATGTCATCATATTAGACTCTCACCACGTTTCAGCTCAATCTGACAAGTGGTTCAGGAGGAGATGTTTAAAGAAGTTTAACAGTGATTTCTTCACTGGAATCTCATCCATTCATTGATCCTCCAATGATCAGTCAATAGATCCATGTATTGATTGATTTATCCATTTATTTACCAATCCATCCATCCATCCAGCCATCCATCCATCCATTTTCCAATCCATCCATCCATTGATCCATCCATCCATCCATCAATCCATCCATCCATATCCATCCATCCATTTACCAATCCATCCATCCATCCATTTACCGATCCATCCATCCATTGATCCATCCATTGAACCATCCATTAATCCATCCATTGATCCATCCATCCATCCATCCATCTTACTATATTACATGTACTAGGAAATTATAATGTATATCCCTCAATATGTACATAAGGTCATCTTGAGTTATATTGAAAACTGCATTGATCTAAAAAGAGCTGAGAGAGATATGCGGGAGGAAATATCTTTGTGAAGAAATAAGATATAGAAAAAAAAGAAGATATATTTGTGCATGCAGTAATTGAAGTAAGTAATGGTGCAAAGATCAGGAATCGATACAATCAAGTACCACACCTGACCCAGGATACCAATGGGAAAGTGACAAACTCACAGAAGACACCACAAACGAGAGCCAAGAGGTCAGCCCTTTCCCAGCAGGTGACCAAAAAGCACATATAAACAGACGCGCACAAAACATAGCAAACACAAGACAGAACAAAACCATAAAAGATCCACAAAAGAAGTACCGCCTTGGAACGGTCAGTAAAATATTTTACTGGAGGGCTTAAACCGGTTTAACGGCGCCAACCTCACCCTTAATTCAGATGTGGATCAAGACACATAGATATTTGGTTTGCATGAAGACCTAAAATAGAATGTGGAAGAGTATAATCAGTTACTTTTAGAGATAACAGACAGTTTTTGTGAAGTTATATCCAGAGATGAGACTTTTTGTCAAATCAAAATTCTTGATGATTTATCAATCAAGGCCCATTTGAAGGATTTTCAAGTAAAAACATGTTCAAACAGCACATCAATGTGCTGTTTGAACATGTTTTCACATGAAAATCCTTAAAATGGGCCTTGATTGTTAAATCATCAAGATTTCATAATTGAAATTTAATTAATGATTTAAGCATGGAAGCCGA
Organism: Loripinus fragilis; assembly: GCA_964019695.1. Taxonomy (NCBI): domain Eukaryota; kingdom Metazoa; phylum Mollusca; class Bivalvia; order Lucinida; family Lucinidae; genus Loripinus; species Loripinus fragilis. The sequence goes on from OZ026525.1 coordinate 1,105,736, forward strand.
ACAGTATGAAAAAGTGTGTATGACCAGGAAATGGCACAATCACACACTGTAGACCAACCCACTGCATCATGAGGAAGAGACACAGGAAAGTAGAAAAAAAAATAATTTCTAACATTTTTTTTTAATTTATCAGTCGACTCTAAATATTTTTTGTTTCGTTGAAAATAATAATATATTTTTGAGGTTCTGTCTGTGTATTTTTGAGAGTGCCACTATTAAAAGTGATTGTCCTGTCCAGCTTTTTAGGAAAATGATGAAATATTTAAAGATTTAATACTGACTGTTGGTTTGCCTTACGAGTTTTACATGTACTGTTTTTTTCTGGAGATATTAAAAAAAAAAAAAAAAAAGCTCTGAAAATGAGCAGTCGTTCCCCCCGACCCTAGATCTGAAAAAAATTCCCGTAAATCAACTAATAAAAAAGTTCTGGCCTAAACAGCATGCACATATGTATTTATTATCCACCGACAAAGTCGGAGGGATATAGTTTTGGCACCGTCTGTGAGTCCATCCGTCCATTCTGTCCGTCCGGGTGGGTATAAATTCAACAAATTTGTTTTGTTCAAGGAAATAAGCGAAAAGTTCCTGTTTAGAAATAAGGATGGTCTTAGAGAACACATCTATACCAAATTATTCTGTCTAGAGTAATTAGAGAATTAATGAACCATATATCTTCTTTTGAATTTTAATGGTATTTGAGATGTTGTATTCTTGCCATGATGTAATTTGATACATGTTTTGTCTCTGCTTCTCTGATAATCAGAATCAAGCATTCTAGAGGAATTGTCTAAAATATTGAACATTACAGTTTACCATGCTCACACTGGTAAATGTATACGTCGTTTGCTGGTATTTACACATATTGCCGATACTTAATAGACCGGAGGTGGTAGATATTGATGTTAACATGCCATATGCCTAAAAGACTATAGACTTCGATCATTTTTAAGTATTCGGTATGTGCATGGCGATTTATGTAAGCATTTAGGAATAGATTCGAGTAACGATCTGGATGATCGGTACTCGAATCTATTCCTAAATGCTTACATAAATCGCCATGCACATACTGAATACTTAAAAATGATTGAAGTCTATAGTCCTTTAGGCATATGGCATGTTTTCTATATAGTATTAACACAAATATCTAACACTTCCGGTCTATGAAGTACCAGCAATACATGTAAATACCACCAAATCGACGTATACATTTACCAGTATGATGCTACTTCCTACGAAACCAGTGTACAGAAATGTTCTAAAATTCAAACACTTTCTCATAAAGTTTTGAACTAAAATATGAGTTATTTTGGCTGGAATATTCACTAAATACTTGTCAGAATAGCAAATGGGGAAACGATCACTGTTTGTCTAGGCCTTTTTGGCAGGTAACTATATTCTGTTCAAAATTTTTGAACATTTCCCATAACATATAAAATTTCTGTTTTCGTCCAAAATCAAGGGTTTCAGATCTCTGATATGTTTCTTGTTGGAATATTGCAAAAAAAGTAGACCCTAGGAGGATGGATGACTCCTTCAGTTGTAGCTGAGTCAGCACCATTTCCTTTATTACTTTGAAATGCTTGTCTATTTGGCTGTGTCTATATATCAATACATGCAACCTCTGTTTCAAGTTTGGCAGTAGTGAGTTACTGACTAAAGTATGAATAGCACATACCAGGCCTTTAGTTTTCTTATTTCTGAACCAAAACTTATGTTGTGGGTACTCAAAAGAACCGTCTCAATGAGACGGTTCATTCAAGCACCCAAAACAAATGTTTAAAGTGCTGGATAAGAAAATATTCAATATTTTATGCTAAATTTTTTAGATTGTTATCTAGACCTATGCATACATACTACACTATAATAACATTGGTTTGCCCAAATTCTCCAGCATGTCTTTCTTGGGTAATAGTACTTACTTTATTAGGGAATAATAGCGGCTGTAATTATCTAGCAAGACATGAGCCTAATTAGCTTACGTTTCTAACTTTATCTTCACCACTTCTGACATTACGAATGATTTGTCTGTTCTGTGAATCAATGTTAGCCGCCGGACAAAACTTGTAAGACTTGTCTCGATCCCGCTTATTGACAATATTTGGAAGGTTTTTTTTGTCCCTCACACACTAATTGTTAGATCTTCAATTAAGGGAGCTTCACCCCGAGGATATTTGGTATCTCTTCTTGACAGAACTGGTTTAGCTCTTTGATTACTCAGACAGGAAAAACTTGTGCATACAAAAGTTGCTGAAACAGATTGTTCCTCTTGGAGCAGTCTGAGTCCGAGTCTGATCTAGTATTATTTTGCACACCTAATTAGATTAGGGTGGGTATTTGAAATTTTTTTTTAATTTTCTCAACCAAAACATAACAATGAAAAATTGATATTTAAATTGATGGGTAAGAAAAATTTTCACAATTTTACCCTCAAAATTTGTGTTTATCTTTAGCTATGATTTTGAACTCCATCTTAGTGAACTGAGGAAGCAAACAGTTAGTCTCTGATCTGACAGTGACAGTGCTAGTCTTGTTCATTTGATTTCACTTATACAGTATACTTAAGGATTCTTTATCAGTTACCTCTCATAATTATTAAGTGTATTGTTGCTCGTTCCCTGATAAACATTGTCTATCTCAGGCATGTGCCTTTATCAGGTCATGATGATTTTGCACATTTTGAATGATGTGATTATGAAGCTGAAGAATCAACACAAAAATCGAAATTACGTCATAATTGCTAATTTGAAGAGTGAAACAATGGGTAAACTGATAAATAGAATACCTGGGCCTGGAATTACAATGCCTTCTTAAAGTTAAGTATTGATTTTTCAGGATGTGAAAAATAACGTTTCAAACTGATTAAAATCAAAATAGTTTCATTTTTTCTGAAGATCACAATGATGTCTTTGACCACAAGTACCGCACCCATCCAGGCAATTTATTTATCATTTAATATAGCATGTTGAAATATCAATACTTAACTTAAGTCTTCCTTAACTTTAAGGAAGCATTGTAATTTTCGGGCCCAGGTTCGCTTCTTTTGGTATCAAGTTTACCAGGCAAGGCTTTGAGAATGCTTGTTGACATCACGAGGCTTGTCACTATTCTATATATTCCAAATCATCATTTGGACCAGTCCACTTTAAAAGTGTTTGAACACAAATCACCACCAGATTGGTGGCCATCAAAATGAGTGTTCAAAAATATATTAGAACAGTAACTGTATATAAAGATGGAAAAGCATTGAAGTTTTCAGGTTCAATTGTGAAGGACATGACTTCTTTGATGCCAGAAATGCCAAACTATATAGACCTAAATGCTTTGACATACAAATGAAAAATTGGCTTTATTGAAAATCCACTGAGATAATGACTATTGCAATAAAAGGCTGCATAGATATCCCGCCAACTTGATGATCATTCTTCTTCCGTAGCACCGTTTTACATCAATTACCATATTTGTACCAGCAATATGATGCTGTGCCTTTCACAGATCTTATGATAAACCAAGGTCTATATCAAAGATATTTTTGTCCCAATAATATTAAAGCCAGTGCATTAGATTTCCAACAATGTGGCATTTTGACATGTGTAGACTCTGACGAGCCTGTACAGCTTCCTTTTAAGCTTAGAAACTCCAAATGGTGTTCTAGGAGATGATGCATTGATAAGTTAGGGGTCTTTAATGCAAACCAAATATCTATGTGTCTTGATCCACATCTGAATTAAGGGTGAGGCTGGCACGCCGTGAAACCGGTTTAAGCCCTCTAGTAAAATATTTTACTGACTGTTCCAAGGCGGTGCTTCTTTTGTGGATCTTTTATGTTTTTTCTGTCTTGTGTTTGCTGTGCCTTTGTGTGCGTCTGTTTATATGTGCTTTGTGGTCACCTGCTGGGAAAGGGCTGACCTCTTGGCTCTCGTTTGTGGTGTCTAACTGTGAGTTTGTCACTTTCCCATTGGTATCCTGAGTCAGGTGTGGTACTTGATTGTATGGATTCCTGATCTTTGCTCCCTTACTTACTTCAGTCAGTAACTTAACAATCATAGAATACTCAAGCGACTAGCAAAGACTCTGATCAGACTGAGCGTATGCGCAGGCTGATCTGAGGCTTTGCTGGTCGCACATACCACATTGTTGGAAATCTCATGCCACGGCTCAATTATTTGTACCACCAATCTGATGCTGTGCCTTTCACAGATCTTGTCTATATTAAAGATATTTTTGTCCCAATAATATTTCTTTATTCAGCTTGTATTGTGTAATACAATTTGGCATATGGTAGATTTTTTTAAAAGTTTGAACGCTAAGCCAGCTGCCTGCCAAAAAGGCCTAAACAAACAGTGCAGACCCAGATTAGACTGCTTCTAAAGAAGCAGCCTGATCAGGGTCTTCCCTGTTTGCTATACTAGTTCCAGCCCTGAACCACTATTTCATTTGAAAAGAATAAAAGTAAAGTGTTTGAAATTTTAGAACATTTACCATAAATGACTTGAAACAGTTCCAGCGATAATAAGTGATCTGGGACTCAATACTCTGAAACTGTCCCATATTAGGAAGAAATTGATAGTCTTGAATGATGTAACACAACTCAAAAATGCCAATTATCGCTTCTTAAATTAGAAACTTTCTTCATCAAATCATCGGCTGATTAAACAAAATGACAATGACAAGGAATAAACTTGTAACATGGGAAAAACAGAGATTTTTTCCTGCTTAGAGGGTACATGTGCCATCTAAATCTTTTACCTGACTTTCTGTAAAAATGATAAAGGGGTTTCATGGTTTTTGATTTGTGGTGCCTTCAGTTCAACAAGATTAATGTGCAGAAAATGACAGTTTTTCTGACAAAAAAAAAATGATGAAAAAAAACACTTGTCTTTGGGTATGTGTGATGTCTGATTTTGATCTAAACTGGTTCACACCTTGTAGGCGGCAATCGAAAACATTAATACAATCGACGAACGTAGATAAAAAATCATTAGAAACAGAGTTTTTGCTTGCCATTTGTCGCCACTCGGGCGACAAATGGCAATCAAAAACACTGTTTCTATCAATTTTTTTATCCGCGTTCGTCGATTGCTAAGAGCGTTTTCAATTGCCGCCTGCCTGGTGTGTAGTTGTCACTCACATTCTTTCCGCTGCCAGAAATTACTAGCATAAACTACGCTCTTCCGTCTTACCATTTATGATGATATTATTAGATTATATAAGCTGTGCATTTGATCTTCCTTATTTCTTGGTGGCATGTCAGGCAGTAACAAGTTATTCCCTTTCATAGACCTGTAGACCATTTAGTGTCATAAAATTTCCAGGATCTGGCTCCATAAGTTAACAAGATCTAGGAAGAGTTGTACAATGAGAAAATGTGTTTTTGACAATACGAAACTTGTTCTTAATAACTTTATATAGTGTAAAAAATATATTTATGTCTCCAATAATCCTCCATATATTAGAATAATTTTGGTAGGTTTCGTTTTTAAAAACATCAGAAATTATGACTGTATCTCAAAATTATTGCATTCTCATACCATTATTAATACCAGCCTTTTTTAATGCGTTTGATAAAATCATCTTGCCTTGATTACAGACATCTTAATATGCTGTCTTCCCAGGCGGTGGCCAGAGAACCAATATTAGAGACTGTAATAAACTTGTTGGCAATATCATATACAATATTGATGTTTCTTCTTAGAAATCTGCTAAAAAAACGGCAATTTCTTGAGTGAAAAATCTCATTCGGACATGTCGGAAGTGTCATAAACATTCTATGTGTTGCTGGTTTCTTTCATACAAAACTAACTGTAGATGATCTTGAATAAAAGACTGCGGTCTGTAGCAAAAAAATATGAAGGTTTTTAAGATATCTCCAATGATAAACCCTTAAAGAGCTGCTCTGTTTAGAGAGCACCCTGATGACGAATGTCATGATACCAAGTCTGACATGATATGTATATCATCAGGGTTAAAATTGTATATCAAACCTTAGGCCAAATAAAAAAACACACCTCTATTTAGGGTAACCTGACTCTACCTAAATTTACTGGTGAAATCTAGAATTTTTTCAGGTTTTCTGGAAAAAAATATATTATTTTATGCATTTCGAATGGCAAAATGACTTTCAAAATGTATAAAATTATATTTTTTTCCAGGAAAAGAAAAGATTTATAAAAGTATGTGTGTCCACCCTACCTAAAATTTTCAGACCCATTACCCAAAATACACTTATTATTTTTATTTGGCCTTATTTGATTTCTTCTAATACAATATGAGATCAGCTTAAAGAATGAGTAATTAAAAACTAAATTCTTATTTCTTAACCCAAAATATATGTAAAAAGTAATGGACAAGGAAAATATGAGTGTTTTTACGCCCGACTTTTTTGTTTAGCTAAACCGATGGATAAATACTGTTGCAAATTTAAGAAGGTGCTTAAAGGATGAAATATTGCAGTGCAGTACCACATGCAGGTTACTCTCTGATTTCTCTAAGTTTTACCAGCTCTGTGTGGCACAACCAGATCTGGCTTTACACAGCTAGTGAGTGTTGGCATTGTACTCATTTACAGTGGTGGGAGGTTGAAAGTCACAAAATATGAATAAAGAGAATTATTGTCAAATAAAGCATCAGAAAAACAAAAGTAATTGTCAGTTCAGTTTTCAATTAAAATTTTAAAGCATTAATTGTCTTCAAAATATTTAGAAAACATGGGAGTAAATTCTATTGTGTCATAAAATATCAAATGTAATTCAATCCTGATATGATGTTTTAGTATAAGCCTATTTCAAAAAGCAAAATTGCCTGACAATAAGAGATATGATTAATTTTGTATGAAGCCACTGTCAACAGTTGTGCCATTGGGGAGTTTGTGTCTGCTAGAAAAAAAACACTTAAAGTGCTAGTGAGAAATATCAGAGAATAATAGTTAGGCCATGCCAAATATTTTTTTAGATTCTCATCCCCACCCGCCCCTATGAAATATAAGCAAATAAAAAAAATTGATGGAGGGTTTTCCACCCCAATTTTTTTTATTTGCTGAAAAAAAGAAAAAAATGTTTGAAAAAGGCTGAAAATTGTTGGTGCAATATTTCTGGCCAGCATTTTTGTAAAAAAAAACACAGCCTGATTTTTACTTATTTGGACACTTATTTATCATTTATTAATTTTGGCGATTTAATTTCATGGTATTAAAATTTCTTTCAGCACTGTTTTGTTTTTTAAAGCAGTCCGAAAAATAAAAAATAAAATCCTCCCACCCACCCCAATTTTTCACAAAATTTGGATGAGAATCTAAATATTTATTTGGTGTGGCCTTAAAATATATATTTTACAAAAGGAGTTAGACAAACAGAATACTAGGTGAGTGTCTTTTGATATCAAGCTTCAAGAATGGTTGTTGCATCGCAAGCCTTTCTGAGCAATTCAAGATGAGTTTTCGAAGCCTAGCCTGGTAAACTTGATATAAAAAAAACACGAACCTGCTATTATATTTATCAGTTTACAGGTTGGTTCACTCTTAAAACTAGCAATTATGATGTGATTCGGGTGGATTCAACGTCAAATACCAGGTTATCCAAAAAGTGCAATGTCATCATGACCTGATAAAGACACATGCGTTGAGATAGGCAACATTTATCAGGTCAACGTGCAACAATACAGTTAATATGAGAGATAACTGTCCAAGTTTATGTTCCAAATTTTTTCGAAGGTATAAAAGGGGATTGAACACGAGTGCTCATGTTCTAATAAGTTTATTAAACTATAGTTGGACAGAAGAAATAAAATTACTAATGTGAGCATTAATGTAATGCCAAGCATTTTATTGCCTTTTTACAACTAGTTTATTAAATTCAAAAATAAAAGGAGCATGAATTTTAGATTCTATTTATCATATGGCAGTTAAACTGCTTTGAAATCACCTTTTTTGCATGAAAAGGCTAGTAGTTAAGCAGGGATTGCTATGGAATGATGGGCATAACAACAATGCTTATAACGCATTGTTGTTATGCCCATCATTTCATAGCAATCCCTGCTTAGTACTGGTTCAACCCCAACATAACTGAAAAATTGTTGACTGGGACTTAAGAATCAAATCAAACAGTAAAAAAATCATTACATAACATTACTGAATATATAAGCTATCAGTGGTTTATCGAGTTTAATTCATGGCGTTATATCTTTACCAGATAACACATCATATGATAACTCTTGATATGTCAGTGCTTCACAAAATTTATCAGTTTGTCCCAGATTTTAGCAGTCTCAGAGCTCTGATTTTAGCACTATTGACAGTTTCTTCGAGGATTTGTCAACAGGGACGTAAGATCAGTTCTGTTTTAATTGACATTTGTATCATTTCCCTGAAAACGGATGGAAATCTAACCAACTGTTAACTATGTTTTATACAGCTAGTTTGTTTCTGTCAGGAGATATTAAGGGCTTATCCAAGAGAAAATTGTACTTATTGCTTATCGCAAAGGACTAAAGTTGTGTTTAAGCATACATACACATATGAGCTGTGATATGTGATTTCCAACAATGTGGCATTTTGACAAGTGTAGACTCATATGAGCTGGCGCAGCCCCCTTTTAAGCTTAGAAACTCCAAATGGTGTTCAGTCAGTAGCTTAATAGTCATAGAATGTTCAAGCGATTAGCAAAGGCTCTGATCAGACTGCGCATATGCGCAGGCTGATCTGAGGCTTTGCTGGTCGCACATACCACATTGTTGGAAATCTTATATCGTGGCTCAATTATATCAGTTGAGGCTACATATCTATCTTATCTTCCAAACTTTTATTTACACCCATTCTGTGTTAGTGCAAGCAATGAAGGATCTGAAGATGGGCTGATGAGAAAGCTTGTTGTGAATTATCTGGTCATACTCACTTACCTTTTGCTTGTTGTCTCTTCAATCAATATCCATACCCCCCCCCCACCCCCCACCCCCGTAGCGATGTCGATAGCGAGTCTGACCGCAGATATCCAGGAGTTGCGAGTTTGATCCCAGCCGGGTTCCATACATTCGTGGAGATTGATCATGAAATAATTTCTATGTTTCTTCTCCTCCTTCCGCTGATTCAAGAAGTGTTGTTGTCAGTTACAAGCGAAAGTATGTGCGCGAAGTACTGGTTAACTGCTTAGTCAAGGGGAAGAGAGAGCTGGTTGCTTTGCATTAATTGTCTTCCGGATGAGCGGCTCTTCCTCGCGGTGCCACAGGGTTGTCTGCGGTTTGTGATAGTGGTATTTCCTGATCATACTCACTATTTTTGCCCACGAAAAAGTGTGGTTAGGTGAACTGACCGTCTCGACATGACCATAGCTGTTGACTGGGATGTAAAACCAGAAAGCAAAACAAATATAGTTCCTGGCATGGAACATTAATGCATCACAGTCTGCTCAGAGAAGCTAGTCTATCCATATTTTTAAGGCTTATTATTTTTTCGAACTTTTGATTGGATAGCATTGCAATATTCATTGATTTTTTTCCCATTATAGTGGGATTTTAACAGAAATCTCTTACTAATATTCACTGGAATCACTTCAAATCGCTTCCAAAATGCAGCATATACTGACATTACTCCCTTACCTGCTGATACTAGTTGATCTATATTTGCTTTCAAATCAGCTGTGTTTTAGAGACATTTTCCCTCACTGATATAGTCAGGAGATTCTCAAGTGGCAATTAAACATGATATTATGTGTTTAAACATGATAGGATGCAAGCTTTGTTCAATAGATAAGGAGCTTTTTATCTTTTGTTTAATATTCCTTCAGGACACTAATGATATCGGCTTTGTAAATGCCATATATGTAGTTAACTTGAAAGGGCAGTTAACTCTGCTCTTGCTAGCGGTGACTTGTTCGCTGCTGATAGCCATTGCAAACAGTTTTGAATATCATTAAATTAAATTTTTGAGCCAGTGCATGAGATTACCAACAATGTGGCATTTTGACATGTGTAGACTCAGACTAGCCTGTGCAGCCTCCTTTTAGACTTAGAAACCTCAAATGGTGTTCAGTCAGTAGCTTAACACTCGTAGGATATTCGAGTGACAAGCAAAGGCTCTGATCAGACTGCAGGCATGCGCAGGCTGATCTGAGGCTTTGCTGGTCGCACATACCAAATTGTTGGAAATCTCATGCACTGGCTATTATTTTGACAGTCTGCATGTTATGTTGTAAACCCAATCACAGTTTATAGCTATGGTTTCGTCTTAAGTGCACGATGGCAGGTCAGGCCTCTGTTTCAATGACAGTGCCTGATGCTTGTCTCTGGCTGAGCCCACCATGGCTCAACTTGAGATTTTCTTTAGCTTGGACTATCTGTAAGTCATGAGCCCTTTTCTTTTCTTTGTTTCATCATAGTGTGTTAATTTGATAAGATTGTTTCTCTGTGATGATGCATTGCTATACTTAGGAAGCCTCAAAGCGAGCTTAATAATTTTTGTGCTTTTACAACAATCCAATCTAGGGTGATGGTTTGGTACCAGTAAAATGCATTTATTAAGCCCCCAGGTGGCTTAGGCTGCTGTCCATTCTAAGATGGTAGTTCTGTTGTTTATTGTTGCTCCCATTGTTTGTGGGGGTTCTGTGTTTGGTCCTTGTTTTGTTACTCAGTACTTTATGCCCTTCTAGTTTTGCAATCATCTTAATGGGGAAGAGCGAGCTAATTGTCTTCCTGATGTCCTGTAACTGTTAATGCTCTGTGTCTCTTCCTCATGGTGATTGTGGTATTTCCTGATCATTTCTCACTTACTTTTTGACCCAGATCAGGCCAGACTGAAGGTAAGCCTGATCTGGGAGAATATAAAGCTTGATCTAGTGGAATATTGTCCTTTATTTGGTTTCTCAAACAAGCAAGGCATTCTTAAAATGTGTTATGGTGGCACTTTACAGAAACTTATTTGATGGCATTCTTATTTTCTCACCAGTTTAGGAAGACTACATGTCTCAAGAGTTTATAATTATTGTAGATGTTCTAAAATTTCAAACACTGGTTGCCTGCTAAAACAGCCAAGGCAAACAGTACAGACCCAGACTGGACTGTTTCTGAAGAAGCAGTCTGTTCAGGGGCCTCTCTGTTTGCTATTCTAATAGCATTTTGTGAATCTCAGTCCTGATTACCAATACTTAAATGGAAATTAGAAAGAGAAAAGTGTTTGAAATTTAAGAACATTTACCAAATTAAAATTAACTCGAAGAGAACACTAAAATTTTAAAGCTAATATTTAGAAAATGCAGCTTTCTGCAATATAAAGTCAATTATTTGGGACATTTGATTAGTGAAAGTGGTATCATACCAGAATTTGTGAAAAATGTAACATGTAAAATTTGGCATCAGTCATGTTTTAAGATAATAATGCTGTTTATATGCACAAGAGGCTGTAATTATAGTGTTGTATTTTCCTTCAGCCCTGGATTCAGTAGTCATGAATACTGAGGAGATGTGATGTAATATGAGAATGACTGTGGGAAAGGAGACATTATGACATCTTTAAATGTTTAGGGACAATAGCATCAAGAGCAATAACTTCAGAATTTGAATTAACCCTTAAAGCGCCAATCACAACTGCAGCAGACAACAAATTTTGCTACATCTTTCCCAATTTTCGAAAAAAAATAAGGTTGATATGTCATGAGAATCGTCTGCCAGCAGACGATTCTCATGAAATATCGTGCCTTATTTGTTAGTTTTGAAAAAGCAGCAAAAAATTTAATTGTCGTCTGCTGCAAATCATAGGTGACGCTTTAAGGGTTAAAACGCTTGTAACCAACTTTAGATTTCCCTTTAATGTCCAGGATCAATGCTAAATATTTAAACAAATACTTTTTGCCATCATATCACTACCTTTTACACACTTCATTAGGTTGTAATCTTCTCTTACTGGAACTTTAGGGAGTTTAATTGACCCAACATTTAGGTTACAAAGGGGAAGTCTGTTTGTTTGGAGGCCAACTAATCATAGGAGACTAGCCTTTTTACAAAGGAGTATTCCTTACATGATTTATATGGAGTTGAAGTATATTTGCTTAATAAAAAAATAGGGTAAAGCTATACTGTACCTTTTTGATTGGGATGTATGTGTTTTACAAGATGCAAATATGTTCAGGCTATATCTGTAGCTCCTTAAATGAAAATTGAGCCGCGGCATGAGATTTCCAACAATGTGGTATGTGCGACTAGTAAAGCCTCAGATCAGCCTGTGAATATTCTATGACTATCAATCTACTGGCTAAACATCATTTGGAGTTTCTAAGCTTGAAAGGAGGCTGCAGAGGTTCATTGGAGTCTATACTTGTCAAAATGTCAAATTGTTGGAAAGCTCATGCCGCGGCTCATTAGATTTGCAAGGAAGCTATATCTCTACAAATGCAATATTTATATATGTTGTCTTAGATACTTTAAATCACTTCCCAAGGTTTAGATAGAGCTGATACAAGGAACCTTGAGCCTTGAGCCTGACTGCAGATAGTCATTCTGTTCTTTCTGCTGGTTGAGTAATATCTCTACAAATTCAATATGTATATATGGTGTCTTAGATACTTTAGATCACTTCCCAAGGTTGAGATAGAGCTGATACAAAGAACCTTGATCCTTGAACCTGACTGCAGATAGTCATTCTGTTCCTTCTGCTGGTTGAGTAATATCTCTACAAATTCAATATGTATATATGGTGTCTTAGATACTTTAGATCACTTCCCAAGGTTGAGATAGAGCTGATACAAAGAACCTTGAGCCTTGAACCTGACTGCAGATAGTCATTCTGTTCTTTCTGCTGGTTGAGTAATATCTCTACAAATTCAATATGTATATATGGTGTCTTAGATACTTTAGATCACTTCCCAAGGTTGAGATAGAGCTGATACAAAGAACCTTGATCCTTGAACCTGACTGCAGATAGTCATTCTGTTCCTTCTGCTGGTTGAGTAATATCTCTACAAATTCAATATGTATATATGGTGTCTTAGATACTTTAGATCACTTCCCAAGGTTGAGATAGAGCTGATACAAAGAACCTTGAGCCTTGAACCTGACTGCAGATAGTCATTCTGTTCTTTCTGCTGGTTGAGTAATATCTCTACAAATTCAATATGTATATATGGTGTCTTAGATACTTTAGATCACTTCCCAAGGTTGAGATAGATCTGATACAAAGAACCTTGATCCTTGAACCTGACTGCAGATAGTCATTCTGTTCCTTCTGCTGGTTGTTTGTTTGTTTTGTTTGATTTGATTCTTTACATCCCGATGGGTCTATCTGGGTTGAACCAGTTCTAAGCTAGGATTAATGTTCTTAAGGACACAACGCAGTGATGCCGGTGAGGCTCGAACCCGCAGCCCCTCTGTCTCGTGTCAAGCACTCTACCACTGAGCCACTCTACTGGTTGTAAAGCTTTAGCAAAGTACTGGTCAAAACTGCTTGACCAGAGGAAGCATGCATGGTCAGGCCTCGAAAAATCCACTCGTCCGCTCGTATTTGCGAGTGCCTCAGGCTGCAGGGCAAGTGAAACTTTGGACGATTTCCAATGTAAATTAACATTTTTTCCATTTATGCCAATAATTTTTGTGATGCAGGGCAAGTGCCTATTTTAAGATATTTCAAGGCCTGATGGTCAGTTTCACTGACCTTCTAGGAATATTCAGTCATTCATAGGTTTAGATAAACAAAAAATTTCAGCGTAAAATTGTGAATATTTTTTTACGCATAATTTTTAGCATATGTTTTGAGTGCTCAAAAGAACCGTCTCATTGAGAAATAAAAAATTATTTTTTCTGGTACGCACTCTTTAACTAAAGGCCTGGGCCCGGAATTACAATGCCTCCTTAGAGTTAAGGAAGACTTAAGTTAAGTATTGATTTTTCAGGATGCGAAAAATAACGTTTAAAAATAGTAAGTGAGTATGATCAGGAAATACAACAAGAAATAGGACCAGGAAATAAAACTGATTAAAATCAAAATAGTTTTAATTTTTCTGAAGATCACAATGATATCTTTGACCACAAATACCACATCGATCCTGGAAATTTATTTAGCATTTAATATAGCATGTTGAAATATCAATACTTAACTTAAGTCTTGCTTAACTTTAAGGACGCATTGTAATTCCAGGCCCAGGTCATTGTGATGTTAAGTTAAACATCTAAACTAAGAAAAGAATTGGAAATGTAAATATTTTGTAATTGTCTTAACTGGGTCAGTATAAATAATTGCTGGTAAGCCATCAATAGTCTTTAACAAGAACGTCAGGATGTCTGCTAGCTTCATTACGATCATATCATATCTACCGGTGACAATTTATTCTAATTACAACTAATGTAACTGCTTTCGTATGCATAAGCAAAATTACCAGATGACATTGATCAATTTCTTGATACTGTTACTTTGCATGTTTGCTCTCCCACTGTAATGGCAGATTATAACTCCATTTATTTGAATTGTCACAGACCATAGAAAGTATGTTGTTGTTGTTGTTGTTGCTTTACGTCCCAAGTCAACAGCTATGGTCATTGCGGGACGGTCAGTTCACCTAACAACACTTTTTCCTGGGCAGGCTTGAACAAGCGGTTAACCAGTAATTCGTGCACATACTTTCGCTTGTAACTGACAACAACCCTTCTTGAATGAATCAGCGGAAGGGGGAGAATGACCGTAGAAATCATTTCATGATCAATCTCCACGAAAGTATGGGACCGGACCGGGATCGAACTCGCGACCCCTGGATCTGCAGTCAGACACGCATCTGTAGCCAGACACGTTACCGACTGCGCTACGCGGCCCGGCATAGAAAGTAGGTCTCAGTTTCCAAATGACATGATATATTGAACCAGGCTACCACGTGGGGACGTTTAGCGTTTAGTACAATCAGTAGTTAGTGGAATTTTAAGGTTGTTGATCTATTTCTTGATACTGTTCCTTCTCATATTGCTCTCCAACTACAATGGCAGTTCTTTTATTGTACACAATATCAGTTGAAATCCAAGATACTAATACAACTCCTTTCACAGACTTTAAATGTACATGTGTAGGTGTCAGTTTCCAATTATAGCAGAGAACCATGTAAGGGGTGGGGGGGGGGGGGGGGGGGGGGGGGCTGGCCTCTTGGCTCTCTTGTGCGTGATGTTTTCTTGTGTTTTTGTTGCTTTTCCCTTATGGTGTCCCAGGTCAGGTGTGGTACTTGTTGATTGTATTGATTTCTTCTTTACTTTAGTACTGGTTCTCTGCTGAGGATCGAACCAGTGAAGAAGATGTAACATAACATTACAGGCAATCATGGTTATGACTGTAAATTGGTTGATTGTCTATGAATAGTTGACCATTATACTGATGCTGTGGGGTGCTATTGGAAAAAGAACTTAAAGTGCAAGTTTTAACCTTTCTGAGAGACCTGGTGCTTTAGTGATATAACTATCAGTGTTATTGATAGGCCTTTGATCAATGAAATATGAGGCATGAAGTTAATTGCTAATATGTCCTCTATATCATTAACTGAATCAAAGCACTCTGTGACTGAGATAGGAGGTCTCTATTGACTTTAAAAGAATAGTTTTGACCAACCCATGTGATAACGGTTCTTATCGAAGTCATTCCTTAAACATGCAATATGTAGCTATCCAATCAAACTAGAAGTCTAGATTTTTTTGTCTATACCTGCTTCTACTTCAGTACTCTATGTATGAGAGCAGCAAATGCTCCAATGAGACTGCGCATGTGCGCAGTCTCATCTGAGCCTTGGCTGCTCGTCTATGTGATAAGTGCCAAAATCTGATGAGTTGGCTTGTTTGTATTTATGAGAGCAGGAGATGGACTTTAAAGGTTGATTAATTATTAGCCATGTTAGATTAATACATTAAGAATCCATTGTACACGAGGAAATGTCATACTGTTTTGATGAAGCCAACTAGAGCAATATAGATGGTGGAGAAAAGGTAGACTGGCCCAAGTCTCTAATGTCAATTTTTTTAGTAAAACTGATAATCTCTCTAAGATAGCAATCTATAAACTTTACTTGGAAGTAGAAATTCTCGGCTCGGACATCAGAGACTGGTGAGTTAGAGTTTTCATCAACCAACTCACAGGTCCATGCTGACAAGGTATTTATCACTTTTATTACCCTGACCTTTTTCAAGCGGTCAGTGTACTTTGGAACAACAATATGTGTTATCTAATACCACCAGCAGAAATTTATGACTGCACAAATCTTCAAGCCTCTGTATCTTTCTTCAGTACCTGTCAGGGTAATTTTCATGCTTTTTTTGGCGTCTGTTGATTTTCTCAAAACATCCCCTTTGTTTTTTAAAAAAGTTCTTTCAAAAATAAAATAAAACAGTTTGGATCATGATCAGGCTCGATGATTTGTCGGGCCTGATCTGGGTTCAAACTGTTTAGACGGCTCTGATAGACAGAATGCACACAAAACCTCCAAATTCAAAAACGCAGCTGTTGTGCATAATTTTGTACAAATATTACTTTATACATACCTGTTTTCTTGGTAATTTCGTCTGCTGATTTTTGCTCATTTTTTTTTTAATAATTCTTTCAAACTTAATACTATGTATCCCAAGGTCAAACAGTTTGTACCCTGATCAGGCTCGAATATGTTAACCAAGGTTATTAGCAGACGACACTGGTAGATAGAGAGTTCACCCTTAAAACACCAAGAAAAAAATGCATATGAAAATGTCGTCTGCTGAAGTCGTCTGCTGCAAATAATTGCCTAACATTACTGACGAATTAAGTATAGAAGCAAACAGGGTGACCCAGAACACACTGCTCCTATAGGAGCATTCTGATCTGGGTCCACACTGTTTGTCAGCAGACGAGAAAAGCAGACGACTGTTGCTGCGATTGGCGCATTAAGGGTAATATTAAACGCACACGAAAACTGTAACTCTAAAAATAAAAAGATATGCCTAACGTTGTAGCTGTTGTGCATAATATTGTGCAAGCATTACTAGATATTATGTGTATGACCTACTTGATATATAATAAACTTTTCATGCCTTATTTGTCGTCCGCTGATTTTCTCAAAATATTTTTGGGGCCCCCCAGGGGTTTTGGGGATCTGGGGAGAATGGCTATTTATTTTCAAGGAGCTGGGGAGCACTGGTAATTATTTCAGGGGATCTAGGGAGCAAGCTCATAATTTTGGGGATGTAGGGAGCCCTGCCAAAAAGCAAAAAAAAATAAAGGAAAAGCCTCCATTTTGTTTGATTTTTTAAAAATTTCTTCTGCTTCTTGGGGGCTAGCCCCCAAGAACCCCCTTCTGAATGATGCTTTTTATTCCATTTCGAACTAACATGCTCATCTACATTTATCTCAGAGAAATTGTGCCGAAAAGGTTTGTTCTTCTTACAATTGTTGATTTGTAGGTCGGAAATAACATACTTAGAGGAAGCCCAGGTAGCACCATTTTGACAAAAAAAAATTCTGGGGGGGGGCGATGCCCCCACCCCCCCACCCCCTAACAACAGTGTAGCTACACATTAATACAGGGCTACCTACCCACATGCTATGTAATTATCTCTTGAGGCAATTAGTCCTTTTTATAGAATTTTTTGAAGATTTCTTATAGGATATATACTTAAATAATGTTCAAGCATATAGTCGCTATTAGCAAGTGTAAAAATAACTTTTTATGGTTAAAATTCACTAAATTTTACTAAAGTCTCAAAAATATCTAGTTTAAGCTGTTGGAAAAAAATCAGCCCCTGCCCCCAAAAAGTTAACCAAATGGTCTGTCTCTAATTTTAAAAAAATCTAATCGAATGAGCATTCCTCCAAGTCTATTCTACCAGGTACAGCAACAATATTTCAAGGATGACCTTATACTTTGAGCCATATATCATGCATTTCGTTGAAATAATTATATGTCATGTATTCCATGGCTATTATATGTCATGTATTCCATGGTTAAGCCCTGTCTTTACATGTATAAGGCAAAAAATTAAGTAATTATTAAGTCATGCGCTATTATATAGCTTCAAAGTTTTTAAGTATGTGATTTTAATCCTACAGAAAGAAAATACATTTTAGGGAGAATTGGCTTATATTTTGGGGGATTTGGGGAGAAGCTGAACTATTTTTAGGGATTTGGGGAGCAAAGGCAAATAATTTTAGGGAGAAGACGAAATTATTTTCAGGGAGTTGGGGAGATCAATGTACTATTTTCAGGGATCTAGGGAGCACATACCCCCCTGGGGACCTCATTTTTTTAAAAATTATTTCAAAAATAATGTCAGAATGTCAAACAGTTTAGATCCTTATCGGGTCCGACGATTTTGTCGGGCCTGATCTGGGTCCAAACCGTTTGCCACCGTTTACCCGCACCTGGTTGAATTTCTTCACTTTGGCATTCACTGGACAGAAATCACATTGCGTCAACACCGCGGTGACGGGCATCGCAATGCTTTGTTTTAATCTTTTAATCAGAAAACAGATGTGTGCTGATTTTTCCTCAAAATACGATGTTTTTACATCTTTGTTTAAAAATTTAAGTCTATATTAAGCATTTTCTATTTTCTCATCGCAAACAATGCACAAGAACTCTTTCGTTGATGGAGTTAAATGTATTCTTGTGAAAGTTTTAACAGGTGTCACTGTCTTATCCATTTTTATATTGACACACCCAATCAACTGAAATTATATTTGAGCCCCCATCATGTAAAAATCTCTATAAAATATGCGGAAAACAAATTGTGCTATCGCACAGGCTGATCAATGCCTTTGATTTGCACTACATACATGCTAAAATGTCCATAGTAGTTGTTTTAAGCCGAAATATCAAGTATCTTGCCAGTTACCAGCAAGGGTTTTCTTGTGACAAGGTGCTATCAACTTTATATGATCACAAACAAAAATCCATTTATTACATTAATTAACCCTTTGTATTCCGGAAACCTCGAATGGAAACTTTTGCAAACAGTGAATAATACTGCATTCTCGAGACTGCATTTCATCAGGGTCTACACTGTTTGTAAGGTAAAAAAAATATGTTTTTGAAAATTATAACCTGGCTCCCCTAAAACTGTACAATGGAGTATCCAAAGTTTATTGTATCAAACAAGACGGACTAATCCATTAGTATACAAAGGGTTAAAATTCAGTAAAGCAAATTACACCATTAACTCCGGGTCTGTAACTAATTGAGTTTCAATTAAAACAGAAAAGAAGAATCCTTCAGAATCATTGAATCCTATCAGTTTGTAAAATTTCTCTTTCTCAGCAAACTTAATACACACAGATCAAACTGACCACAAGGTAATAAATCTAATTATTCACAGGCCATTAGATGCTGATGCTGAGACACTTCCAGCAGACTTTACTGTTAAACCATCAAACCAATTTATTGCATTAGATAACAGCTCAGGCTAAAGGGGTGTTTAGACGGCATGATTTAGTCGTCCTGACTTAGTCGTACATTACAAATCAGCTCGTGTAAACACTGCTATTACAGAGTCATATATGATTTTAGAGTCAGGACGACATGTCATGGGGGATAGAACTGGTTCTATTTGCCATTACAAAATCATGGCGAATTAGCCAATCAACTTTGGGGTCACTGGGGTTAATTGCTTTCGGAGCAAGATAAAAGAGATAACCCTAAACATGCCAGTATTTTGTCCTGAATATGGTGTCCGCTGCATATATTCAAGTGCACTTCAGAGGAGATCTTATCATGGAAGTAAACACTATAAACCCTGACCAGACTGCTTCCAGGGAACAGTCTGATCTGGGTCGATATTCTTCGCCATAAAGACTACCTAAGAACATAAGCAGATGAAATAGCAGATGACAAAAGTCGTGACTTGCGGGAATGAGTTTTAACACATGTATTTAGCTATAGCAATGCAACAAATGTAGAGCATGATGAGATAGCTCAAGGTGTCCAGCCAGTTTTCTTCACTGTTGAAAGAAATCACACATGACATTGTAATGCCGTCTAAACAGAAACATCATACATGATTTTGTCAGGCTGACAAAATCAGGCCGTCTAAACAGGCCTTAACTCTCCAGTCCACTAAATTTGACTATCAGAGAGGATATAATTTTAAGAAGATGATTTTTTTCCATAGTTAAATATAATTATAAATGTAATTATATATATTTAGTGGACTGATGCCAGTCTAGAGAAAAGGATGTAATTTTTGATACATAATATGGGCCTCACTGTGAGAAAACCTGTCTGATCAGCGCCTTTGTTATATGCCCATTAGAAAGCATTATATCTAGACTTGCTACAAGCGAAATTTCAATTTTCTAGCTAGTCTCTGTAGCTGACTGCAGGCTGGTTTAAATCTCACTTTGTTGGAAACCCTGAAGACAGGTTTTGTCGTGTTGATGCCCATATATGTTTTGAATAATCTGGAAATTAAGATCCTTCAGAAATAGACAGAACCTACAAAATCTGAAAACAACAGACTCAGTTTCATTGAGTTTGCTCATGATAATTAATGGTAAATTGTAACAACTCTCTGGCCTCCTAGCATTAGGCAATACGTTGCTTTCTGTTAGAATGATATATTCATATGAAAAAATATCAATATTAAAGAGAGAAGCTCTACCAACTCCATACTGCACAACGACAGCTGTTGTGACCTAGCTAGCTAAGTTTCAACTGATAGAGAGAGGGTAAAACACTGACTCAAATAAGGAGTGAGTTTTACTCTTTGATAAACCAAGTAATAAGAGGAGGCATATTGCAATGCACAACTTGCACACTGTAACGCAAGCCTATAGCATTTCATAATGGACATTGGGAGTAAATACAGTAAAACCTGTCTTAAGCTGCCTCTCAAAAATAGACAAAACAAAGATCTTAATGACAAATGGTAGCTTAATGAAGGTCCAAAGTATTGCAGAATGCTCCCCTTGGAGCATTCTGCAATACTTTTGACCTGCATTAAGCACTAATTGGTCTTGAAAACCAATTTTTGGTCTTTTTAGTTGCCGCTTTAGACATGTTTTACTGTATTGTATAATATGCACACAACAGCAGCACCACTTTTAATCATTTATGGGGAATTATGATTGATGGCTCTTTTGGTTTCTGACCTTCTCATACATTGATTTTGTCTGTTTCAAAATATAATGCAAACCGATTAAGTCTCTTTTGAGAGGGAACATTCATTCATCTATTCATTCATTCATTCATTCATTTGTTCAGTCGTTCATTTGTTCATTCATTCATTCATTCATTCATTCATTCATTCGTTCATTCATTCATTCATTTAGAGATTATTTTTGATTTTTGTTAGCCTGTGGTACAATGCTTACTACCTTTTTGTCATAAAATACAACTCTTAATATACCCCCAGTTTCATATTTTTATTCATCCAATCAAGACCTACAGTTTTTATCCAAAAATTGTCCCTGCTCCCTAATAAGAATATTAAAATGATCTCTCCATTAGATTCTCATTGCGATGAAATATCTTAAGTCAGGAGTGACCTGTAAAAGGCAAAATTAGCCACCTACAGTAAAACCTCGGTAAAACGGTCACTCAAAAATAGACAAAACAAAGATCTTAATGACAAATGGTAGCTTAATGAAGGTCGTAAGTATTGCAGAATGCTCCCCCCTTGGAGCATTCTGCAATACTTTTGACCTGCATTAAGCAATAATCGGTCATGAAAACCATTTTTTGTCTTTTTGAGTGTGGCCGTTTTACACAGGTTTTACTGTATTCTCATAAATTCAATAGCAGTCCAAGAGTCAACATCTACAGCTGTTCCTGTAGCTAATATCTCTAATTTGATTGGCTGTTGGAAATTACCTGTGAAATAATTGAGAGCTATTATCAGTTCAGTGACTATGCTGCTTGTCAGCTGTCTAATCTAAACTAGCTGACAGTTGTTAAGCTCCTCCCATTTACTGCCTCAAATAGACAGTCATTGCCCTGCCTGGGGGTCCAGGTATCCTGCCTTTAAAGCCCCTTGCTTGTCTTGTACAATTTCTGAAATTTATTGTTTGTGGGATATGCTTTTATGATGCTTGCAAATGAAAACCCCAAGGGTACAGTGAGTGTCTGCAGCAGTAAAATTAATAAGTCCTGTTTAGAAAAGCATTTTACAGTTTTAGATTTCTTCCTGTAATTTAAGGCATATTTGTTAGAAGCAATAATTGTTTATATTACATTGTGCATTAAAATTTTGTCAAGTAGGCTGTTTTCTCAATGTTTTCTTTGCCGATGGTAAAGCTGAATTATTGCATAAAAAGTTGTGTTGCACGCTATTAACAGCCATGTTTTAACCAGCAAGAACCCATGTATTAATCAGGCAATTCACGTGCTGTTGATGCACGGCTTTTGTACTTTACATATACGCATTCTAAGCTGTAACTTAAATTGACGTCATCAACAGTAACCTGCATAGAAATGAATGTAATTCAGTGGCGTTGGAATGACGTACGTCATTGCTCTGGAACATGTGTTTTCAAAACCTACGAATCCTTCATGCTTTTGCGCATGATTATAGCAATACAAAAATGAACTTTTCGAAGCATTTTTCCAAAGTTTTCAAGCGAAAAAATGACTTTATGCAATAATAACGATCAAACATGGTTTTCTGATACACTAACAACTGCTAGACCCCTCGGGGCTGTCAAAACCCTCGCCTTCAGGCTCGGGTTTCAACACCACCCTTGGGGTCCAGCAGGTGTTAATGCATAGAAAAACATGTTTGATCCCTATATTGAAGCACTGTCAGAATTAATCCTTTATGGCCTTCTGTGGCCTATATTACAAACAATATGGGTCCAGATAAGACTGTTGCCCTAGAACTCGTACTGTTTGCAGCAAAGATAAAAGTAATCTGGAGTGCATCTGTAAATAATTTTTCTTGATTTTCATCGAAGAACCATCTCAATGTGCACCTAAAACACGTATTTAAGTAGCCACTGTCTGATTAGTTTAGTTTAAACATATTATATTGCCAAATTTGATACAGCAATGGGGTTGGGTCACAAGTTCTCACAACCTTAGTTACGACCCTTCCCCTGTCTGAATATATGGGTGGTAGTGGGCGTAAGTTTCAGGCATGGATTTGTTTTTCATCAACATCTTTATCTTGGCTTTTTGTTTGCTTAAAATATTAAATAGTGCTTCCCCTATCATGGATATTTTTTCAGCAAAAACTCTGGTATTCAAATGGTGGCAATCCATGGTGCGAAATGATATTGACTTGTTGGTGGAATGATATAATTGAGCCAGTGCATGAGATTTCCAACAATGTGGTATGTGCGACCAGCAAAGCCTCAGATCAGCCTGCGCATACACGCAGTCTGATCAGAGCCTTTGCTCGTCACTTGAATGTTCTTTGTGTGTTTAGCTACTGACCGAACACCATTTAGAGTTTTTAAGCGTAAAAGGAGGCGGCAGAGGCTCGTCCGAGTCTACACATGTCAAAATGCCACATTGTTGGAAATCTCATGCCACGGCTCAATTATCGATATTGACTTGTTGGTGGATGATATATTTAACTGTAACTTGTTCCAATTAATCATTGTATGTCAGAGATCTAAGTAAACAGGGATAAGCAGGTTACAGGTCAAAACTTGATAGAATTATTGACAGTGTCTTCTGGGAAAAGGGCTACATGTCATTTTTGAAGGGCTCTTTCTCGTATCTTCGAGGACTTATTGTCCTGGTTGGTATGGGAGGATGTGTTTGCACCCATGGGATAACTTCTCGCCAGCAGCATACTGTAATTTTGGAAATTTTCGCGAGGGTTTTATCAGCTAAAAGAATGTCTATTATACCTTCTAGTCATTTTTTCTCAGCTGCTGCATGATAGCTAAGCTCCACCCACTTATGTGTCTAAGCTCTGCCTACTTTCCTATCTATGTGTATCTAGGTTCTGCCAATTTATGTCTCTAATCTCCACCTGCTCATATATCTAAGCTCCACTCACTTGTATGTCTAAGCTCCACCCTTTTTTTTTATCTACCCTCCTCTAAGTTCTGCCCAGTTATGTATCTTATCTCCTGCCACTCATGTATCTAAAACTCCACACATTTATGTTTCTAAGCTCCACCCACTTTTGTGCTGCCAGCTTATGGATCTAAGCTCTGCCCATTCATATTTCTAGTACCGTCCACTTTTGTTTCTATGCTCAATCCGTTTATATATCTAAGTTCTGCCCACTTTTGTTTCTAGGTTCTGCCATCTCATGTATCTTAGCATCACCCATTTATATATCTAAGCTCCGCCAACTTTTGTGTCTATACTCCATCTATGTAATGTATCCTTAAGTTCTTCCCCTTGCTTTATCTAAGCTCCACCGATTCATGCACATAGGCTCTACCCACTAGATAGATAAGTGCAGTTTATAGGCCCTTAAACATGAACACACACAATGTCTGTCAAGTTGTTGGAGGGACTGTCCTGCCAGCCAAGAGTGACAGTGACGTCATGTTTTGTTTACAATTGTTAAGTAAAATATTAACTTATACACTCCACTTGAGCTTATGCAGATAGGATTAATAGACAAGTTATCACCTGATAACTTTGTTAACAAAACATGATGTCACTATCACTCTTGGCTGGCAGGACAGTAAGGGAAACTTTCTGATGGTGGGACTTTTTTATTGATAGTTATATGAGATGAAATTCATGGAATCACTATATCTATATTTGATTAAATTTGTCTTCGGCTCATTTTGCATCCTCAGCTGATTTTTCAGTAAACATTGTGAACAAGTTGGCTTCATGATTTGCTCTCCCCAGTTGATAAATGATAGTCAGACAGTTGAAACAGTGTCAAATTATTGTTGAAGCAACATTGCGTGGGTCAGGTCTCAGACTCAATGACGACCCTGATGTAAATCCTTAATCCGTGGGTTGGTGCATGATGCTTGTCTTTGGCTGGGCACACCATGGCTCAACATGAGTCAGACTGCTCGTCATGAGTTACCACAGTAGAGAACTTTAAGAAAAGGACACTGGATGAGAAGACTGAAGAAGAGCCATCCAAGAAGAGGGAGACTGGAACTGTCAGCTGAGATCCTGTCGCTATACAAAAAGACAGAATGACAGAACACCAAAGTGACACCCACAACAAATGGGAAAAACCAGTGACCATACACTTCAACCTACCCAACCACTTGATATTTATAATCATTGAAATTCTACAAACAGATCCAGAAGACCAAAAAAGTACAGTGACTCCCAAAACTAGAGAACTGCACTGGATATATCAGCTACACACGCTCTGGCCGGTCGGCATCATTGCTCATTTACATTTGGCATGTCTGTTGCTAATTTTAAAGTTAAAACAATTCAGAAATGCCATAACCTTTCTACTGTTGAAGTAAAAGACAGATAATGCTCATATAGTAAAACCTGTGTAAAACGGCCACTCAAAAAAAAGACTAAACAAAGATCTTAATGACAAATGGTAGCTTAATGAAGGTCCAAAGTATTGCAGAATGCAACCATTGGAGCATTCTGCAATACTTTTGACCTGCATTAAGGAATAATTGGTTCTTTTGTTGATCATTTATGTTATGTCTGTCTTGTTTTGTTATGCTTTCATGCACATCTGTTTGTTGATGCCTAATTTTTGTTGTTACCTGCTGGGAAAGGGCTGGCCTCTTGGCTCTTGTTTGTGATGTCTAATTGTGACGTCACTTTCCCATTGGTATTCTTGGTCAGTTGTGGTGCTTGATTGTATCAATTCCTGATCTGTGCTCTCTTTCTTACTTTGAAAACCAAGTTTTGATCTTTTTGAGAGTGTTGTTTTACACAGGTGTTAATGTAGCTAGATATGTAGGCCCAGTCAGATCCTTCAAATACTGACTTTATTGAAATGGTACATTCCATTTTCTGATTTGGTTGAACCAATCTGAGGGATGATGAGAGTCAATTTGTCACTATATTAATCAAACTGATTCTTCAATTCCAGAACTACGGTAAATGTTCTAAAATTACGAACACTAAAAAATAATTATTTTTTCCGCTGTTCGTAATTTTAGAAATTACGTTTATGAAAAAATGCCAGTGTTCGTAATTTTAGAATGTGGACTTTATCATGAGAAAAACGGTATATACGCATGTCAAAATGTGGTAGAAACGAGTTGAAAACACGGCGATATGATTCTGTGCTATCTCCTCGTTTTTCTTTTCTTTAATCTTATTAAAACCGCCGCTAAAATTCATGCGGACTGAGTCAGTAAAATGTCCAGCGCGTGCGTATTCGCCAAGTCGAGAGCCAGGCACGTGCATATTATGTCACTCAATTTACTTACAAGTCATAAAAGTCCACAGATTTAAACTATTCGATAAGCCGGGTCTCCTATGTTCACTCGCCGAATCACTACACTATTTCGTTCTCCCTTCAGAAAACCAAAACGCTTTCGCTCGCTCTGCCGACTTCGAATTCGAGTTAATATTGTACTCAAGAATTGAAACCGCTAGACATCTCGTACGATCAGTTTTTTTTTTGCAGAGTAAAAATAAACTGACGAAATTCAAAAAGAGCACACACATCTCTCTCTCTCTCTCTCTCTAATTGTCGATCCGCCGATGGAATGTTTACTTTGATGTGCCTGCACCAGTGTCTCTCTCTCTCTCTCTATTTGCAAACACGGTTTGGATCCAGATCAGACCCGATTCCCGAATGGTATTCAGGATAGAACGTTTCGTCAATTAAAAAATGTGTGCATACGGTAGAATGTACGCAAAGCATTAATACTGTGGAATGTCCGACTTTGCCGTACAAAAGCCGATGCGCATGGTAATTTTGAGTTTTGAGTCCTCATCGGAAGCAGTTGTAACAAGATAGATTGACTGACCCAAACATTGTGCTTCGATATTTTAAGAAACCAAGCCAAAACAAAAGATTCGTGTGCAAACACCGTGCAGTCTCTCTACTTCAAAGTTTGCAAACCGTTTGGATCTAGAAGATCCTCCGACGTGCCTGATCAGGGGCAAACATGCATACCAAGAGCTATGATCTAGTCCGACTTTGCGTCCAATGAAAGGAACATTTCACACAAGTACCTTCTTTCAGATGCATCCCACGTGCGGATCCAGAGGGGGACAGGGGGTCCGAACCCCCCTGAAAAATCACAAAAATATAGGGTTTCCTAGCAATATTGATTCGGATCCCCTAAACATCACAAAGCTACCAAGCCAGCATTCATTGGTGGGCCATTATCGACAATGGCGTTTCGCTGATGGGCCGATGGTGGTCCATTTTTAGTGGCATTTCGGTCTTCTCTCACTACCTCTGACATATGTTCTGGATCCGCGCATGCATGCAGTGCGTGTGAACCGACTCGATTGAAATTAAACTGTCGACGGACATGATTCATGCGCGGATCCAGGTTTTGTCAGAGGGAATCCAACTTTGACAACGTTTGTTTTTAAAGTTGATGAGGGGAGGGAGGATCCAAGTCCCACTTTAAGCGGGCCATCAATGGCCCGCCAGAGAAACGCCATTAAATGGCGTTTCGCTGGCATGCCAATGAATGCCCTACATTGAATGCTGGCTTCGCAGCTGCGATTTTTCAGCGGGTCCGGACCTGGATCCGCACATGTAATTTCATGAAATTTTGGTACTTACAACGTGCGTCAAAGACTCAGACGAGCCTGCGCAAGTGTGCATTCTCAAAACAGCATTGATGGTCAAGCATCACCGCTTTTATGTTGAATGGATTAATTTTGTGTCTCGCGACTGAAACCACCACTTGGAAAAAAGGCCCTTTTGTATATAAGTTTTAGCACATTTACTCAGTTGTTTAACGCTGTGGTTTGCATGGCATTTTTAAAGTAACAACATCCTCTGTTACTTGCAACTGTTCAATTTTGACGATCAGGCAGCGTATGACCAGTGACCTATATATAGGTCACTGGTATGACCTAAGTCCTTCATGGTGAACACAAGCTAAGATGTGCGTTTTCTCGCGGTAATTGTAACTCCTAATCCTTGCCCGAGGCATGTCTGTTTAACGTCTGTGACAATATACTGACAAAGGAAATCCATGTGTATGACCATTGCTGATCGGATGCTTCTTATAGGTAAAAATTTCGCCAATGAAAGGTATTAAAAATATTTGAACACGCTGCAGGTAGCCTGCACTGTTTTCCGGACAGCTTATACCAATAACATGCATGAACTTTGTCACGTACTATATGTAGGAAAGTCCGTGCTTTTAATGCGCTCTTGCCTTTGATCTTATCTGAAAACATGTATCGCACAATTAGCAGACAAAAAGTATAGTCTCGTGCTCGGCATGCGAAAAAGAACGTCGCGTACCAGATTACCCATTAAAGTGGAATGGAACCTTCCAAATGTCGCTACCGCTCACGCGCTGTACCTTAAAAGTAAACCGAGCACAGATGGGACAAACAGATAAACGGACATCGATTTTCCGCCGAAAATAACTTGTGTTCGTAATTTTAGAAATTCACTTTTCCCCAAAAGGTCAGTGTTCGATTTTTTAGAATGTTTTAAAAATTATTTTCGGTGATAATTTTAGGTGTTCGTAATTTTAGAGTGTTCGAAATTTTAGAACATTTACCGTATTTTTATGTGGACTCTTTTCTTCATTTGAGTAGTAGGTAATTTTGTTTCAACTTACAATATAGTCTATATAAACTCATATCCTTAAAACAATGAGGATCTGCAGAAGCCAGCGAATCAGGATCTACACTGATTTCAAAGGCATGCATATGATTTTTATCAGCAGTGCATTGGTTAAAATTTGCTTGAAAGTTCTTCAATTCTCAGTTGAATTTCCGGCAAGCATTTGCTCTCAGAATCAAAGTCACTCTGCCGCTAGCTATTTACAGAAATTGAATAATTCATTAACAAGAATAATACAGGCATGCAATGGGAAAAAGCTCTTTTTCCAAATAAGGATATACATGTATGTCAAATATCTGTCAGTCTAAAGTTGGCAAGTCCCATAATATCTAATGGCCCAAGTTGCCATATTTATCATAAAAATACCCCCTTAACATGTTACCTTAATTATCCAAATAATAACATTTGAAAACATGATGTAAAAACATACTTTTTTGTTACCATTCCAACAATGGGTGTTTGTTTTGGTTCTTTATGTGCCAGTCAACAATTTTTCAGTCATGTCGGGACTGGTCTTCCTGCGTTGGACCAGTACTAAGCAGCGGATAAAGTGTTTACTCAAGGACACAACACAGTGATTCAGCTGGCGTTGAAACTCAAACTATTTAATGCAGCAACCCTTTGATCTCCCCAGTCTAACACTCTATCAACTGAGCCATTGCCACGCTAGAGAACCTCTGTACTCGAAAAGCGCAGTCATCGCGTGGTGGTCACAGTCGACGAGTGGAAAAAATGGCGTGTTAATGTGCACCTTGCTGTTGAAACAGGTAATAAATTTCTTAATATTTCACATCTGAGAGTATTTTTTGCTGATTATTGCCAGTAATATATACAGCTTTGTATCTGCGTAACAATACGTGTGTGGGTTAAGCGATAGTCAATACAGCGCCTTATTAATACCAGTAGAGTGATTTTTCTCCAAAAAAAGGATGAAAGATTTTTTTTGTTTATATTTTGAAATTTATGCTTACTTAAGATAAAACGCTAAATACCAGGGCTTTAATGTACAAAAGTTTGAAATCTGTGGGAAGAGCATTTTTAAAGTTATTGAAGTATTTAATACTGTACGCACAGTTCTCTATATCGGGTGTTCTGGCCCAATGACCAGGTGCTCCTGTACACAGTCGTCTGGATTAGATAAAAGAGAACTGTACGCATATGTCGCGGGTTGTCCATGCTATATTTGAGCCAGCATATGTGTTTTGGGGTACGTGTTGCATTTTCGACCAACGAAAACCCTGGCAAGCCCGTGCAGACTCGCATTAGCCTTTGTTACGAATATACACAAAGTATGGATGAAGATAAAGACTCGAAACAAAATTTGGACCTCTAGTCCAACTAGATGAGTCGAAAGTCTTTAACTGACCAACGCAATGACACCTTAGCATGTGGCATACCCCCATTAACAAAATCAGACTTGTTCAATCTTCCAATCAAATCCATGGCCAGTGGACCTAACTCGTTGCATGCTGGGATATTTTCTATGCTTTTTGTCATCTGCTGATTTTACCAGATCTAGGTCCAAACTGTTTTACTAAGGTTATCAGCAGGCGGCACTTTTATATTAAGAGTGTGGTCAGGCGCCCTTATCAACTAGCTCCCTTGGAAATAAACGAAATCTCTAATGCCGACAAACGCTAATCACAATAAAACGTGTCTGTTTTGTCTTCTGCTGGAACATTTTAGAAATATTTTTGCTAACAGTGTATGCTCAGTCTGATCTGGGTCAATACTGTTTGCCGCTCTATGGACAGCAAAACTATTTAACGGTCGACCTCGGCAGATGATATGCCCAGCCAGTATCCAATCTCGGGCCACTATCGGCCCGCCAGCGAAACGCTGTTCGGATGGCGTTTTGCTTGCGGGTCGATTGTGGTCCGATTTTACGTGCTTACTGGGTATACGCAGGCTAATTACAAAGACAAGGACAACACATAACAGGAGAATTTGGACGAACAGCCGAGCCTGCGTATCCGAGCATTCGCTGCTCGCATACTCAAAGCAGGTATGAAGATGCAATTTTTATCCCAAATACAGGCCTTTTTTCATTAGAGAGCCCCAGAGAGCATAGATCAACATATGTTCAGATTTAATACATGTATGATTAAAAAGAAGCATCCTCTATAAAATCGCCAGAATTAACTCAATCCGCCATCACAGATCACCTAGCTAGCAACTTCTCATCAAAGACTCTGTGTGTGTGTGTGTTTGTGTGTGTGTGTGAGAGAGAGAGAGAGAGAGAGAGAGAGAGAGAGAGAGAGAGAGAGAGAGAGAGGGGGGGGGGAGGGTACTCTCACTTTTTCTACATACGTAGGATTGGGCCCAGCATCTACCGTTTGCCGCCAGAAAATATCGGAATATCAAGCACCCCAAAAAATATTTGAAATTTTTGCCACGCAAAAATATTCTCATTCTGTACATTTACCATAAGAAAAGACACTGAAATACATAGAAGAGACACCTAAACCTAGTCCAATTTTTTCGTGACCCCCCCCACCCCCCCCCCACCCCCCAAATATCCACAAAATCTTCATACCCCCAAAAATATTAATATTTCTGAAACCCCCAAAAATAATGAAATTAAAAAAAATAAACCAAAAAAAGAAGTGCCTTGAGCCTACGCATGTATCAAACAGTATCAGAGAACCCCCCCCCCCCCCATTGTGGACCGTGATCGCTTTGTGGCTGTAAATTAGCAATGGAATGCCAACAAATTTACCTACGCATGTATCAAACAGTATCAGAGTACCCCCCCCCCCCCCCCCATTGTGGACCGTGATCGCTTTGTGGCTGTAAATTAGCAATGGAATGCCAACAAATTTACCTACGCATGTATCAAACAGTATCAAAGTACCCCCCCCCCCCCCCCCCATTGTGGACCGTGATCGCTTTGTGGCTGTAAATTAGCAATGGAATGCCAACAAATTTACCAAAGTGTGAAAAATATTTAGTTCAATGAGTCCTGACGCGTGGACTATCTAAGGGTTGTTCC
Organism: Loripinus fragilis; assembly: GCA_964019695.1. NCBI lineage: Eukaryota > Metazoa > Mollusca > Bivalvia > Lucinida > Lucinidae > Loripinus > Loripinus fragilis. Next base: position 1,137,312 of record OZ026525.1, read on the forward strand.
GTTTTCCAGAAGTGAGATACTGGCGATTATACCTACAATTTAAAGAGCTTTTGACTTGTCACCAATACCATGAAAATGATCTCTGAAAAGTGCGCAGACACCGATGAAAAGTCGTATTATGCTTGCGGCAATTCTTCACGGCCTTCACTGTTTGCCAAAGTGCCTAATACAGCTATATCGAGCCAACATCCCATCACGGGCCACTATCGGCCCGCCAGCGAAACGCCACTTACCTGATTTCTAATATTATAGGTGCTTACTGGGTGCAGGCTCGAACAGTTTGGATCCAGATCAGGCTGCAAGTTTAGTCAAAAATAGTAAGTGAGTATGATCAGAAAAAAACAATCACAAACCGAAGAAAAACCCATGGCACCGCGAGGAAAAGCCACACAACCATCACGAGACACCAGGAAGACAGACTAGATGATTGCAAAACTAGAATGGAAATAAAGCCTGGTCTCAAAGCCCCCGGAGCAATCTGATACCAAAATCGACTCTTCCCCGCTAGTGTCAAATAGTTTGATCCAGATCGGGTTGACATTTCAAGCTTTCGTACGACCATCCGTTTATTCGCAGATCGGTCATCTATTGGCCTCTTTTTTATTCTACATGGTAAGCAAATGGCTAAATATGACATCCACATAACGTAGTCCCTCCCATGGGGTTTTGGGAAACAGGGGACATGACATTTATTCCAGGGGAACAGGGAACAAAGGTCAATTTTTGAGTGGAACAGGGTACAAAGGCAATATTTATTTATCTAAAAGTGAGAGTATTGAGAACATGGAACATAAGAAAACAGTTTTCGATTCTTTGGGAATAGGGAAACCAGCCTATTTATTTCAGGGGAACAAGGGAACGGTTATCCCCCTAGGAGGGTCTCATAAGCTTTCCAATTTTCAGTTTGTTTGTCTGTTCATCCGTCTGTCAACACGTCATATTTTATTGTGTCTCTGAAGCACTGACAGCTGTGAACGTCAAAACATGCATATTAATTGTCCTTTGCATACTCTTCAAACATACACTGTAATTTGCGACCCCATACCATGATCAACACCACATTTGCAGTAGTGTATGCAGCTGAGATATATGAAGTGCCATTGTTGTCCTGGGCATACTCTTCAAGAACGCACTATGCTGTAAATCGCACGTTTCATTGATTTTTATGATTCTGTAAAGCGCACATATCTTTTTTTTATGAAATCCGTAAAATTTTAACCTTGATCTACGTATCACTCGCCAGTGACCCTGGTTATTTTACGCACTAAAATGCATGTCTTGCCCATCAAATTAAGTAGCTAACCTTGCAATGGTTATAAGAGAGTGTGACACAGCTTGTTTTATGTATTGGCATTGCTTTGAAATTGTTGCCGAGACGGTTTGGCATCGCTGGAGACAAATAAACAGCAGTTCAATCGCTCTTGCTTTGTTAAAACCGCTCGTGCTCCCATCGACTGCGTCCAGATACAGCCTGACGAATGCGTACAAATTAGATATTAAGGCACTCGACATATGGGACAGTCCACTTGACTACTCAAAATTTGCGTACAGAAGAAAAATCGCTTGCATCTTCGCAAATAATAAACAGAAACATTTCAAACTTTCTAGCCCTCCACTTATACGTATTCTTTATTATTTGGTGACATAACATGATAGTTGATTACTTTAATAGCACATTTATTAGTCATTGAACACATTTCAGGCACATAAAATCCAATTGACTAGCCAGAAACTGACTGGTACTCTGCTGGTATTAAAATTTAAAGGCTCTTATTGGGCCAGAATGGACAACAATGCCTAAGCAATAATTCCAAATGAAAAATAAATCGTGAAAATTAAAAGCTGTAAAGTACTGGCTTATAGAATGGGGCACAGTAAACCAAAATAGTATATTTTGAGCACCCGTCGACTGCGAACACCACGCGATGACTGTGCTGTTCGAGTACAGAGGTTCTCTAGCGTGATTGCGCTCTGCAAAAAAAAAGCAATGTTAGAATGGCAAACACTGTAAACATTTTTGTCTCTGGGTTAGCGGTTTTGATCAGGCTATCTATCCATATAGTCATAGTAAATAAAGTACTTATAGAATGATCTATTCAGATGATTAGGGGTCTAAATGTACCGATTGCAAAGATTCCTTTTCCCCATGGCTTAGCTTATGTGGCTATCATGTCCTATGCAGAAGCATGATTCTCTTATTGATAATTGAATGAAAATTAAAATAAATCAAATCTGTCTTGCAGCAGTTTTACTTGATATTGCGTAATCACATTCTATTATGGCTGCGGTTCTTTCATGTTAGTTCACTTGAAATTGCAAAATAAATTTACTTCCCTTGAAATAGAGAAATCTTTTTTGGTCTACCAGTTGACAAAGGTTCATAGAACTTACTTCCATGGATATGAATGAAATAGTGGCAATGCTTAGAATTTCTTTGCTGGGAGCCAGGATCTATCTGTGATGTATAAGGGAGCAACCATATGATTTGTATGGAGGAGCAAAAGACGATCTTAGTGATGGAATTGTTTTTGCCCGCAGTGACAATCCTTCCTTTTTACTGGCTCTATATATAGCCCAAGAGCTGTCAATCATTCCTAGGAAAGGTCATCCAAAATAAGCAACAACCAATCAGATCTGTTATAAGAGATTTATGAGGTATTTGAGATGTTCTCCCTTCCATGTCTAAATAGATAGAGTGCAGTCCCTTTATAAGGCTATAAACTTTGGGGTTTATAGGAATGTTATATAGAGGATCTTACATGAGTGCTCATGTTTTATTGAATTTATTAAACAAGTTTGGGAAAAGAGATAAAATGTGAGGCTTGCCGAGCATTTTATCTCTTTTTCGCAACGAGTTTAATAAATTCAATAATACAAGATCAAGAATGTTAGATTCTATATATCATATGACATAAAGACTACTTTGAAATCTCATTTCTGCAGTAAAAACGTTATACATGTAATTTTGTCAACAAACAACAAACTAACTTTTATTTGTCATTATGTATGCAACGTTGTTATGGAGGTCATAAGGTTTCCCTAAAATCTATAAACCACTAGTGGTTTATCAATTTTATTGCATGGCTTTATTTCACTCAGATGCGACGTCATATGATAAAAATAAATTCTGTTACATATAAATAAATTGATCAAGTTTACAAAATGACCATGATTATCATGATCATTTTCCTTTAACTCCTTTGTAAAATTCCAGAATTAAAAAATATTGACCGTGTTTTATCCAAAGCCATGCTTTAACGAGGCGTGTCATAAAGGGACTGCGCTATACTGAGAATATGGTATGGGTAATGAAAAGGGCACAATAGCAGCATTGATTGGTTCTTAGTGGAAGAGTCTGAAACGTCGCGGCAAAACCTGTCTTAGGGGTATCCGACAAAGCGAGACTCAAACCAGTCTCCAAAGCTACAGAGACTAGCTAGAATATTGAAATTTCACCTGTTGCAAGTTTACATATGATACTTTCCAAAAAGCGAATAATGAAGGCACTGATCAGTCTGCGCGTATGCGCAGGCTGGTCTGCACCTTTGTTGTTGGCGTTCCGCTGAAGACAGGTTTGTCGTGACGAGGCCCATATATTTTTGGGGGTTAGCATAAATTGCCGAGCCTTGTTTTGCTTACAACTATACAAAGAGATGTCACAAGATTTTGTAATCTGCTTCAGTGGTGAGAGCAAAAACTTGTGAAGGATGATTGCTGAATGGATGAAACTGTATTTCTTTGTGGATGACTTCATTCTCACCTTTCTAGTGGTGTTGAGCTGCTCTGTACCCGACACTGGCTAATATGGCTGTTGTATTTCAAGGACCCTGTTTTGGTCATCATTAACATTGAACATAATTAGAGAATTCTTCCATAATATGTATGTCATTAGAGGATGTTGGTTTTGAATTAAAACTGGATAAATATAGTGTATAATTATGAGATGTAGATTTTTTTTCTTCAATAATTGTTAAATCATTTTTAGTTACGCATTGGATTTGTATATTTGTTAATAAAAATATTAGCCACATGACACACAGTCCAACTGAATGGCCTACTGTAGATTTGGAAATTTTTATGAATAGAGTTAAAATACATATTCACGCTTAGGGATGTCAGTTACAACGCAAGGTGGTTCTGGACGACAATTCGTTACGGGCCCATGACGACTGCTTACCTGTGCTGGACGACAGGTAACGGGTTTTAGATGACAGATTTAGGGTTTTGGACGACAGTGGAAAGAGGCAACACACACAGACGTCGCAGAAAATGATAATATAGTGTGTTTGGCTGTTTAAAATAATTCCTGTCATATTAGTGTTTGTAAGTTCGACATCAGAAGTACAAACACCATAGATATTTGTAGTTAAATTGTAAAACTCTGGACTGGAAAAGAAACTTCAGAAATTTGTAATTTGCGATTAATCACTTGCGTTCTCATCATGAAATAAGCATAAATGGTCCAACAATAGATCTCACATGATTTTTCTGTCAATTTTAACATGTCCTTCTTAAAAGAAAACTGAAAAACCTCAAAATTTCATTTTTCTAATGTTACTGGTTAGAGACGACTGTGTAACAGGCAATAGACGACGTCAGTTTTTCTGTAACAGATGTGAGACGACATTTTTCTTTCTTTCATGAACACTTGACTAGATGTAAATACTGCTCTGAAGCCTATTTAACGCATGAAGAAGTAGTTAAGCAATGTGCCACCTCCCATCGAATGTGCATACCAAGCCCCAGGTAATCAGAAGAATTTAAAGGTTAATACAATATATGGGATTGGTGGCATTTTAGTCTTCTGGTTCCAGAGAATATTTAAAAGGGGTTTTACCTTATTTGAGCAAGGCGGCATCTTGGTCACAAGACCAAGAAGTTAGTGAGTATGATCAGGAAATGCAACATTTATAAACTCCAGACCAACCCACTATATCATGAGGAAAAGCCACTGAACATTTACAGTAACAAGATATCCATAAGACAATAAAAGTAAAGCTACCAGCTCTCTCTTACTCTTCAAGATGATTGCAAAACTAGAAAGGGCGCAAAGTAATGCATACCAAAAAACAAAGACAAACACAGAAACCCCATAATGAGAAGTACTTTAAGTAATAGATCAACAACAAGAGAATCACCGCCTCAGAACTGACAGAAGCCTAAGCAACGGGGGTGGGGGCTTAAATGCATTTTAAGATCATTCCCTCCATCTTAAGGAGTCTCCAATGAAATTCGATTGACAGTGTAGTTTCAAAGAAGATGTTTGAAAATATTGACGAACAGACAGACGGATGGAGGCTGGAGTCATTTGTATAATATTAGCGGACTTCGGAGCCTTCAACTTTGGTGAGCTTAAAAAAATATTTTATTCGACCATGTATACACTTTGTCGGACCTTGAGTTTATTGAGGGCAATTGCGGGGAATACTTCCCACATTAAAATCTTTTTAATTGTTCGCATACAGTTTGTTTTATGTATGGACTGTCAATTTATGTAATACAAAGGATATGTCACCAGACTCAATTTTTCATAATCTCACATGGAAGTTTTCAGCATTTTACAAATTTTCTGAAGCAAATCCAAGTCCTTAATATTAAGCTAAAATAATGTTAAATTTTGTAATCGCCATCCAGCTTCTTAATTTTAATTTTAATTATTGCTCATGACCTCAAGCTTTCTGGAAAATGTAAAAATGTATTTGTTTTCCCAAGCCATGTCAAATTACTGCATGATATATTTTGGTTATTCCCTCACAAAAGGATTTCGATTTTTAGAATAAATTATATATAAAAAATCTAACATTAAAATCTTATTCATGGACTATCATTTGACATTTTAGAAAAAAATAGGGGGTCACCAGACTAATTATCTTGCATGAGGGCTAAAGTTATCCCCACCCCCACTATTTCGAGGAAAATTCAATATAAAACGTGAAGGAGTGTAATTTTTGTCATTTTAATATATGATTCCATATTTTTTGTATGAAGTAATTTTGCATTACAAGAGGAAAAAAGCAAAAGAAAAACAAACAAAACAATTTGTTATAAGTGCCCGCCCTGGAATCGACCCTGGTCCTCTGGTTCCAAAGTCTGGCACGCTAAGCACAAGGTCACGATGTCAAGTCGTGTGCCGCTCGAAATAACAGTACATAATCTGAGTATCCGCCATATTCCTATTCGCGTACAGGGTAAATGGTATTACAGCCTCAGTCAAAACAGAAGATTCTTCGGTGTAATATATATTTAATAAATCCATCACTGTCGTCTCCACCTGCTACGCTGTCGACAATAACCTGTAACAAAATATTTGCAGTCGTTACACATCTGTAACATGGAAAAATGACTGCAGTACATTCGTTTTGATTTTAAAAACGCGTTCGTCTAAAGTAAGCGGGTTCATAAGAAAAATCTTTCTTGGTCTATGTGATGGACAATGCAATGTCTAATAACATCAAGTCATAAAATGCTCAAAGAAAACGAAAGTGAAAGTACTAAATAAGGATATGAGGACATGTGTAGTAGTAGAATACAGTTTCAAGAATAATAATGTATCATATACGCATTAACTGATATAGTAGCCATGCTCTACAGGATTGAATAAGCTCAGATAAGTGTTGCGGACAAATATACAAAAACAAAATAAGATGCTTGCGGTTTATTGTGTCTTAAGTCTCTCAAAAACGATACACATTCAATAACACAAACCTTTATTTAGGAATATTTCGTCCGGGACCTGTAACGCACTGTCGTCCAGAACCACCTTGCGTTGTAACAGACATCCCTATGCGTGATATTTGCAAGGCTTAAAATTCGCGACTTGGACATGATATACCTACATCAGTGAACGACAGAATGATTTTGCCAAGTCACGAGGATTTTATTTTAGCGAAACTCCGCATCTGCGAATTTTCGCGAAAATAAAGCCCTCACGAATTTCCGAGTGGCCAGTTAAGATATAGATCAGCCTGAGCAACCACTATATATGATCAGGTCCCGAGGTTATAAAACTTTTTTCATGCTCAACTCAACTGAGCATGAAATTTCAACTCTTCATAAGAAATTAAATACCGACAAATGAAAATGCTTCTTGCTTTAAGTCTCTCATATAGCATTTATCATGCTAATAAATGTTAAAATACCAACAATTGTTGGCATTTTAACATTTATGAGCAGGATCAATTTCATGCTCAGCTGAGCTGAGCATGGAAAAAGTTTTATAACCTCAGGGCCAGACTTTTTGCCATGTGCGGGATGATCCTCACGCCACAGTGAAGATTCTAACCTGAACTCACTGTTCATAAAGTTGATTTGCGTAACTCAGTGAATCAGCTAGTAGAGTGTTAGACTGGGGATCGAAGGGTTGCTTGTTCGAGACTCACTGCCAGCAGCGTCACTGTGCTGTGTCGTTGAGCGAGACACTTTCAATATCCACTGCTTAGTACTGGTTCAATCCAGGAAGACCTGTCCCCGACATGACAGAAAGATTGTTCTTTGGGAAGAAACAAAATAAAGTTAATTTTGTCATGTTGTGCCACATATATAGCTGTGAGAAGCATTCTGATTGGATCTCTTTAGCAGGGTAATGGTTTGTTTGTTTGATTTGATTCTTTACGTCCCATCAACAATCTTTCAGTTAAACAGGGACAGGTCTTCCTAGGTTGAACAAGTGCTTAGCTAGGATAAATGTGTCTTGCTCAAGGACCACAATGCAGTGACGCCGGTGAGACTAGAACCCGCGGCCTCTCTGCCTCGAGTCAATCACTCTACCACTGAGCTACTACGCTCCCTAGCAGGGTAATGGTTAAAATGTCATATTTTTCAAAAGTGAATTTTTGAAGCGCACATCATTATTTTTGAATAGTATTAATCTATTTTCTCTCTGTTCTGTGATAAATGCTTTTGAAAACTTATTCAGATTTTAAAGATGTGACATTTATAGAATGTATGCTTTGATTTTCAATGATATTCCATATTGTGTATGGTTAATTTCAAGATCGTTTTCTGCTTTTAGATGATTAAGAGTTTGCAACAGTTTTGAATGGAATTATAACCCATCTATTTAATTATAGTGAAGAAAACATTTTTACAACATAAGCAAAATCTGATGTCTGTCTTTTCTACACTATTGCACTCAGAATGGATAGAAATAATCATTAATCAGTTTTAGGCAATTCTGCATGAGAGTAATTTAAATTATATCAAATGAGCCATGACATGAGATTTCCAACAATGTGGAACATGCAACTAGCAAAGGCTCAGACCAGCCTGCGCATACGTGCAGTCTGAAGTCGCTTGAATATTCTATGAGTGTTAAGCTACTGACCGAACATCAATTTCCAGTTTCTAAGCTTAAAAGGAGGCTGTATAGGCTTGTTGCGGTGCCGTGGGTTTGTCTGCAGTTTGTGATTGCGGTATTTCCTGATCATACTCACTATTTTTGACTGAGTCAAAATGCAACATTGTTGGAAATCACATGTCGTGGCTCAAATGTATAGTGTTATCTCAAAAGTAGTCCTAAACATGCACAGTTAAAGAAATGTGTAAGCTGATGAACCCGGTTGAAAAAAATTTTGGATTTTTTTTTAAGAAAGATTCAATGACAAAATACATATATCTGGGGAACACTCATACATATGACTTCAAGATTTCAATCCTGATGTATATCCAACTGAACTACCCAGCCTGGTGAAAAAATTGCAATGCATACTTTTTTCTTAATAGTGCTGAATGGGTTTAGAAATAATCTGACGCAACAGGGGACGTGCTGTAGAAACAATAAATTGTTTATGGTTTTAAGCCAAACAAGATGGAAATAAATCTCATTATGTGTTCGGAGAAACTTTCGGATGGCTGAATACTAGGAATCAGAAAGGAGAATGTTGAAAGGCTAAACGATGAAAATGAATATTACTTAAGAAAACGGATTTATAGCAAAAGCATAAGACGCTTTTGCTGGAGGGCATGAGTGCTCATTATGAGTAGCTCAAGTACCGAGTTTGGGTCGATGGAAGTTGGTCGACATCTGTTTGTTCTTCATCTACATGTGGAAATGTTGAAGATTATCAACGTTGTCTGGTGCCGATTTCAGGATTTCAAATTCAAGGTATTGTATCTAACAAGCATGGTTTTTTTTCTCACTAGGTTAGCACGAAATGCATCTGAAAATGTCGTCTGCTGAAGTTGTCTGCTGCAAATAATTGCCTAACATTACTGACAAACTAAGTATAGAAGCAAACAGCCTGGACTCAGAACAGACTGCTCCTATCTGATCTGGGTCCACACTGTTTGCCATAGAGGCTTTTTAGACATTTCAGCAGACGAGAAAAGCAGATGACTTTTGTTGCGATTGGCTCATTAAGGGTTAATTGTGCCGGGGGGGGGGGGGGGGGGGGGTCTATTCACTTCTACCTCTAGCTCACCTGTGGACAGAGCAGAGCCTTTTTTGACTTGGCATTTTTTGTATATGCATTAACGTATTGCCATAAAAATTGGCCTTAGTTTTAGCTGAAAGATCTCTAGACACATAAAATGGAAATAAACACTTATATCATACATAAAAGATTTAATGATGAAACCTATACCAGGGTGATTATGGCAAACATAACAGTTTCACCATTTTTTGCAAGAAAGTAAGGTTGTTATATCCTGTGAATATCCTGTGAATAAATAGGACTCGACGTGAGAAAACCTGTCTTCGGTGTTTGTGAACAACAAAGGCGCTGACCAGTCTGCTCATCCACGCAGTCTGATCAGTGCTTTTATTATTGGCTTATTGGAAAGTATCATATCTAAACTTGCTACAAGCAAATTTTCTAGCTAGTCTCTGTAGCTGAGTGGACTGGTTTGAGTTTTGCTTTGTCAGAAGCCCCGAAGACAGGTTTTGTTGCAACCAGGCCCAAATATCATTCTTAGGTTCTATCAAGCTGAGATTAACCTCCTGAATTGATCAATTAAAATGCCATCTGTGTATAACTAATTTGTTGATAGATATAGTCTCATAAATCAATCAATAAAACCCAAATATCATCTGTGTATAACTAATTTGATGATCAGATAGTCTTTAGATTAATCTTTGTATGCTAAATGTTGTCAGCCTCATAAAATAAAGTATTTACTTACTTACTATAGTCTCATAAATCGATCATTAAAACCCAATTCTAATGCACTTGCTTTTGTAACGCTACTTCTGATTGGATAACGTCAAAAATTGCGACAGTATATCCTGAGATATACTGTAGGAAACAGTTTGACGTCATTAATTACGTCACATTTCATTAGATGACCTGCGGCATTATGCGGCTTGAAACGCTCCTATTTGAGACGAAACTGCAAAAGTGAATTAGAATGGGGATAACCATATTCAAATTTTCATTTGGGGAGGTATATCGTTGGATATACGTTCGGAAATCACGTTTTACGGCTCCGCTCGCGCGTCGCCATAAAACTAAATTTCCGACCGTATATCTGACGGTATACCTCCCTAAATGAAAAAATTGAATACAGTTATCCCCTAAATACCATCTGTGTATAACAAATTTGTTGATGGATAAAGCCTCACAAATCAACAACCCAGCTAACACATAATGTTAATGTAACGTTTGCAAAAGGTCCCAAAATGGTTAGGTCGGACCAAATGTTTTGATAATGTTTCGAAGACGTAACTCTGATTACTATTTTTCTTATACTATTTAGACAAAATCGCATGTTTCTTTAAATCGTGCTTAAATCACAAAAAAAACGTTTGTAGTAATTTAAAAATGGAAGTATCTGATAAAAAGCTTTTAAGTGACGTTTGAAAGACCTTTTAAACTGTTTATATAGATGTTTCTCAGATTTTGTCAGCCGAGTGCAACGTTTTAATAACATTATTATCACGTCAGTAATGTGTACTTGCTCAAAATGATGTTGTAGCCTGCATCAGGTTAAACAATTATTAGAACAATGTTCTGATATATAAAACAAAGTCTAAAATTATTTAGAAACAAGTTTATTTGCACGGAAGGGGCCAAAAATAGCGCTTTATCAAGAAAACAAAATAAACAACATATTGACGTCCAAAAAACGTTCCTGATAACCATATCTGAGCTTCGCATTTTTTAAATGTGTTTTTAAGTTACAAAACCTTATTCATTATTCGTATTCTAATTTAATTTGCTATTGTGATGAATATGTTTTGTACACACATTCCACTTTATCCATCTTTATCATATGTTTTGTATCAGAATCCACCCGTTGCTCTTTCCCACCAATTTAAGCACATGGTTTTGAGAACAAAGACTGACACAGTCTTGATAATTTTGATGAGTGTTTTCCTTTACATAACGAAATTGGACTTGCTTTAAAGTTGTTAATGTACCGCTAACATGTTGGATATATTTAGTTTTAAATGTTTGCTTAATAAGCAGACTCTGCAGGTTCTACCTGCATATATAAATATAAAACATCCTTAGAATGTCCTGGAAAACGTTCCAATAATGTTTTCAAAAGACAAAACGATAACGTTATAGGAACATTATATAACGTTTCCATTACGTCTTTATAAAACGTTATTAGGCCATACAAAAAACTTGCCATTTTAACGTCATTCAGATGTCCCATAAAAACGTTATGTTACGTTATCTATAACGTTTTTAAAACATTTTCAAAACGTTTTTGTGTTAGCAGGGAATAAAACCCAAATACTGTAAGCCCAATGTTTACTGTCGTCGCCCTGGGCCCTGTCACCTGTTAAACTAACTGAAACGGGTGCCAACTCACGACGGTATACATTGAAGGCATTATACCATCTGTGTATAACTTATTTGTTGATGGATAAAGCCTCATAAATCAATCAATAAAACCAAAATACCATCTGTGTAGAACTAATTTGTTGATAGATATAGTCTCATAAATCAATCAATAAAACCCAAATACCATCTGTGTATAACAAATTTGTTGATGGATAAAGCCTCATAAATCAATCAATAAAATCATAATACCATCTGTGTATGACTAATTTGTTGATGGATAAAGCCTCATAAATCAGTCAATAAAACCCAAATACCATCTGTGTATAACAAATTTGTTGATGGATAAAGCCTCATAAATCAATCAATAAAATCATAATACCATCTGTGTATGACTAATTTGTTGATAGGATAAAGCCTCATAAATCAATCAATAAAACCCAAATACCATCTGTGTATAACTAATTTGTTGATGGGATAAAGCCTCGTAAATCAATCAATAAAACCCAAATACCATTTATGTATAACTAATTTGTTGATGGATAAAGCCTCATAAATCAATCAATAAAATCCAAATACCATCTGTGTATAACAGAATTGTTGATAGGATAAAGCCTGACAAATTAATTAATAAAACTCAAAAACTGTCTGTTTATAATTAATTTGTTGATGGGAAAAAGCCTTGTAAATCAATCAATAAAACCCAAATACCATCTGTGTATAACAAATTTGCAGATCGATGGTATAAAGTCTCATAGCTCAATCAATAAAACCCAAGCTTTACCTGCCAGCAAATTTTGGGCCTGATCTGGATCTACACCATTTGTCACTCTGATAGTGTCCCTGAAAGAAGTTTTTAAAAAAAGTTGATTTTGAAAAAAAATCAGCAGACAACAAAAAAGCATGCAAATTACCCAGGAGGCAAAGAGTTAAAAATCTTCGCAAGCCAAGGGTACTAAGTCCACTTCGTTCTTTACGCATGCGCGTAAGGAACGAAGTGGACTTAGTACCCTTGGCTTGCGAAGATGAGAGTTAAAAAAAATCTTAGGAACCTGGATCGCCTAATCAATGCAGCCAATCATTTTTCTAAGTTGGTTAATCAATGCTAGCAGGAATAGTTTTATTGGTGCAATTTTAGTCAGTAATTGTTAAGTAACATGCCATTAACATCCTGCTTGTGTCAGGAAATTTTGATTTAATACGGGGAATGAGTATGGTTTGGACAGGAAATGTGGACATTTTTTCTTGTGTTGTTCAAGACTGTCACTTTCAGAATGGATATTAACCCTTAAAGCGCCAATCACAACTGCAGCAGACGACAAATTTTGAGACATATTTCCCAATTTTCGAAAAAATAAAAGGTATGATGTTTCATGAGAATCGTCTGCCAGCAGACGGTTCTCATGAAATATCATGCCTTATTCGTTATTTTTCAAAAAAAACGGCAAAATTTTTAATTGTCGTCTGCTGCAAAATATAGGTGGCGCTTTAAGAAAGAAAGTTCTGGAATATTTTTGTTTTTTCCTGATATGTATACTGTGCAAAGAAAAGGAGTTCTTTGTTTCTTCATTCGGCTAAGATTGCAGTTTACCGGGCACAACTGATTTTGACTAGGTTTTTAGGGTCTGTTTGCTTCTAAATTATCTCTTGAAACATTTGATATGGTGGATACATAACCTGAAAACAATTGAGGGGGTATGGGGGCATAAGCTCCCATTTATCATATGTTACATGAACAGTCTGTACAAGCCTGGTAAAGTGCAAGTGTCCCCTTCATTCTATCTATATGTTATATGAAAAAATGTAGCATTATTGATGTTCGAACAAAAATGGTGTATCAGGCAGATTGCAAATTAGTAAATGTAAACCAGTAATTCTTAATTGACGAGATTGGTTTTAGAATCCCCAAGATTGCTAATATTCCTTATAGGTAATAAAGCGATAAGAATTCCATTAAAAATGTATGACAAGACATGAAAAACACATTAAACAGACATTTTTCTGTCTTCCTTATAAATATGGTATAAATTCTATGTACATGGACCTGCTTTCTCCTAGACAGGAGAAGTTTCCTGAATGTCCAAGAAAACATGTAAAACAAGATTTTAAATTTTAGAATTTATTGGTAACCTGTATATCATGTTATGGAAACAGTGTAGACCCAGATCAGCAGGCTTCACACAGAAGCCAGCTGATCTGGGTCTACACTGTTTTCCACTCTGCTTATAGATAATAACAGGAATCTTGTAAGAGGAGTATAGTACAAATATACACCCAACAGATGTAGGAATTGCAAAGACAGGAATAATTGTCTGATAAGATGCAGTCAGATCCCGTTCCGCGCTATTTGTCTGTTTGTCCTGGCAGACTCAAACAAAAGCATGAAAATTACCCAGCATGCAAAGCTCTACATTTAGTACATGTTTTATCAAGACCATTTGATTGAGATAATTCCATTAATGGTAGTGTGGGCTGTGTTCTTAATGAAGCTTTATCTTTATCCAGAATTGCTTGAAGACCTAAATAAGAAAATGTTCTAAGAAATAATTACTGTCTACCATTTGCTACCTTAATGTTAATGTTCTAAGAAATAATTACTGTCTTTACCATTTGCTACCTTAATGTTGTTACTTTTGAGATAAACATGATCAAAGATTGGGCTTCAACTACTGATACACCATTATAAAAATCAAAATAAATTAGCCGCAACATGGGTTTTCCAACAATGAGGTATGTGCGACCAGCAAAGCCTCGGATCAGCCTGCACATATGCGCAGTCTGATCAGAGCCTTTGCTAGTCGCTTGAATATTCTGTGACTGTTAAGCTACTGACTGAACACCATTTGGAGTTTCTAAGCTTATAAGGGGGCTGCAAAGGCTCGTCTGAGTCTATAAATGTCAAAATGCCACATTGTTGGAAATCACATGGTGTGTCTCAAATATTTTCAACAGAGTGCTGTAACTCTTGATATAAATATCTCAAAAATTGAGAGAAAAAAACTGAGTTAGGACATTATGATCTTAAAGTGTTGCAATGTCTACTACTGTCTCAGCAGACAATCCACATGAAATATCAAGCCTGATTTGTTTTAAGCAAGAAAATGCTTATTTTCAAAAAGTCTACAGCAAGTTTAGGTAGCCCTTTAAGCGTTAATAGATTGCTTTCTTTTCAAACCATCTGTTTTAGTACCAGGAATTATATTTTTGGAACTTTGAATTCTATTTTTGACCAGCCATTATTTTAACACTCCATTTTACTCAAAAGTAAGCTTTTTTCTTATGATTTTACAATAGGAAGCTACTTTGTCATTCTAAACCATATATAGGCTTTAATGGCCTCACTAAAGCAGCACAGGAAATGGCCATGATTTATGAGGTAACTTTAGAACTAGAGTAGAGAAAATGTTGAAAGAGGACTAAAGTGTTGTCCACTCTGTGATGTTACTAGGAGTATTCACATGTGCGGATCCAGAGGGGGGACAGGGGGTCCGGACCCCCCCCCTGGAAAATAACAAAAATATAGGGTTCCTTAGCAATACTGGTCCGGATCCCCTTAAAATCACAAAGCTACCAATCCAGCATTCAATGTTGGGCCATCATCGGCCTGCCAGCGAAACGCCATTTAAATGGCGTTTCACTGGCGGGCCGTTGATGGCTCACAAATAGTGGTATTTGGATAAGCTTATCTGAGTTGAGGTTAAAGTATCAATAGTACACCTATGTTGACATTCTGTGTTTGTAGAGGTGTATGAGGACCTTCTTTGTTTGTAAGAGTTAAATGAGGTGTTTGTGTAGACCTGCTATGTTTGTAGCAGGTATAAAAATATGAGGTGTGTGAGGACCCTCTTGTGTTGATAGCAAGTAAATAAGGCGCTGTGTACGGAACTTCTATGTTTGTAGTAGGTAAATAAGAGGTGTGTGATGATCCCCTTTGTTTGTATCAGGTAAATAAGAAGTGTGCGCAGACCTTTTTTGATTGTAGCAGGTAAATAAGAAGTGTGCGCAGACCTTTTTTGTTTGTATCAGGTAAATAAGAAGTGTGCGCAGACCTTTTTTGATTGTAGCAGGTAAATAAGAAGTGTGCGCAGACCTTTTTTGATTGTAGCAGGTAAATAAGAAGTGTGCGCAGACCTTTTTTGTTTGTATCAGGTAAATAAGATGTTTGCGCAGACCTTTTTTGATTGTAACAGGTAAATAAGAAGTGTGCGCAGACCTTTTTTGTTTGTAGCAGGTAAATAAGAAGTGTGCGCAGACCTTTTTTGATTGTAGCAGGTAAATAAGAAGTGTGTGTAGACCTTCTTTGTAGCGGGTAAATATGAAGTTTGTGTAAACCTTTGTAGCAGGTAAATAAGAAGCTTTGTATGAGGACCCTTTTTGTGGAAGGTAAATAAGAAGTGAGTGTAGACTTTCTTTGTAGCAGGTAAATAAGAAGTTTGTGTAAATCTTAGTAGCAGGTAAATAGGAAGCTTTGTTTGTAGCAGGTTAATAAGAGGTGTGTGAGGACCCTCTTTGTTTGTAGCAGGGAAGAATGAGATGTGTGAGGTATGGTGCAAGGACCTATATTTGTAGCAAGTAAATAAGAGGTTTGTGAGTACCTTCTATGTTGGTAGCAGGTAATTAATCAAGAGGTTAGTGGATCTTCTTTGCTTGTAACAGGTAAATAAGATTTGCTCGAGGACCTTCTATATTTGTAGCAAGTAACTAAGAGGTGTGTGTGTGAGAGGACCTTCTATGTTTGTAGCAAGTAATTTAGAGATGTGTAAGGACCTTATATGTTTGCAGCTAGTAATTTAGAGATGTGTAAGGACCTTCTATGTTTGTAGCAAGTAATTTAGAGATGTGTAAGGACCATCTATGTTTGTAGCAAGTAATTTAGAGATGTGTAAGGACCTTCTATGTTTGTAGCAAGTAATTAAGAGATGTGTAAGGACCTTATATGTTTGCAGCAAGTAATTTAGAGATGTGTAAGGACCTTCTATGTTTGTAGCAAGTAATTTAGAGATGTGTAAGGACCTTATATGTTTGCAGATAGTAATTTAGAGATGTGTAAGGACCTTATATGTTTGCAGCAAGTAATTAAGAGATGTGTAAGGACCTTATATGTTTGCAGCTAGTAATTAAGAGATGTGTAAGGACCTTATATGTTTGCAGCTAGTAATTTAGAGATGTGTAAGGACCTTTTTTGTTTGCAACTAGTAATTAAGAGATGTGTTAGGACCTTATATGTTTGCAGCTAGTAATTTAGAGATGTGTAAGGACCTTATATGTTTGTAGCAAGTAATTTAGAGATGTGTAAGGACCTTCTATGTTTGTAGCAAGTAATTTAGAGATGTGTAAGGACCTTCTATGTTTGTAGCAAGTAATTAAGAGATGTGTAAGGACCTTATATGTTTGCAGCTAGTAATTAAGAGATGTGTAAGGACCTTATATGTTTGCAGCTAGTAATTTAGAGATGTGTAAGGACCTTATATGTTTGCAGCTAGTAATTAAGAGATGTGTAAGGACCTTCTATGTTTGTAGCAAGTAATTTAGAGATGTGTAAGGACCTTATATGTTTGCAGCTAGTAATTAAGAGATGTGTAAGGACCTTATATGTTTGCAGCTAGTAATTTAGAGATGTGTAAGGACCTTCTATGTTAGTAGCAAGTAATTTAGAGATGTGTAAGGACCTTATATGTTTGCAGCTAGTAATTAAGAGATGTGTAAGGACCTTATATGTTTGCAGCTAGTAATTAAGAGATGTGTAAGGACCTTCTATGTTTGTAGCAAGTAATTTAGAGATGTGTAAGGACCTTCTATGTTTGCAGCTAGTAATTAAGAGATGTGTAAGGACCTTATATGTTTGCAGCAAGTAATTTAGAGATGTGTAAGGACCTTATATGTTTGTAGCAAGTAATTTAGAGATGTGTAAGGACCTTATATGTTTGCAGCTAGTAATTAAGAGATGTGTAAGGACCTTCTATGTTTGCAGCTAGTAATTAAGAGATGTGTAAGGACCTTTGTCTGTAGCAAGTAACTATGAGATACGTAAGGACCTTCTATGTTTGTAGCAAGTAATTAAGTAAATAAGAGATGTTTAAGGACCTTCTATCTGACTTACTTATGTTTGCAGCAAGTAAATAAGAGATGTGTAAGACCTTCTATGTTTGTAACAAGTGAATAAGAGATATGTGAGGACCTATATCTGTAGCAAGAACACAAGAAAAAGGATTCAGGATTCAGACATAAATTGTTCTTAACCTTTTCCCTGCCAGTCACGACTTGTCATCTGCACGTGGTAACTGCTTATGAAGTGACCTTGAATATATGCAGCAGACGTGAAAAGCAGACAACATTCTCAGGACAAAAAATATTTGCGGGATAGGGATTAATGATTAATAGGAAAATAATATTTGAAAATAAGGTTTGACATTTCATTTTATTAGCCTACACGCAGAGGATTCATGTGAATTGTCAATACTTATTATGTTACTAAAACTATCAACACAATTTGAAATTGTTGTCTGCTGCATATCATAGAGGATCTGGAAACGTTCATTACTGATCAGTAGCTCTGGAATGATATTTGAGTTTGTCAGAACTTTAAGACTCCTGTCATTTGTGGCGAGATTCATCTTGCGGACTACCGCTTTATTGAGAGAAATTTGATTGAATATGTTTTCAAGTAAATTACAAGGAAAATTTCTTCCATTTATGGTTAGTATATGACTTTTCTTATTTTTAACCCTTTGTATACTTATGGATTATTCCTTCTTGTTTGATACAATAAACTTGGGGTAGTCCATTATACATATCTAGGGGTGCCAAATTATAATTTTCAAAAAATATTATATTTTTTGTCTAATGGTCTTTTTCACCTTAACAAACAGTGTAAACCCTAATGAAATGCACCATTATATGCTGCATTTCATCTGGGTCTTCACTGTTTGCAAAAGTACTCGTTTAGGGGTTTACTAGTGTCATCTGCTGATAAACTTTGCAAACAGTTTAGCCCCAGATTAAGACCGGCGTTCTTTCTTTTCTGATCTGGATCCGAACCGTTTGACACTCTGATAATGTTTCTGAAAGAACTTTTTTTAAAAAGTCAACGGACGACAACAAAAGCATGAAAAATTACCCAGCATGCAAAGAGTTAAGATTAAAGTTTGATTATTTTTGGAATGATTTTTGACTAATTAGTTACTTAAAAGTGTTTCATATAGAGGATCTTACACTTGTGATCATTTCATATCGAATTTATTACAGTTTATTAAATTTAATATGAAATGATCATGAGTGTAAGACTCTGTTTATCATATGACGTCTAAATGCGTTTTTATTGCCTTTAAAGTTTAGTTTATTTCAATGGAAATTTGCATTGTTGTCACAGACTTAACTTTGTCATGATGAAACTTGTTCCCGCCAAGAGTGTTATGTAATGTAAGGTCATAACATTATTTATGACATGACGTTATCCACTGAATATAAACGTAAAGGCATATGATAAATTGTATTTAAGTGTTTTAAACAACATATTGTTTTCCTTTTTATGGAAAGGAAATGAAAGGAAATGTCCACTTTAGGCTTTAGCATACGCATATTGTAAAAGTGTATGCTACTGTATGCAGGCGCAAGCCTCACACTAGCGTATCTATTTGTTGTAGGGTTTGTTTTATAAACCATGAATAATCTACACCAAAATTTTGATTTCGCAAATATTAAGTGTTTTACAATATTGCATTTTTTCTTAGAGCATGGACTAAATTATTGGAGCATTGTTGTAATTTTCGCCATCACAGTAGAAGGGGTTCTAACTCATTCCTTGTCATCTGCTGATAACTTTTGCAAACAGTTTGGACTTTCTTCTGAATCCCTTTTTTGTATTCTGGAATGATCTGTATAAGAACTTATTGTATAAAATGTACCCATACTGTTATACAAAAATGAAATGAAAGTTTAAACTAAACATCGGTCCTGATCTGGATCCAAACTGTTTTAATGCTCTGATAATATTCCTGAAAGAATTTTTTGAAAAAGTCGATTTAGTATTGACTTTTGTCATCTGCAGATAACCTTTACAAACAGTTTGGACCCAGATCAGGACAGACAGAATGTCGGTCCTGATCTGGGTCCAAACCGTTTGAAGTTCTGATAGTGTTCCTGAAAGAATTGTTTGAAAAAGTTAACTTAGTGTTGACTTTTGTCACATGCAGATAAACTTTGCAAACAGAGTAGACCCAGATCAGGACCGACAGAACATCAGTCCTGATCTGGATCCAAACCATTTGACGCTCTGATAGTGTTCCTGAAAGAATTGTTTGAAAAAGTTAACTTAGTGTTGACTTTTGTCACATGCAGATAAACTTTGCAAACAGAGTAGACCCAGATCAGGACCGACAGAACATCAGTCCTGATCTGGATCCAAACCATTTGACGCTCTGATAGTGTTCCTGAAAGAATTGTTTGAAAAAGTTAATTTAGTGTTGACTTTTGTCATCTGTAGATAACCTTTGCAAACAGTTTGGACCCAGATCAGGACCGACAGAACTTCTGTCCTGATCTGGATCCAAACCGTTTGACACGCTGGTAGTGTTCCTGAAAGAATTTTATTTTGAAAAAAGTTAATTTAGTGTTGACTTGTCATCTGCAGATAACCTTTGCAAACAATTTGGACCCAGATCAGGACCAACAGAATGTCGGTCCTGATCTGGATCCAAGCCGTTTGCCACTCTGATAGTTTTTCTGATAGTTGTTCTGAAAGAATTTTTGAAAAAGTTAATTGTGAAAAAAAGTCAGAAGACCACAAAAAAGCATGAAAAAATTACCCAGCATGCCGATGTAAATATATTTTCATTTTTGTATATTTCAGGTGAATGAAGAGTGCAGTACTCTACGGCTGAGTCTTTCTGACGCCCAACATGACTGTGAGGTAGCCAAGGGGGAGGTCTCCGCTTTACAAGTTAAGGTCCAGAATCTTGAAACAGTTGTAAAGGTAGGTAAATGAAGAGTGCAGTACTCTACGACTGAGTCTTTCTGACGCCCAACATGACTGTGAGGTAGCCAAGGGGGAGGTCTCCACTCTACAAGTTAAAGTCCAGAACCTTGAAACAGTTGTAAAGGTAGGTAAATGAAGAGTGCAGTAGTCTACGACGGAGTCTTTCTGACGCCCAACATGACTGTGAGGTAGCCAAGGGGGAAGTCTCGGCACTACAAGTTAAAGTCCAGAATCTTGAAACAGTTGTAAAGGTAGGTAAATGAAGAGTGCAGTACTCTACGTCTGAGTCTTTCTGACGCCAAACATGACTGTGAGGTAGCCAAGGGGGAGGTCTCCGCTCTACAAGTTAAGGTCCAGGTCTAGAAACAGTTGTAAAGGTAGGTAAATGAAGAGTGCAGTACTCTACGTCTGAGTCTTTCTGACGCCCAACATGACTGTGAGGTAGCCAAGGGGGAGGTCTCCGCTCTACAAGTTAAAGTCAAGAATCTAGAAACAGTTGTAAAGGTAGGTAAATGAAGAGTGCAGTACTCTACGTCTGAGTCTTTCTGACCCCCAACATGACTGTGAGGTAGCCAAGGGGGAGGTCTCGGCACTACAAGTTAAAGTCCAGAATCTAGAAACAGTTGTAAAGGTAGGTAAATGAAGAGTGCAGTACTCTACGTCTGAGTCTTTCTGACGCCCAACATGACTGTGAGGTAGCCAAGGGGGAGGTCTGGGCACTACAAGTTAAAGTCTAGAATCTAGAAACAGTTGTAAAGGTAGGTAAATGAAGAGGTAGCCAAGGGGGAGGTCTCCGCTCTACAAGTTAAAGTCCAGAATCTTGAAACAGTTGTAAAGGTAGGTAAATAAAGAGTGCAGTACTCTGCGACTGAGTCTTTCTGACGCCCAACATGACTGTGAGGTAGCCAAGGGGGAGGTCTTCGCTCTACAAGTTAAAGTCCAGATTCTAGAAACAGTTGTAAAGGTAGGTAAATGAAGAGTGTAGTACTCTACGACTGAGTCTTTCTGACGCCCAACATGACTTTGAGGTAGCCAAGGGGGAGGTCTAGGCACTACAAGTTAAATTCCAGAATCTAGAAACAGTTGTAAAGGTAGGTAAATGAAGAGTGCAGTACTCTACGTCTGAGTCTTTCTGACGCCCAACATGACTGTGAGGTAGCCAAGGGGGAGGTCTAGGCACTACAAGTTAAAGTCCAGAATCTAGAAACAGTTGTAAAGGTAGGTAAATGAAGAGTGCAGTACTCTACGACTGAGTCTTTCTGACGCCCAACATGACTGTGAGGTAGCCAAGGGGGAGGTCTCAGCTCTACAAGTTAAGGTCCAGAATCTAGAAAGAGTTGTAAAGGTAGGTAAATGAAGAGTGCAGTACTCTACGACTGAGTCTTTCTGACGCCCAACATGACTGTGAGGTAGCTAAGGGGGAAGTCTCCGCTCTACAAGTTAAAGTGCAGAATCTAGAAACAGTTGTAAAGGTAAAATTATTTTTAATATATAGTAAAACCTGTGTAAAACGGCCACTCTTAATTATCCCTTAATGCAGGTCAAAAGTATTGCAGAATGCTACAAGGGGAGCATTCTGCAATACTTTTGACCTTCATTAGTTTGTCTTGTTTGATACAGTAATGTTTGGATGATCTATTCTATATTCAGGATTTTTTTTACCTCCCCTTACCAGGTATGAATAAGGAAGAAAATGCCAAACTCTGAGCATTGTAATTGTTTATTATATATCGTTTTTATTTTTGTATTTCCTGTTTTTCTATTGTTTTGAAAAAGCCTACTATTTATAATCAAAAAGTGGTAGAAAGTTTATTTGTGGATGCTTATGGATGCTTGTAAGTCATGGATATTGTCCATTAAGCATTTTTTATCATACGGCATTGCATCTGGAAGTGATAAAATGCCATGTTATGATGCATTTAAATTGATAAACCACTAGCGAATCATAGGGAGCGCAGTGGCTTAGTGGTAGAGTGCTTGTCTCGAGACTGAGGGGCCGTGAGTTTGAGCCTCACCGGCGTCACTGCATTGTGGTCCTTGAGGGAAACCCATTTATCCTAGCTTAGTACTGGTTCAACCCAGGAAGACCCGTCACTGTTTAACTGAAAGATTGTTGATGGGACGTAAAGAATCAAATCAAACAAAACAAACAAATGTTTATGGATGCCTGTAAGTCATGGATATTGTCCATTAAGCATTTTTTATCATACGGCATTGCACCCGGAAGTGATAAAATGCCATGTTATGATGCATTTAAATTGATAAACCACTAGCGAATCATAGGGAGCGCAGTGGCTTAGTGGTAGAGTGCTTGACTCGAGACCAAGGACCGCGGGTTCGAGCCTCACCGGTGTCACTGCCTTGTGTCCTTGTGCGAGAGGCATTAATCCTAGCTTAGTACTTGTTCAACCCAGGAAGAACTGTCCCTTTATAACTGAAAGATTGTTGATGGGACGTAAAGAATCAAATAAAATAAAAAACAAAACTAGTGAATTACAGATTTTGGTAACATTATGAATTTATGCTCATTACAATGCCAAGTATATAAGGCAAACTCTTTGTGTTTTCATGCCAAAAATATGATTTCAAAGTAATAATACCTTATGCTAAATTGAATCTAAAATTTGTGCTCATATTTTATTGAATTTATTCAATTTGTTATGAAAACACCCACATTTTATCGCTTCAATGAATTCAATAAAACATGAGCACTCGTGTAAGATCCTCTATGTATTGTATTTCAGAATTTAGAGTTCTCAACAGAGAAGTTAAAACAAGTGGAGAAAGACTATCATGATGCTGTGCTCAAGTTACAGGATAAACAGAAAGAAATTGACAACTTACAAAAGGTAATCTAATAATGCTAAGTTACAGGATAAACAGAAAGAAATTGACATCTAACAAAAGGTAATCCAATAATGCTAAGTTACACGATAAACAGAAAGAAATTGACAACTTACAAAAGGTAATCCAATAATGCTAAGTTACTGGATAAACAGAAAGAAATTGACATCTAACAAAAGGTAATCCAATAATGCTAAGTTACATGATAAACAGAAAGAAATTGACAACTTACAAAAGGTAATCCAATAATGCTAAGTTACATGATAAACAGAAAGAAATTGACAACTTACAAAAGGTAATCCAATAATGCTAAGTTACTGGATAAACAGAAAGAAATTGACATCTAACAAAAGGTAATCTAATAATGCTAAGTTACTGGATAAACAGAAAGAAATTGACAACTTACAAAAAGTAATCTAATAATGCTAAGTTACTGGATAAACAGAAATAAATTGGCAACTTACAAAAGGCAATCAAAAATGCTAAGTTATAAGCAAGGCACATTTATTCTAGCTTAGTACTTCTTTCAACCCAGGAAGACTCATCCCGACATAACTGAAAAATTGTTGACTGGGACATAGATAATCAAATCAAACAAACAAACGAAATATGAAAGGTTCATATTAGCTGTGTTGATGATGTTTTTCCCATTTAAGCCGAATGGAATTTCCCACCATTATTAATTGGACCAGTCCATTTATGTTTTAAGGGTTGTTAGGTGGTATTTTTCATTTTATTCAAATTTTAATTGGACATTCTATAAGCAAACAGTGGAGACCCAGATCAGATGCCGGGTTTTGCGGCATCTGTTCTGGGTCTGCACTGTTCGCCTATGTCCTACAAAAAGGACACAAGGCTTATATGGGTAAATTGTTTGCTCTTTCATGTGTCATAGAACCTACACTTTCTTTGGTAGATATCCAAGAAGATACATTGTCTAGTTACCCAGTTAGGTACCGTGAAGAAACTACCAAGTTGATGTATGAATATTTATACCACCCTTACCAACTTTAGCACGAAATAGCCCATGCTGTACAAGGTCTACACTGATGAAGGTGGTATAACATAGTTATACCATGGGTTGTCTGCCTGTATGTAAGATAATCCACTCGCTAAAGCTCGTGGATTATCTTCACATACAGGCGGACAACCCATCATATAACTAATATTAGAAGCACTCTTAACTACATTTCAGGTGCAAGAAAGTGCTAGAGAAAAGTATGAACAAGCTATAAAGTCACTACAGGTAAAAATTCATTCTTTAGACAGGACACAATCTTATTACTTTTAAATGGAGATTGACTCTATGTCCACCAAGCAAAGCCGTATCAACAACTGTCTGATGTCATAACCAAGAATTGAGGTTGATACGGGAGGTTGGGGTGGGGTTAAACATGTTAGGACATTTTTTTGGAATAATGTTTACATTGTGAGAAAAGCTGGGTATGATAAACCCAATTATGTGTATAGACTCTACCAGTCATTAGAAGGTAAGAAACAAACTTCAAAACTAAAAAATGAAAATGGCCAAGTTCAGAAAGGTTGCAGTTTGTTTCTTCACACACATGTTCAGCTCTAAAAGTGGAAGGTTTATTCCTGTTATGTTTGTGTATCTGTATTTAACATCTCTCCAACATCTTAGATCATATGGAGGCAGAGAAACATCCTATCAAGACAAACTGGAAAAGGAAAGGCACCCATAGTTATGATGCCACCCATGACCCTATTGCCACCAGCATCCATGACCTTAATACCACCGACATCCATGATCCTTATGCCACCACCCTTCATGACATTAATGACACCAGCATCCATGACCATTATGCCACTGGGCATCCATGACCCTTATGCCACCTACATCCATAAACCTTATGCCACCTGCATCCATGACCCTTATGCCACCTACATCCATGACCCTTATGCAACCAGCCATTGGCATTTATGGCCCTTATGCCACTGGTATCCATGGCCTTTATATCACCAGCCATCCATGACCTTTTTGTCACTGCCATCTATGACCCTTATGTCACTGCCACCCTTGATCCTTATGCCACTGCCACCCTTGACCCTAATGCCTCTGCCAACATTGACTCTTATGCCTCTGTATCCATGACCCTTATGTCACCACATTTATAACCCTTATGCCACTGGTGTCCATGACCTTTATATCACCAGCCATCCATGACTGTTATGTTACTGCCATCCATAACCCATATGCAATGCCACCTTTGACCCAAATGCCTCTGCCATCATTGACTCTTATGCCTCTGCAACCCATGACCCTTGCCACCATTGACGCTAATTCCTCTGCAACCCCTGACCCTGATGCTTATGCTTCTGCAACCCATGATCCTTATGCCTCTGCCAGCATTGATGCTTATGCCTCTGCAACCCATGACCCTTATGCCTCTGCCACCATTGACACTTATGCCTCTTTGGCTGAAGCAGACACCAGGCCTCGCTGCCTTTGCCCCAAAAAAACAGCAAATGACAAAAAAGTTATGTTTGACTATTTCAGGAGAAGATCCGAGGGTTAGAAACTCAGTGTCATCAGCAAGCTATACAGCAGGAAAAACTCACACAAGAACTGACACAGCTTCGTGCTCAAGCTGCTAAGAAAGCATCAAGGGAGACAATCTCCTGTGAAATACAGACTGGCAAAAGCATTGAGTTTAATCCATCAGCCACATCGTCACCGAACAATTCACCACGGATCAGTCCGGCCAATCATCCCAATTCCCGCAAGTCACCTGGGACACCCAGATCGCCATCTTTTATTCAACCTCAGATTATCACAAAAGCTCCAGTTCCTGTGAAGTCAGCTTCTCCATTAACTGTCAAGGCCCATAACTCCATCTCACCTAAAACTCACAATCATGGTAAGTGAAGTTGATGGGTAGGCTGAATAATTGATCTTTCAGGAGCAATCTGATCAAGATCAAAGAACATACAGTAAAGCCTGTGTAAAATCTGTGTAAAATGGCCTATCAAAAATAGACAAAACAAAGATCTTAATGACAAATGGTAGCTTAATGAAGGTCAAAAGTATTGCAGAATGCTCCCCTTGGAGCATTCTGCAATAATTTTGACCTGCATTAAGTGATATTTGTCCTTGAAAACCATTGTTTGTTTGAGAGTGTTCGTTTTACATAGGTTCTACTGTAGAGTATGCTTTCATGATAAAATTAGTCTGAAGTGCATTTGAATTTATGCAGCAGATGTTATAGATGGACCACATTTTCTGATCTAATATAATTTGAAGAATAAGGGTTAAGTTTATTGCAGCATTTTAACTAGAAATCATTTGGGCAGCAACGCGACATTAAACCTGTCTTCGGGGTTTCTGACAAAGCGAGACTCAAACCAGTCTCCTCAGCTACAGAGACTAGCTAGAAAAGCTAAATTTCGCTTTAAAACAAGTGTAGTTATGATACTTTCCAATAAGTGAATAAAAAGGGGCTGAACAGTCTGCACGGATGCGCAGGCTGGTCTGCACCTTTGCTGTTCCCAAAATCGCAAACCCCGAAGACAGGTTTTCTTCTGTTGAGGTCCATTTAACTCTTTAGCGTTAATTTTAAATGTAAGAGCATTTGTTAAAAATTCTTTGTGAACAAATTAAAAAAACGAGTGAATAATACCTCATTTAACTATTCATATATTTCCAGACTTGATACAAGCTCAACACAATGACATATCTCACGCCACACCACCTAGGAAGTCTAACGGTCCAGGCTTAGCCACGGTACACAGAACTGAGTCCACTAAATCTGCCACAGATACCGGTGAGTTCATAACTCCCAAAACTTATTTTGATAGCAGAATTTGCTATTGGAACCCTTGAATAACCCTTAAAGCACTGCCAAAATATCTCAGCCGATGACAATTTCAAATTTTGTTGCTAAGTTAAAGGCAGGAGTGGACTATAATAGGCAAATTCTAATGCACTTGAACACGACGTTTGATTGGATAACGTCAAAAATTTGCGACAGTATATCCTGTGATATACCGTTAGAAATAATATGAGGTCAATAATTATGTCACAGTTTAATGGACGTGCAGTGTGACGCATGGCTTTATACGGCTTTCAACTCTCCAATTTGAGATGAAATTGCAGAAGTGCATTAGAATGGGGATAACCAAATTCAAAATTTTCACTTGGGGAGGTATATCATCAGATATACGTTCGGAAATCACGTTTTACAGCTCCGCTCCCGCGTCACCGTAAAACTAAAGTTCCGCTGTATATCCTTCAATATTCCTCCCCAAATGAAAATTTTGAATACGGTTATACCCTAAATAAGCCACCTTGTCTCATAAATCCAATAACAGCCTCAGAGTCAACATTTACAGCAGCTCATGTAGCTAATATCTCTAATTTGATTGGCTGTTTGAAATTACCTGTAAAAGGATTGACAGTTCTTATCAGCTCAGTGACCATGCTGCTTATCAGCTAGATCAGATCAGTGGTCTTACCTAATCTGACAGTTGCTAAGATCTGCCTACTTACTATACCTCATATAGATAGCCACTCCCCTGACAGGGTACCAAAAATCTTGCCAAATAAGGCTTGATATTATTTCAACACATCACAAATTGTGTTGTCTGCTGCAGACTTAATTGGTGCTTTAAGGGTTAATGTTACTGGAACTTCTTGAAAGATGAACTTATTATCAGAGCCCGGGTGAAGAAAGGGGGAGGAGTATATTGAATCTGCACTCTGTCAAACTATAAATATTACACTTTGTCTAGTGTTCTAGGGCCTGATCTGGGCCCAAGTTGTCTGACTTTCTGTCAGATGGTATTCCTGATTTTTTTGATTTTTTATTCTAAAAAAAAGTTTGCAGACAGCAAAAAAGCATGCAAAATTACCCAGTATGCACAGAGTTACGGTAAATGTTCTAAAATTTCGAACACTCTAAAATTACGAACACCTAAAATTATCGCCGAAAATAATTTTCAAAACATCCTAAAAAATCGAACACTGACCTTTTTTTGAAAAGTGAATTTCTAAAATTATGAACACAAGTTATTTTCGGTGGAAAATCGATGTCCGTTTATGCTCGATTTACTTATACCGTACAGCGACATTTGGAAGGTTCCATTCTACTTAAATGGGTAATCTGGCATGCGAAGTTCTTTTTCGCATGCGAGCGCAAGACTATACTTTTTGTCTGCTAATATTGTGCGATACATGCTTTCAGATAAGATCAAAGGCAAGAGCGCATTAAAAGCACGGACTTTTCTACATGAACGTGACAAAGTTCATATATGTTATTGGTTTAGGCTGTCATCGACGGAAAACAGTGCAGGCTTAATTATTTTTAAAACCCTTCATTGGCGAAATGTTTACCTAATAATAATAAATTAAATTAAATTAAATTTGAGCCGCGGCATGAGATTTCCAACAATTTGACTTTTTGACAAGTGTAGACTCGGACGAGACTCTGCAGCCGAATCTCCAAATGGTGTTCAGTCAGTTGCTTAACAATCATAAAATACTCAAGTGACTAGCAAAGGCTCTGATCAGACTGCGCATATGCGCAGGCTGATCTGAGGCTTTGCTGGTCGCACATACCACATTGTTGGAAATCTCATGCACTGGCTCCTATAAGAAGCATTCGATCCATCAGAATTCTTCAGCAATGGTCATTAACATGGTCACAGACATTAAACAGACATGCCTCGGGCAAGGATTAGGAGTTACATTTACCGCGAGAAAAAGCCCATCTAAGCTTATGTTCACCATGAAGGACTCAGGTCATACGCTGCCTCGTCGTCAAGATGAACATTTGCAAGTAACAAAAGATGTTACTACTTCAAAAAAAGCCATGCAAACCACAGCGTCAAACAACTGAGTAAATTTGCTAAGTTAGCTTGCTTATACAAACTTATATACAAAAGGGCCTTTTTCCAAGTTGTGGTTTGAGTCGTGAGACACAAAATTAATCCATTCAACATAAAAGCGGTGATGCTTGACATACCAGAGCCATCAATGCTGAATTGAGAATGCAGACTTGCGTAAACTCGTCTGAGTCTTTGTCGCACGTTGTAAGTACCAAAATGCCATTAAGTCCATGACAGTTTAATTTCAATCGAGCCGGTTCACACGCACTGCATGCACGCGCGGATTCAGAACATTTTGTCAGAGGGGGTAGTGAGAGAGGACCTAAATGCCACTAATGAACCACCATCGGCCCATCAGCGAAACGCCTTTGAAATGCCGTTTTGCTGGCGTGTCAATTGCTCACCATTGAATGCTGGCTTGGTAGCTTTGTGATTTTAGGGGATCCGGATCAATATTGCTAGGAAACCCTATATTTTTGTGATTTTTCAGGGGAGGTCCGGACCCCCTGCCCCCCCACCCCCCCCCCCTCTGGATCCGCCCAGGGCATGCATCTGAAAGAAGATACTTGTCTGAAATGTTCCGTGATCGTCGGACTAGATTAAATTTATAACTCTTGGTATGCTTGTTTGCCCCTGATCAAGCACGTCGGACGATCTTCTGGATCTAAACTGTTTTCAAACTTTGATAGCAGGTCGTAAAAGTAGAGAGAGAGAGAGAGAGAGAGAGAGAGAGACTGCACGGTGTTTGCACACGAATCTTTTGTTTTGGCTTGGTTTCTTAGAATATCGAAACACAATGTTTGGGTCAGTCAATCAATCTTGTTACAACTGCTTCCGATGAGGACCCAAACCCCAAACTTATCGTGCGCATCGGCTTTTGTACGGCTAAATCGGACATTCCACAGTATAACCGCTTTGTGTACTTTCTATCGCATGCACACATTTTTTAATTGACGAAACATTCTATCCTGAATACCATTTGGGTCTAATCTGGATCCAAACCGTGTTTGCGAATGTGGAGAGAGGGGGAGAGGGAGAGAGAGAGACTGGTGCAGGCACGTCAAAGTAAACATTGCATCGGCGGATCGACAAGTAGAGAGAGAGAGAGAGAGAGAGAGAGAGGTGTGTGTGTGTTCATTTTGAATTTCGCCAGTTTGTTTTTTTACTCTGGGAACTCGTCTACGTATTTCAAAGTTTTGTGTCGATCTTTGCAAAAAAATCTGATCGTACGAGATGTCTAGCGGTTTAAATTCTTGAGTACAATCTCGGACCCAAAATTACTGGGTCCGAGGTACAATATTAATTGGAATTCGAAGTCGGAAGAGGGAGCGAAAGTGTTTGATTTCTTAAGTAGTGATTCATCGGTAGTCCGAGACAAGTGAACATAGGAGACCCTGCTTATCGAATAGTTTAAATCAGTGGACTTTTATGACTTGTAAGTAAATTGAGTGACATAATATGCACGTGCCTGGCTCTCGACTTGGCGAATATCTCACGCGCTGGACATTTTACTGACTCAGTCCGCATGAATTTAGCGGCGGTTTTAATAAGATTAAAGAAAAGAAAAAAAGAGGAGATAGCACAGAATCATAGCGCCTTGTTTTCAACACGTTTCTACCACATTTTGACATGCATATATACCGTTTTTTCTCATGATAAAGCCAACATTCTAAAATTTCGAACACTAGCATTTTTCACAAATGTAATTTCTAAAATTACGAACAGCGGAAAAAATAATTATTTTTTAGTGTTCGTAATTTTAGAACATTTACCGTAATAACTGATGGTGGTATATTGATCAGTCACAAAAGGGTTAAAATGAGGTAACAAGAAAATATCCGAGAAATATTAGTGTCTTTTGGTGGTATGAACCCTTAAAGCACCAGTCATAACTGCAGCAGACGACAACTTTTGTGACAAATTCTTGATATTTGGGGAAGCAGAGGCTTGATGCTTTGTGTGAATTGTCTGTAGGCAGATTATTCACATGAAATATCAAGCCTTATGTGGTTTCTTAACAAGGATCAAAATTTGTTGGATGTTGTCTGCTGCAATTTTTTTTTGGCACTTAAATGATAAGATTGATACACCAAGGGTGAAATTGGGACATTTATCATGCTGAACGTGCTTTGCTTCCACTTTTTGCTTATTTATTATTTATAAGCCATTACATTTTTCTGGGGAAAAGTCCATAATTATTAAGCTTAGATATATATTTTATGCTTAACACATTTAATGCTAACTGTTTATATTGGAATTACCAATTTCACAAGTTTCCCATAACAGCTTTATTTTGTTAAGGAATTTGTTTAGAAAGCAAACAAAATATCTGTGAATAGAATAGAAGCAGTCGGAATTAGAACTTTTTTATTTGGAACTATTTTGTGTGCACTGGCATTTCCTGTTCCTAGACTTAGATGGTTTAAACTTTTTATGCATGCTACCCATAGGTCTGGATTCTTTTGTCTGGTTTAGGTTTCGTAGATGATGATTCAGAAGTGAACCAGTCTGTGGAGAGGTCACATGACCAGTCACCTGACCCAGAAAAAGCTGCTTTCGAAGACCCAGAATTGTATGAAATTGCTAAAAAATTAAAGGAGCTTGAGGCGGAAGCCTCTGATATATCGGAAGGTGACTTAAGCAAGACAGGTGATTACTAGACTGCTGTGGTGTAGTTGTTGTAGTATAAACTCCAGTTAAGCCCTATTTCTTTTTGATTATTTTCATACAATTTTTGATTATTTTCATACAATTTTTTAATATTTTCATACAATTTTTGATTATTTTTCATACAACTTTTTTAATTCTCATACAATTTTTGATTATTTTCATACGTTTTTTTTTATTTTCATACAATTTTTTATTATTTTCATACAATTTTTTGTTATTTTCATACAATTTTTGATTGAGTGATAGGGGAGGCAATGCATTATGTCCTTGAGCAAGACGTTTTATCTTCTGCTTAGTACTGGTTCAACCCAGGAAGACAGATAAACATCCCAATATGACTGACAAATTGTTTACTGGGACATAAAGCATCACACAAACAAAACAAATTCTGAATCTTAACATATAATTTTTTATTATTTTCATACAATTTTTTATTATTTTCCTGAAAGTTTTGATTATTTTCATACAATGTTTTGTTTCTTTCCTGAAAGTTTTGATCATTTTCATAATTTTTTTTATTTCTTTCCTGAAAGTTTTGAGTATTTTCATACGATTTTTTATTTATTACTTTCCTGAAAATTTTGAATTTTTTTCATACAATTTTTTATTACATTCCTGAAAGTTTTGATCATTTTCATACAATTTTTTATCACTTTCCTGAAAAAATTGAATTTTTTCATACAATTTTTTATACTTTCTCGAAAGTTTTGATTATTTTCATACAATTTTTATTACTTTCCTGAAAGTTTTGATTATTTTCATACAATTTTTTATTAATTTCCTGAAAGTTTTGATTATTTTCATACAATTTTTTATTAATTTCCTGAAAGTTTTGATTATTTTCAAATGGCTGTACTGAAACACATGTTGTAGGTGCTCAAAAGAACCGTCTCACTGAGACGGTTCTTTTGAGCACCACAATGTGTGTTTTGGTTGGCAAATAATGTCATTAATTAAACAATACACCCCTTATCTGGAGTTTTGTAGTTATTGCTTGCAGTGAACTGGTAGTCTTGTAGTTTTCTTGCATGATTTGCTTTTTTGCTTGTTTTGGTGTTTTTGGTAAAATTTTCTTCGTTAACAAGTTGAAGATATATGTAGAATAGTATACTAACATTGTTTGAATTATACTGATTTTGATTACCTGCACTTTTATACAAAAAGCTTTAAGGGAAGTTTTGTGCAAAGTTTCTGATAATGATCCAGTATTTAAATCTATCATGTATACAAAAAGATATAAAAAATACTGGTGTTTCAATGTAACTTTTTGAAAATTGAGCAACTAAAAATTGATTTTTACAAGGACATTTTTAATGGAGTTGATGCCAAACTACTCAAGATGTTATTTTTTTTTAAGTAATACTTGATGATAATTCTGTTTCTGTTAAATGTCTCTTTTAGTATATATATACTTGACTGTCAAAGAAACTCAATTTATTTCATAGGAAAGTGTTTTTTTAGATGGTCAAAATGGTAACTTAATGAATTTTCTGTTAAAAACTTGCCGAGTCTGCAATTTTAGTAACCGTCATTTCTGGTTTCCTAACTTTTCATTTAATAAAATAATGCCCAGGAAGCAAAATCTGGCTTCTTTTGATATTCAGTCTGATGTGTTAACACCATGATGTCTATTAACTTAAGTCATACAAAGGAAGAAGGGTATCTTTCAGGACTTTTATAGTTAAGAGTGCGCAAGGAAATTTCATTTTCTTATTTCTCAACCAAAACATATGTTATGGATACTCAAAAGAACAGTCTCAATGAGACTGTTCTTTTGAGCACCCAAAACATATGTTAAAACTGATGGATAAGAAAATAATTACATTTTTACGCTGAAAATTTTTGTCATCTTTCTCACTTGTTATGGTTTAACATAGTTTCAACAAGAAAATAGCGAGATACAGACTGGACATGGAAAAAATTCCAGACCAAATTTTAAAACAATTTAACCTGTGACATTAATCTGCAACTTCAAATTTGGTAATTAACCCTTAAAGTTTGCGGCAGACGACAATTTCAAATTTTGCCGCTTTTTAAAAAATAACAAATAAGGCATGCTCTTTCATGAGAATCGTCTGGCAGACGATTCTCATGTAATATCATACCTTCTTTTTGTCGAAAATTGGGAAAAATATTGCAAAACTTGTCGTCTGCTGCAGGCATGATTGGCGCTTTAAGGGTTAAACATGAATTCTGGGTTTTCTCTGACCCTGCTCAGGTTGATCTCATTTCATGCAGATACAATTGTTGGTTCATTTGGTGATGGAATAGTTTGATTTTTTTCTAGTTTGCATGCTTATAGTAGAACGTTTTCTTTTTTGCAGTTGCTTGCTTTTGTATATGCATCGTAGCTCACCCGAGCCTTAACTCTTTGCATTCTGGGTAATTTTTCATGACTTTTTTGTTGGGGAGGGCAGTGGCTCAGTGGTAGAGTGCTTGGGTTGCCGGTTCGAGCCTCACCGATGGCACTGTGTTATGTCCTTGAGCAAGACACATTAATCATTAATCCCTGCTTAGTACTGGTTCAAACCAGGAAGACCTATCCCAACGTGACTGAAAAATGTTGACTGGGACATAAAGAATAAAAAGAACAAAAACAAAAATGACTTTTCAAAATTTATTTTTTCAGAAAAAAAATTCAGAAACACTATTAAGAGAGTCAAACAGTTTGGATCCAGATCAGGCCCGAGGTTCTGTTGACCTAACCTGGGTCCAAACTGTCACCAGCAGACAATTGCCTCACCGGCCGGTCTGCCTTGTGTCCTTGAGCTAGACACATTAAACCCTGCTTAGTACTGGTTAAACTCAGGGAAGACCTAACATGACTGAAAAAAAGTTGACTAGGTTGCAAAGAATCAAATCAAATAGAATCAGCAGACAACAAAATTTGCCGATGGCAGGCAAAGAGTTAAGGCTCAATAGGGAAGCTAATAGTATAGTCAGGGGAGTCAGGCCCCCTGACCCATCCCTTGAATTTTCAAACATACAGTGAGCCACTTTAGTTATGCACCACTTATAAAATGTAAAATTACTTGGAAAAGAAATGTGATATTTTTATTTTGAGACTACCAACCTAAAGCGCATCTATATTTACATTAGCCATTGAAATTTCATTGTGATCAGATCAGAAACGAAGAAGAAAATGGATTTTTTAGTGCACTACCCTCAAAACACCATTTCACATTGCATTATCTCGAATGAAACTCAGATCACATTGCACTTTTTTCAGGGTCGAATTTCTGCTATGCGAGATATAAGAACCGATTTATTCTTGGCAATATCTAAGACTGGAATGTGATTGTTAACTTCATAGTTTTTTTTAATGTTTTACTTTTTTGGTTCCCAGCTGACCAAGGTTTGAAAAAAGTTGGTTTTAGTTCTTTTTTTAAGTTAGTTAAAATTTCGTATGATTCTGAGTAAACTAGATATCAAAACACTTCTTTTATGATTTCATTTTAAACAACCATGTATCCGCCGTTTATTTTCGTAAAAAAAATAATGTATTTATTGGCGTCATGGTGTTGATGTTAATGATGACGTCACTACTACCAAGGCTATAAGACGTGCCAATGATAAGATGTTTTAGTGTTTTGATACTTCTATGTCAACAAGTGACTCATTACAAAATAATTTGCGAAAAAAAAACAGTTTGATTATTGTAACTGACCTTAATATGACGTTAAAACAAGCAATTCATCAAAAAGTAACGGTACTACTAAATTCAACGACTGAAAAAAGGGGTTTTACTTGAATAAATAAATTGTTTTTGGTGTTTTTCTGTCACAACTATCACCATGGATAATGCCTAGCACAAAACAAAAATAGAAAATTTAGATGTTCCGCTTGCACATGCATTTTTTCAAAATTTGTCAAAATTGCCTTTGAGTAGCAGAATGATTCGCATGAGTGATTCCAATAATTTTTTTCGATGTTATCAAACATATTTAATGTCAATAAATAAATTATCATATAGAATGTTCGATTCCAGCATTTTTGTCAAAAAATGTGGGCCCTCAAAAAGTGGTGCGTAACTAAAGTGGCTCACTGTATTCTTCTCACAAACCACTGAGCCAATTTTGCATAAATTTCTTAGGATGAGGAAATGATTCTGTAGTCCAGGTCGCATGACCATGATGGCCAAATTGCATGGCAAGCAACATATTCAAGCCTGGGCCATTTGAAGTCAAATCCTGGGTTGAGGAAATAACAGTGACTCTTTGGTCTAGATCACATGATCAAGATGGCACCCATAAAGATAGAAACATTAACCCTTAAAGCTCCAAGAAAAAAAATGCATCAGAAAATGTTGTCTGCTGAAGTCGTCTGCTGCAAATAATTGCCGTGCGTTACTGACGAATCAAGTATAGAAGCAAACAGCGTGTACCCAGAACAGACTGCTCCTATAGGAGCAGTCTGATCTGTGTCCACACTGTTTGCTTTAGAAGCTTCTTTAACATTTCAGCAGACGAGGAAAGCAGACGACTTTTGTTGCGATTGGCGACCTTGAAGCATGTGGGAGGGATTCTTTACTCCACAAACATCCTAGATCACATTGACCTATTTTATGGCATGGTCAGATTTTGTTTATAATGCTTTTATATTTACATTTCCGCTGCGATTGAATGAACATTTACATTTGAAATGTCCTTCATACCTTCATGAACAGACCGATTTAAGCCACGCCCACATACATGCCATTTGGGCAGACCAACGTCAACAACATCCATAAACTTTGTTTGTTTACTGATGTA
This sequence comes from Loripinus fragilis, assembly GCA_964019695.1. NCBI lineage: Eukaryota > Metazoa > Mollusca > Bivalvia > Lucinida > Lucinidae > Loripinus > Loripinus fragilis. Next base: position 1,174,121 of record OZ026525.1, read on the forward strand.
TTGCACGGAAATTTGGCGTTTTGGCTATTTTGAAACCTCCGTATGTCTGATTTAATTCAGAACATCCAGAAAGCCAGCCAAGTTAGGTGAAACTTGACTGATAATATAAAATGTAAATATTAGTAATAAATTCAATTTTTGGTCTGTTCATGGAACCATGAATACTTCGGGTCTCTTGCAATGTTAACATGAAGCACTTTGGGCTGCACTTACTTTGCAAGAGACTGACTTCTTTGGACTGTAATAGAAGGGTTGTGAATTCAAACCCATGTCCGGCCACATACTTTTACAACGCTTATTTTTCTCCCTGCCACTGGTTCAAGTAAGGCTGTCAGTACTGATACAGCTAGCCCAAGAACAGTGTAATATGATCATATGAACAAAGCCATGTTACACCCAAACAAAACATAACTGGTCACTGCAGCAGATAACAAATTTCAGAGAAAAATGAGCCATGACATGAGGTTTCCAACAGTGTGGTATGTGCAACCAGCAAAGGCTCAGACCAGCCTGCGCATATGCACACATTTGCTAGTCGCTTGAATATTCTATGAGTGTTAAGCTACTGACCCAACATCATTTGGAGGTTCGAAGCTTAAAAGGAGGCTGTAAAGGTTTTTCTAAGTCTGCACTTGTCGAAATGCCACATTGTTGGAAATCACATGTCGTGGCTCAAATAGACTTGACGCTTCATGAGACTGATCAGCTAGCTGAAATTTCAAGTCTTCTGTTACATGCAATTTTTTACTAACATTTTGTTAACATTTTGTATATATTAACAGTAGATAAGGGAGAAGACTCTGGTATGGAAAGCAGGGGAGATCACCGCCTTGATGTTAAAGAAATTTCGGAAATGTCTCTGGGTGAAAGTCGTCTTTCAGTCCTAGCGAAGAAGGGACCAATCCAAGTGTATGTTGCCAAATATAGCTATGACCCCTATCAGTATTCACCCAATGAAAACCCTGAAGCAGAGCTGCCATTACATTCCGGAGATTATGTTCTCATCTACGGAGAAATGGATGAGGTACGTCTAACAGGGGTGATAGTAGTGTCGCCTGTTTAACCATTAAAAAGCCAATCACCAAAATAGTTGTCTGCTTTTGTCGTCTGCTGAATTGTTTAAGAAGCATCTTTGAAAACATTGTAGATCCATATCAGACAGATCCTGATCTGAGTCCACACTATGTGCCTCTAAACTTACATTAAATGTTCAGCAGACAACTTAAGCAGACAACATTTTCGTATGAAGGTTTATTGCTGGTGCTTTAAGGGTTAACCATTCTTCTGCCTATAAATTTTTGTCCTGAAAATGTTGTCTGCTTTCTATGTCTGCTGCATTATGTTCATATGCACTTCAGACTACTTTTGATCATGGAATGAGCCCTGATCAGACTGCTCTTAAGGTCCAAACTGGTTGCAAAGATTATCACTTCTCCTTCATCCTTCTTCCTCATTAACTCTTAAAGCGCCACCTATAATTTGCAGCAGACGACATTTGCAAATTTTGCAGCTTTTTTAAAAATAACAAATAAGGCATGATATTTCATGAGAATCATCTGCTGGCAGACGATTCTCATGTAATATCATACCTTATTTTTTCGAAAATTAAGAAAGATGTTGCAGAAATTGTCGCCTGCTGCAGTCGTGATTGGCGCTTTAAGGGTTAATCTCTTGTATTTGACTTCATTTGCTTGCATTTTGTATTGGGACATGAAATGCTCATAAATTTTCATATTTGTGTGTACAACAATTTTTATTTCTGCTTCAGTCCCCAGAGTGCTAATACTTGTCATCCATCAAAATTAAGAAAATTAGTCTGTAATAAACTACTCATAGTTATTACCATAATCCACACAAGAGAACTTCTGTACTCAACAGGTGCAGTCATCGTGTGTCTGTTGCAGTTGACAAGTGCACAAAATTGTGAACCTAGCTGTTTAAAAGGGTAATATTTTGGTCAATATTTTACTTCTGAAAATATTCATTGCGAATTATTGTCACTTATAAATCCAGCTATGTATCTGCTTAACACCTTTTTTGTGGGTTGAGTGGTAGTCGCTACAGCGCCATAGTTATGCCAAAAATGTAATGTTTTCCTGAAAAAGAGGACAAAAGAAATTTTGGGTTATGTTCTGGAATTTATGTTTACTTTGCGTACAGTATGAAAAGCTTGAATAACTTTGAAAGATAATTTTCTTATTTTATAACCAAACATATGTTGTGGGTACTCATGAGATGGTTTCCATTTACCCTACCACCTACACTCATGAAGGATTCCTATAATCTTTATTCCAGGATGGATTTTTCGATGGAGAACTTGTAGATGGGAGACGGGGACTTGTGCCTTCTAACTTCATTGAGAAAGTTGCCGATGAAGATTTACCTGACTTCCATGCTGCCATGGCAACCATAGGTCACCATGACGATGACAGTACAACTCTCAACAGCATGCAGCAAGATCTCGATTTTGACAGCAGTGAAGAAATGGAGAAGCATGAGGAACTTGTTGTTGGTTAGTGACCTTCACCTTTCCACATACATCAGTGGAGTGACCTTCACCTTTCCACATACATCAGTAGCGGATCCAGAGTAGGTTCGCTTGAAACCCGCTCCCCACACTCTGTTTTTAAATATCCTATGAAAATGAAATAATTTGGTCTCAGTGAGACCAAATTATTTCATTTTCATGGGATATTTAGGAAAACTGAGATAAAATCAGCAAAGCCAACCCCCAAACCTTTATATATATGAACCCCTTTCCAGAAATCCTGGATCCACCCCTGTACATGCGCAAGGTTTTTGGGATGATTGGATTAGAACTCTGGTTGTCATGGCAACATAAAGCTCCTATAGACTTACAATGGGAAAAACTTTAAAAAAATCTTCTCCTGAAACCATGAGGCCAACATTGTATATATTTAGTATGTAGCAATTTTTAGTGGTCCCCTACATAGATTCTGCCGATCAGGCTCTTGAGATTGAACTTGTCCGCGCCCCTGGGATCTGAATAGCTTTCATAGATCTGTACGTCGACTTATAATGGGGAAAACATTCATGCAAAAATCTTCCCTGAAACCATGAGGCCCACACGTAGAAATGTCTAGTAGTCCCCTACATAAAAACTGCCAATCAAGCCCCAACCGGGCCGCGTAGCGCAGTCGGTAACGTGTCTGGCAACAGATGTGAGTCTGACTGCAGATCCAGCAGTCGCGAGTTCGATCCCGGCCCGGTCCCATACTTTCGTGGAGATTGATCATGAAATAATTTCTACGGTCATTCTCCTCCCTTCCGCTGAATCATTCAAGAAGGGTTGTTGTCAGTTACAAGCGAAAGTATGCGCACGAAGTACTGGTTAACTGCTTGTTCAAGCTTGCCCAGGAAAAAGTGTGGTTAGGTGAACTGACCTTCCGGCCATGACCATAGCTGTTGACTTGGGACGTAAAGCAACAAAACAAACAAACCAATCAAGCCCCTTGGATCTAAACTAGCCAGGCCCCAGGGATCAGTAGCTCTCATAGACTTATAATGGGGAAAATATGAAAAAGTTCCTTCTCTGAAACCATGGGGCTCATAGCTTATATATTTAATGTAATGGCAATGTCTAGTGATCACCAACATAAATTGTGCCAACCATACACATGTACCTATGGGGTCCAAATTGACTATGACCCAGGGGTCATATGCTCCCATAGAATCATAATGAAAAAAATCAAAAATCTTCTTAAACCATCAAGTAAGCAGCTCCAGTGATCATTGAGCATCTTGTGTACATCTACTAGAACATAGAATGTATAGGGTAATTAGGTAATTAAAGTGCCAACTAGCAGGCAGTTTAGATGAAATATCAAGCCACACATGTATTTAGTTTCTTTAAGAAGCAAACAAAATTGAAAATGTGGTCTGCTGGAAATCATTTGTGTCGCTTTAAAGGTTAACAGATGTGTTTTTAGTTTAATAACCTTCTAAAGATAGCCTGAGATGTGATTAAATCAGTACCAGCAATAAAGATACTTGACCCTTTTTAGCTCACCTGACTGAACCCAATCCTGAACTGTCAACAAAAAAACAGTCAAATTTTAGTTTTTTTGCAATAATAAGTCTTTATTTTCAGGGACTGACACATTTAGGAAAAACTCTTAGGAGCAGTCTGGTCTGGGTTTATACTTTTGCTTTGGCTACCTTCAATACCAGTTGAAGGTACTGCCCTGCCAGCCAAGATCGACAGTTACATCATGTTTTGTTCACAAAGTTATCAGGGACTTAGAATCCATACATACACAGGTGATCTATCGATTCCCTTAGCTCAAGTGGTGTGTACAAGTTAATGTTTTACTTAACAATTGTAAGCAAACATGACGTTGCTGTCACTCTTGGCTGGCAGGACAGTAGCCAAAGCAGAAGTGTATCCAGACCAGATGATAAGGATATCTGATATTTTATCCTGGGTTAGAAATTCTTATCTCACCCATGCTATCTTACCCAGGCTGTCATGTGAGAACTGTTCATTGGTTGTATTGGAACTCACGCACATGGTCATCAATTACACAAAAGCACATTAGTCAAAATGACGTCAACATGTGATATTGCATCTCAGCATATTCAGGGACATCGGGAAGCTTATTTTAAGATAAAAAGTCAATGGGGAGCAAGAAAAAGATTCCATTTTTCGTATGAGTATGGGATAGATAAATCTGTCCCTCAGGATCACTGCTTGTCATCACTCGGCCAGCCTCGTGATGCCAATCGGTGATCCCTGGAACAGATTTTTCTATCCAACTCTCACACTCATGATAGATCTTTATTATTATCACATATTTAAGACACATTTTGCCGTGATAACCGAAAGTCTGCATATGCGATAAGCTCTTTCCCGCCAACTGGTTATCAGCCTGCCGTGATGATAACCGGAAGTCATGTATTTTGAACGGAGAGAGGTTATCATGCCCGGCACGTAACGTTGTTCATTTGATGACGTCAGATGTAAACAAGTGGCGCGACGTAACGCCAAATTTACGCCATTCCTCTGTTTTCCTTACATTTTTTACATCAAACGCGTTGAAACAGTGAAATGGAATATGTGATAAACAGATTATAACATGGGGTTTTGGTTATCGCCCTCAGTATCAACCCTCGACCATTATCAGCCCTCGAGCTAAAGCTCTCGGGCTGATAATGGGGTCTCAGGTTGATACTTCGGGCGATAACCAAAACGCCATGAGATAATCTCTAATTATCACAGGTTTTACTAAAAATAGTACCAAAGCAGATAGTGCTGATGATTCTGAACTCATAACAGTCTCTAACTTGAAACTATAACGGCCAATGTCTGAACCCATAAAGGCCTGCCCATGTAATTAAAAGCTGAAAACATGGCAACTGTCGCAATTACCAGGTATATATCAGTCCAACACTCCATATTTGCTCTAGTGCCTTTAAATATGGAGCTACCTGGCCGATATTCCTGGTAACCCCATAGTAACCATGTATTAATCTCTAAATAGTCACTTGGTGAAATCTAAATATGGCAATAATGTTCAGTTATATTTTCTTCAGTTGGTACTCAGGTGAGCGTCTCAGGGTCATACAGAAGAGCAAGGGAATGGAACGTTTAAGCATAACTACAAGTTAAAACATTGATTTGGCCATAGAAACACTTAGTGCCATTTGATCTGTACAAAGTTTAATAGATGAAATATTGATTTGGTGATTCCAAGTTTTGTATTTGTAGAGCAGCTAATTAGAAAAGCGCCCTTCTTACCTATCAGACCAATACAAATTTTAACCCTTATCCCACCTATATGTTTTTGTCCTGAAAATGTCATCTGCTTTTTATGTATGTGACATAATATTCAAGTGCACTGCAGAGAAGATGTTTTCATGGAAGAAAACAATATGAACCAAGATCAGACTAATCCTAAGGGAGCAGTCTGATCTAGGTTCATATTGTTTGCAATATAGGCTACCTAAGAACACAAGCAGATGAGAGGAGCAGATGACAAAAGGGCTTACGGGTAAAATATGAAATTTACATTAAAATATGGAATGTGAGAGAGTAGAAGTTTGCAAGTCAGCTTTTGGCTGTTGAATGGAAATGTCATGGAAGATATCACAGTGTGTTTATATGGCTTTATACACTATGGAACCTGATATGGGAGCAGTCTGATCTGAGTCCATATTGTAGGCAATACAGGCTATCACAGAACATTGGCAGACGAGAGAGCAGACAACAATGTTGTTGGCGAATTGTGAGAGAAGCGTTATCTCTTTACCTACTTGTGTCGTCTGCTGATAACTTTTGCACCTAGATCAGGCCTAACAAAATGTCGGGCCTGATTCGGGTCTAAACTGTTTGGCACTCTGATGGTATTTCGTAAAAGTTGATATTGAAGAAAAATCAGCAGATAACAAAAAAGCCTGAAAAATTACCCGGCATGCAAAGAGCTAACAAGAATCACCATGAAATGAGATTTCCAACAATGTGGTATGTACGACCAGCAAAGGCTCAGAGCAGCCTGCACATGCGGGCAGTCTGATCAGAGCCTTTGCTAGTCACTTGAATATTCTATGACTCTTAAGCTACTGACTGAACAGCATTTGGAGTTTTTAAGCTTAAAAGGAGGCTGCACAGGCTCCTCTGAGTCTACACTTGTCAAAATGCCACATTGTTGGAAATCTCATGTCTAGGCTCATTTGTGTTTCAGATCAAGTCAGAAGTAGCAGATTTCCAACAATATGGTATGTGCCACCAGCAAAGCCTCAGATCAGTCTGTCCATATGCGCAGTCTGATCAGAGCCTTTGCTTGTCGCTTGAATATTCTATGAGTGTTAAGCTACTGACCGAACAGCATTTGGAGTTTCTAAGCTTAACCCTTAAAGCGCCAATGGCAACAAAAGTGGTCTGCTTTTCTCATCTACTGAAATGTTTGAGAAGCCTCTATGGCAAACAGTGTGGACCCAGACCAGACTGCTCCTATTGGAGCAGTCTGATCTGGGTCCACAATGTTAGCTTCCATACTAAATCCGTCAGGAATGCTAGGCAATTATTTGTAGCTGACCACTTCAGCAGACGACATTTTCAGATGCATTTTTTTCTTGACGCTTTAAGGGTTAAAAGGAGGCTACACAGACTCGTCTGAGTCTACACTTGTCAAAATGCCACATTGTTGGCTCATTTGTGTTTCAGAAGATATTTCTAGGATCAAGTCAGAAGTAGGAAGTGACCTTGAAGATATAGAAGAAGAAGAGGAAGAAACTGACACAAGCAGACGGAAAAATGGCGGGAAACATTCAGATACTGCTGCTTCAACTGGTGAGTTAAATGACATGTGCGGATCCAGAAAGTTTTGTCAGTGGGGGTGCAACTCTTGACAACATATTTTTTTAAAACCAAATACCGCTCAAAGCAGGCCATCATTGGCTCACCAGCAAAACGCCATTTAAGTGAAACACCATTAAATGGCATTTCGCTAGCGAGCCGATGAAGGGTATTTCGCTGGGGAGCCGATGATGGCACAACATTGAATGGTGGCTTTGTGATTTTCCAGGAGATTCAGACCAGTATTGCTGAGGAATCCTATAGCTTTGTGATTTTCCAGGAGGAGGGGGTTTCGGACCCACAGTCCCCCCTCTGGATCCCTGCATGAATGATACCAAAATAACCATTAAAAAAAATCTAAAAAAATAGCCTACTGGACAGATTTGGAAATGATATGGCAAAAATGGTCCTTGAGTGACCCTTTCCCAATTTTTCAAATATTTTGATCTGTTCAAAAACATGGCTGCCGGGTTGTGGCACCAGTTTTTCCTACTTGTATATAGGCAAAACTTTCTTGTCAAAAACTACTAAGCTAATTTGAAGATAATTTGGCAAAAATGGTCCTTGGGTGATCCTCTAACTAAATTCTTCAAAATCGTGCACCCTTATCGGGAGGCCTGGATCTTACCATTCATGGGGAGCACAGTGGCTCCGTGGTAGAGTGCTTGACTCAAGATTGAGGGGTTGCAGGTTCCAGCCTCACCGGCTGCACTGTGTTGTGTCATTGAGCAAAGTAAGTAAGGTTGCAAAGATCAGGAATTGATACAATCAAGTACCATACCTTACCCAGGATACCAATGTGAAAGTGACAAACTCACAGTAGACACCACAAACGAGAGCCAAGAGGTCAGCCCTTTCCCAGTAGGTGACCACAAAGCACATATAAACAGACGCACACAAAGACATAGCAAACGCAAGAGAGAACAAAACATTAACGATCCACAAAAGAAGTACCGCATTGGAACGGTCAGTAAAATATTTTATTAGAGGGCTTAAACCAGTTTCATAGCGCCAACCTCGCCCTTAGTTCTGATGTGGACCAGGAAATATTTGGGAAAGAGACAAAACACAAGAAAACACAACACACGCAACAGCCGAGCACAACACACACAACAGCCAAGACGCATTATCCTTTGCTTAGTACTGGTTCAACCCAGGAAGATCCATCCCGACATGACTGAAAAATTGTTGACTGGGATGTAATGAATCAAATCAAACAAAATCATTCATGTTTTCTGATTGTAGGTGCTCCTTACCCTAGAAATCTGCAGTTAGATCGGCAGCTAGCCAACAGCATTTTAGTGAGTTGGCGGCCCCCTGACGATATCAATCCAGAGGATATACGATCATATCATGTGTTCTTAGATGGAGACTTCAAGACCTCAGTCAGGGGGAGTGAACGCACCAAGGCCTTGTTAGAGAATGTCGAATCAAGAAAGGTAAAAAGACTTCACCATAAAGTGCCAATAAACACAAGATTTTATAAACATGGAGTTTCATATCATCATATCATAATCGGATTTTTGATTTACGTGCAGGTGCAGGGGCATCATCCACATCAGTGGGCCCCTTTCCAGGTAACTGGCTAGCTGCACACATAGCAGATCTCACACCTGATCTCCAGGTGCTCCTTTCTTGAGGGTCAACTGTGGTGAGCTTCCACTCCCGGCAGTCTTTCTCTGTCAGTTTCTTCCATGTTTGCTTGGGCCTCCCTGTCCCCCGCTTGCCGTCAATCTGCATATCATATGCTGTTCTGATTGCACCACTCGAACGCTCCACATGCCCAAACCAGCGAAGCCTTCTCTCTCTCAAAATGAGGTCGAGGTCCTCAAGCTGAAGCTTTGCCAGTAGCTCGCTTGACCTTACCCTGGCCACATCCTCTGGCTTGATACTGCAGATCTGTCTGATCATGGCCCTATCATTGCGTTGCAAGCGCTGCAGGTTCATCTTGGTAAGTGTCCAAGTTTACACTGGCATGGAGCATGGCGCTCCGCACGCAAGAGCTGTACACATGGCCAAGGGTCTTGTAAGAGAGGTGGCGGGATGTGAGAACTAGTAGTAGCTCCCTGAACTTCTTCCAGGCGATTTTCACACGAGTAGTGACCGCCATTTCACAGCCTCCACCAGCAGAACAGAAGGAAGCTACCACCTCCAGCTTATCAGGTCCGACCTGGACTTCACTCTGTGGTCTGCCGTCAATAGGGCGAGCATTTCCCATGCACCGTGCACACCTATAATCAGGATTTGGTGTCAGTCGTTGTAGCCCACTGCATTTCTTATGCACCCAAAGTTTGCAGCCATTGCAGTAGATGCTGTTGTTGCCTACTCCTGTACGACAGACAGCGCATGGGTATTCGCCTGAACTCTGCAAGAGGTCCAGGCCTGTACCACAGATCATGACCTTTGTCTTTCCTGCATTTACCCTCAATCCCTTCTTCTCCATGGCTTCTTTCCATATCAAGAGCCTCCTGACACATTCCTCTAGGGAGTCAGCAATGATGACAAGATCATCTGCATATAGGTCCTCCCAGGGAACACCAGCCCGAAACTCACGTGACAAGGCCTCCAGCACAATGATGAAGAGCAAAGGACTGAGTACGGATCCCTGATGGACCCCGACCTTCACCTCAAACCCTTTGCTGAAACCCTCGCCAACACGAACCCGGCTTCGTGCATTAGCGTACATTCCCTGGACTAACCGCACAATCCATTCCTCAACGCCTAGCTTTCTCAGGGCCCAACATATAACCTTCCGAGGGACATGGTCAAATGTTTTCTCTAGGTCCACGAAGGCCATATAAAGCCTCTTGTTCACTGCTAGGTATTTCTCCTGCAGTTGCCGGACCACAAAGATTGCATCTGTAGTGCCTCTTCCTGGGACAAAGCCAAACTGGGAGTCGTCAATAGACACCACCTGTCTTATGAGACCATCGACAATCCTCTCTAGGATCTTCATGGCCTGCTCAGTCAGCTTGAGGCCTCGATAGTTGCCCCTATCCAAAGCATCACCTTTGCCCTTGTAAAGGCAGACAATGAAACTTTCCTCCCAGTCCGTTGGGACCTTGCCATCACGGATAATCGCAGTAGCAAGATCTCGGATCATGGTGGCACCTGTATACTTTCCTGTATAGTTTGGCCTAAATTATTGAATATGGGATCCATAATGACATGAGTATTTCATCTCCTGCATATTTTCCCCTAAGTATTTTTCTTAAAGTCAGTATAAGGCTCCAATATTACAAACAATGCTATAGTATTGCACTAAAATATATGGCCTAAGTAACAAGTTAAACCCTTTTCCCGCCATTCATGACTTTTGTCCTGCTAATGTTCTGAGGTAGCCTATATTGCAAACAGTATGGATCCCTAAAAAAACAAAAAAAAACGAAACAGTATGGACCCAGATGAGACATCACCATGCACGCCACAAAGCAGACAAGGTGGTCTATGAGGGCATTGACCACAAGTTGTCTGAAACCTCCCGACTTGCCAACCAGAAGAAGAAGGAGAATGTTGATGTTGTAGGCGACAGGCCAGTGAAGAATGACGCTGGGGAAATGTCAATGAGCGAGAAGGCAAAGCAGAATGCGTGGGCTTCACATTATTTAAGGCTTCTCAATGTTGAATTTGACTGGAACCCTGATCACCTGTCCAGCGAACAGCCATTAGATGGCAGTTCCCAATCACTATTGACATGGTGAAGAAGGCCATCTCAAAGAGGGAGTAGGGCAAAGCTGCGGTCCATCAGGCATAGTGGTGGAGATGATCAAGGCAGCAGGTGATACAGGTGCCACCATGATCCGTGATCTTGCTACTGCAATTATCCATGATGGCAAGGGCCCAACGGACTGGGAGCAAAGTTCCATTGTCTGCCTTTACAAAGGCACGGTTGATGCTCTGGACAGAGGCAACTATTGAGGCCTTAAGCTGAAAAAGCAGGCTATAAAGATCCTAGAGAGGACTGTCGATGGTCTCATAAGACAGGTGGTGTCTATTGACAACTCCCAGTTTGTCCCAGGAAGAGGCACTACAGATGCAATCTTTGTGGTCCAGCACCTGCAGGAGAAATACCTAGCAGTGAACAAGAGGCTTTATATGGCCTTGGTGGACCTAGAAAAAGTATTTGACTGTGTCTCTCGTAAGGTTATTTGGTGGGCCCTGAGAAAACAAGGTGTGGAATGGATTGTGCGGTTAGTCCAGGGAATGTAGGCTAATGCACGAAACCGGGTTCTTGTTGGTGAGGGTTTCAGCCAAGAGTTTGAGGTGAAGGTCGGGGTCCACCAGGGATCCGTACTCAGTCCCTTGCTCTTCGTCATTGTGCTGGAGGCCTTGTCACGTGAGTTTCGGGCTGGTGTGTCCTGGGAGGACCTATATGAAGATGATCTTTGTCATCATTGCTGACTCCCTAGAAGAATTTGTCGGGAGGCTCTTGATATGGAAAGATCTTGTCATCATTGCTGACTCCCTAGAGGAATGTGTCAGGAGGCTCTTGATATGGAAAGAAGCCATGGAGAAGAAGGGATTGAGGGTAAATGCAGGAAAGACAAAGGTCATGATCTGTGGTACAGGCCTGGTGGACCTCTTGCAGAGTTCAGGCACATACCCATGCGGTGTCTGTCATACAGGAGTAGGCAACAACAGCATCCACTGCAATGGCTGCAAACTTTGTGTGCATAAGAAATGCAGCTGGCTACAACGACTGGCACCAAATCCTGATTATAGGTGTGCATGGTGCATGGGAAATGCCCATTCTATTGACGGCAGGCCACAGAATGAAGTCCAGGTCGGACCTGATAAGCTGGATGTGGTAGTTTCCTTCTGCTACCTGGGTGACATGCTTTCTGCTGGTGGAGGCTGTGAAATAACTGTCACTACTCGTGTGAAAACAGCCTGGAAGAAGTTCAGGGAGCTACTACCAGTTCTCACTTCTTGCAACCTCTCTTACAAGTACCGTGGCCATGTATACAACTCTTTTGTGCAGAGCACCATGCTCCATGCCAGTGAAACTTGGCCACTGACCAAGACAAACCTGCAGCTTAATGACAGGGCTATTATCAGACAGATCTGCAGTATCAAGCCAGAGGATGTGGCCATGGTAAGGTCAAGCGAACTACTGGCAAAGCTTGAGCTTGAGGACCTCGACCTCATTTTGAGAGAGAAGACTTCGCTGATTTGGGCATGTGGAGTGCTCTAATGGTGCAGTCAGAACAGCATGTGATATACAGATTGATGGTAGACGGGGGCATGGAGGCCCAAGCTAACATGGAAGAAACTGACGGAGAAAGACTGCCGTGAGTGGAAGCTTACCACAGTTGACCCTCAAGAAAGGAGCACCTGGAGATCAGATGTGAGATCTGCTATGCGTGCAGCTAGCCAGTTACCTGGAAGGGGGCCCACTGATGTGGATGATGCCCCTGCACCTGCATGATAATCAAAAATATGATTATGATGAGACATAAAAAGCAGACAACAATTTCAAGACAAAAATTAAGTGGCGATATATGGGTTTTGAGATTATGAATTAATTTTCTTTCAAATTTCATAAGTTGTGCACTGCAAAGATTTATTTCATGAAAAAAGCCATGCACATGGTTTTCATGATTCACTTTTATTATCCCTGGGCTTTTAACCCCTTTTGGCATTTTTGAGGCTTCAGACTTTGCTAGCCACAACAATCGTCATGTTGGTAACCAGTCACACTGCATGTCATATTGGTTTGATACCTAAATCTTTGCTGGCCACACCTATCATCATGTTAGTAACCAGTCACACTACATGTCAAATTAATTTGATACCTTAATCTTTGCTGGTCACACCTATCATCATGGTGGTAACCAGTCACATTGCATGTCCTATCGATTTTATATCTTAGTCTTTGTTGGCCACACCAATCATCATGTTGGTAACCAGTCATAATGCATGTCCCATTGATTTGGTATCTTAGTCTTTGCTGGTCACACCTATCATCATGTTGGTAACCAGTCACACTGCATGTCCTATTGATTTGATATCTAATTCTTTGTTGGCCACACCTATCGTCATATTGGTAGCCAGTCACACTGCATGTCCTATTGATTTGATATCTAAGTCTTTGCTGGCCACACCTATCATCATGTTGGTAACCAGTCACACTACATGTCCTATTGGCATATTAAGTCTTTGCTGGTCACACCTTTCATCATGGTGGTAACCAGTCACATTGCATGTCCTATTGATTTTATATCTTAGTCTTTGCTGGCCACACCAATCACCATGTTGGTAGCCAGTCACACTACATGTCCTATTGATTTGATATCTAAGGCTTTGCTGGTCACACCTATCGTCATGTTGGTAACCAGTCAAACTACATGTCCTATTGATTTGATATCTAAGTCTTTGTTGGTCACACCTATCGTCATATTGGTAGCCAGTCACACTGCATGTACTATTGATTTGATATCTAATTCATTGCTGGTCACACCTATCACCATGTTGGTAGCCAGTCACACTACATGTCCTATTGATTTGATATCTAAGTATTTGCTGGTCACACCTATCACTATGTTGGTAACCAGTCACACTACATGTCCTATTGATATATTAAGTCTTTGCTGGTCACACCTATCATCATGGTGGTAACCAGTCACATTGCATGTCCTATTGATTTTATATCTTAGTCTTTGTTGGCCACACCAATCATCATGTTGGTAACCAGTCATAATGCATGTCCCATTGATTTGGTATCTTAGTCTTTGCTGGTCACACCTATCACCATGTCGGTAACCAGTCACACTGCATGTCCTATTGATTTTATATCTAACTCCTTGCTGGCCACACCTATCATCATGAGGGAGCGCAGTGGCTCAGTGGTAGAGTGCTTGACTCGAGACGGAAGGGCCGAGGGTTCGAGCCTCACCGGCGTCACTGCGTTGTGTCCTTGAGCAAGAACATTAATCCTAGCTAAGTACTGGTTCAACCCAGGAAGACCCGTCCCTATATAACTGAAAGATTGTTGATGGGACGTAAAGAATCAAATCAAACAAAACCTATCATCATGTTGGTAACCAGTCACATTACATGTCCTATTGATTTGATATCTAAGTCTTTGCTGGTCACACCTATCACCATATTGGTAACCAGTCACACTACATGTCCTATTGATTTGATATCTAAGTCTTTGCTGGTCACACCGATCATCATGTTGGTAACCAGTCACACTGCATGTACTATTGATATATTAAGTCTTTGCTGGTCACACCTATCATCATGTTGGTAACCAGTCACACTACATGTCCTATTGATTTGATATCTAAGTCTTTGCTGGTCACACCTATCATCATATTGGTAGCCAGTCACACTGCATGTACTATTGATTTGATATCTAAGTCTTTGCTGGTCACATCGATCATCATGTTGGTAGCCAGTCATACTACATGTCCTACTGATTTTATATCTTAGTCTTTGCTGGCCACACCTATCATCATGTTGGTAACCAGTCACACTGCATGTCCTATTGATTTTATATCTAAGTCTTTGCTTGCCACACCTATCGTCATATTGGTAACCAGTCACACTGCATGTCCTATTGATTTGATATCTAAGTCTTTGCTGGCCACACCTATCATCATGTTGGTAGCCAGTCACACTGCATGTCCTATTGATTTGATATCTAAGTCTTTGCTGGCCACACCTATCATCATGTTGGTAACCAGTCATAATGCATGTCCTATTGATTTGATATCTAAGTCTTTGCTGGTCACACCTATCATCATATTGGTAACTAGTTGTAGTGTGGCCTATTGATTTGATATCTAATTTCAGGTTCATCGTGTGAGTGTGCGCTGTGTGAGTACCGCTGGGCAGTCACATGATAACCACTGTACGATACTGGTCGGCAAAGGTAAGCTTAGCGTAGCGGAGGGAGTTGAATTGAACAGCTGAGTATCATGTTATCTCAAGATAACTGTAAGAAACTTGCCAGTCTGTGAAAATATACTTTAAGTGTTAGCCTTCTAGTGTCATCAGTGGATAATCTTTACTAACAGTTTGGCCGCAGATCTAAATAAAAAAAATCAGGATCAAACATCTCAGTTCAAATTGTTTGCATAGGTTATCAGCAAATGACACTAATAGGTAAAGAGTGAACCCAGCCATTACTTGTATCATTTTCAATAATAATTTAGGCAAAAAATTACCCTTGAAACAGCAACTCACATTTTTTTTCTCACAAAAATAGCCATATTTGGCAAATTTTGCAACAAAAATAAAATTGGTTAGTTTTGATCTGATTAATTTAAAAGTGTAAAATGAAGTGAGGCCATTTTGTGAGCGAGGAACTCCCCAATTGGTCATTTAGTAAAAGCTTCATTACTCTCAAAGGCTATAAAGGGTTGTCTAAAGTATGGTGCAGCTTATTTATTATGTCTGCTGGTCTTTTAGTAGACTCCTGATGAAGTCTGATTGGGTGATCATGTCTTTTGACTTTGTCAGCTTGACCGCAAACACCATACTAAAGTGCACATAACTCTTTGCATGCTGGGTAATTTTTCATGCTTTTTTGTCGTCTGCTGATTTTTTTCAAAATCAACTTTTTCGAAAAATTCTTTTGTGAATACCATCAGAGTGTCATACAGTTTGGATCCAGATCTGGCCCGACATTATGTCAGGCCAGATCTGGGTCTAAACTGTTTGCAAAGATTATCAGCAGACAACACAAGTAGGCAAAGCCTTAGCCTGCCAGTCATGGCTTATGTCGTCTGCTCTCTCATCTGCTTATGTTTAGATAGCCTATCTTGCAAACAATAATTTGGATTTTTTTCCCCATTTCTTTTTTTATCTTTTTTTTTTAATCACTGATAGCTTTCCTTTTTACCCCACTTGCTTTTTTGGGGGTTTGCAAAATCAAAACATGTAGTTTTATTTTATTTTAAAACGATAAAAGTGGCCAGAATCAGAATATTGACATAACGGATAATTTTTAGCAAAATTGTAAACATAAAAGTGCTGATCATGACTGCAGCAGACGACACTTTTTTTGATACTTTCCTTCATGTTTGTGAAAAATAAGGCTTTATATGTCATGAAAATCATCTATATCAAGTCTTCTTTGGCTTCTTAAGGTGGCGGCATAATTTGAAAATTTCGTCTGCTGCAAATTTTTGATGCCTCTTTAAGGGTTAACAGTAAAAATCATGATCAATCAACTGAAAAAATTCAATTTGAACAATAATGGTGTACATGTTTAATGTTTGTACAAATTACCCCAACCAAACCATTTACTGAAGCTTGAATAACCTTTACTCCTTTATTTTGCTTTTTAGACAGATATTTTGATTTAGAATCAGGTAATTAGAGTTATCCCCCTTTGGGTGGCACAATTTGGTCACTGTCACAGATTTCATATACATATTAACATGCACATCCTCCCCTCCCTTTTACTTAGGTTCTTAAACCCTCCCATAGATTTTGGTATGCATGAGATACTAGTTCTCTGTAGAAGGGACAAATGATAGAACCAACCGATTCTTCATTAACTCTTTGCCTACTAGTGTCGTCTGCTGATAACCTTTGCAAACAGTTTGGACCCAGATAAGGCCCGACATTTTGTCGGGCCTTATCTGGGTCCAAACTGTATGACACTGAAAATTTTTTTTCAAAAATGTTGATTTTTAAAAAAAATCAGAAGACGACAAAAAAGCATGCAAAATTACCTAGAAGGTAGCCTGGGTCGAGTCGTCAATATTTTGGCAGTATTTTCTAATGCTAATATTCTAAAAAATAAGAAAATAAAAATATACCACAACAAAGGTATCGGTTGTCCGTTACTCATTTCGATTAATATTGACGCCTGGGGACATCGGTGGTATTTCCCTTTGATAGTCCAATACGCCTATTAATCTAATTATAGCTATTGCTTTAGTGTGACTTAATAAAGATGATAACGAGACACCGATCCGATAATGAGGATATCAATCAGCTGATCATGGAAACTCCGCCTAAAAACGTGAATAAAGATGGAATTTGTTTACTTGGTTCGAGACCGATTAATCCAAAACAAAGGATTAACATTTTCAAACACAGAGATGAAACTGAAGTGTCAAAAAAATTGCGAAAATTCAAAGGAGATGACGTTTTTCTCGCCGGATGTGTTGTGTTTATCTCGACCGTGTGTATTAAATGCGTGTCTCGCAAAGGCAAAAAATAACTACTTAACAAATACACCAAAGTCGTAAAACGCTATTTCAATTTAAATCGTGAAGCAAAGTGCATTGGATGATAGGACAGAATGTTTATGTTTGCCTTTCCTTGGATTCCTGTTACTATTTATAGCACAATAGTGTTATCCAATAGCGTTATTGTTCTTGGCTTTACCCCACAAAATTTGAGGAAAAATCCAGGTGGCGCTGTCAATTGAAATCAAAGTTCCCCAGGCTGTCATTTTTGACCAAGGAACGGAAAAATAAAAAAGAAGAAAAAATGATCAGACTGGAACCCAGGCTACCTAGAAGGCAAAGAGATAATTAGAATAAAAGTGGATGCAGACATCAGACAGTCTTATGCTGCACCAATGGGCACAATTGGTATTTTGTCAGATTTATGACATCTGTCAATCACAAATGGACTTGGAACATCAGCCAACTTTCAGAGATTTCTGAAACCATTCGCTTTTTTTTTGTAAAACAATGGGGGGTATTCAACAATACAAGTCAAAACATTGTATCAAATTCATATAATTTTGTTCCAAATGGGAATAGGGGAGTATATATCTTCATTTAATCACAAAAAGGGGTCTCATTTGAAAATGAACATACATGTTCTCCTAGAAAGGGAAGGGGTTTGAGCATGGGCACCAAGAACAGAGAAAAAGCAGTACTACCGGGGAGTTTCCAGAGCCACATAAAAACCCAAGCTCTTTTAGTGGATAGCCAGATAGATTTTTTCTTGGTGAACCTGCAGTTTTGCCAGAGTACAAGGCTGTTGTATGCTAATTTTGAAGCAGGTAGACTAAGGATAAAAGTTGTTTACTTGTATACATGTATGTATTTAACCAAGTCTTCAATACAGTATAACCATACGGTAAATGTTCTAAAATTTCGAACACTTTTCTCTTTCTGTTCTGAAATAAAATGTTGGTTTTCAGGGCTGAAATTCACAAAATGCTTGTCAGAAAAGCAAACAGGGGAGACCCTGATCAGACTGCTTCTTCAGGAGCAGTCTGATCTGAATCTGGGCTGTTTGTCTTGACCTTTTTGGCGGGCAAATAGAGTTCGAAATTTTAGACCATTTACCGTAATCTTCCGTTGTGAAATATAAAAGATAATGTTGTTATAAACAAACATTAACAAGATACTTCATATGTTGTAATACAATAAATGAAATCTTAAAATTGTGAAAGTGACTGCCCTTGCTCTGCTCATCTTGATTATACCTTAAATTTTCACCTCTGTGCAAAAACGAACCAGGGGCCACAGGCTTAACTGTACATCTAATTTGACCTTGAAATTTTGTTGAAATCAAAGTTGACCACACTCTGATAGCTTTAAAAGGCTGGAATTTGTGGCATCAGTGACCTATATAAGAGTGACTAGAAACTCCAATAAAATACCAATACTCAACTCAAATAACACTGTCGTGTAACTTACACAGGTAAATGAAGGAAACTCGATATCATTTATCTACACGATTGGCTTTTATCGCTGTTTTGGAATACACAGCGTAATTTCTCAATTGTTTACCTAAACTTTTAACACCTTTATAAACACCGAAATTATATAATAACGATAATTATGAATCATTGGACATCTTAGTTTATATGAGGCTTCAAATAAAGAAAAGAGCTAATTCTGATTATGATTTATTCTAAATATATTTCATCTACACAACACTATTTGGCAAAATAACCAACCCAGCTGAGACTGATACCTTTAACTGAAGCGTGACCAACTGAGACAGCATGACCCATTTAAGCAAAAGTGCAGAGGTTCAGTAAATCCATCCAAACCAAGCAGCAGATGGTGGGTCCCAGTCATGTACCGCGTGCCATAAAGCCACTGACGGACTTGAGTGTTTCTGCGATGTTCAGCAAACCCACACAAGCCAGACAGTATATGGTGGGTCTAAATGATGGACCAACGTGCCATTGCCCTGCCGACTGATCCGGGTGCATGACTGATCCGGGTATTAGGCATACCAGGTGGAATATGGTGGGCCTCAGTAATGTGCCATCGTGCCATCGCCACTGACTGGTATGAGTTTAGTCAGTGCTGTGTCATATCCAAATCAGAAGTCCTGAGACAGTATGGTGGGTTCAGCAGATTGACCTCGTGCCATAGAAGCCTCGAAGACTGTATGATCCAGACTGGTTCGCTATGTTAAAAGGTAGATAAAGGATTTTGCTGATGACTTCTTTGGGGGAAAAAGTATATTGATTTGTATGAAATTAAATGAATCCCTGATCCTTTAACTGAAGCGTGACCAACTGAGACAGCATGACCCATTTAAGCAAAAGTGCAGAGGTTCAGAAAATCCATCCAAACCAAGCAGCAGATGGTGGGTCCCAGTCATGTACCGCGTGCCATAAAGCCACTGACGGACTTGAGTGTTTCTGCGATGTTCAGCAAACCCACACAAGCCAGACAGAATATGGTGGGTCTAAATGATGGACCAACGTGCCATTGCCCTGCCGACTGATCCGGGTGCATGACTGATCCGGGTATTAGGCATACCAGGTGGAATATGGTGGGCCTCAGTAATGTGCCAACGTGCCATACCCCACTGACTGATATGAGTTTAGTCAGTGCTGTGTCATATCCAAATCAGAAGTCCTGAGACAGTATGGTGGGTTCAGTAGATGAACCTCGTGCCATAGAAGCCTCGAAGACTGTATGATCCAGACTGGTTCGCCATGTTAAAAGTCCTGAGACACCTGAAAATGATAATACATATTATATACAAAAATATTCTAATAGATCATGTGACTAGTGCTGAAGTTGGTGGTTGATAGGGGTGGATAACTGGTGGGATAGGCAAGAACTTATCTCTGTGAAAGCAGAAAACAAACTGAATGGCAGCCTCCAATCAACTGACCTTTCTATGACCAAAACAATGGTGACCTTAAAGAACCTTTCCCTAGAGTTCAATGCCTTCAGACAACATTCTTGGAAGGTAGCTACTAACCTAAACATGAAATATTCTGGTGTTGGTTGCCAGTTGATAATTATATGGAAAGTGTGTCAGACTAATAATTGTGACAGAGTGTGGTTTGTAGAAATTAAAGCCTCATATAAACCATATTTAAACTTATAAATAACCATTTATATGAGGCTTCAAATAAAGAAAAGAGCTAATTCTGATTATGATTTATTCTAAATATATTTCATCTACACAACACTATTTGGCAAAATAACCAACCCAGCTGAGACTGATACCTTTAACTGAAGCGTGACCAACTGAGACAGCATGACCCATTTAAGCAAAAGTGCAGAGGTTCAGTAAATCCATCCAAACCAAGCAGCAGATGGTGGGTCCCAGTCATGTACCGCGTGCCATAAAGCCACTGACGGACTTGAGTGTTTCTGCGATGTTCAGCAAACCCACACAAGCCAGACAGTATATGGTGGGTCTAAATGATGGACCAACGTGCCATTGCCCTGCCGACTGATCCGGGTGCATGACTGATCCGGGTATTAGGCATACCAGGTGGAATATGGTGGGCCTCAGTAATGTGCCATCGTGCCATCGCCACTGACTGGTATGAGTTTAGTCAGTGCTGTGTCATATCCAAATCAGAAGTCCTGAGACAGTATGGTGGGTTCAGCAGATTGACCTCGTGCCATAGAAGCCTCGAAGACTGTATGATCCAGACTGGTTCGCTATGTTAAAAGGTAGATAAAGGATTTTGCTGATGACTTCTATGGGGGAAAAAGTATATTGATTTGTATGAAATTAAATGAATCCCCAAAAATATATAATGTGAATTGAATGTGAAATGTTCACATTTGGTTTATTTTCCCCAAAGAATAATAGGTAAGTATATGTTTAATTTTGTTCAGCCTAGTCACATGTAAGGATTATGAAACTAAGTATAAGTTTCTGAAGGATAGGTCGAATAAATTTGTTATCCCTGTTTAGCAAGTAAAGTAAGAAGTTTGAAAGTAGAATCAATGACAATACACAACATATAAGTGACTATATACAGTGAGAGTCCAACTTTCAAATCTATCTATTAGTTCTCAGGTCAAGGAAAGTTCACAAAGTGTCTGGAATCTATACATGTGTCTGTACCAGTAAAAAAATGAGGATTAGAGCAGTTAATTGTTTATATGATTAACATGTTTATCATAACATTCACTGTTGCCACTGCCAGTCTTGATTGACATGCAATATTGATTGTTTCAAGAGTAAGAAATTAGGGTGCTTGGTACAGATCAGTACCTTATGGCTCATTGTCAAAATTAAAATGATGCTCTAGTTTAGAATTGACAGATTAACTCTAGAAAACAAGTTTAACTTACAATATACACACATATTTAACAGTGAAAGAAAATAAATGACATCTTATCTATGTTTTGATGAAATTTTGCAAACTAATGCAATAACATGTAAAAGCTAATAGTATAATGTATATGCATAATAAGCACCTCATCTGGAATAAATCAAATAACTTGTTCTGAGCCTAATGTGGGCCAGGAAATGACCTGTGAAGGTTAAAATTCTATACATCTTTGTCAAGGAATAGGAGGGTTGCTGCACTGCATGTTTAGAGGTAGCCTAAACTGTTAAGGTAGTGAGGTCAGGAGTGCATATGGGTGAAAGGTTATCCATGGCATTGAGATAGAGGGGAATGTTAGAATGGCAGATAGGTCAAATATGATATTGCAAGAACATTAATGATGCTATGACCCTGGTTCCAGATAAGGCCTCCCTTTGGCAAATTAGACTTATCAAAAAACACAAATTTATGTTCATAACCCATAAAAAGTACATCAGTAGATAGATATGAACTGAAAAGTATTATGAACTTAAAGTTTTAGAAATCAACATTATGAGGAAACTAAGGAGTAAGACTGTT
Organism: Loripinus fragilis; assembly: GCA_964019695.1. NCBI lineage: Eukaryota > Metazoa > Mollusca > Bivalvia > Lucinida > Lucinidae > Loripinus > Loripinus fragilis. The sequence continues at coordinate 1,196,485 of OZ026525.1, forward strand.
CCCTTGACCCAACTTAGAGCATTATTTACAATCATCACGCATACTGTAATATGTTCTTAAAAGACTATCCTTTGGAATTAAGAACTGAAACCAGAGTATGCATATTTTCTAGGCTAGACTAGCTAATTTCGGCCATTTAGACCTCATCAGTGACCCTCTAACAGTTTCAAAGTTCCACAATGAAACCCATGATCTCAAAGGACAAGAAAATAAAATCTAAAGCTTCCAAGCTTGGGATACCCAAAATTCCCACTTTGGTGGGGTTTTTATTATTAGCTAATAATGTGTAAACCATGAAAGAAAAACTAGGAAAAACAAACAGTGCAGACCCCGATCAGAGGGTTCCGTATACTAGTCATTGCTCCCAAGTTCCTGCTTTAGTTTAATCATGTATCAGCACCATCTGAGTGTCTTGGATTTGATAATTCCCATAGAAAGATTTCTGGGCATCCTGTATCACGTGTGTAGGTGTCCTGATATAGGTTTGTAGCAGTCCGAAGACCATCTACCCAAGTCTTGATTAGATGATCTTCCAACCGCGCAGAGCTCGCTGAGGTGCTAGCGCTAGCCCTAAATGAATGTCCCGAGAAGCGTGATTATTTAGACCTAGTCTGAAAATCATTTGCTTCACATGAAACATGAACAACGATCTAGTTAGTGGTGTTCCATCTTCAGCTAGAAATAACAGTTCTGATGGATTCCGTTGATACACAAACTTGTTATTGCGTCGCCGAATATATACCTGAAAAGCTGCATAGGGCACAGCTTACAACAGTCAGAGTTCTTAAAAAGCTGAATGGTAATTCCATGTCTGAATGGATCAGTCTTGGATGTATTGAGTAATAGTTCTCCATAGGCTGCATGAAATGTCAAGTCACCCAGGCATAAATTGCCTGTTGGGTCAAAGTCTTTGCCATTGATGACTGTGAATTTGGCACATCTTAAAACCCGAAGACTGCTGTCAGACAAACAGCTACGAGTAGACAATCCATGTAAATGGAGATATATCCAGGAATTAAGATTGAGCACATTTGTCTACAATGAGGCTGTAATGGGTGGTCTTTGTCAGTTGTCCCTGCACACATTTAATGGCGTTAACCAATGTATTAATCCTAACACATGAGGCATTGTCTGTTCTTATCAGAGGGCATGAAATGCCAGCTTTCAATTACGCAAATCTTATATCACATAGATATAGCTTTCTTGTGGTATATTAACTTTCCAGGTTCTGTAACAATATGCTTCAAACAAATATGAGTATGCTGGTGAGTTATCCATAGAATAGAAAGGTATTCATTATCAGAAAGTGTTTGAATGATTGAACACATAATAGTTCTGCTACAAAGAGCATGACTCCATAATGAGTTTATTGTCTGATTCAACCCTGTCATGCCCAGATCAACTGCTTGGGTGCTGGACAAATCTGGGATTCCAAATCTGCATGTGGCGCCAGTACACAAAAACGCTGAAATAATAGACGCGGTAAGCTATCTGCTGTTTGTTCTGTTCTCCACTCAAATGACGGGAGACAATGAAAGTTATTTCTCGCTGCTGTCCATGTTAATGTTGGCCTGAGTTTCATTATAGGCAAACAGCGCGATCTGTCCCGTTGTAGTATATAGACTGATGATTGATTGTCACACATGCAATTATATTTTCCTCTCATTTAAAGTAAGTCTGGTATGGAATTGCTGAATTAAATCCTTGACTGATTATAGGACTTTCACACCAGTTCATCATGGGCATTCAATCAATGCACTGTAGATGACACACTCACTGATAAAGTATCAAAGTAAGTACAAATGTATCACTAGAATTCTACATTTTGTAATTATCCAAAAATGGGCTTTCTACAAATATCTTTGAACAGTGACAAACTTGTCTGTGATAACAGCTTATAATGCAGTATAATCCTTGCACAGAAAAAATTCTGGTGATATAAGGGCAATATAATGCCTGCCACCAAGTCAACAAACTGTCTGGAATGTAAGTCATACTATCTTAGATGATGATCCAACGATATAATCCATAAAATAATCTAGGAGACACAGTGGTGTAACACAGTTCTGGTTTGTTATTGTTCACATAAATTCTGCCCGTCTTTCTGGGTTGTTGTTCTCAGCTGATACCTGTAAATAGAGCCCTAAACCCCCCATGCAGACAAATCTTGGGGGAAGTGAATAGTTAATGGGATGATGATTTGATCAAATTAGGGCAGTATTACCATTAATGAAAGTGCTAACTCACTATGATATACTAGGATTCCATGGTAAGGCACCTGAGAACAGAATGTGAAATTAGGTCTGAGCGATGCTACACTACCTTCAAGAGCTGACTCAATTAGCTGTCAGTCTGTAACTGTTAATCAGCTTAAATCAATAATATAAAAGCAATCTGAATAAGAAAACTGAATCTGAAGTTGCCACATCATCTACAGTCAACCCTCCCTATAATGACAGTTTGTTCCAAGCTATCTTTGAAGTTAAAGTGATTTTGCTGTTATAAGAAATTCTGACCATTACCAGATTTTCACTTAATAACCATTTGGTAAAAGAAAATATTATAGAAATGAATTAAAATGCTATCATTCCATTTGTATACATCAGTTCAATTTCATATTGCATCAAAATGCACAAAGCATCTCACTTATCAAGTGAGACAACACCCTGTTCATGCAAAAGGACCTTGTTCTGATCACCAAATTGTCTTAACACATGGTAAAAATTCTGGTATAATGAATTAATTTTATTAGAAATTGTATATTTGCTCCAAGAAGTTACTGTCGGTGTCGTTAAGTGAATATTCTGTTATAAAGAGGGAATTTAATGGAAACAGAACCGTTCCTAGCAATTCTATGTCGGATATTGAGTATTCTGTTATAATGAGTGACGTTATAAAGAGTTTTGACTGTAGATAAATCCAGCAAAGAAGACTCATTCCCAGAGCTTAATTGAGGGCAACATGGCAATAGTGTGACAAATCTAAAGCCAACTTAGTTGAAAGTTAGATAAGCTGGGGTGAAATAATATTGCTAAATCCCAATCAGGGTAAATGATAGGAAAGAAGTTTAATACGTATATGGGCAGAAGGTAATAGTGCAGCTAAAAGATACAACTGAACCCAATAAAGATTAACAGAAGTGATCAGACAAACCAAATGTGTGAGAAAGGATAAGTGCACTATTATAAAGGACCCTTCAATTTAAATGATCAAAACAATTAGCATCAGTATTATAAGATCCAAAATTTGTCTGCAAAGGGTACACTTTGGAGCTTAGCTCCTTCAGACACTAAGCCACTTTAACAATATCCATTTTATAATCCGTTATTTCCACAGTTAGGCTCACAAGTTCCAGTGTCACAAATGAATCATCACAAACTTAATGTGCATAAATAGCTTTCATTGTTGATCAACAGAATCATAGTTGAAGGAATTGTTTTAGTAATAGGCAAGAACTTATCTCTGTGAAAGCAGAAAACAAACTGAATGGCAGCCTCCAATCAACTGACCTTTCTATGACCAAAACAATGGTGACCTTAAAGAACCTTTCCCTAGAGTTCAATGCCTTCAGACAACATTCTTGGAAGGTAGCTACTAACCTAAACATGAAATATTCTGGTGTTGGTTGCCAGTTGATAATTATATGGAAAGTGTGTCAGACTAATAATTGTGACAGAGTGTGGTTTGTAGAAATTAAAGCCTCATATAAACCATATTTAAACTTATAAATAACCATTTATGAATATTGATAAATCGAGACACAGATATAGCCATGTTTGAAGCTTTGTTCGTCAGAGTGAAAGAGGTATTTTTGAAGCCATTTTTTTCAGATTTCCGCAACTTTCTTAAACTGGGCCGTTAATTACACGGTCATAACTCAATCGGATTAGTTTTTACATTGCAGAAACAAAGGAAGTACGCTCTTTAAAGTACCTATAAATGCAGCGGTCTCACAAGATGCATCGCCATTTTGAGTGTGTACGATAAAAGGCGCACCAGCCGTTAGTCACGTGACACATGCCACGACATACCTATATGGCTGAAAAATGAAGTGTCCAGTCACTCTAATATAGGTCACTGGTGGCATCCATTTCTCTGCTTAAATGTAGCAATTAGAGCTAATATGAGCATACAATCAGACAGAACAAAAAAAATGTTGTAACCATGTTGATTGGCTGAAATTGAGAAAGGGCAGAGCAAGGGTCGTCAGAGGGTGTTAGAGCTGGCAGTAGTATAAAGGTTTGGTTGCTGTTGAAATAACCTATCTGTAGCAAAATTAGAAGTCCAGACCTCCAGTGTGTAATCAAAAATTATTTTTTTCATTTCTCAACTTAAATATGATATATTGAGGGTTCTCAATGAAACAGTTCTTTTGAGCACCCAAAACACATGTTTAAACTAATAGATAAGAAAATTACCACAATTTATGCATAAAAAGTTCACTTAACTGGACCTATGATACTTTAGTGGCAAAAAAAATCACATCAAATGGACATAGCAGTACCTTTAACCCTTTACTCCATAGGCTATTTTTAGATCATGACATCAATTTCTATTTTTAGACAACATTGACAAAATTCAAGAAAAATTTAAGTTAAGTTTTGAATACTTTTGAAAATATTATGGAAAATGGAGCATTTGCTCCAAAAGAGCAAATGCTCCATCTTCCATAATATTTTCAAATACGTGATATTTCAAAGGTGTCAAAAGGCGTTATTATGGAGGGTTAAAATTGTCTCATTGTTTTTGGAGAGAAAAAAAAACAGATGTCAAAAATATCCTACTTGATCCCAACTTTGCATGGAACTTATCTGTGATATGCTGCATTCTTACACTTCTTTTAAAAACTTTTTTGCATCTATATATAGTGAAGTTTAGGCTTTGCTCTGGAGAAAAAAATAAAAAAGCCAAACACTTTAAAAATAGTCTTGTTTCCTGTTTACCTATGGACCCTATGAAGTCAAAATTGACTATATTTTTATGGCAATATTCTTAAAAGCTATGAAAAACTAGCATTTTAGAGAATATTCTATCAAAATCTGTTGGAAAATAAAAAAAATGGATATGGAAAAAAATCATCTAAAATAACCTTTGCCTACCTACCAACCAATTTCTAAAGTGAGGCTGAACACGGCAACAAGACTATTTATTGTAGACCTTAAAGGATATTAATGTTGTTGTTTTTATTTTAAAATATAAAAAATATCAAATGTATTAATTTTTCTGCTAACATAAATATGAGCTACAAATATATTGCTGTTATCAAATTTTCTATGACTACTCATTTTCTTTTATTTACTTAATACTTTTTCTTGCGTATTTACTTTTCTTTTTACATATATTACATTTTTCTGTAACCAAATATTTAACTCTTTTTTTACTTTTCATTAAACCAGCTGTTTCTCAGTTTCGCTTCTGTACAGTGTTATACACTTAGTTATCTGTTTCCACTGACCCAACCACTACAATGGGGATTGGTAATAGGGCAAGGGAAATGTTCTTTGAGTGTCCCCATAGGTTTTAGTTCTGACACAATGGAAATGTATGAGTATAACTAACTACATCACTTTCAACTTTTTATAAGCACACACTGGGTACTTATGTTACTAAGTTTACCAGGCAAGGTTGGGAGAATGCGTTCTCGAAGCCGAGCCCTGTAAACTTGATATCAAAAGACGCGAACCTGGTATTTTTTTTATGGGTTTACCCATTGGTTCGCTCTTCGAACTGGCGATAATGACGTAGGTATCGATTTTTTTGTCGATTCAACGGCATGATGACCAGATAAAGGCACATGCCGTGAGATAGGCAATGTTTATCAAGTGCAGCTAGTATGAGATGTAACTGATAAAATTTGCTATGGATGAGAAAGTGTGGCTTCTGGTGTGCTGGCTTCAACAGAAGCCAACTGATTTTTATCTACACTGATTTCAAAAGAGGCTGTAGATTTTTTTTCTAAATCATGCATACAGTGCACTACTTGATCAAATACTGTAGTTAAGCTGGGCATCATCCTGTCTCCACTCAATGGGTCTTTCAATGAAAAGTGATTATAGAAGTAAGTAAGGGTACAAAGATCAGTAATCGATACAATCAAGTACCATATCTGTCCCAGGATTTCAATGGGAAAGTGACAAACTCTCACTTATACAACACAAACGAGAGCCAAGAGGTCAGCCCTTTCCCAGCAGGTGACCACAAGGCACAAATAAACAGAATGATGTGCACAAAGGCATAACAAACACAAGACAGAAAAAACATAAAAGATCCACAAAAGAAGTACCGCCTTGGAATAGTCAGTAAAATATTTTACTGGAGGGCTCAAACGAGCTACAGGGCGCCAACCTCACCCTTAATTCAGATGTGGATCAGGACACATAGATATTTGGTTTGCATGAAAGACTCCTAACTTATCAATGCATCATCTCCCAGAACATATAAATCAAGATATAAAAAGGAGATAAAGCAAAAATAAGGATTCAACAGTAAATAAAACTGAATACCGGAGCAAAAGAAATCCAACAGATAAACCCCGGTGGGCCCGGCAATTAGCCAAGGCATCAGGCCCCTACTGTCCTCTATAGGTAGGGGTGGTGGTCAGTGGTTACAGTGAACATGTAAAAATGATGAGTGTGTAGGAATGCAATATAAGGTAAACTGTGCAAAGACAAGAAATTTGGCTGAAATCTTGTTTGAGATTGAACAATCTCAGATAATGATAAGGGAGCTTATTTTAAAATGGTCAGCTAAAAGTATAGTACTGGGTAGTTTAGTTTGGGTTTTTAACTTTGTCTACAGCTAGGTTTGGGGCCTGTAGAAGATGAGCAAAACCATAATTCTGCAGCTGACAACATTTTTGAATTTTGTTGTATGTTTAAGAAACCAAATTTAGACTTGATATGTCATGTAGGTCTCTACTGGTAGACAATTTACATGAAATGTTGAGCCTTATTTTATAAGTATTATAAAGTTTGTTGTCTTCTGCTGCAGTTGTCATTGGTGCTTTAAGAGTTAACTCATTGAATGCTTATTAAACTTCACAGCCTATAAATAAAAAGAAAATAGTACATTTTTCTTATTACTAAAAAACATACTGTCGTGCCAACCAAGAGTGACAGTGACATAATAGTTTGTTTACATTTGTTAAGTAAAATATTAACTTGTACACTTCACTTGAGCTAACTTGAATCGATAGATCACTCTATTGATTGTAAGTCCTTGAATACTTAGTAAACAAAACATGTCACTCTTGACTGGCAGGGCAGTACATGTATGACGTGAGTACTCAAAATGACTGTCTTGCCAAGATGATTATTTTGAGCACAACCAATATAAATTTTGTTGAATGATAAGTAAAATATAAATGTGGTGAACCATGGTGAAAACTGGTCTGTAGGGTGGCCTCATTCTCAAATAAAAGAGCTTACTTTTGAATGTATTGGAACGTATTGGCTTCCTCTTGAAATTTAAGAAAACTGAAAAAAAAAACATCAACGACAAACTCCATTATAATTAATCCCTTAAATAGCATTCAATGAGTTAAAATAAAGATGGGTAAAAATAACATAGATAGCTTTGCTGAATTTATACGATGTTGGTTTGTATATTTTGTTGCCATTTTCGAGCCCCAGTAAGCTATACTATGTCACATGTCACACAAGCAAACACTGCAAACCTGCCAAGCTATGAAATCACTGTACACAGTATTGTATCACAAGATAACTTACCGCTAACTAACCCCTCCAATTACCTTACCTTTCACGACAGATGTGCACCCTATTCCTTTTGATCTGCGTGTGTATGACATCACAGCTAACTCGGCAACGTTGTCATGGTGCCCCGGCAACAGTAACTACCATCATGCTGTGTTGCTAGACATGTTAGAGGTGTGGGTGTTGCCGCCGGGATCTTTCTCCTACATGCTTACAGGTATAGTGGGCACTTTCTCCAGCCATTCACGACAAATGACGTCTGCTTTCTCATCTGCTGATGTCCTTTGGTAGCCTATTGTGCAAACAATATGGACCCAGATCAGACTGCTCCCATGGTCAGGGTAAATGATGTTTGCTGCCATCTGGAGTGTATTTAAAGTTATGCTGCAGATATGATAGGCAGACGACATTTTCAAAATAAGAATTTTTGGCAAGATAAGGTTAATGATAATGCTTTGAGATTGATTCTTGAATATTTTTGAATGATTGTGAGGGACCCCTATAATTTTGCAGTAAAATGCTGTTTGCGCTTGGTAGCATTATGGGTGAAGGGAGATAATCATGTAATTAAGCATTTATTTAAAAGCATCCTTTATCTTTTCTTTATTGGAAATGGAGTGCGTAGGAGAAAAATTAATTACCTTATTTCTCAACCAAAACATATGTTGTGCGTACTCAAAAGAACCCTCTCAATGAGACGGACCTTTTGAGCTCCCACAGCATAAGATTGAGCACCAAAACATGTTTAAACTGATGGGTAGGAAAATATTTGCAAGTTTACACTAAAAAAATTGTTTATCTAAACCTATGGTTGGCATTTCAAAATTTATGTCCAGTATAAATTTCATTCATATGTGAGTTGAGCATGATAAAAGAGACTCTTGATCTGATCTATCTTGCACCTACAGTAAAATCTGTGTAAAACGGCCACTCTCAAAATGACAGAAATCGGTTTTCAAGACCGATTATCGTTTAATGCAGGTCAAAAGTATTTCAGAATGCGCCAAGTGGAGCATTCTGCAATACTTTTGACCTTCATTAAAGGTGCATAGTCTGTAACTTTGATCTTTTAATTTTAGAAATAATGTTTCTATCTTTCAAGAACACAGTAAAAAAACAAAACTTCAGGTATACATTTTACCAATTTCGTAAATCTTAACAAATTATCAGTATCAAAACAACAGCATTTATGTTAAAAATTAACTGCCTATAATTATTGGAGGGACGCAAATAATTACCAACAAGGGAAAAACACCTGTTCTAATAAGATAATTCACTTTTCCATGCAGTTTTCAGCTATAGTGAACAGATTAATTGTGAAAACATAACTTAATGGTACTTTTACAAATGATTTAAAAAGAAAAGAAAATTTCTCGAAAAATGTTCATAGTTGCAGACTTAATTAGTCCCTTTAAGCTACCATTTGTCATTTAGACCTTTGTTTTGTCTATTTTTGAGTGGCCTTTTTACAAAGGTTTTACTGTATGTGCAGGCTGATTTGGGTCTTGATACTCTGTAAAAGCTCAAAGGGATATTTTCTTGCTTTGTGGCTAAATTATTCTTATAATTTTGTTTCTGTCTGAATAATACATAATTATCTAATTTGTATTCACTTAATAATCTATGTATTTGCTTACTAATTATGCTAGTCATTTGCTTTTGCATTAATAAAAGCTTATCTAATTTGTATTCACTTAATAATCTATGTATTTGCTTACTAATTATGCTAGTCATTTGCTTTTGCATTAATAAAAGCTTTCTGTATTGTAATTACAAAGAAAAGGAAATAAAAAGTTATTATTTTTTTCTTTCAGCAAAGCAGTCATTCACTTATAATAACTCATTTATAATCACATTTTTTTTTATTTTGAAAATCTAAAAACAACAAAATAAGTTATAATGCACCAATCAGTCCATAGCATGCAGCAGATTTGTACCATCTTTTTTCAGGAGAAAGCAAGGCTTAATTTTTAGAAATTACAAAAGAAGACCTTAAAATCAATAAAATTGAAACCTGAAAAACTCATATTTCCTGGAATCATTGCCCATATTTTCAGAAAATACCAGGCCATTTTTCAGACTTTCTACTGCAATATCTATTTTGTTCTTTAACAGTTAAATCAGGAAAAACAGATCTAACAGCTTTATTTTAGATTTTTCAAAGTGACTTAATCCCTTTTCCATGCTCAAGAATACACTTTTAGGAAAAAATGCCTTCTGACACAAGTGTATGGGTCATACAACATCTCTGTTTTAAACTAATAGATTCTAACTCAAAAGTATTCACAATGCAAATCTATTTTGAAGCACTTTCAAATGCTTAATGAATTATTTTCTGCAAAACTTCTCTACAATACATCATACATGTTCAGTAAACTTTTGGAAAGGACAATAGTAAATGTTTGACCAACAAGTTTGATTAAAATTGCTCCCCAGTTGCAATGTATACGGAAAAGCATGACCAACAATTATTTGCTCCCCAGTAGCAGACTGTTTTGCTTGATACATGTAGTAGTAGTATTTGCTAGAATGTAGCTTATATCAGTTGAATATGCATATGAATTTTACAAATTTATTCGACCTGGGACATAGAAAAAGGGACTTATAGCATTACATGTATTGCACATTTGCGCAGGCTGATCAGCCAGTATAAACTGAATTTCCCATACACTCTCAACCCAAAATTAATGTCTGATATATACCTAGTTTTGGCTGATTAATCTTGGCCCTGATTGGTGGTGCATACTCCGAGGACCATTTTCTGTGTCACTGGTGGCATGTATGCTGCTTTTGCTTCGATTTCCATTTAAATTGGTTTTCAAAGAAAATCCATAGTAAATACATATATCTGGCTCTGGCAGACCTGATCGGATCATTGTTTTGACCGGGTCATGTTAAAATTGACTTAACATTTTATAAGATTTTGAAGGACTCTGAATAAGAAGGTGTTACCCTGCATACACACATGGGTGAAAGTTTTCAGGATTATTCCTGAATTCAGGATTTTGAGGCTGACTTTCCATAGAAAGTCAGCCTCAAAATGCTGAATTCTGCAGATAATGATAGCTTTTCTGATTTAGGTTCATTTTATCTAAATGTATTTGACCATTAAACTTGGAATTTTTATATAATTTCATAATTTTATTATAATATCATATAACAGGGCTGTGGAAATACCATGCCCGACTTGTCCGACCAGGTCCCATTCATTCAGGACAAGTCGAAAATTTCTATTTACTTGTCCTTGGACAAGTACAATGTATAAAGTTAATACAATTCTGTATTTCATATTTTGATGAATTATTACGAGCTCACATCTTGCATTGAAAACAGTGTAGATCCAGATCAGCTGGCTTCTGAAGAAGCCAGCTGATCAGGATCCACACTGTTTTCAAGAGAAGCCAGCCGATCAGGATCCATACTGTTTACAGGAGTTGATATATATATATATATATATATATATATATATATATATATATATATATATATATATATATATATATATATATATATATATATATATATATATATATATATATATATATATATATATATATATATATCTGGTTTCATACTGATTTTGAAAGAATAATTTGTTTAAGCACTGAAAGGTATAAGCTAAATTTTTTTCTTTCGGACAAGTAAAATTTTCTATGGACAAGTACATTTTGGCTTTTTACTTGCCCCTGGACAAGTAGAAATTTTCACTATTTCCACACCCCTGATATAATTCATAATTTTATCCATGATAAAACAGAACTAAATGTAATCCCTTTTAGCCATGATGACAGTACTCATCACTGTTATCATTGATAACAGAGCAACTCATAATTTTATCCATGATAACACAGAACTAAATGTAATCTGTTTTAGCCATGATGATAGTACTCATCACTGTTATCATTGATAACAGAGCAACTCATAATTTTATCCATGATAATACAGAACTACATGTAATCTGTTTTAGCCATGATGACAGTACTCATCACTGAAGGCATACAGCAAGTTTTCAATTCTGAGTTTTTAATGTTCAGGATTTTAGAAATTTTGAACTTTCACTCATGTACACAGGAGCAGCAGTATGTATTCAACAGTATTGCATAGGATTGGCATTCTGAATGCATCAAATTGTATTTAGGCCACAATTTGAACCATATAGAAGAGAATTCTACTAACAAAATACTTTATTTTCCCCTAATTATTTAGAGCAAACACTGATCTTAAGAGCACTTTGATCAGGGTCTACTTTGTTTGACATTTTATCATAACATCAGGTGCCAAAATATATACTGACATCTGTAAAAATGCAATGCTTTATTTTCTATCTTAATTATTGCTTTAACCCCTTTTAGCCATGATGACAGTACTTATACTTGTTAACATTGATGACAGAGCAAATTGTCATTTATCCATGATAACACAGAACTACATGTAATCCCTTTCAGCCATGATGACAGTTCTCATCAACTTTAACATTGATAACACAGCACCTCATCATTTTAGTCATTACAGATAACACAATCCAACATGTAATCCCTTTATTTATGATAACACAGCACCTCATCATTTAAGCTATGATAACACATAACAACTTGTAATCTTTTTTAGCAATTATTAAAATTCTCATCTCTGTTAACATTGATAACAGAGCACCTCATCATTTTAGTCATGATAACACAGAACAACATGTTATCCCTTTTAGCCATGATGATAGTACTCATCACTGTTAACATTGATAACACAGCAACTCATCATGTAATCCATGATAACATAACTACCTGTAATCCCTTTTAGCCATGATGACAGTACTCATCACTGTTATCATTGATAACAGAGCAACTCATCATTTTATCCATGATAACACAGAACTACATGTAATCCCTTTTAGCCATGATGATAGTACTCATCACTGTTATCATTGATAACATAGCACCTCATCATTTTATCGATGATAACAGAACTACATGTTATCCCTTTTAGCCATGATGACAGTACTCAATACTGTTAACATTGATAACATAGCACCTCATCATTTTAACCATTGCAGATAACACAGAACTAAATGTAATCCCTTTTAGCCATGATGACAGTACTCATCACTGTTATCATTGATAACAGAGCAACTCATCATTTTATCCATGATAACACAGAACTACATGTAATCCCTTTTAGCCATGATGATAGTACTCATCACTGTTATCATTGATAACATAGCACCTCATCATTTTATCCATGATAACAGAACTACATGTTATCCCTTTTAGCCATGATGACAGTACTCATCACTGTTAACATTGATAACATAGCACCTCATCATTTTAACCATTGCAGATAACACAGAACTAAATGTAATCCCTTTTAGCCATGATGACAGTACACATCACTGTTAACATTGATAACATAGCACCTCATAATTTTATCCATGATAATACAGAACTACATGTAATCTGTTTTAGCCATGATGACAGTACTCATTATTATGTTAACATTGATAACAGAGCAACTCATCATTCTATCCATGATAACACAGAACTGCATGTAATCTCTTTTAGCCATGATGATAGTACTCAATACGTGAATAACATAGGTGCTGATCAGTCATATGATGAAAGAGGTAGTTGAATATTTTGTGATCATTTCACACCTTTGTTCTGTCTTCAGGTTTAGTTCCATCCACATCACACAAAGTGACAATCCAAGTGAGAAAGTTGACGGGTAAAGCGGATGAGAATGTTAAAGCTGAACAGTTGTCAGCAACAACAGAGTTTATGACCGCTGCAGGAGGTAAAGTAGATACTCTAAAATATGGAATCCTCAAAGGCACCAAAGTATTAAAATGAGTATTTATGACATCAGAAACAAATGGGGGGATTCAACCCAATGTGAGAATGTCATACTTGACATTGCTTTCTTTTTAGGGTTTCATTTGACTTATTATGAAATTAAATGTAATTTTCACCCAAAACTAGTCATCAGCTAAACTCCATGGGAGCTCAGTGGCAGAGTGCTTGACTCGAGACCGAGAGGCTGCCGGTTTGAGCCTAACCGGGGTCACTGCGTTGTGTCTTAGTACTGGTTCAACCCAGGAAGGCGCGTCCCTTTATAACTGAAAGATTGTTGATGGGACATAAAGAATCAAACAAACAATCAAAATCAGCTAAACTCAGTGATGGCTTCTATATCTAACTTGTAATTAATGCTAACCTGTCTCGATCAGTCAGGAGTGGCCTTCTAGACTTCAATGATGCTTGGTCCCATGCCCTGACTACTCATCATGACGGATCCTTACATGGATCCTTCATCTACCTTTTAAACCATAAAGCGCCACCTATAATTTGCAGCAGACGACAATTTCAAATTTTGCTGCTTTTTCAAAAATAACAAATAAGGCATGATATTTCATGAGAATTGTCTGCTGGCAGACAATTCTCATGAAATATTATGTCATTATTGACTTATGTTGAGGTAGACATGGAGTGTTATTGAACAGTAAACGTCATATTGACCGACGCGGAGCAGAGGTCAATATGATTAAGTTTACTGTTCGATAACACTCCATGTCTACCGAAACATAAGTCAACAATTGTTTTATTATATAATAAATGTATGTTATGCATTTCCTGCCATTTTTATACCCCGCCACTAAAGTGTGGCGAGGTATTATGTTATACCCTTCGGTGTCTGTCCGTCTGTCCGTCCGTCCGTCCGTCCGTCCGTGCTCACCATTTCCGATCGATAACTTGAGTATTTATTCACGGAATTTTTTCAAATTTTGCATACATATTGTTATCGGCGATGAGTGGTATGGGATTGTTAATGGGCAAAATCCGTCCATTTTTAACGGAGTTACTGCCCTTTTTCGTATTGGAAAAATGGTTTCTGGCCTGTTATTCCTTTACTATTCATGATATCTGAATGAAACTTCACAGATATGTTGCACATCAAAGGTTACATATTGTGACTAAGGACTGTCACTCTGACCTTCCAAGTTTGTGAGTTATCCGCCCTTGATAGGTCTGAAAAAAGGTTTTTGACCTATTGTTCCTTTACTATGTGGAATATCTGAATATAACTTCACAGATATGTTTCACATCAAAGGTAACATATCGTGACTAAGAACCGTCACTCTTACCTTTCCCGTTTGTGAGTTATCCGCTCTTGATTGAATTAAAAAATGTTTTTTACCCGTAGTTCCTTTACTATGTGGAATATTTAAATGAAACTTTACAGATATGTTTCACATCAAAGGTTACATACTGTGACAAAGAACCATCACTCTAACCTTTCCAGTTCATGAGTTATCTGCCCTTGATTGATCTGAAAAATGGTTTTTGACCTGTAGTTCATTTACTATATGGAATATCTGAATGAAACTTCACAGATATGTTGATCATCAAAGGTTACATATTGTGACTAAGGATCTTCACTCTTACCTTTCCAGTTCATGAGTTATCTACCCTTGATTGATCTGAAAAATGGTTTTTGACCTGTAGTTCATTTACTATATGGAATATCTGAATGAAACTTCACAGATATGTTGAACATCAAAGGTTACATATTTTTAGTAAGGACCGTCACCCTTACCTTTCCAGTTCATGAGTTATCCGCCCTTGATTGATCTGAAAAATGGTTTTTGACCTGTAGTTCATTTACTATATGGAGTATCTGAATGAAACATCACAGATATGTTGACCATCAAAGGTTACATATTGTGACTAAGGACGTCACATCACTGTCTATCTCAGTTCTGTTGCTATTTAGGCATTATATATCTCACAAAATAACTTTTGGTGCCCCCAGCAGTGGCGGGGTATTACGCAGTGCTTGCGGTGCTTTTATTGACCATAAAACGTTGACGTTACAGATGGATCATGCGAAATTACTTGATGTTCTGACGTCACCTCCCGTAAGCCGGTCAATATTACCTTGTGCCGTGTACTTTGCAACTTCAGGTCCAGCAAAACCATGCGATATGTATTTTATTGACTCGAGTGGATATGCATCTAGGCCAATCAGAAGATGTTTATTTATAGATTATATAATGATATACCTTATTTTTCTTCGAAAATTGAGAAAGGTCGTAAAATTTGTCATCTGCTGCAGTCATGATTGGCGCTTTAAGGGTTAACATGACTGATCCTGATATGGCATCACACTGACTATATAACTGCTATCTGATAAGGTACTGGAAGTCTCACTACCAGACTTGTGACACTGGTTCACCTCTGGGCCCTCCACCTGCCTGGTATATGTAGATTTGAGCCGCCACATGTGAATTCCAACAATGTGGCATTTTGACAAGTGTAGACTCAGAAGAAACTGTGCAGCCTCCCTTTAAGCTTAGAAACTCCAAATGATGTTCAGTCAGTAGCTTAACACTCATAGAATATTCAAGCGACTAGCAAAGGCTCTGATTAGACTGCGCGTATGCACAGGCTGATCTGAGGCTTTGCTGGTTGCACATACCACATTGTTGGAAATCACATGTCATGGCTCATTTAACCACTCACTGCTTGCTAGTCAGATTATATCTCAGATTGTTGGCTTCAGTTTAAAGTTATCAGACTAGCTGAGACTTTGGTGGCTTTTGGGTTGCTCATGATTAATATCATGGTTAAAATACTGAGTTACATAGTACGAGGCTAGTCTAAGGATTTTGCAGCTAGGTTTTTTTTTTTTGGCTTTTAATGATTGGAATGTAGATATTTTATTTGGAATAAATAAAAAAAATCTTGACTCAACTCTAAGCTTGTTTTAAACCTCATATAAACAAACATTCGATATCAATAGTTAAAATACTGATGGTAAAAAAAAATAGAAAATCCTTTTTCACCCCAAAACATGGCAACTTTCAATATGTATCAATCTGCACTTTTTTATAAAGCAAAGAAATGCTGCCAACTACACAAGCCTTAGTCAATGAAATGTAATGTTCTATACGGTATGGGAGGGCAGTGGCTCAGTGGTAGAGTGCTTGACTCCAAACCACAGGTTCGATCCTCACCGGCATCACTGCGTTGTGGTCCTTGAGCAAGACACATTGATCCTAGCATAGTACTGGTTCAACCCAGGTAGACCCGTCCATGTTTAACTGAAAGATTGTTGATGGGACGCAAAAAATCAAATCAAACTATATGGTAAATACATTTGCTTTTTCATAGAAAATCTAAAATTGTTGACATGTTGTTTTTCATGTGCAGTAAAACCTGTGTAAAACGGCCACTCAAAAATATACAAAACAAAGGTCTTAATGACAAATGGTAGCTAAATGAAGGTGGCAAGTATTGCAGAATGCTCCCCTTGGAGCATTCTGCAATACATTTGACCTGCATTAAGCGATAATCGGTCTTAAAAATCATGTTTTGATCTTTTTGAGAGTGGCCATTTTACACAGGTTTTACTATAGTAATAGTAAGTGAGTATGATCAGGAAATACCACAATCACAAACCGCAGACAACCCAGTGGCACCGCGAGGAAGAGCCGCTCAACCATCACGAGACACCAGGAAGACAAATTAAGCAAAGCAACCAGCTCTCTCTTCCCCATCAAGATAATTGCAATACTAGAATGGACATTAAGTAACGTACAACAAAACATAGAACAATTACAGACTCCCACAATGCTGTGTATAACGGTCCCTTAAAAATAGACAAAACAAAAGTCTTAATGACAAATTGTAGCTTAATGAAGGTCGCAAGTTTTGCAGAATGCTCCCCTTGGAGCATTCTGCAATACTTTTGACCTGCATTAAGCGATAATCAGTCTTGAAAATCATTTTTTGATCTTTTTGAGAGTGGCCGCTTAAGACAGGTTTTACTGTATGTAGATTTAACCACTCATTGCCTGCTAGTCAGATTATGTCTCAGATTGTTGGCTTCAGTTTAAAGGTATCAAACTAGCTGCCTTGGAGCATTCTACAATACTTTTGACCTGCATTAAGCAATAATCGTTCTTGAAAACCATTTTTTGATCTTTTTGAGAGTGGCCATTTAACACAGGTTTTACTCTTACAGTAGTAAAACTGATAACTCTTTACCTGCAGGTATTCCTGAGCCTCCAATCAATGTACAGGTCGAGTCTGGTCCCCAGGAAGGTACCCTGCTCCTCACCTGGCTCCCCGTCACTATTGACACATCAGGATTTTCTAATGGTGCTCTTGTAACTGGATATATGGTGTATGCTGATGGACGACTTGCCAAAGAGACGAAAGGACCAACAAGTAAGTAGGATAATGGGGCTGTCATACAGTATACTCAAACTCCATATTCTCACAGCATTCTTAAATCACGGTAAACCATTATTCCAGTATAAATGAATCACACCACCATCTATCAGCATTTTACATATGCAAATAAGTGAACTGAAGGCTACAAACCACTCACAGAATAGAAACTTCAAAATTGTTAAAGTTGTGAATGAAAAATATTTTTTTATCACTTTAACAATGCAAATGTCATCTGCCTTCCTACCCATGTCATATAAATTTCATATTTCTCGAAATATTTTATAGTTAATCCTAGCAGCTTTGACAGCTCAAAGTGAGTTACATATTGATTTTCATGAATTTGAAGAAAAAAATATATGACCAGGTCAGGAACTTTCTGCAAGCCAAAAACAAACTAGTTACCGTGAGAATATGAAGTCCCCATTCAATATGGCTGCTGTGTGGAGGTCGTGTTTACATTGGAAGCCAGATAGAAATTCTAGGTTATAAGTGTCAATAGATGATATGTATTGAAGAACTGGATTATAAGCTAACAAATTTTATTATTGATTTGATTGTATCTTCAGTAAGCATATAAATATTGATCACTGATCTATTAGTACCGTGACAATATGGTGGACCAGGCTATGTTCCCCACCTTGACCCAGCTTCCCACTAACATATAGTGTGTTTTTATTAAATGCGTTAACTTTTAAAGGATTTGCTGGGTCGAGGTGCCAGGGGAACACACTTTTATCTGAAAAAAAATGAAAAATCCCCATTTGTCTATTTACAATTGGAAGTATTAATGTCGTTTTGCACGTTAAAATAATTCGTAGGCATACTGATCAGACAGATAGAATCAGATATTGTTAGATAAATTTATTTCATCAATTACCACTCATATTAGCTGTATTGTTGCGCTTTGACCTGATAAACATTGCCTATCTCACTGCACGTCTTTACAAAGTCAGCATTATGTTCCACTTTTTGAACTAAGTCCTCAATGACCTTGAATCAACATGAAAAACGACAATTACATCATAAACGGTAGTTTGAAGAGTGAACCAACTTGTAAACTGGTAAATTGAATACCAGGTTTGTGTCATTTGATATCAAATTTACCAGGCAAGGCTTCGAGAATGCTTGTTGAATCAAGACATTCACCTAGTATTCTCTATTTACTTCTTTGATGGTAAATCACAGTTATGGGACTAATGAAAAACTAACTTTTTAGCCATTCAACTTATATATTCTCAAAATACAATTTTTAGAGTAGTATGTTAAGCCGTATTTATCCCCTTATTGCCCTTGGTTTGAACATCATTAATTATGTTTTTGAATAATTTACATGTCCATCATAGTCATGAAAATTATTGCCGAAATCACAGTTTTAAAATTTGACTTTTTCACCAATGACTTTTAGGGAGATTTCACGCCTTAACAGGACATCTCCTTAGTTTTTTAAAAAATTCTTTCAGGAACACTACAATTTTGTCAAATTGTTTGGTTCTGTCGGCCCTGAATTGTCCTGAATTGGGACCAAACTGTTTGCAAAGATCATCAGCAGAGGACAAAAGGTGCCACTAGAAAAGAGAGAATTAACTATCCATGAGGCCCCCAGATAAGAGTGTGTAACAGAAAATTATTTTTCTTACTTCTCAACGAAAACATATGTTGTTGGTACTCAAAAGAACCGTCTCGATGAGACGGTTCTTTTGAGCATCCAAAACACATGTTTTAACTGATGGATAAGAAAATAATCGCAATGTTATGCTAAACAATTTGCTTTACTGGCCCTTTATGCTACCCCTTTTATTTTCCTTCCAGATGACCATGCTGTTCTTACATCCGATGACTTCCAAGGCTTTATACCAAAACAACTCACTTTGAGGACTGTCACTAAGGACGGGAAAGAGTCGACAGATTCCGAGGTTGTGAAACTTCCGCAGAATCTCATCAGAGAAATCACTGCGGGTGCAGCTAAAAATATTGCCACAGATGCCTCCAAGAAAGCTGGACTGAGGGTAGGTGTAGTATATATGTAGGTTTAGATAAAAAAAGGTGAGTGTAAAATAGTGAATACTTTCTAATCTGTCCGTTTTAACATTTGTTTTGGGGTGCTCAAAATCTCATTGAGATGATTCTTTTGAGAACCCATAACATATGTTTTGGCTGAGAAATAAAATATTTTTTTAATTACACTGTCTTATCTAAAGGCCTGATGTTTAGCAAGAAAATAAAAGCTTGACTGATGCAATATCAACCATTAGTTCTAATAAAAAATGCAACATGCCTTTTCATTGGTTGGAATCAAATGTAACATGCCTTTTCATTGGTTGGAAACAAATAAAGATTAGGTTACTGTTTTTCTAAATTATCAAAAGTTATGACTATCATGTGATAGAGACCAGTCACAGTCACTTCTGCTACAGAAAAAAATCATGTTAAGTTGAATCAATTTTCAATTGCCAGTAGCCAGATTTTAGATTCATCCTCAGTTTTTTTCTTCCTCCACTAAAGAGGAGGCGTTTTGTTTTTGGCCCCAATCAGTGTTGATTTCATGATGACTATGTAGTAGCTCTCAAGTTTGCATAGGGGAATGATGAAGGGTTTTGGTGGCATTGACCGATTTTTCAAGCTCACTGTTTTTAATGTTCCCGCCATATTCAAAAGGGGGGAGGCATATAGCATCACCATTGTCCATACATCCCATCCCGGCTTGGACATCCCTAGTCCGACTTTTCTCTGACGATTTAGTGGCTTTTCTTTATTTTGATTTTTGCCACTAGTGGCAAATATCAAAATACGGAAAAGCCACTTAAACACCAGAGAAGGCTCGGATTAGGACATCCCGTCCTTACAGAGACTTGTTCTATCATATATTGGCCGCCGATGGGGGCATCTATGTCACAATGACACATTTCTAGTTTTAAAACAAAGATATTTATGGCAGTAGCAGATTTTTTTCAGAAAAACAGAGGACAGGGGAAAATGCTAAACATTAAGCTTTGCATTATTACTGAATAAATAAGCGCAATCATGCTGCAGATGTAAAAAAAAATCCTGGCCCCAATCCTCCACCATAAAATCAGCTGATTGCTACCTTATAGCTGACAGCAGTGTCAGTCAGATGGTGGCTAATAATATATTTTCTTTTTGTTTCTTTGCATTGATGCTTTGCGTCCCAGCCAACAATTTTCAGTCCTGTTGGGACGATTCCTGTCTTCCTGGGTTGAACCAGTACTAAGCAGCAGATAACATGTCTTGCTCAAGGACACAACACAGTGACTCTGGAGAGTCTCAAACTAGCAACCATGTGATCCCCAGTCAAACGCTCTACCAATTGAGCCACTGCTCTCTGCATAATATATTTTACTATCCAAATTCAGGATTTGAGCCGTGACATGTGATTTCCAACAATGTGGTATTTTGACAAGTGTAGACTCAGACGAGCCTGTGCAGCCTCTTTGTAAGCTTAGAATCACCAAATAATGTTCAGTCAGTGGCTTAACACTCATAGAATATTCAACCGACCAGCAAAGGCTCTGATCAGACTGGGTATATGCGCAGTCTGATCTGAGGCTTTGCTGGTCGCACATACCACATTGTTGGAACTCTCATGCCGCGGCTCATTTTTGTTTGCAGTTTTTAGTAATTAAATAGCTCATCTTTTTTATGTTGTATTCTACAGAAATCTCCACTGCATGGTGTAGATCCTGATGAGGATATAGAATCTGCCTTCAGAGAAGTTCCCTCCCATCAGGTAATTATCATGTGACTGTCATGTGATCTGTGCACATGACACATGTAGTGAGGCCAGAATTTTTTGATTAGTTGATTTACGAACCCTCCTACTGTAATTTTCCAGAAAGAAGAAAAAAAAGAATGAATTTCTAAAAAAAAAAAAAACATTTCATCCGCCGACTCTAAATCCCGGGCTCTAAATATTATTTTTGTTGAAAAAAAATAATATATTTTTGAGGTTCTGTTTTTTTTTATTTTTTAGAAAAAATATGAAATATTTAAAGA
The DNA here is from genome assembly GCA_964019695.1 of Loripinus fragilis. Classification (NCBI taxonomy): domain Eukaryota; kingdom Metazoa; phylum Mollusca; class Bivalvia; order Lucinida; family Lucinidae; genus Loripinus; species Loripinus fragilis. Next base: position 1,218,434 of record OZ026525.1, read on the forward strand.
TTTAATACAGACTGTTGGTGTTTACCTTACTAGTTTTACTGTTTTTTTTATGGAGATATTAAAAAAAAAATCTGAAAAAAAGCTCTGAAAATGACCTGACTGTTTTTTTTTCAGATTTTTTTAACTGAAATTTTTTTCAGATTAACTGGTCATTTTCAGAGGTTTTTTTTTTTTTTTTTTTTTCGTCCCCTCGACCCTAAATCTGAAAATTTTTACCCTTAAATTAACTAATAAAAAAATTCTGGCCTGAGCCTGTGTTGATTTTCTGATATAGTGCTACTAACCTAGCTGTAAAGTATGTTGTTGTGAATCCATTTGCCTGTAAAGTGTCAAAGATATTGGCAAAAAAACATTATAAACTTTGTTAACCCTTACAGCATTACCTGCAATTTGCAGCAGACGACAGTTTGGAATTCTGCCACTAATTTCAAACTGAGTTACTTCTATTTTAAAAGTGAGTAATGGTGCAAAGATCAGGAATCGATACAATCAAGTACCACACCTGACCCAGGATACCAATGGGAAAGTGACAAACTCACAGAAGACACCACAAACGAGAGCCAAGAGGTCAGCCCTTTCCCAGCAGGTGACCACAAAGCACATATAAACAGACGCGCACAAAACATTGCAAACACAAGACAGCACAAAGACATAAAAGATCCACAAAAGAAGTACCGCCTTGGAATGGTCAGTAAAATATTTTACTGGAGGGCTTAAACCGGTTTAACGGCGCCAACCTCACCCTTAATTCAGATGTGGATCAAGACACATAGATATTTTAAACCCAGAAATCATTATTCTTGCACACCGGATAAGGATATCTGAGATTTTAACCTGGGATAGAAAATCTTACCTTACCCATGCTATCTTACCCAGGAGGTCAAGTAACGTCATCATGTGAAATTGCATCTTAACATATTCAGAGACTTCTGGAAGCTTATTTCAAAATAAATAAATAAATGAAAATAGTGTTGAGCAAGAAAAAGAATCCATTATTCGTGTGAGGTTAGGATAGAAAAATCCATCCCTTGGGGTTATTGTTTGTCATCACTCAGCAAGCCTCCTGATGCCAAACAGCGATCCTCGGAACGGTTTTTTATATCCCACTCTCACACTAATGATGGATTATATTATTTGTAGATAATCAGTCTTTGCCCTAACAATTCATAAAAGAGTCTTGAAATGTTCTGCTGCTATCCTGATTGGTGCTTTAAGGGTTAACCTTGATGCAATCAGTCCTGCAGCCAATGTTTTTGATAGGAGAGTTTTGGTTTGAGCTGGGACTTGGGAGTTTAAAACTAAACTGGTGGACTTTATGACAAACACTAACACTTGTCAGTATTGTAAATATGAGTTATATGAGCATCAGATAGGAGGATATATGTCTTTTTATTATACGGCTGCCAAACATGTTATCTGGTACTCAAAAGAACTGCCTGCCTGAGACTTTTTTGAACACAAGAAAAATAATTCATGTTTGTGAAAAAAAGGTAAAGTGTTGAATCAGATATCAGTACTTATAGCATATGCAGTACTTTAGTTAAGATTGCTGAACATATAGTTCAGTATAGTTCAGTATAGAAATGTTGTGTTAAAATTAGCTCTGCAGTTTTTGTGCAATTAAATATAAAATAATTAATAGTCACCAAAATAAATTTAACCATGATGAAGATTGATTCATAGAGATTCTGGATTTGGAATTTATTTTGATAAAAAATATGAGAATTTAGTGTTATTAGTAAAAACAAAATGGAAATATAGGAAAAATACAGAAATTTACAGTTAGAATACTCAGCCAAGTGAACATATTGTGTAACTGAGCTCCTTACCTGGACAAAAATCTACCTGGATTACCTGTATTAATTTTGTGCCACACTTACACTACATAAAAGATAAACAGATAAACAGAAAGATAAAAATGAGTGACAAAGTAAAACAAGGCAAGGACAATGATAAAAAGAAACCTGGAATTTCCTCTAGTCACACAACACCAGCCAAAGCTAAGAGAACTTTTAGTGAAGTGTCTAACTCCAGTGCGGAGGAGATTACGCTGTTAAGTCATCATATGGAAGACTTGACTCAAGAACTTAAGACAATTGGACAAAATGTTAATGAACTAAGAGACAAGTCACAAGATATGATGACAAAGGCTGACATGAAATCATTTATAACAGCAACTGTAGAAGATATAATGGCTGAGATAAATAAGAATATAGAATTGACAATAGACATCAAAGTTAAAGAAAGGACAAAAAAATTTAGAGAAGAACTGGACATGTTACGTGAGGAAAATGACCATCTTAAAATCAAAATCTCGGATATACAAAAAAACAGAGATACAGTGCAAAAAACAGCCAACATGGCACTAGAGAAGGCGAATCAGAATGAACAATATTCTAGAAAAAACAACCTTAAGATAATGGACATACGGGAAGAGGCAGGCGAGGATGAAAGTTCATTGTTGACCAAGGTATCAGACCTGCTGTCACATCAAGATGTCACACTAACCCCACAAGAGGTGGTAGCCATCCACCGTATACCAGGAAAGCCTGGAAGTCCCAAGCCTGTGCTGATTAAAGTCACAAACACTTCCACAAAGACAAAAATCATGAAAAAAAGACGAGCAATGAAATCAGCCGGCCACCGCTTAGTGGATGATGTCACAAAACTGAACTCTGTTTTAATACATAGACTCTTGGAACATTCCTCAATTGAACAAGCATGGTATTACAATGGTGCAGTGTATGGAAAAACATTAACTGGAAGAAAACTCAAATTTGACATACATGATGACATTGGTAGTGTCATTAAAAACACAAAAAATTACAGATAAACTGCAAAAATATCCACCATCGGCACTATTGCCTGCTGATCTATCTCGATAGCTACTACTGCAAGCAATATGGACACAGATCAGACTGCTCCACTTGGATCAGTCTGATCAGGGTTCATACATGTTTTGGGGGATTATTCTGAAATCGGTCTGAAATGAAACAATTATCTATAGTATAGTGGAGGACTTTGGCAGGTGATGAAGGATAGTTCACTTTCTCATACTGTTATACCATTCATGAGTTTGTTTTTGTTCTTTTGTTTTTCTCCTTTCCTCTGCGATGTTGCATATGGAATTATGTGGAACATATTCTATCTCAGAGGATTATGTATGGATTTATGATTAAGATATCATTTGGGTATGTTATTTTCAATGTCTTCTTTCTCTAATCATTAAACTTAAAATCTAGCGGATAACAGAGTATATATAGCATTCAAAAAATACTCTCTCAAAAAGCCCAAAGCATCATTATGATTACAGGGCTCCAGATCAGCTCTCATTCTAACTCTCCTGGGCTTCTTTGTCTTTTTTTATGACCTGGATACAATTTCATTAAGTGGAGGAAAAACAGCCTAGATCCAGATCAGCTGGCTTCACTAAAAGCCAGCTGAACTGGATTTGAGCCATTTTTCAAGAGAAGGTTGTGAAATTTTGAAAAGGCTATGCTGACAGTATGCCTTTTTGGATCAAATACGGTAATTCATAACTGTTAGCATATATTCAACTTCCAGTTTCTAGTAGAGTGGTACTGTTGTTTGTTGTGGATAGAACATCATCATGTGGAAGAAAAACAGTCTGGACCCATACCAGCTGACTTCATTAGAAGCCAACTGATCTGGATCTGACACTGTTCTTCAACATTGAAAGAATACCTTTGGGTTGAATACGGTAATCTTAAAGTGTTTAGCTGATACTTAGCGCTTAAGGCGCTAATCACAAAACAGTCTGGACCCATACCAGCTGACTTCATTAGAAGCCAACTGATCTGGATCTGACACTGTTCTTCAACATTGAAAGAATACCTTTGGGTTGAATACGGTAGTCTTAAAGTGTTTAGCTGATACTTAGCGCTTAAGGCGCTAATCACAAAACAGTCTGGACCCATACCAGCTGACTTCATTAGAAGTCAACTGATCTGGATCTGACATTGTTCTTCAACGTTGAAAGAATACCTTTGGGTTGAATACGGTAATCTTAAAGTGTTAAGCTGATACTTAGCCCTTAAGGCGCTAATCACAAAACAGTCTGGACCCATACCAACTGACTTCATTAGAAGTCAACTTATCTGGATCTGACATTGTTCTTCAACGTTGAAATACCTTGGGTTGAATACGGTAATCTTAAAGTGTTTAGCTGATACTTAGCCCTTAAGGCGCTAATCACAAAACAGTCTGGACCCATACCAGCTGACTTCATTAGAAGTCAACTGATCTGGATCTGACATTGTTCTTCAACGTTGAAAGAATACCTTTGGGTTGAATAGGGTAATCTTAAATTGTTTAGCTGACACTTAGCCCTTAAGGCGCTAATCACAAAACAGTCTGGACCCATACGGGCTGACTTCATTAGAAGTCAACTGATCTGGATCAGATATTGTTCTTCAACATTGAAAGAATACCTTTGGGTTGAATACGGTAATCTTAAATTGTTTAGCTGATACTTAGCCCTTAGGGCGCTAATCACAAAACAGTCTGGACCCATACCAGCTGACTTCATTAGAAGTCAACTGATCTGGATCTGACATTGTTCTTCAACATTGAAAGAATACCTTTGGGTTGAATATGGTAATCTTAAATTGTTAAGCTGATACTTAGCCCTTAAGGCGCCAACCACAGCAAAAATTGTCTGCTTTTCTCATCTGCTGAAATGTTTGGGAAGCCTCTATGGCAAACAGTGTGGACCCGGATCGAGCTGCTCCTATAGGGGCAGTCTGTTCTGCGTACACACTGTTTTGCATCTATAATTAATTAAATAAATTTATATATATAGGTGAAACATAGCCTTGTGTGCATATACAGTATATAAACATAGATATATTGTACTTTACTGGCCTTTTTTGCACTCGGAGTGGCAGGGACCAAATGATCCTAACTTCTCCGAGTGAGGAGAGACCTGAAACATTACTACTGTCCTGTTACTTTATAACTTCTTATTCAAGTTACTTACACCAAAAACCCAGTTTTGGAATGTGGATTTTGTTTAATTGCTCTGTACATGTATTTTTCTATTCAACCTCTGAGCCTCCTGGGACCATGCTTGTATTTCGTTTCGACAAGATGGAATCTAGGGAGGTGTACTGAGGCAAGATGCACACTAAGAGCTCGCGCTCATGGACCTCTTGTTTTGAGAAAATAAGAGATACCATCCTTGCGCAACTGCCCAATTATAACTCTTTCAGGGAATTTGCTAAAACTGAGGCGGGCCCAATATTGGCTCTTTTCCAATCAAAAATGAGTAAAAGCTTCTCCAATTGGTGTATACAATTCCCAATTTCATGGTTCTACAGTTTGGAGTATTGGAGTGAAAGGTTTTCTTTGGGGGGGGGGGGGGGATTAATTCCTGCCGTGAAGGCAATAAAATAAGTAGATTGATGTAAAACCAAGCTATGCTAAACATTTAAATATACTGTGCGCATTACTGGTGCATGGCTTCATGAATCTAGAGGCACAATGGAAGACAGAATAGACACTGATTAGCCGACTCCTTAGAAGTCAGCTGATTGGGGTCTCCACTGTCTCCTATACAGAATTTATTCATTTCTATCTATATAGAGAGTAAAATTTTAGTTATGAAGTATTATTAGACCCGTGGCATGTGATTTCCAACAATGTGGCATTTTGACATGTGTAGACTCAGACGAGCCTGTGCAACTGCCTTTTAGGCTTATACACTCAAAATGCTGTTTGGTCGGTAGCTAAATGTTCATAGAATATTCAAACGACTAGCAAAGGCTCTGATCAGACTGCGCATATGTGCAGGCTGATCTGAGGCTCTGCTCGTCGCACATGCCACATGTCGAGACCTCATGTCGCGGCTTATTTCTATTTTGATTCACAATGTAAAGACTTCATGACCAGGATCATTCTGAGTGGACTCTGAACCAGGTAGTCCCTCTCATCTCGAAGCCATTTTTTTTTAGCTGCAATGTACCAATTTAACTCTGGTTCTATACTTAAAATACTGTACTTGACCTAATAAGATGGCAGGTTTATATATCTACACAGTGGGTGGTTTTTGAGCTGTAAAAGATATAATTTTACTTAAGAACCAGTGATGTATTTCCTTGTTGATTTAATTAGACTTGTCCTGACTATGAGAAACTGTGTGCATCATGGACACTTGCTTCATTGGAGGCAGCTGATCAGGATCTACTCAGTTTCTCGAGGGTGGAAGTAAAGTTTTAGGAAAATGATGTACACAGTGCTCTTACTGGCTCAAGTACAGTAGCTTTTTTCGGTACAAGCTAGCAAATACATTTCTATCATTATGAAACATTTAAAGAACGTATATATATATATTACTTATATATATACCATCTGATTATAGTGAGTAAAATAATGTTAAGTTGTGCAAAAACTGCAAAACATTTCTGAACTTTTTGTAAAAATGATTTTCACCTGTTGTAAAATTTTTGACCCGGCAACACTTTATGCTGACACATACTATACAAAATGCAGAACATCATGTAAATGGCTGACTTAAAAATATTTTCATACAACACACAAGGACTTGGGGGAATAAATAAGAGAACTGATATTTTTGAGTTTTTAAAAGCAAAACGGATGGACATCTATTGTTTACAGGATACACACTTCACTAAAAATGACGAATTTTTTATTAGAAATCAGTGGGGGAGTGACTGTATTTTCAGTAGTTATAAGTCCAATGCAAGAGGAGTAGCTATTCTTTTTGGGAAAAATATAGACTATAAAATACACAAACAGATCTCAGATGAGACTGGAAATTATATTATTTTAGATATAACAGTAAATAACCAAAGGTTTACCTTAGTGACCTTATATGGACCAAACTCAGATAATACAGCCTTTTATGAAAATATATTTACACACATAGATGAAATTGGCAATTCAGATTTTACAATATGTGGAGATTATAATTTGGTTCTTGACCCCAATATGGATAGTTATAATTACAAACATGTTAATAACCCAAAAGCACGTGACAAACTTTTAGGCAAAATATATGAAAAAAACATTGTAGATCCCTTTAGAGAAACATTTCCTTTAAAAAAATGCTATACATGGCGGAAAAGAAACCCTCTAAAACAAGCTAGGCTTGATTATTTTTTAGTGTCAGAAACAACAATGCAATATGTAAAACAAACAAAAATTGAGTCCAGCTATAGGTCGGATCATTCTCCTATTGTTTTAGAACTACAATTCACAAATTTTAACCAAGGAAAAGGTTACTGGAAACATAATAATTCCTTACTTTCAGATAAAGACTACTTAAAAATAATAAATAAAAGAATATCCGAAATAAAAGCACAATATGCACTCCCAGTTTATAATTTTGATGATATCAACAATATTCCTGCTAAAGATATACAGTTTACTATCAACGACCAACTGTTTTTAGATGTGCTGCTAATGGAACTTCGAGGAACTGCAATCTCATACTCAAGTCATAAAAATAAATTAAAAAATATACGGGAACAGGAATTATTATCTAACATAAAAAAAATAGAGCAAAATCTAAATGAAAATAAAATTGAAGAATTAGAAAATTACAAAACAGAACTATACTCTATTCGACAAGAAAACCTTAAAGGTAGCATGATCAGATCTAAGGCTAAAGATATAGACCAAGGAGAAAAACCAACCAAATATTTTTGCAATCTTGAAAAACATAACTATATATCAAAAACAATGACCCAATTACAAAAGGATGATGGAACTGTAATATCAGAACAGCAAGAAATATTAAAAGAAGCTGAAAACTTTTATAAAACTCTGTATCAAAGTCAAGATAGTGATCTAGAGGACATAGATCTTGAAGAATATGTCAAAGTTAATGATATGAAAACACTATCTGATGATCAAGCAAATAATCTAGAAGGACTTTTGACATATGAAGAAATCTCAAAAACTTTATACAACATGAAAAATGAAAAAAGTCCAGGCATAAGTGGCTTTGCAGCAGAATTTTTCAAAGTCTTCTGGAAAGACATAGGCCAGTTTGTACTGAGGTCACTAAACTATGGTTACATGAAAGGGGAACTGTCAGTTTCACAAAAACAAGGGGTGATTACCTGTATCCCAAAAGAAAATAAGCCCAAACTATACCTAAAAAATTGGCGACCCATTACCCTCTTAGACACAGTTTATAAAATTGCATCAGGTTCTATCGCAAACAGAATAAAACCAAATCTAGACAGTCTCATAGATAAAGACCAAACAGGATTTATTCAGGGCAGATATATGGGTGAAAATACGCGCCTTTTATATGACTTAATAAACCATACCGAACAAAAAGAAATTCCTGGACTTCTACTTTTGATAGACTTTGAAAAAGCCTTTGATTCACTGTCATGGTCTTTTATACGCAAAGCTTTAAAATTCTTAAATTTTGGTGAATCATTTAGAAGATGGATAGATGTTTTTTATAAAGGTATCTCATCTGCAGTAATACAATGTGGACACTTATCATCCTGGTTTCAAATAGGGCGTGGCTGTCGACAAGGGGATCCTCTGTCACCTTACATTTTCATAATTTGTGCCGAATTTTTATCAACAAAACTACGAAAAAATAAAAATATAAAAGGAATTAAAATTGAACTCAAAGAATTCAAAATATCTCAGTTTGCAGATGATACAACCGTTATTTTAGATGGGTCAGATGACTCCCTGAATCATACCCTTGAAGAATTAGAAAAATTCTCAAAAATATCAGGGCTGAAAATAAATTATGATAAAACACAAATTGTATGGATAGGCTCCAAGAAATACAGTTCAGACACTATAAAAACTAAATGGAATTGTCATGGGGGAAAGACACTTTCAAATTATTAGGCATAAATTTTAACACAGATCTTGACAAGATGGCTAAAGGAAATTACACAGAGAAAATCAAGCTTTTAGAAAAAACAGCAACTCAATGGCAGCGCCGAATGCTATCACCCCTGGGAAAGGTGACAGTTATAAAAACAATGCTTATTCCAACGTTAAATCATCTTTTTATTACACTTCCAAACCCTAGTGAATCAATAGTTAATGAAATAAATAATATTCTATTTACTTTCCTGTGGAATAAGAAAACCAAACTTAAAACCTCAATCTGCGTAAAACAGTATTCTGAGGGGGGACTAAAAATGATAAACATAAAAGCCTTTATTGATGCATTAAAGCTTACTTGGCTCAGACGGCTCATTACCTATAACAGTAAATGGCAACACTTCATTAAATCATATATTGACTTAAACAAATTAATGTGTTGCCATTTAAACTACATAGAACATTGCAAAAAAAGTATCAAAAATCCATTCTGGGTGGATGTCTTAAATGCATTCATAAAAATTAACAGTGAAAAGGTCTTAAATGAAGACCAAGTCCTTAAATGCCCTTTATTTTATAATAATAACATTAAAGTAGGTGGAACACACATATACTATACAAACTGGTATAAAAAAGGTATCAAATACATTAATGACTTAATCAAAGAAGATGGGGAATTTTACACTCTAGAAGAATTTATAGAAACGACAGGAGTACAAACAAATCATTTACAGTATTATGGAACACTGCGAGCCATAAAATTATATCTAAAACATGTCAAGGTAAAAATTAATAGTAAAAATCAAAATCCCATTATACCAAACCATATCCACCCACTCTTAAAGCAAAAAAAAGGTTCACAAGCTATGTATCATATCCTTAATCAAAATAAAGATATACCAACTGGAAAATTAACCTGGAATAGGGCATACAACTTCACAGATGAAGACTGGGCTAAAATATATGCACTTCCTTTTGAGACAACTAAACACTCTGCTGTCCGTTGGTTCCAAATAAGTATCAACCACAAGATCTTGGTGACAAATAAAATTCTTCATAATATGAAAGTGAGAGATGATGCATTATGTTATTACTGCCATTCATGTGATGAATCTATTAACCATCTTTTCTGGAGCTGTGACCAAACCCAAACATTCATAAAAAAAGTAACAGGTTGGCTGAATGCATACGGCATTGACTGTTCACCTACTGAAAAATGGTTTATATTCGGTTGGGAACGTGGAAAAACTGAATCAAAAATACTTAACTTCATACTTTTATATACCAAATATTATATTTACTGTACTCGATGTAATCAACAGTCTTTATTCTTGGAAGTGTTTAAGAGAAAACTTTTATTTATGTATAAAGCACACATGGAGATAGCCATTAACAATAATGAGCTAACTAAATTTGAGAAGGATTGGAGTCGATTTTTGCCACTAGTAAACAGTATAGATTAATCATAGCATAATTATCAGCCCAAAAACATTGTTTTATGACATTCTACGGTGTTAAGATAGAGAAAAGTCCTATACAAAAAAAATGTAAACAAGATAATTGTCAGCACAACAATCATTCATGCCCTGTTGCCGGGTCAGATTTTCCTTCTTTTTTGTTTTTTCTCTCTCTTCTATTTTCTCTTCCTCTTTTACTCATTCTTTCTATCCATCTCTCCCTTTTTTTTTCTTTTTTTTTTGACTTTATGTTGTTGTTGTTGTAACTTGCATATTTATGTAATATCCCATACAGTCTCTCTAGCCTAGGGTGCAGGGGTGTGGAAATAGTAAAATTTTCTACTTGTCCAGGGACAAGTAAATGGCCATAATGTGCTTGTCCAGAGAGGGTTTTACTTGTCCGATGGTGCGGGTTAGCTTGTTCCTTTCTGTGCTTGGACAGTTTACACTTACAAAAAAGGTATGGGACCATGCAGGTGTCGGCTCTCTTGTAAACAGTGTGGATCCAGATCAGCTGGCTTATGAAGAAGTCAGCTGATCGGGATCCACACTGTTCTCAATGCAACGTGTGAGCTCATAACAATTAATCTAAATATGAAATACAAAATTTTATTAGCTTTATAACAAATTTTGCACTTGTTCAAGGACAAGTAAATTGAAATTTTCAACTTGTCCTGAATGAAATGGGACCAGGTCGGACAAGTCGGGCATGGTATTTCCACAGCCCTGCTAGGGTGGGTACTCTTGAACTTTTTGGTTACTGTAAAGGCGGCACCTCATAAATACGTAATTAGGTCTGGTCTAATATAAGGGTAAAAGCTAATAATGAGGTGTGGTATCTGTTTATTGTTTAACATAAATATAGACCCAGACAGTGAAGACCTAGATCAGACTGCCCCTAAAAAAGCAGTCTGTTCTGCATCTACACTGTCTGTCTACGAGGCTTCAAAAGTGTTCAGCAAACAACAAAAGCATACAACTTTTTGTGACAGGGGCCTTAAAGGTTAATGCATAGATTTTTATGGAATGCCCGCACATTTGCGCATCTCAAAAAGCTTATTAACTCCTTACGAAATTATAAACAAAACCTGATTTCCCTTCCTTAATAGAAGAAACAGCCGAGCCACGACCAGATATGAATAATTAAGTTTCTGCCTTTACAGTAAGCAAAAAGTATATTAATTTAGTATACATTGGTTTTTATTTATAAAAAAATTGTAGTTTGTAAGGTGTGAGAGGGGGATGGTCCTCCCCGACCCCCTACACACCAATGGACGGGGAGAATAAAGCAATAACAACTAAAAAAAAAAAAAAAAAAAAAAAAAAAAAAAAAAAAAAAAAAAAAAAGATTGCTGAACGAAAATTTTATTTTCATATTTCTCAACCAAAACATATGTTGTGGGTACTCAAAAGAACTTTCTCAATGAGACGGTTCTTTTGAACACACAAAACATATGTTTAAACTGATGGGTAAGAAAATATTTACAATTTTACGCTGAAAAAAATTGATTATCTAAGCCTAGGGCATATGTGACTGGCAAAGGCTCAGACAAGTCACTCCTGTATCAGTAGAGCCTTGGCAGCTCACTCACACAAAATACGGTCACAAACCTGACACCTGGCCCCACTAGATAGCTGTGCATGTAATTTTAATGAAGGCTTATCTAATATGGGCCTTGTTGCAAAAAACCTGCCTTCGGTGTTTCCGTCAAAGCGAGATTCAAACCAGTCTCCTCAGCTACAGAGACTATCTAGAAAACTGAAACTTCACCTGTAGCAAGTTTACATATTAAGCTTTCCAAAAAGCGAACAACAAAGGCGCTGATCAGACTGGGCGGATGCGCAGGCTGGTCTGTGCCTGTGTTGTTTTTCTCGTGACGTGGCCCATATGTACCATTTTCAAACATGCTGATCCCAAAATGTTCACGTCTTTAATGTTTGCTTATCTGGTGCACAGAAATTAAACCATGCCACGAAGAAAAAAACTGTCAATGTCATCAGCAACCAACAAAGGCAAGAATGTGGAAATAGTAAGATTTTATAATTGGTCCAGGGACATATAAATGAGCGTAATGTGCTTGTCCAACAAACATTTTACTTGACCCAAAGAACAGGTCTTAGCATATCCGTTACTGTACTGAAACCATATAGGGGCCTCGTCACGAGAAAACCTGTCTTCGGGGATTCCGACACAAAGCAAGTTTAAAACCAGTCTCCTCAGCTACAGAGACTAGCTAGAAAATTGAAATTTCACCTGTAGCAAGTTAACATATGATAATTTCCAAAAAGCGAAAACCAAAGGCGCTGATCAGACTGTGCGGATGCGCAGGCTGGTCTGCGCCTTTGTTGTTTGCAACCCTCCGAAGACAGGTTTTCTCGCATCCAGGCCCATATATAAACTCTTCTCTATTGAAAACAGTGTAGATCCAGATCTGGTGGCAAAGATATTTTTTCGTGATATGGTTCGTTTGATGCTAGCTTCTATTGCTTGGCTTTAGGTTGCATTTCATACAAACTATTAGAAATGTCATTTTCACCATAGAATATTACTGATAAATTTGCTAAAATAGTAAGGAAGCCAAAATCAGATATGTATATAAAACACAAAATCACCAACCATTTAGCCATCAAAGTATGTTCCCCTTTTGCATAGATGACAGTCTTTATTGTGTGCATATGGGCTAGCATACAATGTTTTGGTACTTATCACATGATATAAATGCCCATGTTGACATATCCAGCAGGGCTAGGCTAAGAGGTCTTATTTTTCATCAGAGCTTTCCCCTACTTCCAAACTTTGTGCATGGGAGAAGCAAAGCCACTGGGCATATGCACAAGCCCGTCTGAGCCCTCACTGATGTGATAAGTACCAAAATTTTGTGTGCTATCCCATATTGTTTCTGTTGTACATTATTACACCGTATTTTGAGATTAGCCGTCATTATAATTATTATTGTTGTTATTATTATTATTATAATTGAACCACAGAAAAATATATAGGTAGAAAAAATATACTGTGTTTGCCTTAAATTAAATATACTTAAAGCCATTAAAAACGCAACTGGTACAAGTGTTATTTTTCATATAAATAACAGCTTGATTCACTTTGTCTTTGTACTAACAAGCGTCCCTAACGTAGGAGAACGTTTTACCAAAACTTGAGCTCAATTGCACACTTCTGCCAAAAATTTTGGTGAAAAATGACAAATTCATCAAATTTTTTGGTAACCATATTAAATCTTAAAATTTTGTTCAAATGCAGCGTGCAAGTACTGTGTTGCACTCAAACAAACAAGAAAACGGTTTAAAACACAAAATTCACTTTGCTGGAAGGACCTAAAATTTATGTTTTAAATTTCATTTTTTTGTGAAATTTCCCCAAAATTTGAGAAATCACTAAAACTTCAATGAAACTGAATCAATTAAAACTTGGCATACGTAAGTTGTAAGGTAATAACCTATGGTTATCATTTATCGCAATATTTACCGTCGAAAGTGTCGCATTTTCGTTAACTTCCGGTTTTCATGCTGAAACTTTGATGACCATTTAGAAGGTCAAAACTTCAAGACAAAAAATAATCTGTCATGTGTGCATAGAAAGTAGAGCAATGTTGAAGTTTTCCCAAAGTTTGAATCCAAAAGAGCCATTCATAATGAAGATCTGATATCCAGATTAATAAGATGATTTTGCAGTTTTCGTGTCGAGGTTTGGGTTGTGTCCCTTTATCAAAAAATACAGCCTGGCTTATCTGGACTGCTTTATCTGCACCAAAAGAGTATTGGCTTGATATCGCGACCATAGGTTTATGCTTTTAATTTAACAGAATGATAAAATAGCATTAAATCTCGAGTAAGGTTATACTGTAAAAGTTGCGTTTTTACTGGCGTTAAGTATACTTGGACTAATTGGTCAGAATAGACGTTATTCAGATCAGACGTGAGAAGCATTTTGATAAGGGTCTCCAGTATTTGTCATTCCAGTACTACATTTTACACACCTATATTGGGCAGTCATATTAAAATGTTCAAATTTTAGATTGAGTATTGTGAGACATTTTAAGGTATCAGTATATTTTAAGATGAATATGGTATAAAGACCGTCTAATTTGATATGACACATAATGTTCTAGCATCATCATCTGTTTATCATCTTTTTCATCATTGTGTTTGTTCCTTGTATTGTTGCTATGTTGCCATATAGTTAATTATGCTGTTACATCTTTCAAATTTGGTGCCGTGACCAGGATAATTTTCAACTACTAAGGAAGGATCATCACACAGGACTCTAGACCTGAATAAATTGACCAGATTCTCAAGATAAATATATGTTGTGAGTATCAAAAAGAACCATTTGTATGAGAGATTGTTCTTTAGAGTACCCACAACTTATATTTTGATTGAGATAAGAAATTGATGAGATATAATGCATCAGTTTTTGCCATACATGGATCTATTATCATAACTGTTTTATCTCCTTTAAGAACAATTAAATTTTGTCCAGGTTTTAAGAAACCAAATAAGATTTAATATTCATGCTAGCAGATGATACACATGAAATGTCAGGCCTGACTTTCTCCAAAAATCAAGAAATGTATTTAGATATTTATTGCCTGCTGCAATGGTGATTGTTATTTTTAGACTTTATCATCACTTCATAGACAGATTGAAATACGGGAATTGTTCTAAAATTTCGAAAACAAGATTTTGTCAAAACAGCCTAGACAAACTCCACAGACCCAGATTAGACTGCTTCTGAAGAAGCTGTCTGATCAGGGTCTTCCCTGTATGCTATTCTGACATCCTTTTTGTGAATTTCAGCCCAGGAAACCAACATTTTATTTGAGAACAGAAAGAGAGAAGTGTTCGAAATATTAGAACATTTACCGTAGTAGTGAACAGGATGAACAGAACCATTGTAGTTTCTGCATTCAGTAAGATTTTACATCCCCTCTTTGTGGAAGAGTTGCTACCTTCTAAATATAGAATACTAGGTGAGTTTCTTTTGATATTCAAGTTTACCAGGCAAGGCTTTGAGAACGCTTGTTGACATCGTGAGGCTTGCCGAGCGATTCAACATGCGCTCTCAAAGCGGAGCCTGGTAAACTTTATATCAAAAGATACGAACCTGGTATTCTATTTATCAGTTTACAACTAGCGATTATGACATATTTTTCGATTTTTGTGTTGATTCAGCGTCATTAGCGATGTCATTTAAAAAATGCAACATCATCATGATCTGATAAAGGCACATGCTGTGAGATAGACAACGTTTATCAGGCAACGTGCAACAATGCAGTTGATATGAGAGGTAACTGATAATCTAATTTATTGGTATTTTGACAGAAACTTTCAACAGGAGTGAGTGTGTTTATTGCAACATATGAATTTTCTTTCAACAGACCACTGCATTAAATGGCTATCAGGACCCGTATATAGACAGTAGCTGCTCAGAATTGTCCGATATACCGGAAGTTGAAGAAGAAACTACAAGTTCACCTGAGCCATCTACTGATAAATCACATTACAAAGCCACTAAGCCCCCATTGGTTAATGGACTATCTAGTGAAAGTTCAGATTTTGAGGAAATATTCCTACCCGAGGTTAGAAATGGTGAATTTGGCGTGGTTTGGGGATTTTTGTACAAGAAATGTGTCAAAGGCATGGTGGCTCTGGAGCTTTTGAGGTGGAGGGTGAAAACTTCTTTCAAATTCCCTTTTAGATATCATTTTGGAACACTGATCTTTTGTCTAAAAGCATGAAAATTCTGACTCCAGAAATGATTTTTGCTATTGCATTAATCGCATGTGCATCTCTGATCATTCTATTTACAGTATTTGTACCTCCATAACTATTCATATCACATACTACCATACCTATATTCATGTTTGATAATTGTTTAACTCAGTTTATCATTGCTTCTATTACATTCAGTTTTCTACATCCTTACCCTTTTGTGTTGCTTAATGTGTCAGTGTTCACTGTATTGTCAAAAACATCTTAAATTCAGCATTTTTAATATATGAACTACATGTATACCTTTTAATTTGGAATGTAGAAATCACAAAGACATGAATTATCTTTTGCATGTCAGCTTTTGGTACCAATATAGAATGACAATGCCTGAATTAGACATGACAAATATTTTACACATTGCCTGAATTTATATATTAACCCTTTACTCCATAGGCTATTTTTAGATCATTACATCATTTTCTATTTTTAGACAACATTGAAAATACAACGGAAAAGTTTAAGTAAAGTTTTGAATACTTTTGAAAATATTATGGAAAATAGAGCATTTGCTCAAAGGAGCAAATGCTCGATTTTCCATAATATTTTCAAATACATAGTATTTCAAAGGCGTCAAAAGACGTTATCATGGAGTAAAGGGTTAACTCTATACCTGCTATTCTCATCTGTGCCACATTTGCAAACAGTTTGGACAAAAATTCAGCAAAATAAAATGTCAGTCCTGCTGTATAGCCAAACTGTTTGATACACTGATGTTATTCCTGAGAAAAATGGGAAAAATCAGCAGACAACAAAAAATCATTAAAAGAATACCCAGCATCAGATTGATTTGCATTCAATATGTATGTCACACAATGCTTCTGAAAACTCTCAAAATCTGTATTGGGAGCGCAGTTGCTCAGTGGTAGAGTGCTTGACTCAAGACCTAAGGGCCGCGGGTTCGAGCCTCACCTGCGTCACTGTGTTGTGTCCTTGAGCAAGAACATTAATCCTAGCTTAGTACTGGCTCAACCCAGGAAGACCCGTCCCTTTATAACTGAAAGATTGTTGATGGGACGTAAAGAATAAAATCAAACAAACAAACAAACAAAATCTGTATTATTTTTTTGTTCAACAGTGATAATAAATGGACCCATTTTCCATGTACCCTTGACATATTATTGTCATTCAATATTGTTGACAAAAACTGACCAGCAGAAAATGACTAAATACATGTCTTTGTACAATTTACAGTCCATATTTTAACCTTTACACCATAGACTATTTTTAGATCATTACATCATGTTCTATTTTTAGACAACATTGAAAAAATTCAAGAAATATTTAAGTTAAGTTTTGAATACTTTTGAAAATATAATGGAAAATGGAGCATTTGCTCTTTTGGAGCAAATGCTCCATTTTCCATAATATTTTCAAATACATGATATTTCAAAGGCGTCAAAAGGCGTTGTTATGGAGTAAAGGGTAAAGGTAAATTCCATCTAGTTGGTCTTCATATTGCCACCTTCCCCATGTCTTTTGACACAGTTTAGTTTGCCTCACAAGAGATTTTGTGCAGAATTTCACTTTTTACCGTGGATTTTGATCACTTATCCTTCACTTGCTTGCAATGGATTAATATCTGACTTATTCATCTTTTTATTTACATGTTTGTTTTATCATTTTGTTAAACAGAGACTGACATCGTCGTTATATAGAGCATATAAGAATTATTATTTTCACTTGGAAAACACCCACCCTTATTGACAGACTAGCTGACCACCCCCTTAATGTGTATGAAACACTGTATTTGGGCCTCCTCGCGAGAAAACCTGTCTTCGGGGTGTCCGACAAAGCGCGTTTCAAACCAGTCTCCTCAGCTACAGAGACTAGCTAGAATTTTGAAATTTCATCTGTAGCAAGTTTACATATGATACTTTCCAAAAAGGGAATAACAAAGGCACTTATAAGACTGCGCAGATGCCCAGCTAGGCTGGTCTGCACCTGTGTTGTTTGCAAACCCAAGAAGACAGGTTTTCAGGCCCATTTAAAGGTCTTGTGAACCTTCAAAAAAGTTTTTTTTTAAACTCCTATTGATTGAAAAGCCAGTAATGAGAGAAACAGAATGTCGAAAGCCCCATCAAAAATCAACCTAGTTACCAAGTTATGAAGGTTTCAAAATTTGATTAGATGAAAATATGCGAGAGGCTCACATGATGTCATTTGAGCTTTTTGAAGTATTAAATTTATTTTAACAGTATCTAATATTTTATTTGATGAAAATGATTCAATATGATAAAATACAACATTTGCATATAAAAACTTAATTGTGTTGTTTTTAATTGCTTAGAAATCACACTACATAAAATATGACATTTTGAAAAAATCATCTCGAAACAATAATATGGGCGGGGCTTATATGCTAATTTGCATAATTTTAGAACTTGCATAACTTTTGACTCGGTTGGAATTTTAAGATGGGGTTTTCAGCATTTTGGTTTTCTCATGACTGTCATTTAAATCGTGAAGAGTTTCAAAAATGTTTTTGAAGCTTCTCAAGACCTTTAATATAGTCTTTGATGTAACATATTCCACGAAAAGACCTATTTTATTCAAATGAACCATCCATGGAATAAATGTTGTTTATACAACCTACTCCAGAAGAACATTTTGTTAACATCATAGCATATTTCGGGAATATCTTTTGTTAACATAATTTATTCTGGGAATACCTTTTGTTTCCTTATTTCAGGTTTTGAATAATTAATTTTAAATGTATATTATTGCTTTATTTTCGTTGCTATGCATGCTATTAGTGCTGGGGAGTTTGTGCTATTACCAGGGAGTTTGTGGTTGCCAAATATCTGCTAACTTTTTTTTTTTTTTTTTTTGTGTTTAAACAGAGTGTTACATGTTTTTATGGTTGAGAGATCAACTTAACATCATAGTTAAAGAAAATATGTCTTTTAATGTTGATATTTTTCTTCTCAATAAGAGCACAAATCTTTTTTTGTTGAAATCTTTCATTTTGGGAAAAAAGAAAGCATTAATTTCCATGTAATATCAAGACTCAGTGGTTTCTTGAAGAAGCAGCAAAATCTAGAAATGTCTTTTTATGCTTTTTTTAGATGGAAAGTGTGTATTTATTTTTTTCTCGATGAAAAACTTGATGTAAGGGAGACAACTATTGTAACTTTGAATGCTTTGTTGTTACACTCATTAACCCTTTACTCCATTATAACGACTTAACGGCTTTGAAATATCATGTATTTGAAAAATATAATGGAAAATGGAGCATTTGCTCATTTTCCAAAACATTTTCAAAAGTATTCAAAACTTAACTTAAATTTTTCTTGAATTTTTCAATGTTGTCTAAAAATAGAAAATGATGTCATGATCTAAAAATAGCCTATGGAGTAAAGGGTTAAGAAAAGAACACAATGCTGTCTGCCTGCAAGTGTCATCGCCTGATAACCCTTGCAAACAGTTTGGACCCAGATCAGGCCTGACAAAATGATGGAACTGATTTTAATCTGACCTGAAATGGTATTCCTGAAATAATTTTTTGAAAAGTTAATTTGGAAAAAAAACAACAGACGGTAAAAAAGCAAAAAATTACCCCAAAAGCAAAAAGTTAAATGCCAGTGGTTTCCTGAGCTGTTTCTTTCAATCATTTAAGTCTGAGACAAGATATTAAGCAAAACAAAAACAAAAAAACTACCCACAAGAAATGCACTCACAAACACTTTTTAGTGCAGCCCTCCAGATAAGAATGCGTAACTGAAAATAATTTTCTTATTTCTCAACCAAAACATATGTTGTTGGTACTCAAAAGAACCGTCTCAATGAGAGGGTTCTTTTGAGCACACAAAACATATCCTTAAACTGATGGGTAAGAAAATAATTACAATTTTACACTCAAAAATTTTGCTCAACTGGACCTATGTCAGTGTCCATCATGTGTGGTATTTTTCCCAATGGGACCAACTGCTTCTCGAGGGGGTCTGCACGAGTATTTCTAAGGAAATCTATAGCCACTTATGATTTTCTATTGGAGGTCTGGACCCCCTGTCTCCCCCTCTGAATCCATGCATGTACTTTGGAAGCCAAATTTGCAAAAATTGTTTGGACCTAGAACAGGACAACATCAGCAGAATTATATTTTTTTCGCTTTTCTAAGGGTTAAATGGTATATTTTCGGAGTAAACAGGTTTGAGCCTCACTGGAGGCATTGTGTTGCTGTCTCATTGCTTAGTGCTGGATCAACCGAAGAAAAAAATCCTGCCATGGACTTGCATGTAAAGCATTGACTCAAACAGTCTGAGTATTAGCATTTGAGCCATGACATGAGATTTCCAACAATGTGGTATTTCGACAAGTGTAGACTCAGACGAGCCTGTGCAGCCTCCTTTTAAGTTTAGAAACTCCAAATGCTGTTTGGTCAGTATCTTGACAGTCATAGAATATTCAAGTGACTAGCAAAGGCTCGGATCAGACTGTGGGTATGTGCAGGCTGGTCTGAGCCTTTGCTTGTCGCACATACCACATTTGTTGGAAATCTCATGTCATGGCTCATTTGTATGACTCAGTGATAAAATCAATTCAATCAATTTTAAACAGACATAATGAACTTAAGTATTGAACATACTTTGACAAATTTTACAGTGATAACGATCTAAGAAAAATTCTCGATTTATTTTTTCAGCTATAAAACTGTGAATATTCCCCCAGTGCCTGTCCTCAGATACTGATGATCAAAATGCTAGGGAGTGTTTTTTCTTTGTTTCTATTGCTTCACATCGATGTTAACAATTTTTTCTGGGATTGCTAAATTTTGGAATTAGTCTTTAACCTTCACACCAAACAATTGTTATCTGCTCCCTTATCTGCTTATTCAGTAAAACCTGTTTAAAAGGGCCACTCTCGAAAAGACAAAAAATTGGTTTTCAAGACTAATTGTCGCTTAATGCAGATTACAAGTATTGCAGAATGCTTCAAGGGAGCAGTGTTAGAGTGCTTGACTCGAGACCAAGAGACCCTGGGTTCAAGCCTCACTGGCATCACTGCATTGTGGTCCTTGAGCAAGACGCATTTATCCTAGCTTAGTACTGGTTCAACACAGGAAGACCCGTCCCTGTTTAACTGAAAGATTGTTAATGGGACATAAAGAATCAAATCAAACCAAACAAACAAATTAATTCAGGTTTACAAATGGAATATTCCAATTTTGAATTTCAGTAGTCATAGAGTTTTTTAAAATTAACATTTTCAAAAATTTCTTTCAGGAACACTATCAGAGTGTCAAACGATTTGGATCCAAACTGTTTGCAAAGATTATCAGCAGCAGACAAAAATCGCCACTTGCAAGGAAAGAGTTATTGAATGAGGCTGCACTTATATGCAGAATTTCCTGCATTATTTCAACATTGTGTTGCATTATTTCATTATTGCATAATGCTCCTTGTGATGTAGTGGAACCGAGTTAAGCTAAACCATAGACATTGATTATTTGACAAAGATGTTTTCAGCATTTCCATAGATTTATAGAATAGATTAAGATATTGATCATTAACTCATTGCATGCTTGGTAATATTTCATGCTTCATGGTCGTCTGCTGCTTTTTTACAAAATCAACATTTTCAAAATATTTTAACAGGATTATGTTCAGAGTATCAAACAGTCTGGGCCCAGATCCTGCCTGACGTAGGGCATGATCTGGGCCAACTGTTTGCCAAGGCTAGCAGCAGACGCAGGCCAAGATTTTATACGAGCATGATTTGTATGGTGAACTGCACTTTCGTAATTCTCAGCTCGATTAGTTGGAATCAAATCAGTTGAGATGTTAAGATGCATTGTGTCATGCTACATGCAACGAGTCGCTAATTAAATCGTGGAATATTTCTGGATTACTAAGACAGGTTGTGAGTTTATCTAGTTGCTTAAGAATGGCTAAATAATTATAGATATTTAAAAAGTGGATCGTTTGTGGATAATAGGGTTGTGAGTTTCCTGTCATTAAATTTTAGTCCTGGATATGTCATATGCTTTTTATATCTGCTGCATATAGTAAGACTACTTTAGATCATGGTAGCAAGCCAGACTGCTCCTAAGCTGGGTGCAAATTGTTTGCAATATAAGCTTTCAAGGTGTAAAAGCAGATACGTGAACAGAAGACAAGTTGCAGGGTTAATATCATTATTCTTTAGGTCCCAATCACACTACATAGACATCTTACTTAAAAGCACCTGAAATGACAAAAAATATCAAGGATTATGCTGGGCTATAGTTGAGTGCTACTGCTCAGAAATGTGGAATCAATGGTTTCGGTCTGGTTACTTAAGAAATAAATTTGATTTTTGGAATGATCATGGAATCATGAATACTTAGGGTCTGTTGCAAAGTAAGTGAAGCCCAAAGGAGTTTCACTTGTTGATGTGGATGTTTTTTTTAATTAACCCGTCAAAATTTGCTGCTTTTTAAAAAATAACAAATAAGGCATGATATTTCATAAGAATGGTCTGCTGGCAGACAATTCTCATGAAATATCATACCTTTTTTTTTTTTAAATTAGAAAAGATGTTTTAAATTTTGTCGTCTGCTGCAGTCGTGATTGGCGCTTTAAGGGTAAATCAATATAATGAAATGTGAAGACAGCAGTGTAGCTGTCAGATTTTACCAGACTTGTGATATTTTTCCTGATTTTCGAAAAAATAAGGCATGATATTTCATGAGAATTGTCTGCCAGCAGACAATTCTCATTAAACATCATGCCATATTTGTTATTTTTGAGAAAGCAGCAAAATTTGAAATTGTCGTCTGCTGCAAATTATATGTGGTGCTTTATGAGTTGATTAAATTAAATAAAAACATCCACACCCTTACTTACTTTGAATGTGCAAAAATGTTGGAGCTCTTGTTTGTGCAGTTGGTACAATACAAACAGTTTCAAAACTGGAAAAGAGATGTTAAAAATTCTGGGCGACTTCTATACAATTTGTTGATAAATTGTTTATAAACTTTGTTCTTCAGGAAGTGAAGCCCAAGCCTGTGCCTGATGGGAAGTCTGGGAAACCTCCAACCAAGTCACCACGACGAAGTGTTGGTAAAAGTGTAGAGAGAGTGAAGAGTCCAGTTCTGACCAGTCAGAGCAAAGAACATACTGGTACAAACCAGTCTGAACCAGTTGGTGCTAATGACAGTAAGAGAGCTGTCCCTGCCATAGGTAAGTTACAATTTGGCCTTGTCCCGAGAAAACCTTCTTTGGGGGTTTGCAAACAACACAGGCATAGACCAGCCTGCGCATGTGCGCAGTCTGATCAACGCCTTTGTTATTCACTTTTTGGAAAGTATTATATATAAGCTTGCTGCAGGTAAACTTTCAAATTTCTAGCTAGTCTCTGTAGCTGAGGAGACTGGTTTGAAACTCGCTTTGTCAGAAACCCTGAAGACAGGGTTTGTCGCGTCACTGCCCAATTAAGCTTGTAGGAAGTGATAATCATGTTCTAACCAGCTAAAGCTTAGAACCTACTGGTACAAACCAGTCTGAACCAGTTGGTGCTAATGACAGGGCTGTCATAGGTGACAAGCTTGTAGGAAGTGATCATGTAATACCAGTTTTGACCAGTTTGAACAAAGAAATTACTGGTGAAAACCAGCCTAAACGAGTTTGTATTGACAGTAAGAGATCTGTCCCTGTCACAAGGTACTAGTTCTGACCAGCCAGGAATAAGAAAATAGAGGTGCAAACCAGTCTAAACTAGTTTGTGCTGATGACAGTAAGATCTGTTCCTGCATTGCTTAGGTGAGAAGCTTGTAGGAATTGATGCTCATGAAATACTAGTTCTGACCAGCCAGGAATAAGAAAATAGTGGTGCAAACCAGTCTAAACTAGTTTGTGCTGATGACAGTAAGATCTGTCCCTGCCATAGGTAAGTGAGCTTGTAGGAATTGATGCTCATGTTGTTGTACCAGTTCTGACCAGCTAGAATATACATGTACTGGTACAAACCAGTCTGAACCAGTTGGTGCTAATGAGAGAGAGAGGGCTGTAGTTTGACAAGTTTGTATTAGGTGATATGATGCCATACCAGTTCTGACCAACTAGAACAATGAAAATACTGGTACAAACCAGTCTAAACCAGTTGGTGCTAATGACAGTAAGAGCTGTCTTTGCCATAGGTAAGTTTGACAAGCTTGATGGAAGTGAAAGTACCAGTTCTGATTGGCTAGAACAAAGAAAATACTGGTGCAAACCAGTCTGTACCAGTTGGTACTAATGATAAGCACAAGAGTTGTTCCTGCCATAGGTAAGTGAAGAGCTTGTAGCTTGTCCCATTGAGACTGTTCTTATCGAGGACTGTTCTTATCGAGCACTCAAAACATATGTTCAAATTGATGGATAAGAAAATAATCTCAATTTTATGCTAAAAACTTTGCTTCAGTAGGCCTTATTGGTTTCATATTCAATAGCCTTTGATAAGAGTGTAATTCAGATTGCTGTTAAACAATTAATGTTTTTAACGGACAAATAAGATATTGTCACCATGTTTGGTCATCATTTTTGGTAAATTTTTATAAACATGACTTTAGTTAAGAGTCCGTACCCAAAAAATAATTTTCTTATTTCTCAACCAAAACATATGTTGTTGGTACTCAAAAGAACCGTCTCAATGAGACGGTTCTTTTGAGCACCCAAAACATATGTTAAAACTGATGGGTAAGAAAATATTTACAATTTTACGCTCAAAAATTTTGTTAATCTAAACCTATGTATAAAGCTAGTTTTATTTGTTTCAGAAATCACAAGAGAAAGTAGTAATGAAATTACAAGCTCACAAGATATACCTGACACTGAGAATGAAGTACCGGTAGTGAAAAAAGACTCGTCGGAAAATGTTTCACCGTCAAAAATAACCTCCAAGCAAAATAATGAACAACAGCAAAAATATAGTGCCAGTATGGATAAACGGGATGGATATCGGGAAAGTAGTCCCGGACAAGTGCTTTCGAAGTCTCCTAAACAGAATAGCGATAGTTGTGATAATACAGATAGTGTACATAAACAAAGAAGGATGAATAGTCCAAGAGAGAGTGTTTCTCCTAAAAAGACAAGTCCTAGAAATATTCAGAGCCCTGGTGCCAGGGGCAGAAGCCCTAAAGGTCAAAGACAAAAGGGCCTTGAGAGCCCAAGAGACATACAAAGCCCGAGGAAGGCTAGTCCGCGGGAATATGGTAATCATTCCGGAGTATCTCCGTCACAAAGTGGTGAACTTGTCACAGTCAGCAATGCCTTCAGTAATAGTCCTCAGAGAAGTTCAAGTGCGGGTAAAAGTCCTACTAGTCGTGTCTCAATGAACTGTTCCCCAAGTGATGTTGTGATAAAGCCGAGAACTTCGTTACCTAATGAGGATTATGATGAAGGGAGTGATAGAGATTCTATTAGTGGTGAAATAAATCCTCCTATAGATGATAGCAGGGTGAGGATATTTGTGGCATTATTTGACTACGATCCGGAGACAATGTCACCTAATGTTGATGCCTTAGATGAGGAGTTGCCATTCAGAGAAGGACAATTTATAAAGGTGAGATTACTCAAGATTAGACTACAGGCATCAAATTTAGATTTTAACTCTGCACTGCTTGGTAATTTTTCATACTTTTGTTGTCATGTACTGACTTTTTCAAAATTAACTTTTTTCAAAATTTTCTTTCAGGAACACTATCAGAGTGTCAAACAGTTTAGATCCAGATCAGGACCGACATTTTGTCGGTCCTGATCTGGGTCTAAACTGTTTGCAAGGTTATCAGCAGATGACAAAAGTCGGCGCTAGCAGGGAAAGAGTTAATAACTTTTCTTGAAATAGCAAGTGATTATTTTTTCCTCTGGCTAAATGTCTTCTCTCGACCGAGGGGCCGAGTGTTCAAGCCTCACCGGCGTCACTGCATTGTGTCCTTGAGCAAGACACATTTATCATTGCTTAGTAATAGTTCAACCCAGGAAGACCTGTCCCGACATAGCTGAAAAACTGTTGACTGGGATGTAAAGAATCAAATCAAACAAAAAACATATCTGGCTAAATGTGTAGATTGACTTGCTTTTTCACTAAAAACCTCATATTTAGTTATATCAATTGAACATTATATTCTGCATAGAATGTGTGTCAAAAATTATTTTGTCATCTCTCTGAACCCACATATTGGTTACCTTATAAACAGTGTGGATCTGGATCATCCAAGCTGGCTGATCAGGATCTACACTGTTTGTCATGCAGTTTAAGATATGTTGGTAGATTTGGTTGACTGTGAGAGCGACTTGTATTTACTTGCTAAAAATAGCAAGTGCTGATAATTTCTATGTGCTTTCTGGTGAAATTATGAGTATTTAGCATTAGTTTGCAGGTGCTTTTGATACCTGAGTAATATTGCATATGATGGTTTTGTAGGTATATGGAAACAAAGATTCTGATGGGTTCTATAAAGGGGAGAGTGGAGGACATATTGGTTTTATTCCTTGTAACATGGTGTCTGAGATACTCTCTAAACATATACTGATACATGTATATGATGGTTTTGTAGGTATATGGTGACAAAGATTCTGATGGGTTCTATAAAGGGGAGAGTGGAGGACGTATTGGTTTTATACCTTGTAACATACTCTAAATATTTACATGTATATTTTGGTTTTGTAGGTATATGGAGACAAAGACTCTGATGGGTTCTATAAAGGGGAGAGTGGAGGACGTATTGGTTTTATTCCTTGTAACATGGTGTCAGAGATTCTCTCTAAATATATACTGGTACATGTATATGATGGTTTTGTAGGTATATGGTGACAAAGACTCTGATGGGTTCTATAAAGGGGAGAGTGGAGGACGTATTGGTTTTATTCCATGTAACATGGTGTCAGAGATTCTCTCTAAATATATACTGGTACATGTATATGATGATTTTGTAGGTATATGGTGACAAAGACTCTGATGGGTTCTATAAAGGGGAGAGTGGAGGACGTATTGGTTTTATTCCTTGTAACGTGGTGTCAGAGATACTCTCTAAATATATACTGATACATGTATATGATGGTTGTGTAGGTATATGGAGACAAAGACTCTGATGGGTTCTATAAAGGGGAGAGTGGCGGACGTATTGGTTTTATTCCTTGTAACATGGTGTCAGAGATACTCTCTAAATATATACTGATACATGTATATGATGGTTTTGTAGGTATATGGGGACAAAGACTCTGATGGGTTCTATAAAGGGGAGAGTGGCGGACATATTGGTTTTATTCCTTGTAACACGGTGTCAGAGATACTCTCTAAATATATACTGATACATGTATTTGATGGTTTTGTAGGTATATGGGGACAAAGACTCTGATGGATTCTATAAAGGGGAGAGTGGCGGACGTATTGGTTTTATTCCTTGTAACATGGTGTCAGAGAAACTCTCTAAATATATACTGATACATGTATATGATGGTTTTGTAGGTATGCGGAGACAAAGATTCTGATGGGTTCTATAAAGGAGAGAGTGGCGGACGTATTGGTTTTATTCCTTGTAACATGGTGTCAGAGATACTCTCTAAATATATACTGATACATGTATATGATGGTTTTGTAGGTATATGGTGACAAAGACTCTGATGGGTTCTATAAAGGGGAGAGTGGCGGACATATTGGTTTTATTCCTTGTAACACGGTGTCAGAGATACTCTCTAAATATATACTGATACATGTATATGATGGTTTTGTAGGTATATGGTGACAAAGACTCTGATGGGTTCTATAAAGGGGAGAGTGGAGGACGTATTGGTTTTATACCTTGCAACATGGTATCAGAGAAACTCTCTAAATATATACTGATACATGTATATGATGGTTTTGTAGATATATGGTGACAAAGAATCTGATGGGTTCTATAAAGGGGAGAGTGGAGGACGTATTGGTTTTATACCTTGTAACTCAGTGTCAGAGATACTCTCTAAATATATACTGATACATGTATATGATGGTTTTGTAGGTATATGGTGACAAAGATTCTGATGGGTTCTATAAAGGGGAGAGTGGAGGACGTATTGGTTTTATTCCTTGTAACATGGTGTCAGAGATTCTCTCTAAATATATACTGGTACATGTATATGATGGTTTTGTAGGTATATGGTGACAAAGACTCTGATGGGTTCTATAAAGGGGAGAGTGGTGGACATATTGGTTTTATTCCTTGTAACATGGTGTCAGAGATACTCTCTAAATATATACTGGTACATGTATATGATGGTTTTGTAGGTATATGGTGAGAAAGACTCTGATGGGTTCTATAAAGGGGAGAGTGGAGGACGTATTGGTTTTATTCCTTGTAACATGGTGTCAGAGATTCTCTCTAAATATATACTGGTACATGTATATGATGGTTTTGTAGGTATATGGAGACAAAGGCTCTGATGGGTTCTATAAAGGGGAGAGTGGAGGACGTATTGGTTTTATTCCTTGTAACATGGTGTCAGAGATACTCTCTAAATATATACTGGTACATGTATATGATGGTTTTGTAGGTATATGGTGACAAAGACTCTGATGGGTTCTATAAAGGGGAGAGTGGCGGACATATTGGTTTTATTCCTTGTAACATGGTGTCAGAGATTCTCTCTAAATATATACTGGTACATGTATATGATGGTTTTGTAGGTATATGGTGACAAAGACTCTGATGGGTTCTATAAAGGGGAGAGTGGCGGACATATTGGTTTTATTCCTTGTAACATGGTGTCAGAGATTCTCTCTAAATATATACTGATACATGTATATGATGGTTTTGTAGGTATATGGTGACAAAGACTCTGATGGGTTCTATAAAGGGGAGAGTGGTGGACGTATTGGTTTTATTCCTTGTAACGTGGTGTCAGAGATACTCTCTTAATATATACTGATACATGTATATGATGGTTTTGTAGGTATATGGTGACAAAGACTCTGATGGGTTCTACAAAGGGGAGAGTGGAGGACGTATTGGTTTTATTCCTTGTAACGTGGTGTCAGAGATACTCTCTAAATATATACTGATACATGTATATGATGGTTTTGTAGGTATATGGTGACAAAGACTCTGATGGGTTCTATAAAGGGGAGAGTGGCGGACGTATTGGTTTTATTCCATGTAATGTGGTGTCAGAGATACTCTCTAAATATATACTGATACATGTATATGATGGTTTTGTAGATATATGGAGACGAAGACTCTGATGGGTTCTATATAGGGGAGAGTGGAGGACGTATTGGTTTTATTCCTTATAACATGGGGTCAGAGATACTCTCTAAATATATACTGGTACATGTATATGATGGTTTTGTAGGTATATGGTGACAAAGACTCTGATGGGTTCTATAAAGGGGAGAGTGGCGGACATATTGGTTTTATACCTTGTAACATGGGGTCAGAGATACTCTCTAAATATATACTGGTACATGTATATGATGGTTTTGTAGGTATATGGTGACAAAGACTCTGATGGGTTCTATAAAGGGGAGAGTGGCGGACATATTGGTTTTATTCCTAGTAACATGGTGTCACAGAAACTCTCTAAATATATACTGGTACATGTATATGATGGTTTTGTAGGTATATGGTGACAAAGACTCTGATGGGTTCTATAAAGGAGAGAGTGGCGGACGTATTGGTTTTATACCTTGTAACATGGTGTCAGAGATACAAATTGATGACAAGGAATTGGAAGAGCAACTCCTCAAAGAAGTACATGAGAATGGTACCATGGCAACAGGTATGGAAGGATTTTTCCTGTCTTAAATTGAGTGCCCAAATATAGTCACTTTTCTGAAATGAAATTGATAATTGGGAGATTTAAATATTCCAAGGTATATGAGAAGTAATTAGAGGTAATAAAAATTAGGATTTAACCCTTTCCTTCATGAATATTCATGCTAAGCTCCACCCACTATGAATACTTATATAAATAAACCTTCACCTTTGTACATAGAACAAAGAAATTACTTGTCAGGTCCGCTAGTGTGAAACAAATGTCAAGTATATATGGCAAAATCTTAGTGCTTTCACGCAAAAAAACCCAATTTTCAAAGTAGTTTTAGGGTTATATGATAAATAGAACCGGACATTCTTGCTCCTGTTTTCTTGAATTTATTAAACTCATTGCAAATCATTGCGGCAAGCCTTGCATTTTATCTCTTTTACCAACTTTCTAATAAATTCAATAAAACATGAGCCTATGAATTAAATTTTGGAGACAGATATAAGCCAATTATTAGTAGTCTATAGTACAGTAAAATACTTGTTGATTATATCACATTAGATAATATGATAATAATTTTTGCAGGTTCTGAGAAATATATGAAACCTATCACTAGTAATGGCCTAGCCATCAGTCCTAATGGTGTGGTGCCCATGGCTGGAGAGGTTGTAATGAGGAGGATGGTGGCCGTATATGACTATGACCCACAAGAGCTCTCCCCTAATGTTGATGCTGAAGTAAGTATAGTACTATATATCACAAGTAATGGCCTAGCCATCAGTCCTACTGGTGTGGTCCCCATGGCAGGAGAGGTTGTAATGAGACGGATGGTGGCCGTATATGACTATGACCCACAAGAGCTCTCCCCTAATGTTGATGCTGAAGTAAGTATAGTACTATATATCACTAGTAATGGCCTAGCCATCAGTCCTACTGGTGTGGTCCCCATGGCAGGAGAGGTTGTAATGAGACGGATGGTGGCCGTATATGACTATGACCCACAAGAGCTCTCCCCTAATGTTGATGCTGAAGTAAGTATAGTACTATATATCACTAGTAATGGCCTGGCCATCAGTCCTACTGGTGTGGTCCCCATGGCTGGAGAGGTTGTAATGAGACGGATGGTGGCCGTATGTGACTATGACCCACAAGAGCTCTCCCCTAATGTTGATGCTGAAGTAAGTATAGTACTATATATCACTAGTAATGGCCTAGCCATCAGTCCTACTGGTGTGGTCCCCATGGCTGGAGAGGTTGTAATGAGACGGATGGTGGCCGTATATGACTATGACCCACAAGAGCTCTCCCCTAATGTTGATGCTGAAGTAAGTATAGTACTATATATCACTAGTAATGGCCTAGCCATCAGTCCTACTGGTGTGGTCCCCATGGCAGGAGAGGTTGTAATGAGGAGGATGGTGGCAGTGTATGACTATGACCCACAAGAGCTCTCCCCTAATGTTGAAGCTGAAGTAAGTATAGTACTATATATCACTAGTAATGGCCTAGCCATCAGTCCTACTGGTGTGGTCCCCATGGCTGGAGAGGTTGTAATGAGGAGGATGGTGGCAGTGTATGACTATGACCCACAAGAGCTCTCCCCTAATGTTGATGCTGAAGTAAGTATAGTACTATATATCACTAGTAATGGCCTGGCCATCAGTCCTACTGGTGTGGTCCCCATGGCAGGAGAGGTTGTAATGAGACGGATGGTGGCAGTATATGACTATGACCCACAAGAGCTGTCACCTAATGTTGATGCTGAAGTAAGTATAGTACTATATATCACTAGTAATGGCCTGGCCATCAGTCCTACTGGTGTGGTCCCCATGGCAGGAGAGGTTGTAATGAGACGGATGGTGGCCGTATATGACTATGACCCACAAGAGCTCTCCCCTAATGTTGATGCTGAAGTAAGTATAGTACTATATATCACTAGTAATGGCCTAGCCATCAGTCCTACTGGTGTGGTGCCCAGGGCTGGTGAGGTTGTAATGAGGAGGATGGTGGCAGTATATGACTATGACCCACAAGAGCTCTCCCCTAATGTTGATGCTGAAGTAAGTATAGTAATATATATCACTAGTAATGGCTTAGCCATCAGTCCTACTGGTGTGGTCCCCATGGCAGGAGAGGTTGTAATGAGACGGATGGTGGCAGTATATGACTATGACCCACAAGAGCTCTCCCCTAATGTTGATGCTGAAGTAAGTATAGTACTATATATCACTAGTAATGGCCTGGCCATCAGTCCTACTGGTGTGGTCCCCATGGCTGGAGAGGTTGTAATGAGGAGGATGGTGGCAGTATATGACTATGACCCACAAGAGCTCTCCCCTAATGTTGATGCTGAAGTAAGTATAGTACTATATATCACTAGTAATGGCCTAGCCATCAGTCCTACTGGTGTGGTGCCCATGGCAGGAGAGGTTGTAATGAGGAGGATGGTGGCTGTGTATGACTATGACCCACAAGAGCTCTCCCCTAATGTTGATGCTGAAGTAAGTATAGTACTATATATCACTAGTAATGGCCTAGCCATCAGTCCTAATGGTGTGGTGCCCATGGCAGGAGAGGTTGTAATGAGGAGGATGGTGGCTGTGTATGACTATGACCCACAAGAGCTCTCCCCTAATGTTGATGCTGAAGTAAGTATAGTACTATATATCACTAGTAATGGCCTAGCCATCAGTCCTACTGGTGTGGTCCCCATGGCAGGAGAGGTTGTAATGAGACGGATGGTGGCCGTATATGACTATGACCCACAAGAGCTGTCACCTAATGTTGATGCTGAAGTAAGTTACACCTGAACATTGATATAGCACTGTAATAGGGATCACCGATTAGTGACACACGTTATAGGTGGTCGGACCAAAACACTGTGATGTCATAATATCAGTGTTTCCATATCCCAGAGTACCACCCCACCCACCATCCTCATAATGCATCAAATTCACTTATTTGTCGTACTTAGACTGTAGCAGCATAAACTATGCTGTAATAATTGAGCAGCGACATGAGATTTCCAACAATGTGGTATGTGAGACCAACAAAGCCTCAGATCAGCCTGCGCATGGACGCAGTCTGATCAGAGCCTTTGCTAGAAGCTTGAATATTCTATGAATCTTATCCCTCAGTTTTAACAGGTGTTTTGGTGCTCAAAAGAATTTTAATTTATGCTGGCTCAATATCTGATGAGATAGCAGAAGAAGAAAAATTATTATATACAAAGTGATGCGATACAGGAAAATATTGATTAAATACAATGCATATTTTAAAAAAGCTGTATTTCACAGCCATGAAAGTATAAAAAATTGTATTTCACAGCCGTGAAAACATAAGTTGTATTTCACTACTGAAATTAGATGTCCTCTGCTTTCTCAGTTGACTTCCTTGAGCCCACTTCAGATTTTCAAATGCCTATAACTTTCTTATTAGTGGACAAAAACACAAAGTGTGGGTATTCATTGTCCTAATTAGATCACAAGGAAAATTTTGGTAAAAAAAATTGTCAGGATTTGCTGAAATTTTCACTTTCCCTATTCTTGCTCCTGTGGTTTCAGTTTTGGCCGACATGCCACATTATGCAACGTCATCATTAAAATAAGGTAATGTGCAAACGTGTATGACGTCACTTAGTGCATAAAATCTTCCACCCTTAAAATTGTATATAATAAAAAGAAAATTCAAATTTTTGTCATTATTATGCCAGTTTTTCATCTCGTGAAGCGAGAAAAGTATATTTCATTATGGCTTCGCCACTCATGCAATATGCATTTTTCGCTTCACACGATGAAATAAATGGCATATTCATTCCAAAAATTTGAATGTACTCTATGTATTTGAGAGGAATGATAAATTTAGTTTAAAACATCAATATTAATACTAAAAAAAACCCATCTATATGAATAAAAACTCATATCTCATAAGATATGTCATTTTTCATTGGCTGATAAGTGGTTATACGCAGTTGACAACTGCTGGCTGTAGGCACAACAAACTACATTTTCTTTTTGAAGGAAATATGATACTATTGCATTAGAATGGGGATATCCATAATCAAATTTTTTATTTTGGGATGTATACATATAGTTGTGTTGTAAAACTTTTTGACCATATATGCGACGATATACCTCCCCAAATGAAAAATTTTGAATACGAGGGTCAGTCAAAAATAACTGAGCCCTACCTCATAACATTTTAGTTTGGTATTATAGAACACAACTGTGATTATTTTCTATAAGTATCATATGTCATCGATGTTTTGACCCTGAAGAATTATCCTATTGAAGCTTCTGTTATGGTTGCTAGGCAACTGAAGATCGTCAGTCAGATCGATGCGTTCACGATCTCAGCCACTAGGAATATACAGTATGTCTTTAAAAAGCTTGCGTGCTTGATAGTTTTTTCGAAAGACATATTTGACATTTATTTGAATAACATATATCACATTGTCTTTTCATTACACTTAGTTGGTTAATGTTTAGGTGAACATTGATTGTATTCGTTGCCTAGCAACCAAAAACGCCAAAATTCCACAAATTTTCAAATACACGAGAATTAGGTTGCCATGGAAACAAAGTTGTGAATTTTAATAAAGGAACTTACTATGTCTGAGGGTTGGTTTGTATATGCAGTGCTATTAAAGCATTATTAGGCTGATATTTTATGTTTTCTTTTAAAATTGTGTAAATTTGAATATGGTTGGGGTAAATTATAGGGCGTCAGGCATGTTAAAATTTGATAAATTCTGAAATCAAACTACCACAGCATCTATAATTTGGCGTCAGTTGGTTTCTGTTCTGTGACACTGAATAGGTACATGTTACAGATATCAGATGACAGTGAATATAGCATTGCTTTAACATTACTGTTTCCATAGCAACGCTTAGAATTAGATGTATCACAGCGTGAACACACCCCTTTGACAGGCAATATTCAGTTACCTAGCAACCGTTACACAAAGCCCACCAACAGGAATAAATTAGGTGATTATTTAGATTACATATAACTACAATGAAATATCATCTAATTATATGTCCATTTTACTTGATTCAAATGTTATGAGGTAGGGCTCAGTTATTTTTGACTAACCCTCGTACAGTTATCCCTTAATTTTATGCCTTTTGATAAAGACAGTGTTTCAAAAATAAGTGAATCATTGTATAGGATGTCACTATGATGTTACATTAATGCGGAAAAGTTATTAGCATGTAATAGAGCCGTGACATGTGATTTCCAGCAAAATGGTATTTTGATAAGTGTAGACTCAGACTAGCCTGTGCAACCTCCTTTTAAGCTTAGAAACTCCAAATGATGTCCTGTCAGTAGTTTAACAGTCATAGAATATTTAAGCAACTAGGAAAGGCTCTGATCAGACTGCGCATATGCGCAGGCTGGTCTGAGCCTTTGCTGGTCGCACATATCACATTGCGTGAAATCTCATGTCGCGGCTCATATCATTTTTTATAAGATAAAGTTATCCCTTGAAAAACAGTGGTATCATAATTATGGGCCTTACTTATCTAAAGAAAACCTGATATATAGATAATACTAGGTGAGTGCCTTTTGATATCAAGTTTACCAGGTAAGGCTTGGAGAATGCTTGTTGAATGGCGAGGCTTGCCGAGCTATTCAACATGCATTCTCGAAGCCAAGCCTGGTAAACTTGATATCAAAAGACGCAAATGTGGTATTTTAATTATCAATTAACAATTGGTTCACTCTTCAAAGTAGCAATTATGATTTAATTATCGATTTTCGCATAGATTCGACGTCATTCATAAAGTGAAATGTCATATTGACCTGATAAAGGTAACTGCAGTGAGATAGACAATGTTTATCAGGTCAACATGCAACAATGCATTTTATACGAGAGGTAACTGATAAGGTTGCATGCTAACAGCAAAGACACAGACCAGCCGGAACATCTGCCTAAAACTGTTGAATGGGACGTTAACCCTTAAAGCACCAATCACAACTGCAGCAGACGACAAAAATTGCCTAATCGTTCCTAATTTTCAAAAAAATAAGACATGATATTACATAAGAATCATCTGCTAGCAGATGATTCTCATGAAATATCATGCCTTATTTGTCATTTTGGAAAAAGCGGCAAAATTTGAAATTGTCGTCTGCTGCGAATTATAGGTGGCGCTTTAAGGGTTAAACATCAAAACTAACCAATTTTTGTTTTTCTTTTATCAGGTTGAATTGTCTTTCAAAGTCGGTGACATAATCATGATATACGGAGACATGGATGATGATGGCTTCTACATGGGAGAATTGGGTGCTCGCCGCGGACTGGTTCCCTCTAACTTCCTACAGGATGCAGGAACCGGACTGTCAGATGATGAGGCGATAGAGAGCGTCAGCATGATCACCCCGGCAAGGTCAGGAGAAAGTATCCACACTCCCGATTCCAGAAAATCTTTGTCCTCTGACAAAGCTGATAAAGTAGGTGGCATGTGACCTGGTCACATGACCTGCATGGCACCTGTGATCCCACCTTGTGTCTGATCCACCTGGTAACCTTGGTATAGCCTGTGTATAGGGAGCTGTTTTATCTTTAATGGAGTTGGTTTACGTTCGCATTGTGCAAAATTTCATTAAAATCTTTTCATTTTGTAAATCAGCTTGCATCAAAAAATTATATCATTTTCAGACATGGGCTAATCATCACTATACAGCAATATTTCAAAATAGAAAGAATGAAAATGTTTGTTGACTTATTTGTTTCACAGAAAGCTAAAAACAAACTAGATTGATTCACGGAAAGGAACTAGCCTTTCACAAAAAGAAACCACTCTGGTTTCACAAAAAAAGGAAAATGGAACTAAGCTGGTTTCACAAAAGGATAAAAAAGAAAGTTAAAAATGGTTTCATACACACACAAAAAATATATTTAGTTATCAAAAACACTCCCTGCTTTATGTTGGTTCTGCCTTTAACCCCACAGTAGCACAGATCTTTGGATTTATTTAGGTTTTGTAACTGCCAGTAGGTCTGGGAGGCATTATACCCTAAAATTGATGTTTTACAGCAAATGGCCAACTTAGCCTATGCATATTTAGGGGATAACTGTATTCAAAATTTTCATTTGGGGAGGTATATTGTCTGATATACGGTCAGAAATTTAGTTTTACGGCGACGTGTGAGCGGAGCTGTAAAACGTGATTTCCAAATGTATATCCGATGATATGCCTCCACAAATGAAAATTTTGAATATGGTTATCCCCATTCTGATGCACTTCTGCAGTTTTGTCTCAAATTTGAGCGTTGCAAGCTGCATAAAGCTGCACGTCATCCAACAAAATGTGACGTTATTTTTATTTTTTGACGTTATCCGATCAGACGTCGCGTTACAAAAGCAACTGCATTATAATTGTCTTTATAACCACATTTGCTTAAATAACATTTTGAGTTGCTTGCTGTTTCCGGCCTCAAGTCACAAAATCAGAAATACTTCCAAAGCACTGCAGAAATATGGTTTTGTCCATTTTAATATATATTATTGTGCCACACTCTGTCAAAAAAGTACAGTAGAAATATCTTGGTCTTTAACCCTTAATGCGCCAATCGCAACAAAAGTCGTCTCCTTTCTCGTCTGCTGAAATGTTTCAGAAGCCTCTATGGCAAACAGTGTGGACCCAGATCAGACTGCTCCTTTAGGAGCAGTCTGTTCTGGGTCCGCGCTGTTTGCTTCTATACTTAATTTGTCAGTAATATGAAGTAATTGTTTGCAGCAGATGACTTCAGCAGACGACAATTTCAGATGCATTTTTTTCTTAGCGCTTTAAGGGTTAAGAGATTCTGACTAAAAAAAGCCTTTTAGATACCCATAAGATAAAGACTGGTATTTCAGAAGCCTATATGGACCTCAACGTGAGAAAACCTGCTTCGGGGGTTTGCAAACAACAAAGGTGCAGACCAGCCTGCGCATCCGCCCAGTCTGATCAGCGCCTTTGTTATTTGCTTATTGGAAAGTGTCATAACTAAACTTGCTACAAGCAAAATTTCAATTTTCTAGCTAGTCTCTGTAGCACAGGAGACTGGTTTGAGTCTCACTATGTGGGAAACCTCGAAGACAGGTTTTGTTGCGACGAGGCTCATATCATACAGACTGGTCTATTGTCAACTCTGTACTTTTTCAGTCACTTAACTCAGTTTGATCTCACACCACAGTGTCCTGCATTATTGTTTGTGCACTTTGAATTTTGTTTTTGGTGGTTATTTTCCTTTTGTTGTGTTTTGAAACTCAAACAATACTATGTATGTGAATGTATAATGTTACAGTGAACATGATATCACACTTGTAGGTTGCATAATTCTACAAATCATTCAAAAGATCCCATTAACCCTTTCCAGCCATAGGGCCAGTTCAGCAAAATTTTTTAGCGTAAAATTGTGATTATTTTCTTATCCCTCAGTTTAAACGTGTTTTGGGTGCTCAAAAGAACTGTCTCATTGAGACGGTTCTTTTGAGTACCCACAATATATGTTTTGGTTGAGAAATAAGAAAACTAATTTTCAGTTACGCACACTTATCTGGGGGGGGGGGGGGGGGCTTGTCCGGCTATTTGTAACAATTGTCATATGCTCTCTCTTCTCCTGATAGACTTTGGTAAAAAAATAGCCTATATCCCAAACAATATGGACCCATATCAGACTGCTTCCTTAGGAGCAGTCTGATCAGGGTTCATAGTGTTTGCTTCAATGATGAAATCAATCTGGAGTGCATTTGAATATATGCAGCAGACATAAAAAGCAGACAAAATTTTCAAGAAAATTGCATGTTTTATGTTGTTGATCATTTTTTCTAGAACAGTAGAAAGCTAGTACATGTACAAAAAAGAACTGAAATAGGTTCATTACCAAAATGCAAAAATATCAAATATGACTAGATATTAATTCACAAATTCTCAGACTGATTAATGAAGAAAAAATATTGGTCTGTTCAATAACACTCAAGATAGGCAGTGATCCTGAATGCAATTTTTAAACAAACTGCGTTTCCGTTTGCCAAAAATGACATTTTTGATCGCTAAAATACACATTAGGCAATAGATAATGTTATATATGTGTTCTACGATCATCATTTTGATGATCAGAAATATTGTTTTTGGTGATTAATAGTGATTTTTTAAATAAATCAGTGTGATCGGGATGGCTTCCTACCCGGTATGAAAAAGAGTTTATCTTATGATATTCTGACTACATACAGTAAATGCTCGAAAAATTTTAACACTTAAAACATGACATATTAGAATGCTCCTCATCAGGACCTTCACAATTTGCTAAATAGATCCAGATAAGGAAATTTTATTTGCATACAATTTTAATTGTTTTCTTACCCATTAATTTAAACATTTGTTTTGGGTGCTCATTGAGAAGGTTCTTTTGAGTACCTACAACATATTATTTGGATGAGAAATAAAGAAAACAAATTTCCAATAGGCACTCTTATCTGGAGGCCTGACGCTATCCAGACAACTTTTGTTTTAAGTAACAGCCTGACTTTCATAGTCTTACTTGGGAAAAGTGAAAGAAAAGTGTTTAAATTTTACAACATTTGCCGTACCCTGTTTTCAGACTCTGAATGAACGTTTAGTAAGATAGCTAGCTAGTTTTGAAGCTGACAAATTTTTGCTTTTTTTCCTTTTCATTTAGCTTAAAATATGATTTACCGGTAATTTTCTGCTTAAGGTAAAATCAGGGCTTCAGATAGGCTACATTTCAAGTACCACAACAGGAAAAGTCTTTGCAAAGAAAATATTTTCTTTAGAGAACTACATTCAATTTCTTTATAACACTTTGTATTGGGTCTATATGAATGGACCATGTAATAAGTGGGTCATGTTATATGGACAATTTTACAAAGAAATTATAGGAAATTCCTATTGTATGTAAAATATCATGGAAAAAATAGGTAGCCACAACATGACTGTGTTATATCCAAATCTGTGTTATAAAGGGGCTGCACTGTATTTATAGGGAGAAGCAGAAGATACTGTTGTTAAAGTTCATACTTAAAAAAATATATAAATAGTCCTGTATCTGAAGCCCTAGCCGGGATGGGATTGCAGCTTTTTTGTTGTCAACGGTTTATAGCATGTTTTTGTTTTTGCAATCAACTTTTTATTATTTTGTCAAAGTTATTTGCATGGATGTTGATAGATATGATTTATTGCAACTGAAGATTTTATTTAGCATTTCATTACTGCTGGCTGCAGTATGAGAGATGTCCATTTTCATTGGCTATTATTCCATTTTGATGTTGACAGCTAACGAACGGTCAAATTTTACAATCACCATATTATGCCATATATATCTAACATGTAACAACATTAATGTAATTATATATGACATATTTGACAAAATAAAAAAGTTGACCCCATAAACAAAACATGTTGCACTGAATGTGTAATGTAATTGGGTTGGAGGGCCATTAACTGATAAAGCCTTTACCAGTATTTAATGGGGAGAATGATATATGTTGGTGTGATGTTCAATTTGTGCAATAAATATTTTGTATGTAATTATGTGTAGAGGGGTACAAGTAACAGCGTGTTAGTTATATACCAGATTACATGTGGGGATCCAGAAAGTTTTGTCAGAGGGGGTCCAGCTCTGACGTTTTTTGTTGTTGTTTTTTTTAGTTGATCAGGGGAGAGAGGACCAAAATATCACAAAAAGCGGGCTATTATTGGCCCGCCAGCAAAACGCCATTAAATGGCGTTTTGCTGGCAGGCCGATGATGGCCCAACATTGAATACTGGCTTGGTTTTTCAGGGGATACGGACCAGTATTGCTAAGAAACCCTATATTTTTGTGATTTTTCAGGGGGGGGGGGGGGGGGGTTTGGACCCCATGTCCCCCCCTCCTGATCCGCACATGGATTATATATCCTGTCATGTACCAGTACTTCAGTTTTCCCAAATTTAAAACTAGGCCTATTGAAGCAAGAAGTAGGGCATAGAATGGATAATGTGATTTTTGAAGGATCTAGCTGAAATAATGATAACCTTGTCATTATGTTAAAATCTGTTCACTTGTTGTTATTTCCATTGTCAAGGGTAGAAAGAGATTCAAGCGAAAGCGAGCAAAGTTTGCTATGAAATGGTAGACATTGCTGTGACGTGCTAGAAAACTAAATTTAGAACTAAAAAATAGAATATGTCTTATCTGAGTTAATATAGGCTAGACTACCATTTGAAAGTTGAATCTCAAAATAATGTGGAAAGGAAATCCCAAAATGATCCTTGTTAAAAGAAGTTGTGAATTGGAAATCAGCTGACTTCATTTGATTGGAGTTCATGAGAGTTAATGGGCATTAAATTTTCAACAATTTCACACCCTGGGGATATTCTGCTTTCTGCCAGGACCCAGTAGTCCGAATGGACAAGAATATGAAACAGTATCAACACTATGTCAAATACATGTATATCAATGTTCAAGACCTATCTGATCTGATGTTTGCACTAAAAGTAAAAAATGTTGTGTATTCTGTTTTCCCTTTAATCCTTTAAAAGTAATAATGTATTTATAACAACTCTGGAGAAATATAGCAATGGCTTTATTTGCAAATTTATTACATGGAAAGAGAAGGGATTTCGTGTAGGCTTACTCTCGGTGCCATGGGGTTGTCTGCGGTTTGTGATTGTGGTATTTCCTGATCATACTCACTAATACTATTTTTTACTGACAGTTCTTGTTTTATGTGCCGCTTCTTAACTTTTGTTAACAGGACAACACTGGGGCCTTGAAGCGAGAAATTTGTCGTAGGATTTTATACAGTAGCATTTCAACAGAAACACTGGTTTATGCCTTAACCCTTTACTCCATAATAGCGCCTTTTGACGCCTTTGAAATATCAGGTATTTGAAAATATTATGGAATATGGAGCATTTGCTCCATTTTCCATTTTATCAAAAGAATTCAAAACTTGACTTAAAATTTTTCTTGAATTGTTGTCTAAAAATAGAAAATGATGTCATGATCTAAAAATAGCCTTAGGAGTAAAGGGTTAAGCTCCACGTGCAAAGCCTACTGAGGTGCCTTAGTGGGATGCCTTACTTGCGAGACAGTAGCAATTAAAGCATCTGTTCAGCTACAGATTTTTTTTTTGATACAGCATACAGTGGCAGATCCAGGGGGTTCACTTGACCCCCCCCCCTCGTTTTTAAATATCCCGTGAAAATGAAATAACTTGGTCTCAGTGAGACCAAATTATTTCATTTTCATGGGATATTTAGGAAAATGAGAAAATCAGCAAAGAGAACCCCCCCACACTTCTATACATATGAACCCCCCTTTCCAGAAATCCTGGATCAGCCCCTGGCATATATGGCTATTGTACATTTCAGACAGTGAATAACATGGGGTCTGATCAGACTACGCTTTGTATGGCAACGATGAAGGTGCTGACCAGCCTGCACATATATGCAGGCTGGTCAGCACCTTTGTTGTTCACATACAAGAACAGTTTTTCTCAGGATGCTGCCTTTCTAATATCTGCATGGCTGTTCATCGCAATAACAATGTTTGTGTCAGTGATGTGAGTTTTAACAGAGTTATTTAATGCTTGTTCTTGTAACAGTTGTTTGATTATATGAATATTTTTTTTAGAATTATTCATTCATACGTCATAGTATTTTCTTCTAGTTGAACTACCGTATGCATTAATTTTTATCATCAAGGTATATCATATTTTTATGCCATCATTATAGTGAGCATCTTCACTGTAAGTGACTATAATGTACCTCTAGCAGTTGTCTGAATCTAAATGTAAAAAAGTCATTACAGTAATATGTAATCTCAGTAAACTCAAAGAAAATTAAAAGCATCAGTGTATGAGTACAGTATGTTCAGCTACTGTGATTTTGAACATGTTTCAGAGAATGAATATAATAAAATTGTGATATTAAAAAAAGAAAATGGCTGTAACTATAATTAATATACTCATAATTATTCTTTCAGATTATAATGTACTTTTAATCTGGAATTAGTCATTTGCATAATGTAAATTCGGAAATTTTCGCAAGGATTTTATTTTCGCGAAACTTCGCATATGCGAAGTTTCCTGAAAATAAAATCCTTGCGAAATGGCCAAATTAGTCTGTTATTTACTGATGAAGGTAAATCATGTCATAATCGAGAATTCTTTACGTCGCAAATATGTCTTTTAACAATATTCGCGAAAATAAAATTCTCACGAAAATTTCCGATTTTACAGTATACATATAATTCTTAGCAATCTGATTCTCCATTTCCAGGAGGTAACAAAGTCAGCTCAAAGAAATGAATCAAATTGTATGTCCTTTAATCATAATACATTAGAATGGCCAAAACTTTATAGGGTTAATGACTGGAATTCTTATAGCTTACTCAAAAGTGACCGGTATAAACCAAAGATGTATTTCTTCGATATTTGTCAATTCAATCAAGTACTCTTTATGAAATTTAGAGTTGTTGTTGATATTTTAAGGATGGGTCTAGCTGTGCTTTTAAGTAAATTATACTGATAATGGGTCATCTGTAGTTATCTCCCTTATATACAATTTTTAACCAATCAAAATTGAATTCTAATTGCAGCAACAAAGTCCAAACAAGACTGGATCCCCATCAAAGCTGGCCAACACCCAGCTGGATAGAGTAGAGCCGAGAACCGAAGACTTAAGTATGCAAAGGCCAAGGTCACTGACTCCAGAGGAGATTAAGCAGAAGAAGAAAGGAGGAATATTTTCTAAGGGCAAAAATATTCTCAAGAAATTTACAAGATAGCATTTTCTGTGTGTTTGTATTTGTTTAGTTAAAGGGGATGGACAAAAACTTCTACAGTACAGTCCCTTTATAATGCTATGTTTGGGGTCCATTGGAATGGTCATGCAGTGTTATAAATGAATTGTGTTATAAGGGACAATTTTACAAAGGAATTATAGGAAAATGATCATAGCATAATGCATTGATCATTTTCCTATAATTCCTTTGTAAAATTCCATGGTAAAAAAAAGGAAGCCGCAACATGACTGTGTTATATCCAGATCTGTGTTATAACAAGATCCGTTTATAATGCTATGTTTGGAGTCCATGGGAATTGTCTGTGTTAAAGTAAATCATGTTATTAAGGGACAATTTTACAAAGGAATTATAAGAAAATGACCATAGCATGGTCATTTTCCTATAATTCTTTGTAAAATTCCATGGTAAAAAAAGGAAGCCGCAACATGACTGTGTTATATCCAGATCTGTGTTATAACAAGGTCCCTTTATAATGCTATGTAGGAGTCCATGGGAATTGACTGTGTTTCAGTGAATCATGTTATAAAGGGCCAATTTTAACAAAGGAATTCTTTTGTAAAATTCCACGGTAAAAAAAAAATCGAAGCTGCAACATGACTGTGTTATATCCAAATCTGTGTTATAAAAAGGTGTGTGAATTGAAGCGCAGTGACTCAGTTGAAGAATGCTTGACTCGAGACCGAGGGACCGCGGGACCGCGGGTTTGAGCCTCAATGGCATCACTGCATTGTGTCCTTATGCAAGAACATTAATCCTAGCTTAGTACTGGTTCAACCCAGGAAGACCTGCACCTACATAACTGAAAGATTGTTGATGGGACGTAAAGAATCAAATCAAACAAAACAAACAAAATAACAAGGTGTGTTATAAAGGGACTGCCCTGTATTGTCACTTGTAAACATCTGCATACATTGTCTTTAAATTTTATGAGAAACTTGATTTTCTCATTTCAAGTGTTTGAATGCTGTAGATGTTCTAAAATTCTGAACACTAAGTCTTGTTGCCTGCCAAAAAGGCTTAGACAAAACTGTGCAGACTCTGATCAGACTGCTATTCTGACAAGCAGTTTGTGAATTCAATCCCAGAAAGAGAAGAGTGTTCAAAACTTAAGAACATTTACCATACATCTTGGAGAAAAAAGCATTATCTTGCCTCCGTATATTTATCTGACTACAGTAAAACCTGTCTTAAGTGGCCACTCAAAAATAGACAAAGCAAAGATCTTTATGACAAATG
This sequence comes from Loripinus fragilis, assembly GCA_964019695.1. NCBI lineage: Eukaryota > Metazoa > Mollusca > Bivalvia > Lucinida > Lucinidae > Loripinus > Loripinus fragilis. Next base: position 1,263,264 of record OZ026525.1, read on the forward strand.
GTAGCTTAATGAAGGCCAAAAGCATTGCAGAATTCTCCCCTTGGAGCATTCTGCAATACTTTTGACCTGCATTAAGCGATAATCGGTCTTGAAACCCAATTTTGGTCTTCTTTTTGAGTGGCTGCTTAAGACAGGTTTTACTGTATACTTTTTTAACCACAAAAGTAGCAGTCACCACAAAAGTACTGCAGCAGTTTTGATACTGCTTGCTTTATGTGAAAAATTTTAAGGCGTAATTGAGATTTAAATTGTGAACGGCCTGTAAGCCGGCATTTCTGAGAAAAGGCTAAACATTTCATAAGGCCACAGTTTAGATACTTATGATTCACATTCCAGATAGTTGTGATAGTTATTAATTTCAAATTGAAAAATAGTCACATTCCATAAGGTGATTCACATTCCAAAAAAAGTGATTCACATTCCAAGTGGTAGTGATACACATTCCTTATTCATGTGATTCTCGTTCCAAAAGTAGTGATTCACATTTCATGAAGTAGTGATTCACATTCCATGAAGTAGTGATTCACATTTCATGAGGTAGTGATTCACATTCCATGAAGTAGTGATTCACATTTCATGAAGTAGTGATTCACATTCCATGAAGTAGTGATTCACATTTCATGAGGTAGTGATTCACATTCCATGAAGTAGTGATTCACATTTCATGAAGTAGTGATTCACATTCCATGAAGTAGTGATTCACATTTCATGAGGTAGTGATTATCATTCCATGAAGTAGTGATTCACATTCCAAGTGGTAGTGATGCACATTCCTAATTCATGTGATTCTCATTCCAAAAATAGTAATTCACATTCCATAAAGGAGTGATTCACATTCCAAATTTCCAAAAGTAGTGATTTTATTCCAAGTGGTATAGCGATTCACATTCCTAATCTATGTGATTCTCGTTCCAAAAGTTGTGATTCGCATTCCAGACTTTTTTTTAAACCAAAAGCTCATTTTGTCAATATAAAAGGTCTAATCTACACATGCATTAAATCATTTACTTTTACAAGTAGGATCCTCTATTTCTCTGAAAAAGGCCAAAACTCTATGGCGTTTTCACCTTTCTCAGGGCAGTAGGATTAAACAGTTATAGAAAGCTATTTAAAAGACTAGCCTCAGATTATTGAGCGTGTAATGTTAGTTTGTAATTACCTTTATTTTTTCTCTTAGTTTTAGCTCATTTGAATGAGCTTTAGTGATCTGTCAATGTTCATTTTGTGATCAGTTGGTGTCTACAGTTCACTGTTTATATTTGCGTTGTCTGTTTTATACGCGGATCCAGAAATGTTTGTCAGAGGGGGTCCAACTATGACAACGTTCTTTTGTGTGTGTGTTTTTTTTGTGTTCATGAGGGGAGAAAGGATCCAATACCACAATAAGGGGGTCATCTTAAGCCCGCCAGCGAGACGCCATTAAATGTTGTTTCGCTTGCGTGCCGATGATGGCCCAATATCGAATGCTGGCTTTGCAGCTTTGCGATTTTTCAGGGTGTCCAGAACCGTATTGCTAAGAAACCCTATATTTTTGTGATTTTTCAGGGGGGTCCTGACCCCCCCCCCCCCCCCCCCTCCCTTTGGATCCACACATGTGTTTCATATGCTGTAAGAAACATCTCCTTGTATGAATGTTCATTTGATGACCCACTAACAATTTCACTGTCTCTGTAGTGAGGTACATCTGCCCTCATGTAGCTAAGAGGGAAACATAGGAAAGATTTCCCAAGAATTCAAAATAATTTTACAGAAATGGTCAGTGGTAAACAATATTTGCCTGGATGTCAGGCTGGTCTTCCTTAGGTGATTATATGGGAAAGTTTAAAATCTTTGACACAAGTGATCAAAATTCAAAAACAATTTTACGGAATTTTCACCAGAAAAAACTGCTAAAATTGTTATAGAAAATCTGATCCATTGAAAAAAAATGTTCTAAAGTGGTTTGGGCTGGTGTCCTTATAATACCATTATAGGGATTGAACATGATTTTCTAATCATTAACATCTGCTGGGCCCTGGGGGTGGTGTTGTAACCCATGCCTGAAAGGCAAGGGTTTCAACAACCCCAAGGGGCCTAGCAGATGTTAATGTACCAGAAAAACATCTTTGATTGCTGTTTTTGCATAAAGTCTTGAAAACTGGAGAAAACGCTTCAAAAGCTGATAGCATGAAAGATGGGTAGGTTTTAAAAATGCCAGTTCCAGAGCAAAGACTTGTGTCATCCTGATGTCACTAAGTTATAATAACTTCTATGCATGTTACTGTTGATGGCTTCAATTTTTGTCATGGCCCCAGAATGTGCATAATTATGTAAAGTCAAAAAGCTGTGCATTAACAACATGTGAATTGCCTTGTTAATACACCAGTTTGTGCCTATTAAAACATGACTGTTAATAGCGTGTGCCACAGCTTTGTATGCAATAATGCATGTTGGAAACTCTTCAGCTTACATTTCTCAAACAGTGAGAAACTCAGGTGGGTGATTCAAGGCCATCTTGGCCCTCGTGCCTGAAAAACTACATGTTAAGCATTATTTTCTGGTATTGTTTTTATGCATGTTTTCATGTATATATTGTTCTGACAATAGATATTTATTTATTTCAAGATTATGGTACTTACCTATAGGCAACAAGACGTGTACGACAGATGTTCTAAAATTTCGAACACTAGGCAAAAAGGCCTAGAGAAACAGCACAACCCAAGATCAGAGTCTTCCCTGTTTGCTATTTTGACAAGCATCTTGTGAATTCCAGCCTTGATAACACACATTTTATTTGAGAACAGAAAGAGAAAATTTTAAAATTTTAGAACATTTGGCGTAGCCATAGCACATGTGAAAATTTAGTCAGGCCATTAGGTAAGAATGTGTACCAAAAAATGTTTTTTTCTTATTTCTCAACTGAAACATATGTGTGGGTGCTTCAAAGAACCGTCTCAATGAGACGGTTCTTTTCAGCACCCAAAACATATGTTAAAACTGATGGCTAAGAAAATATTGACAATTTTACGCTTAAAAATTTTGTTTATCTAGAGGATGACGTAACATATTATGCTGTAATTGCCTTTATCTCATTGCTTGGCCTATATATTAGGCCAGAATTTTTTTATTTGTTGATTTACAAACCCTCCTACTGTGATGTTAAGGAAAGTAGAAAAAAAAATCTGAAATTATTTTTTTATTTTATCCGCCGACCCTAAGTATTATTTGTTTCGTTGAAAAAAATAATATAATAATATATTTTTTAGGTTCTGTCTGTGTATTTTTGAGAGTGACACTGTTTAATTTTAAGAAAATGATGAAATATTTAAAGATTTGATACAGACTGACAGTTTGCCTAACTAGTTTTACTGTTTTTCTTCTGGAGATATTAAAAAAATAAAGCTCTGAAAATGACCCCCCCCACCAAAAAAAACACTTTTTTTTTCGCCCCCCCCCCCCCCCCCCCCCCTAAATCTGAAAAATATTTCCCATAAATCAACTAATAAAAGATTTCTGGTCATATTATTCAATAGTTCATTTTCTTCTGATCTGCTGATATTACCTTACAAGACATTTTATGTCTCCATTGAAGGCAAAGCCATGTCTCAGAGCAAGTACATGTACCGCTTATAATATGACAAAAATTGTAGAAATAGCAATAAATTATTTACATAACTGCTATATTTAGAATTTACATATAATGTCTGTGATTTTGTTTTCATTTTTTCTGAAATTAGATCTGGTCATTTCATCTGTCTCTTGTTAAAGCTTTGCAGATTAAGTTTGGATATAAACCATATGGACCGCGACGTGAGAAAATCTGTCTTCGGGGTTTCAACAAAACGAAAGTCAAACCAGTCTCTTCGGCTACAGAGACTAGCTAGAATATTGAAATTTCACTTGAAGCAAGTTTAGATATGATACTTTCCAATAAGCAAATAACAAAGGCGCTGATCAGACTGCGCATATGCGCAGGCTGGTCTGCGCCTGTGTTGTTCACAAATCCCCGAAGACAGGTTTTCTTGTGTCAAGGCCCATATACAGAAGATGTTCTGCCTTATACAAAATAACTGGTATTAAGAAATTTCGAACATGCAATCTGTAATAAATGGAAGAATGATCTTAATGAAATAAAATCATGACCTTGTGCTGTCTGCTTACAGTCATTTATGGATTTGCAGTAATTATTCATACACCTTCAGCTCTTAACCAAATAAATAATTTGAGCCGTGACATGTGATTTCCAACAATGTGGCATTTTGACAAGTTTAGATTCAGATGAGCCTGTGCAGCCTCCTTTTAAGCTTAGAAACCTCAAATGATGTTCGGTCATTAGCTTAACAGTCATAGAATATTTAAGCGGCTAGCAAAGGCTCTGATCAGACTGTGCATATGCGCAGGCTGGTCTGAGCCTTTGCTGGTCATATATACCACATTGTTGGAAATCTCATGCACTGGCTCATTTGTAAAAAGGGCTCCTTCAGAAATGGAGAGAAGATTTTCAATTTGGTGAGGTGTGGAAAAGATTATAATGGAGTGGCAAATAGTATAAACCCTGAGCAGACTGGTCTTTTGAGCAGTCTGATCTGGGTTTATACCAGTTGCTGCGGCCTATCTGTTCAAATATTTACGGTAAGTACAATATGAATGCTGCTCCTCATTCTTGCTGTATGTTGATGTAATCAATATATTGTCTTTGTGAAATACAGTAACTCCTGTCTTCAGCAGTCATTCAAAAAGAAGACCAAAATTGGTTTTCAAGACCGATTATCGCTTTATGAAGGTCTAAAGTATTGCAGAATGCTCCAAGGGGAGCATTCTGCAATACTTTCGACCTTCGTTAAGCTACCATTTGTAATTAAGATCTTTCTTTTGTCTATATTTGAGTGGCTGCTTAAGACAGGTTTTACTGTTTTGTAAACTGCTTATAGAAAAAAAAATCAAAAGGACCTCGGACAGTTTCCTATTCTATCTGCCCAAATTTTGACAGCCTGTGGCTAGGATAATGCATAACTGACAACTATAGTTTTGTGCTTAAATCAAACCCTTATATTTAGTGCACCTAGAAAAATAAAAATATTTTGAAAATATTGCATAATTATGCCAGGACTCTAGGGTTTAGGGGGTGGGGGTATTTTTTGTGACCAAATTTTATTTCACAGAAAGTCAAAGTTTCGTCGAGTATTCACCTAAGTACATGTAGATATTATGTTTGCAGCATAAAACTTGAGAAGAAAGGGATGTGTTTGCACAAAATTCGGGTTGAGAAGATTTCATTGTTTCATCTTAAGAAGTGTGCTGTCAATAACTTTTGACTATTACCTGTAATGTTCCAAGTCAACCAGTTTGTGTGCACTGAGGTGTATCATATCTGCATACTGTATAAATCATAGTCTAGATAAACACAGTTTTTGAGCGTAAAAGCGTTAATATTTTCTTACACATCAGATTTAATCTACAGTGTGGTGCGTAAAAGAACCGTCTCATTGAGACGGTTCTTTTGAGTACCCAAAACATATGTTTTGGTTGAGAAATGAGACAATTAATTACTTTGTAAGCACTCATAACTAAAGCACTGATTTATGCCATTGCAAATTGATATTTACCTACAGGTTATTACAAAATAAGTTTCTAATAAATTTTTATAATAAAGTGTTTTTGAGCATTTCGACAACGTTCCCCCCCGTGACCAATCATGCCGTTTTTATATGATGTGTGAAATGTAAAACTACAACTGTATGCAAAAGGATTAGTTTGGTCACGGGGGGGAAAGCACTTCAGTAAAACGTTTTCTATTTTCTATATGTTGAATAGCAAAAACAGAGTTTTCAACCCATACTTTATAATTGGTACTTGTCCAATGAGAAAACTGCTTTTGTGGATAAGTCGAGGGTTGAACCTACTATCTTTTTCATAGAAAAAATATCGTTTTCTTTGAAACTTTCCTCTGGTCATTTTTATGGGCAATCCTTCATTAAGACTGTCCGAGGTCCTTATGGTAATAAACTGCTTACTGATCTGTTGCAGTTATCTAACTTTATTGATTCTGCAGCAGTTAGCTCCCTTTGTTGAATTCTGCTGCTGTTGCCTGCTTTTGATGATCAGTGTCTCATTATGATGCAGAAACGATTGCATTTAACCCTTAAAGCGCCAATCACAACTGCAACAGACGACAAATTTTACGACATCTTTCCTAATTTTCAAAAAAAAATAGGTATGAAATTTCACGAGAATCGTCTGCCAGCAGACAATTCTCATGAAATATCATACCTTATTTGTTATTTTTGAAAAAGCGGCAAAATTTGAAATTGTCATCTGCTGCAAATTACAGGTGGGGCTTTATGGGTTAATGTGATAGCTGTAACCCTATTACACTAAGAATGTAGCAGGTTTAAGTATGGTTTCTATTTTTGCTTTCTTTGAATTATATGAATGTTCATTAATTTATGGTAAAATGTGAAAAAAATCAACTGTAAATTTCTCCTTTCTCAACTAAAATTTTTTTATTTTGAAGACCAATTGAGCCTCAACCCCATCCCATCCGACAGCAAATAGGTGTAGACTGATCAGACTTCTTCGTATCTGAGTCTGAACTGTTTGCCTGGGCCCTTTTCTTTTTTCAAAAATACATTTTTTCCAAATTTAAATTTCAGTTACTGTTTATATTAGAGAGGCTTGGCTAATGCCTTGTTTAGTTGAGTAGTTTGAGACGTGAAGTATTTTCAATCCTTCCAGCTGAGTAGACTAAAACTGATACTGTTGTAAACAGTGGAGATTTTACTGTAAATTCGGAAATTTTCGCGAGCATTTTATTTTCGCATAATATGCGAAGTTTTGTGAAAATAAAATCCTCATGAAATGGCGAAATCACTCTGTCGACCACTGATATGGGTAAATCATACCCTAGTAGCAAAATTTTGCAGTCGGAAGTTCATGTATGTCTTTTAACGCTATTCATGAAAATTAAATTCTCATGAAAATTTCCGGATTTACAGTATTAATTGCACAAACACTACTGACCATTCTGGTTTTGACTTGTCTGACATAGTTTAACTGATCATTTCTGAGTAAGTACAGTCTTATTTCTTAAATGATTGAGTTAGAATTATTTTTGGGTAAAAGATTTGCTGTTGTTGGACTCCTGGTAAAGAAAACATATTATGACTGTTAAATTTTAAGATACTGGTACCTTTGTTAGATTTGTCTGTTGTAGTTTATTTATATTATCATGTGATATAAATTCATAGATTTTGTTGGTAAGCTTAACGTTATGGCGCCAATTATGTCTGCTGCAGAATACAAACTTTCTTGATTTTCTGGAAAATAATGCTTGCTATTTCATGTGAATTGTCTGCCAGCAGACAATTCACATGAAATATCAAGCCTTATTTGATTTCTTAAAGAAACAACATTTTTTTGTAAATGTAGTCTGCTGCAATTTTTTTGGTGCCGTTTTAAGGATAAATACCGGGACAGTGAAGCTTTTCTGATTCAATTACAGATGACCCCTATTAACTCAAATATTGATAACTCAATATATCTGCTTAAATTGAAGAAAAGTTTGATCTACAAGACATATTTCTGAATAAGCTTCTATTTAAAGATATGTTGTAGATACATGCTGGGTAATTTTTCATGATTTCTTTTTCCCTTCAAAAAATTTATTTAAGGAATACATGTACCATCAAGTGTCAAACAGCTTGGCTCGAGATTGGGCCCCACATTTTGTCTTCAGATCTTCTGAGATAGAAATATGAGCCATGACATGAGATTTCCAACAATGTGGTATGTGCAAAGGCTCAGATCAGCAAACCATCTTTACTTAGCTGTAACTTTATAAAAAATTCCATTGGTGTATAAAAGAGTGGTACTTCTGGGTACTGATCACCAAATTTTAAGTCCAAGAAATCCATTTTGGAAAATTTTGGAGCACTTGCTGTATTCATGAGTGAATGGGTCGATGTCATCTCAAAATTTTTACTGTTGATTGGCCAGACGAGCTACACAGTTATGGTAAATGTTCTTGATTTTCGAACACTTTTCTCTTTCTGTTCTAAAATAATATATTGGTTTTCAGTGCTGAAATCCACAAAATGCTTGTGAATAGAATAGCAAACAGGGAAGACCCAGATCAGACCACTTCAGAAGTGGTCTGATCTGGGTCTGCACTGTTTGTTTATCCTTTTTGGAAGGCAACTAGTGTTCCAAATAGAACAGTTACCATACTCATGAGTTACATAGGGTCAATGTCATCTCTAAAAACATCTGTGATTGATCAGAGGAGTTACACAGATACTGTTGCTTTATGCTGACCAAATTCTTTTGTTTCGTATATTTGCATTTGTAGAAATAGTAGCTTTTGTATGAAGCATTAATATTTATTTTTATTGCTAAATGTTTGGAAAATTCTGAGAAAACACAATTTCAGTTCTTCTAAAAATTGGTAAAAATGGCCCACTGATTGCAATTATTCTTTTAACAAATTGCAATACACACTGTTTTGGGGATGCAGTATGTCTCCATCCTTATTTGCCTATCGTCTTTCAAACAAGTTTCATTTTATTCCCATAATAACAGTTTTGCTGATCTCATAATAAACAAAATGATCTTGTAAGGCTGTAAAACCTAAGCAGAAAATGAGAGAAAATAGAGAAACTAAAGTGTTACCCCTGTCCATCCGTCCGTACGTACTTCCGTACGTCTGTCCAAACGACGTCTGCTCTCTAAGTCGAATACTTTTGATCAGAATTTTATGAAACTTGGTCACATTGTTTAGTACCATGATGCCTTCTTCAAGTTCGATAATGGTACAGTAATAAAGGCTTGTCCTCTTAACCATTATGATGCTGAATATTTTTATGTACAACACTCCTCCCCAATTTATATCTAATGAGCAAGCAGGGTTCCAGTTTTTATCATGTATTTACAAGCAGAGTGATAAACAGTGTGGATCCTGATCAGCTGGCTTCAGAAGCCAGCTGATCTGGATCTACACTGTTTCAAAACAGGATATAGACAATAATACTAACATAGAAAAAAAGCTCAGTTCAGCATGTACATCTTGGATTGGTATGTTACTACAGGGCAGGTGACCGGTTAGTTACTATAGGGCAGGGTCGCCATTTTTCACATATGCAATTTTTTGACAGAATTTGAATTCAAGGGTAACACAATTCATTGAAATAGATTTCTTTAGTAGATAAATGAAATCGCAATATTTGATTTTGTCAAAATTTTCCAAGCGCTACAATAAAATACAGAGTATTTACATATTTATTCATTTATATATATTTAATGCCTGAATGTTAAAGTTTCTAATATGTATAGTAAAACCAGAGACTGGTTTACCTGAGATGTGAGATTGAAAATAAAACAATATTTTCACATTACCTTAGTGGTGTTGCTTTTTCTCCTACCTCTAACATTTCATATTTTATTGAATAATAGTGAATTTTTTATTGTACTTTCAAACTTTTGTCACAGATCACAGATGTCGTAGAGCAAACAAGACCAAATTTCTGCTCTGGACCTGTATCGCCGGTGCACATCTTCAATGTATGAACAATCCTTATGCAAAGTTCAAATATAAAGCGCACAAATTACACAATGTAAGCACTCCAAAGGTGGTGTAGAAGTAATAATGTCTAAGTTTAACACTCAAAAATGTATTATCAAATGTGCACGAAATATAGAGTGCACATGTTCAATATGTGAACAATCATAATGCAAAGTTTGAATATAAAGGAATGGAAACTGCTCGAGTTACAGATTACACAAACCAGACGCCCCCTAAGCATTTGGACGAAAACATGTCTAAGTTCAACAGCCCTAGAAGTATTTTTATCAAATGTGCACAAAATAGGATGTGCACATGTTCAATGTATGAACAATCATTATGCAAAGTTTGAATATTAAGGAATGAAAAATGTTGGAGTTACAGATTACACAAACCAGACACATTCTAAGTATTTTGAATGGAAGACCCCCAAAAATGAAAATATTCCTGAAATATGCACAAAATACGAGGTGCACATATTCAATGTGTGACCAATCATCATACAAAGTTTGAATAAAAAGTAATGAATACTGATGGAGTTACAGATTACACAAACCAGACACCCCCTAAGCATTTTGGATGGAAAAAATGTCCAAGTTCAACACCCATCAAAAATGAGAAAACATTTTTCAAATGTGCACAAAATAGCAGCTGCACATCTTCAATGTGTGAACAATCATTACCCAAAGTTTGAATATAAAGGAATGGAAATTGTTGGAAATACAGAATACACAAACCAGACACTATAAGCATTTCGGATGGAAAAAATGTCCAGTTAAACACCCCTCGAAAATCAGAAACAATTCCTGGAAATGTGCACAAAATTCATGCACATCTTCAATATGTGACTAATCATTATGCAAAGTTTGAATAAAAAAGGAATGAAACTTTTTTGAGTTACAGACTACACAAACTTGGCACCCCAAAGTGTTATGGACGCACGGAGGGAGTGGACCCATTACTAGACCTGCCTTCGCTAAAGTGACGCAGGTAAAAAAAATCTACTTGTCCCAGACCCATTACTAGACCTGCTTTCGCTAAAGTGATGCAGGTAAAAAAAATCTACTTGTCCCAGGCTGTAATCGAAACTGGATTGCTGGATCTACAAGCAAAAACTCTCCCACGTGGCTGTAAAAGCAGGCTTCTACTGCAAGACAGTAGAAGTGTATTATATACCTAGACCTTGTGACACAGATATAAATTACATATACCAAGGAGCATAGTTAGCACTAACAAACTGCTCAGACATTTCTACAAAACAGTCTGTATAGCTAGCAAAGTCCCTTTTGTTATTTTTACTAGCAATCGTTTAATTGTACAGTTAAATCTCTTGACATGATCCCAAGTTTATTTTTCTATTGCTGTAGGTGTCCCAGGTACTGGGGTAAGCAGCAGGTGGCTGAATCTGACTATTTAGATTTCAAGCTGTGACAATCAAAACCTTAGCTATGTAGTGGAGGTCTAGTTGTTGCAAGATATGCTGCATATGTCCACATGAAAATTTGAGTGGTATTGAGATGTTTGAAAATGTTGGCCGAGCTCCAAATTCACTAAAGGCACAGCTTGGACAGGCTAAAATGACATGGTCATCTGTCATGAATTTAGATTGAGGTGTTCTTAGCATTTTGTATAAAATTATTTGTGGCTTTTCCATGGGTAGTAACCAGTACTGGGCCAGGAGGGTTTATGGTTTGTGTGTTTATTTTATGACGGGAACTCCCGAAGGCTCAACCGAAAGTGGTTATATGGAGAACCTGAGAATCGAACCTGCGACCCCTGGTTTACAAGACATTTATCCCCTACACCACAGCAGCTTCACTGGCTACTGGAAACCTCTTAAGGGGTACTTTGGAAAACAGTGGAGACCCAGATGAAATGCCGCAAAATGCAGCAACCACAATTGTTGGGGAGACAGGAAACATTGATATGGTACTATAGGGATAACAGGAAAAAAACAAGATATTTTGTAACAACTTTTTAGTGTTTTTGCTACAAACATTTACATAAATTACATGTAGCATGATGTATATACTAGCATATGAGATGCCATACGAAAATGTGATGTTATATGAATACAGTAAAGAAGTAAAATCAAACATGTCAAACACCTCAAGAATTTAGGCAGATCAATCCCTTAAAGTGTATAATGGATCATCCGCACATTTTGTATCAAACTGGAAGTAAGAGTCCATCATACAACAAAGGGTTGCACTATTTGGTTGACTAATACTACTGTCCTGCCAGCCAAGAGTGACAGTGACTTCATATTTGTTTACAAAGTTATCAGGGACTTATAATCGATAGATTACTTGTGTATTAATCCTATCCTCAGGATAGGATTAATACACAAGTGATCTATCAATTCGTGTTAGCTCAAGTGAAGTGTACACATTAGCATTTTTGTTTGATTTGTCCCATCAACAGTAATATACTAGGATTAATGTTCTTGCTCAAAGACACAACACATTTAATTTAGCAATTGTAAACAACTTATTACGTCACTGTCACTCTTGGTTGGCAGGACAGTAAGTAGACATGCCCACTTCTAAAACTCGGATGTTTAAAACGGGTTTGATAGTATAAGATATGAATCATTAATGAGCTGCGACATGAGATTTCCAAGAATGTGGTATGTACGACCAGCAACGCCTCAAATCAGCCTGCGCATATGCGCAGTCTGATCAGAGCCCTTGCAAGTCGCTTGACCATTCTATGACTGTTCAGCTACAATCCGAACAGAATTTGGAGTTTCTAATCTTAAAAGGAGACTGCAGAGGCTCGTCTGAGTCTACACATGTCAAAATACCACAAGGAGAAGAACTTGATAAGCTCTTGCTTCCGTTCTAATCCTAATGTTTGTATGATTGAAAATTGTAGTCCATTCTTTACTCTAACAAAGAAAACAAACACAGTTTGCATGTTGGCGCGCTTTAATGTGAGCAAATGAGCAGCGTGACATGGAAGGACGTTGTAGACCTTGATGAGATCTATTTAAGAAGTGCTTGTAAAAGCCCTGCCAGTAACACAGCTTACTTAACCCTTAGATCTTCTCATTGCCGAAGTACCTGCCGTCCAGCCCACATGACACCAAACTTTCTATTTTTTGTTTGGCGAAAACTTGCTGTGATTTTAACAGTGCAGTATACCACATAGCAATGACGACGTGCAAATCAACACGGCAAGATCTCTTGCTCGAATCTATACAAAATTTTGTGTGTTGCTCACGTCTGTGAAGCCGCCTTAGAACTGATTTTTCACGACACTTCGTTCACAAATACCTGATTATTCTCAGTCCGTGCATGACGACTGAGTAATAATATACTGCACAACCTTTGTTAATGGTAGTACCGACTAGACAAATATTCTGCTCTATTCGATGAAACGAGCAGAATGTTAAGTCCATTCTTTACTCTAACAAAGAAAACAAACACAGTTTGCATGTTGGCGCGCTTAGAAAATACAAATGTTAGAAAGAGAGCGACAAAATTTTGTATAGATTCTAATAAGTCACATCACAATGCCTCACATAGACATCACCTCTGTCATTTTTAACAGTTTGTCTCAAAAATCTTTAACGTACTTATTTTACTGTCAGGTGACTTCCAGCGGACAGTGCTTAAACACGTGGTATACGTGTACTTATCTGTACTTCCGCTTGCTTCAGGACACAATGTGTTGAGATTTGCTCAGAAAGTCCCTTCTAAATCCCTTTGTCAAAACAGATGATGTTGTATGTTTCTGATTGAGCCAATACCTGCAACAAATGAAAACAAATAGCCATATACAAATAGCCTTATTGTCAAAACATATTATTCTTATTTTCATTGCAACCATGCTGGAATCTAAAATTTATTTTCCAAAAATATCATTGTTTTCATGCCCATTTGCATATAATACTTTGTCTGATTAAAATGGCTGTATCTGGTACTCATTTTAGTTATTTATTTACTTTTGTTTTGCTAAATGTATCGCCTATTAAAATTAGATAATCAGGTGCAAACGGCTGGTCTGAATTTCTTAAAGTACAACAAACTGCCATATCTATTATACTCAACAGTTCCCCTCTGCTAACTCTGATACTGAGCTAATAATCGGGCAACTTCTATACTGGGAACTCATCTGGAATTAACTTATTTATATCTACGTTATAATAAACACTGAACTTGTCATTTGTTTGTGATCCCATATATCAGTCAATTTAATTTTCTTCTTTCTCTGACATAAATAAACGCATTGCTCATTAGAAATATACCATATCCATTTTACTGACATTTTAATTTTGATATTTCACGTAACTTACCATCATGGCAATATTTTGAAAATCACCTTTTCTACTCCTGATTTTTTATGAGTAAATACATTTTTTTTTTTTGTAATAAAAATTGACCTCATTTTTTATCTTCTAAATACTGCTCTATACAACCATATTTACTCCTCCATCTTTGTTCATATGGAGGACATTTTCTCTCCCAAAATCATACTAAAACCAAATACTTCGTTGTTTGAAAGTCTACCCTTATTTTCATCTGAGATTTTTATTTTATTTTTATTTTTTATTTGTTCATTGATTTTGCTCTAAGGGACTTTTGCATCTTTAGAAAATCAAGACCTTCAGTCTGCATTTCAACCTGACTTCCGCTTCCGGGGAAATCTCAGTTATTATCTGTTAACAGGTAAATAACTTTTTCCACTTCCGGGGAACTCGTTTCCACTTCCTGGGAAATCTCAATTATTACCTTCTACCAGGTAAACCACGTTCCACTTCCGGGGAACTCGTTTCCACTCCTGGGAAATCTCAATTGTTACCAGGTAAATACCATTTTCCACTTCCGGGGAACTCGTCTCCACTTCCTGGGAAATTTCGAATATTACCTTCTACCAGGTAAATACCACGTTCCACTTCCGGGGAACTCGTTTCCACTTCCTGGGAAATCTCAATTGTTACCTTCTACCAGTTAAATACCATTTCCACTTCTCGGGAACTCATTTCCACTTCCTGGGAAATCTCAAATTGTTACCTTTTACCAGATAAATACACTTTTCCCATTTCTGGGGAACTCGCTTCCCCTTCCTGGGAAATCTCAATTAGTACCATATACCAGATAAATACCTTTTTCCACTTCTGGGGAACTTCATATTTCCACTTCTGGGGAATGGACATGTGACCTAGTCACCAACCGATTTTAAAGCTCTCTTATGAGGATAGTTTGCTTTTCCCACATAAATCTACTGCTCCTATGTTATGTTTTCTTACCTTTGGAATTAACCTTCTACCAGGTAAATACCTTTTTCCCACTTCTGGGAGAACTCGTTTCTACTTCCTGGGCAATCTCAATTATAACCTGGTACCAGATGAATACCTTTTTCCACTTCAAGGGAATTTCATGTTTCCCCTTCTTGGGAAATGACATGTGACTTAGTCACCAATCGAATTTTGAGCTCTCTTATGAGGAAAGTTTGCTCTACCAACATAAATCTACAGCTCCTATGATATATATTCTTACCTTTGAAAATAACCTTCTACCAGTTAAATACCATTTCCACTTTCCGGGAACTCGTTTCCACTTCCTGGGAAATCTCAAATTGTTACCTTTTACCAGATAAATACACTTTTCCCATTTCTGGGGAACTCGCTTCCCCTTCCTGGGAAATCTCAAATAATACCATATACCAGATAAATACCTTTATCCACTTCTGGGGAACTTCATATTTCCACTTCTGGGGAACGGACATGTGACCTAGTCACCAACCGATTTTTGAGCTCTCTTATGAGGAAAGTTTGCTCTTCCAACATAAATCTACAGCTCCTATGATATATATTCTTACCTTTGAAAATGACCTTCTACCAGGTAAATACTTTTCCCACTTCTGGGAAAATCGTTTCCACCTCCTGGGCAATCTCAAAATTACCTTATACCAGATAAATACCTTTTTCCACTTCTGGGGAACTTCTTGTTTCCTCTTCTGGGAAAAGACATGTGACCTAGTCACCAACCGATTTTTAGAGCTCTCTTATGAGGAAAGTTTGCTCTTCTCACATAAATCTACTGCTCCTATGATATATATTCTTACCTTGGGAAATAACCTTTGAAATTCCACTTCTGGGAAAATCAATTACACTGCAAGTTTATTTGGATTTTTTGATTATGTCTCACTATTTATAACATTGTCCATATCTGCATAGCCAACATATATCACCGTTTTTCGTTTGCAAATAATTCAGAATCGAATGCAGTATTCTCTTTCAATACTCTGACGTTAGCTTTTAACGACTACGCCTTTAAAACGACTGACCCCTTTTCAAAGGTGAATGACTCATTCTTATTCTAACAAGCGTACCTTTAACTGACATGTCTCTAACATATATTCTACTGTGGATGCAGCGATTTCTGCTCGTACACTCTGATAACTTTATGTTTCTAATTGTGATTATCTTTTACATTTTCTCCATCTTCCAGCATACATAAACCTACCCATTTTTCAAGCAGAAGAAATGTATGAATCATTTAACATGCATAAACGGTTCAATTGATAATTTTCTTCAAACAGAAGAACTCCAAATTTCATTAAATAAAGAAAAAAAATCAATATCAGGAATAAGGGCTGCCTATGAGCAAAATTTGAATACATACTGTGGTATAGCTTTGAATCCACACAAACAGTCATTTACAAATGCAGTTATTCTTTGACCCTTTACCACCATAATAACATCACTGTTAAAACTTTCCACGATATTTGACCAATGCTCGCCAATTCCAGTAAAGAATTCTGTATGTAAAATGCTTCCTTACCTGCGTCTGACCATGAGAAAGCTGAAACCGTTCCATTTGACTGAGCTTTATCCATGTAATTAATATAAGCCTCACCATTTTCAAATTAGCTCATGAAATATCGTTTTGCAGTTGTTGTCATGTTATCTTGCAACTTTTTTGTATTTTAAACTTAGATTTATGCAAATTATTGCTTATGCTATTACAATCCAGTACTAATATATGCTTTGTGCCGTGTTATTTTTACAGTAGAGTATTAATAGCACGAGGCTACGTTTCAATTTTGAGAATACATTTCTAAGATAGTAATGAGTGGATCTCTTGGTTGTCTTATTACTGTAAGACCTCTTTACATGCCAGAAATTTCCATCTTTTTTAAGATAAACACTCACTCTCTGGCAAAAAAAACAACAACAGTATTTGTCGCGATCAGTACAGCAAATAGATAGATAAAGTGTAATCCTCTTCTATAACCAACGTAAAGTACTAATATGACCATGCATCTATTTATATTAATATTTAGCCTATTTCATGGGGATTCATCTGTACTTACTCTCTGCAAATCCACCCTTCTTTGTTATCGTCTCTCATGATCTAACTGATCTGTACTACCAACCTATGTATAGCGCCAAGATTCGCATCTTAAAAAAAATTCTTTATATCTGAAATGTCTGTCTGATGAAAACAAGAAAAACTGCTGTCTGTACTTATCTTTACAATGTGCTTTAAATATGGACTTTCAAATTTCCAATGCCAACTTGGATTGAGCTCTTCAAATGTGTTTCTGATCCTCCTCATCACTGGCGACCTCCAGATGTAAATAATCGTCAACTACTTTCTAGCCAATGTGGGTTCTAATAACCTGTCGTTGTTCCAAATATTGGAAACTGAAATGTAAGAACGTTATATGTAAAACTGTGATTGATTCCATCGTTCACTTAACAATTTTATTTTATTATTATTATAACTATTATTATTATTATTATTAATGTATCTTCTTTGCAAAACCAGGAAATGCCCCCCAATTCATGAGGATATATAGCCTACTCTGGACGCCTAAATTAGTGACTGTATTTGAAACTATGATCGTGATATCCCTGGTATATTCTTTCATAATGTGTATGTAGTGTGTTGCGTTATTTTTTTTTTTGCTCTATATTTTACAACATTCTCCGCATTTGAACGTTTCAGATAAACGTGTATAGCCTGCTGTTGACGTCTATATACGTGAACATGTTTGAAACTATGACCGTGATATCCTTGGTATATTCTTTCATAATGCGTATAAAGTGTGTTGCGTTATTTTTTATTTGCTCTATATTATACACCATACTCCGCTTTTGAGCGTTTCAGATAAACTTTTATAGCCTGCCTGCTCTTGACATCTTTATACATGAACGTGTTTGAAAATATGATCGGGTTATCCCTGGTATATTCTTTCATAATATATATGTAGTGTGTTGCGTTATTTTTATTTGCTCTATAGTATACAACATTCTCCGCTTAAAGGCGTTTCAGATAAAAATGTACCTTTCGCTAAATTCTTCATCTTCATATACCGTTTAATAATAGTTTAGATTTCTGTCACAATCATCTATTTTTTGAACATGCCATCTTCTACACATTGAACGCATTTACCTTTTGCGTTATAATCTGCAGATGCGACAGACGCACTTTTGCTACCTAAAATTCACAAAATAAGTTTTTGAGTTTCACTTATCTTTTTAATTCTGTAGAAACCAACTTGTTCATCTCGTTCTGTCTGCTGTTAATACCCTAGGTCGGTGCCATGTTATCTTCTTACTCCAGAAATGTAGACCAACGTCCTTCGCTTTTTTTTGTGTTGCTCACGTCTGTGAAGCCGCCTTAGAACTGATTTTTCACGACACTTCGTTCACAAATACCTGATTATTCTCAGTCCGTGCATGACGACTGAGTAATAATATACTGCACAACCTTTGTTAATGGTAGTACCGACTAGACAAATATTCTGCTCTATTCGATGAAACGAGCAGAATGTTAATTGTATTGTATAAACTGATTTGAAATAAATACGTTTAAACCAAATACCAAATTGTTGGAAATCACATGTCACGACTCATTTCTTCATATTTCAGGACTGGCCTGATTAAAAATAGTTCCACCGGAACTTCAATATTAAACTACTAACAGACTAACAGGTATAACAGACAACTAACAGACTCGAGACTAAACAGTAATGGTAACACGGTCATAATTGTTGGTGGGATATGGGGAAAGATGAAAGAATTGACACATTTTTTATCTAATTATAGAAATGACCTCTGAATATGGAATAAGAGAATTCCAAGGACACAGGTCATTTTTGGAAAGTCCACTTTGGACTCAAAGGAAGCAAAATAAACAATACAAGACTAGCCTTTTATAGACTCGAAGCCCCTAAACAGGCACTTTTGCTTACAGTAAAGACCCAGATGAAATGCCGCAGAATGTAGAATTTCATCAGGGTCTGCACTTTTTGCCAGTCTTAGACAAAGAGAGAAAGAAATACAATATTTTTTGGAAACTATAACCTGTGATCCCTTAATATATACAATGGATCATCCTGGCTTAAATGTATGTAGCTTTATGCAAAATTCCATTGGTATGAAAAAGGGTGAAGGTTAATATTACTTATAGCGAGTTCATTGGTCCAGAAATGGAGGATGTTATGAACATTTTTTTATTTTGTACCATAACCTATATTTTGAGTACATACTATTTTTTATTTTTAAAAATCATATTGCACTCAGAGTCATGCACGGATCCAGAGGGGGGTGACACCCTGAAAAATCACAAAGCTATAGGGTTCCTTAGCAATACTGGTCCGGATCCCCTGAAAAATCACAAAGCTACCAAATCAGCACTCAATGTTGGGCCATCATCGGCCAGCCAGCGAAACGCCATTTAAATGGTGTTTCGCTGGCAGGCCAATGATGGCCCGCTTTTGGTGTTTTTTGGATCCTCTCTCTCCTCATCAACCAAAAAAAAAACCTTGTCAGAGTTGGACCCCATCTTACAAAACTGGGTCCACGCATGAGAGTGGCCAATACTCCAGAGTTTAGACTACTCTGAGTGCAATATGTTTATTGAGACTAATTAAATGGTAAACTTCAAGCAATGTTTTAGGGGAAGTTAACAAATAACAACTCCCCTATCTGACCTGTGGTAATCACCTCAAAGAAGGTGGGTAGGTGGTAAATGATCGGGTAGGTGGAACATGGTACGTCAAACATAATGAAATCACAGTTTATATTGACAGACATTTAAGGCAAGCACATTTTATGCAAGATAAAACAGTATTACTCTAATGCGCTACAAACGGCTGAAATCTCCACTGAATTTGGTATTTCTACTTCCCTTTTTTTGAAAGGCAGGTTTACTAAAATGTCATTTTCGTACTAAATGGATTTCTAATTACATGACTTGTAGCAAAAAAATTCTAATTATGTAAATGTTTTAAAATTTTGAACACTTTTCTTTATCTATTTTCAAATAAAATGTTGGTTTTCAGGGCTGGAATTTGAAAAAATGCTTGCCAGAATAACAAACAGGGGATGCTTTGATCTGGGTAAGCGCTGTTAGTCTAGGACTCTTCCCCAGTCAACCAGTGTTCAAAATTTTACAACATTTATTGCAATTATATTTATTATTAATGATATTTTGTTTGATTTGATTCTTTACATCCCAGTCAAAAACATTTACGTTATGTCGGGATGGGCCTTTCTCTGTTGAACCAGTACTAAGTTAGGATTAATGTTTCTTGCACAAGTACACAACATAGTGACGCCGGTGAGGCTCAAACCCGCAACCCTCCGATCTTGAGTCAAGCACTCTACCACTGAGCCACTGCGCTCCCTTTATTAATGATATCAAATGAAAATTTGATTATTTGAGTTGATCTAAAAAAAAAATGCCCAATTTTGATAGATAAAATGCCTTAAGGGTAAATTCCTTATTTAAAAGTAAATACTATATTCACATAATCTGGGCTGAACACCGAAAACGGTCAAAAAACGATTAAAACGTACAATAGTTGTAACAACTATCACAATATTACCAAATATACATCTTAACGAGGGTGTATAGAATAAACTGTGGGTAACAGGTACATTACCATATATATACACATAATAGTGGAAGCAAAATTAAAATATAAATATTCATATATTTACAGTAAATAAAGGTCAATTTATACACAAATAAACAACTTTAACAAATATCAGATCTAGCCTGCCGCTGGCACCAAACAATGAATGAATGGGGATCATACTGATTCTATTGTAAGATTGCGAGGGGGATTCCATTACAAAAATCTAGATCTAATAGCAGGCCTCAAGAAAAGGTTGTGTAATTAAAAAAAAGTGATTTTCTTATTCTCAACCATAACAGGTGTTTAGGGTGCTCAAAAGAGCCGGCTCAATGAGATGGTTCTTTTGAGCACCCAAAACATGTTAAAGCTGATGGGTAAGAAATTATTCACAATTTTACACTCAAATATTTGTTTGTTCATGAATGCCACAAACTTTAACATTGGCATATGTGCAGACTCACCTGAGTCTTCATTGCTCAATGATGTGATAACAGTAAACCCTGTTTAAAATGGCCGCTCAAAAAAAGACAAAACAAAGATCTTAATGACAAATGGTAGCTTAATGAAGGTCTTGGAGCATTCTGCAATACTTTTGACCTGCATTAAGCGATATATCGGTCTTAAAAAACCAATATTTTGGTTCTTCTTTTTGAGTGGCTGCTTAAGACAGGTTTTACTGAAGTATGATCATTGGTCTGGGGACATAACAATGGATCCCTTTTCTTATCGGGAACAATTTAGTACATGTAATATCATCTTGCTTGTATCAACAGCAGCAGGCTAACATCTCTGTAAAAAGCAACCTTTGAAACATGTTTTATCACATTCAAGCAATTATCTTAGGTAAAGTAGCACTAAAGTGGGTTCCATGCAAAAATAATAATTTTGGTAAAAATGTGTAAATTGAGTGTTCCCTTCAATAGCACACACTATAATTTTAACAGGACTTTTAGGGTAGAAAAGTATGTGCTATACACAGGGAAAATTGATAATTCATTTGAAAACAAAAGCCCCAAAATTCATCCCGTTTGGATCAGGGTTCACTTTTTAATTTTGAATAGAATTAATTTTTATGTGAAGGTACTCTTGTGAATAAATTGCCCCTATCCTATCTGGAGCTACAGTAAAAGCTGTGTAAAACAGCCAGTCTCAAAAAGACCGAAAATTGGTTTTTAAGACCAATTATCCTTAATGCAGGTCAAAAGTATTTCAGAATGCATTCCGCAATACTTTCGACCTTCATTAAGCTACTATTTGTCATAAAGCCCTTTGTTTTGTCTATTTTTGAGTGGCCGTTTTAGACGGGGTTTACTGTACATTAAACCACAGTAATGTCCCATTTCAAAAGTGACGTAGATAGCTCAGAGCACCAATCATATCAGATACAGATGACAAATTTAGTGATACTGTAAATTCGGAAATTTTCGCAAGGGCTTTATTTTCTCGAAACTTCGCATATGCGAGGTTTCGTGAAAATAAGTCCCTCACGAAATGGTAAAATCACTCTGTCTTTTATTGATAAAGGGTAAATCTTGCCTTAGTCGCGAATTTTTCACATCACTAATTTGTCTTTTAATGCTATTCGCGAAAATAAAATTCGCGCGAAAATTTCCGAACCTACAGTATAGGCCAATGCATGAGATTTATGTACTTATCACATTGGCAAGCAGGGAACGTTCTGGTGAGTCTGTGCTTATGCAGTGACTTGCCAGAGCCTTCACTGTTTGGACTCCTCCTTCAGGGTCTACACTTTGGCCAGGCATTCTTGTAAGAAAACCAGTGTTTGAAAGTTTAGAACAACCAAAGCAAAATATTCAAATGTAGATGAACTTGAAACAAAATATGAAGGAGATGAGACATAAGGACAAGGTGGAAAAAACAGAGGAAATACAAATGATAATAAAAACAGAGGAAATACAAATGATAATAAAAACAGAGGAAATACAAATGATAATAAAGACAGAGGAAATACAAATGATAATAAAGACAGACTGAGACGAAATACAAATGATAATAAAAACAGAGGAAACAGAAATGAGACAAAGGGAATTAAGATGAGGTAATAGACAGAAAAACAAATAATAAAAGCAAAAATGAGATACAGTTGAAAGCAATAAGCAATACATATGAGACAAAAAAGATGTGATGAAACGTGATAGCACACTTAGAGACAAGAAACTAGAAATATTGGCATGGAAACATAAAATGAAATGAGCCGTGACACATGATTTTCAACAATGTGGCAATTTGACAAAGGTAGACTCGGACGAGCCTCCTTTAAAGCTTAGTAACTCCAAATGATGTTCAGTCAGTAGCTTAACAGTCATAGAACATTCATAGGACTAGCAAAGGCTCTGATCAGACTGAACGTATGCACAGGCTGATCTGAGGCTTTGCTGGTCGCATATACAGTGAAACATGTCTTAAGCAGCCACTCCAAAATAGACAAAACAGGCCTGAAAGCCATTTGGTATCTTAGTGCAAGTCAAAAGTACTGCAGAATGCTCCATGGGAGCATTCTGCAATACTTTTTACCTGCATTAAGCGATTATAGGTCTTGAAAACCTTTTTTGGTCTTCTTTTGAGTGGCCGCTTAAAACAGGTTTTACTGTACCGCATTGTTAGAAATCTCGTGACGCGGCTCAAATATTGGTACATTAAATAGTTTATGTATTGGGTGGACAATGTGAGCAAACTGCGTAGATCATGAGGGTCTACATTGTTTTTTGATTCTGTCTGCATTGCTTTGGTGTGCCCCTGTAAAACTAGGTTCAACGTTGAAATTTTACACTGCACCCAGGCCTCGATTAAGAGTGTGCAATTCATAATTGAGCCATGACATGTGATTTCCAACAATGTGGCATTTTGACAAGTGTAGACTCAGACGAGCCTGTGCAATCTCCTTTGAAGCTTAGAAACTCCAAATGATGTTCGGTCAGTAGCTTAACAGTCATAGAATATTCATACGACTAGCAAAGGCTCTGATCAGACTGCGCATACATGCAGGCTGATCTAAGGCTTTGCTGGTCGCATATACCACATTGTTAGAAATCTCGTGACGCGGCTCAAATATTGGTACAATAAATAGTCTGCGTATTGGGGTAGACAATGTGAGCAAACTGCCTAGATCATGAGGGTCTACATTGTTTGTCAATCTGTCTGCACTGCTTTGATTTGCCCCTCAACAGTAAAACTAGGTTCAACGTTGAATTTTCACACTGCACCCAGGCCTCGAGATAGAGAGATCAATTAATGTTCTTATTTCTCAACTATATGTTGTGGGTACCCAACGAGCACCCAATGAAATGTTATAATTGATGGATAAAAAAATATTCATGATTATAGGCCCCCAATTTTTCTTTATCTGGTTCTGTAGCAGCAATTCATTTTTTGTCGTCAAATTTCATGGCAGCTGCTTGACTTGAAAATGCTATGAAAAATTACTGGCCTCCAGATAAACAAAAAAATTGCGAGTAAATTGATAATATTTTCTTATCCATCAGTTTAAACATTTATTTTGGGTGCTCAAAAGAACCATCTCAATGAGATGGTTCCTTTGAGTACCCACTAGATATGTTTTGGTTAAGAAATAACGAAATTAATTTTTATTAAGCACTCTTATATGGAAGCCTGGATACTTTCGGAACATTATAAAATTGGTTCAAAATTGTGACAGAATTTGCATGCAAACACTGCTTTTGCATGTATTTAATATACATTTCTAATATCAGTTTTCAATGTCTGGACATTATCAGTTTTCAACAACATGAACACCAACATAAAGCAACAAAAGCAATAATGAGTATTTTACAATCAGATCATTGGTTTCCTATGGCAAAGTCATCCTTTATAATAAACTGGCTAGAAATACAAGACAAACAAAAGTAGCCTATTACATTGTTTCAAAGCAGGTAAATATTATAATGACAAATGTATTCTTTGACTTTTCACTTACTGTAAAGGCGGTGCCTCATGAATGCGTAATTAGGACTGGTCAACCTTAGACATAGGTAAAAGCTGAAAATGAGGAGTTGTTTTATTCAAAAGTAACTGTATCTCAGTGCAAAACACATTATCTAGTCCATAAAATGCCAGCAAAATAACTGCATCTGAAAATGTCTATTTAACATAAGCATAGAGGCAAACACTGTGGACCCAGATCAGACTGCTCCTACAGGAGCAGTCTGATCTGGGTCCACACTGTTTGTCTATGAGGCTTCAAATATTTTAATGGACAACAAAAAAGCATACATTTTGCGATTATGCACTTTAAGGGTTAAGAAATGTGAGTTCAGCGTGAATACAGTTAGGATTTTCATGAAATGCACGCACGTTTGGGCGGCCCAAAAAGCTTATTAACTCTTTACCAAATTTTAAATAAAACCTGATTTCCCTTCCTTAGCAGATGAAATCGCCGAACCACGCCAAAATATGAATATTTAAGTTGCCGCCTTTACAGTAAGCGAAAAGTCAAGTATTACAAGACAAACAAAAGTAGCCTATTACATTGTTTCAAAGCAGGTAAATATTATAATGACAAGTGTATCCTGTGTCAACCCTATTAACCCTTAAAGCGCCACCTATAATTTGCAGCAGACGACAATTGCAAACTTTGCCGCTTTTTCAAAAAAAAAAACAAGGTATGGTATTTCATGAGAATCGTCTGCTGGCAGACGATTCTCATGTAATATCATGCCTTATTTTTGTCAAAAATTGAGAAAGATGTCGCAAAGTTTGCCTTCTGCTGCTGTCGTTATTGGCACTTTAAGGGTTAAACTCAAAACTTGACTACAGAACGTCTCTGTTGTTTTGTCCATGCTCAGTGAAATGAGATGACCATGGTGAACATTTTAAACCATGAAGTTAATTTCAAATCAGTTTTGTTTTGTTTGATTTGATTCTTTACGTCCCATCAACAATCTTTCAGTTAAACAGGGACGGGTCTTCCTGGGTTGAACCAGTACTAAGCTAGGATAAATGTGTCTTGCTCAAGGACCACAACGCAGTGATGCCGGTGAGGCTCGAACCCGCAGCCCCTCGGTCTCGAGTCAAGCACTCTACCACTGAGCCACTGCGCTCCCTAATTTCAAATCAGCCTTAAACTTGCTAAGTCTGATATTTATGGGAAAAAAACTTACACATTCTATTGTCAAAGCCTGATACTGGCACTAAAAAAGACATAAAAAGTAGAAAATTTGGACCCGATAGGTTACAATCTTTCAAAAATTGTAAAGACTAGATTCCATATTTCAGAATTCATACTGTAAAAAAATTATGCTCTGAAAGTGTGTTTGATTGATAGCAAGGGTTTCCTTAACTTGTCAACAGTCCCTTTATAACGCACCTCATTAAAACACAGATTTCCATATAACATGTTCATGCTGTGACACCCAAATTTTTTTACCATGAAATATTTTACCAAATTATTTTACCATATAATTTTACAAAGGAATTATAGGAAAATGACCACAAAATGGTCATTTTCCTATAATTCCTTTGTAAAATTGTCTCTTTATAACACGGTTCACTGAACACATGGTCCACTGCTATGAACCCCAAACATGGCGTTATAAAGGGACTGCACTGTATAATCCACTAACTACTATTCAAAAGAAACTATAAATTCTCTACTAATGTTTGCGAACACATACTCAATAAACAACAAAATAATGAAATCCCACCACTTATGCTTGGGGGTTATGCTAAAGGAACTTTTTTTGGATGGCTGGCAACTGGCATAATCAGATACACAAAGCACTGCGAGCTATAAACAAACTAATGTCTCCTATTTAACAAAAATACAGTTCTTTTTATGTTGATGCTGTTTACGTTCCAGTCATCAATTTTTGGGTCAAAGGATGTAAGCTCGGAAGCATCCTTATTATGCCACCATGGGACAACAGTATTCCCCAATATCAGTGTCTGAAAACTCTCTTCTTATATAGGTAACAATATTTTGCGTCATTTACCGTTATCTGTTGTCATTCTGGATACCGCACAGGTTTAGATAAACAAAATATTTCAGCATAAAATTGTAAATATTTTCTAACCCATCAGTTTTAACGTATGTTTTGGGTGCTCAAAAGAACCGTCTCATTGAGACAGTTCTTTTGAGTACCCACAATATATGTGTTGGTTGAGAAATAAGAATATATTTTTCTGTTACGCACTCTTATCTTAAGTCCTGTACCAGTAAACAGATACTCACGCAAACAGTAAGGAATCAGATGAAATGCTGCTTAAGGCAGTTAGGAAGCATTTCATCAGGGTCTGCATTGTTTGTTAAAATAAAAACGATCTTTAGACATAAATTTATCAAAATTTAGAAATTTTAACCTGTGACCCATTAAAACACAAAATGGACTATCCCATACTTATTGTATCAATATGTTTGGTATACTCATCAGAATGAAAAGGGTTATAGTGGTTCATGAAACTAAATAGGGTGCTTTCTATAATAATGCACAACCATACAACAGTTTATTTTTCATTGGCTTTTGATATTTATAAAAGCAACAACATTGGAGAGCCTTGGTTAATTTCTACTAGGATTTTGGCTTTAAGGGCTGTTTTCTATTAGTTAAGTCAAGGCAGGCATTACACAATTTAAAAATGCTAGTCATTATCTCCCTTGACCCAACTCAATATTTTTGTTCCTTCTAACCTGGAAGAAGTAGCATTTCATTTTGGATCAGATGTGCTAACATGAAAAATCACTGAAACCAAACTCATAGGTCCATATAAGCAATTTTTCAGCATAAAATTGTTATAATTTGCTTGTTCATCAGTTTAAAACATGTGTTTTGGGTGCTCAAAAGAACCGTCTCATTGAGGCAGTTCTTTTGAGCAACCAAAACAAATGTTATAACTGATGGATATGGAAATTATCGCCAGTTAACACTGAAAAATTGTGTTTTTCTGGCTGAACATATACATTTAATCATTGTTATTGCTGTTTTCATTTTCTCTGAAAATTAAATCTGGTGATTCAATTGTGTTTTGTTTCCCTTTCCTTTTTTGTAAATTCAAGTGGCTACTTTTAACACATAAGCATTAAGCTGGGTATTTATATCGGGGGCACAACATTTAACAATGGCCACACATTATGCCATTGACTCCTTCAAATTATCAAAATATTCCAAAAGTTGATCATAGTTCATACCCATGGCTTCATAATCCCACTGAGGAACTCCTTCCGAGTGCCCCTCTGACCGGGCCTGTTCTGGAACTGGGTCCCCTACTGCCCCTTCATCAGTTAAAGGGTTAGTTGTTATTCTAATACTGCACTCTGAACCCTTATAGGTTGATACAGTACTGTTTCTGTTACTGTTCGGAGCAGACGTTGGTGTGCTGCTCTCGCGACTAGATTCACTACTACTTGTACTAACCGGGCGCGTATGATTCCCGTTAAAATCCTCCTCCGGCATTAAAGTTCGAGAGGATCTCGTATAAACTGAATTTCTTTCTAAAGTAGCACGCCCAATCCAGACCCAATCATTAGCACTGCTGATAGCGTCTGGGTTCGCTTGTTGTTTTGGTTTTTGTTTTCGCTTATATCGTACAAAGAAAACAACACAGTTTATAGTAAACACAGTTATAGCGACACAAAATACCGCAACTAAAACATACATCCCAATTTCCAAGTCTGACAGTCCATCTTTCTGTTTAGCTTGTAATGGTTCCTGTCTGGTTCCCTCCTCCGCAGGTGGTATTTCACCTAAATCGTCTTTAATAGCAATCATATGTACACCATTTTCCTTATTAAATTTCCCATGGGAAAATTTAGTTTCTGGGAAATCTTTATTCTCATATTCATTTATTTTTAAAGTAAACTCTGGTTTTTTATCATCTAAAGAATCCCACCTGTCTGAAGCCCGGTTTGTGTCATAATGTGCATCCTTCTGTGCTCGTGCGTCAGAGTATACTCGGCGTTCCTGTGAAAAATCAACATCTATAAATAAACTGGCGGTAGAAATTGACTTGGACTTCCTCTTCCGGCATTTATCTGGAAGCTTCAGATTGATCTTGATGAGATCACCCCTGCCCTCACTGAGAGCGACAATTTGTGCTTGATACGGGGATTTACTCTCGGTTAGACTGATGACATTGTGATCTGTTGTCATCACTTCTAGAAAATAATCTTTCGGTGATATGAGTCTCAGCGGCATACTCGTCATATCGGTGAACTCAACCACAACATCTATGATCCCTTCCTGAAAAAGAAAGAAAAGTTTGTAAGATTTTAGCAGATAATAAAAATTGGAAGTTGTTATTTCTCAGCCAAAACTTCTGTTGTGCGTGCTCAAATGAACCATCTCAATGAGACGATTTTTTATAGCACCCAAAACATATGTTTAAACTGATGATTAAGAAGATAATCACAATGTTACACACAAAATATTTGCATATCTGAATATAAGAATCTATAATGAGTAAAAGGGTGGATAGAATAAACCATCCCTGTGCTATAGAAAATACTGTAAATTCAGAAACTTTAATGAGAATTTTATTTTCATGTGGCTGGTTTTCCACAAAGGGACTTCGCCATTACGCGAAAATTTCCGTATTTACAGTACTAGGTAAATGTCTTTTGATATCAAGTTTACCAGGCAAGACTTCAAGAATGCTACCTCTGTCCTACATTTCAACATGTGTTCTCGAAGCTGAGTCTTGTATTTAATCTCAAAAGATGAGAAACTGATCTTTTATATATGAGTTTTGCCATTGGTTCACTCTTCAAACCAGCTATTATGACCTAATTATCAATTTTCTCATCAAAGCAAGGTCAACAAGTGCAATGTCACATTGACCTGTTAAAGATAACTGCAATGAGATAGAAACACATTTATGATATACTAAAACCCAAAAGTTTCGCAACTCTTACTTAAATGCTATTTCCATCTTTTTGACAAAAATATTTCACTCCATTATATTGTGATTGACAAGTCCAATGATTTGCCTTCAATACAACATAAAAATCAGACCATTGAGACTTACGATTGCCGATCTTCAACAAGAAATGTAAGGCAACCCAAATTTGAAAAATCACAGAGTTACAATACCTTACATTTTATTCAAGTCGCAGAGTTACAACACCTTACATTTTATTCGGAAAAGGTTTTTAACCATTATCTGTTTTCAAGAGCAGAAAGGCAGATAAATCAATTCAGGTATTTTATGCATTTGTTAATGTTCCTTACGTCAACATAAAACTTTCAATATTTGACGTAAGTGACTGTTAAAACACAACTTAACATCAATAATCGTGTTTTTAATGTCACAAGTGATATCATTCAACACATTGTATAGAATACAAAAGTGTCCCGCAACATAACGGAATAAAATGAACAATTTTGATAAATTGTTTGACGTTAACAAAGAAACGCAGCGACTTTGAGCGTTGATAAACGTTAATTGTTAAACTTTTAAATGTTTTCCGTCAGTTACAACATCTGGCTATCACAAAGCACTGTTTGTTTTCAAATGGAGATAACCATCCTTAGGCTAAACGTAAATTGTTAAAATACACTGACGTCATTACGGCGTCAGAATGAAGAGCATGATCAAAACCGATTTACGGTATATCATTCCACATTGCGCAGGAGCATAAAATATGATTATATAGAAATTCTAACATGGACCATACTGAAGAAAACACAGATATAAAACGGTTGCGAAACTTTTGCGTTTAAGTATAAGATCAATGCCCAACAATACATTTAATGTGAGAGGTAAAGTAAATTCGGAAATTTTCGCATGGGTTTTATTTTCACGAAAATAAAACCCTTGTGAAATCATTCTGTCGTTTACATATGTAGGTAAATCATGGCCTAATTGGGAATTTTTAACATCACAAATATGCTCAGAAGAAAAAGTTTAGTCAGTACAGATACTGTGTGCAATTATTTTGTAGGACAGTCTTAATATTGACAAAAACCTTACCTAACATAAAATTCATTTAAGTGCTTTCAAATGTGAACATTTTCAACAAAAAAATTGAAAAGATACCTCTTTTCTTCATCAAAATTACACAAAGGGGTCACTGTCAAAATTCAAATTTAAAAACTCAAAAATCAGTCTAGCGCTTCTCAGACGATTTCTGGTGGTAAAGACGGAAATTCTCGTACCTGTTGCATGTCTAAGGTGTTTAAGAAGTTTCCAAGCGGCCATGGAAGAGATTACGTCATGTTGACGTCATTATGACCCTAACTTCAACTGGCGTCGTTATTCGCGGTCTCCCTGACAGATGCTTGTCAATTTTACTGCCAGACTGTCGAAAACATGTTTGCAGACGATAAATTGTTTGTTCATTACATCCAAACCTGCGAGCACGTCAGCAACACGTGTACCTGCTTCAAGACGTCAAAAACGCGGTATTTCTGTAATTTGTTGATAGCCTGGACGGCGACTTAAGCTTGCTAGCACTGAATTTTCTCCGGATTATTGCAATAGGAACAACTCTCTTTCAGTATCAAACAGCATATGAGAAAATAACCCTGCCAGTTTACCGCAGCACGTGCACATCGTGCATTTTGAAATTTGGTTGGTACAGTCTAATGGAGGCATTATTTGTCACACAATAAACGGATACATGTAAAGCTACGATAATACAACTCATATATACAATTTGACAATGATATATCCAGTATTGTTGATTTTATGAGAAAACATAAATACTGACTAAACTTTTTCTTCTGAGTATATATGTCTTTTAAAGCTATTCGGAAAATAAAATTCTCGCAAAAATTTCTGAATTTACAGTAACTTACAATTGGCAGAATGAGACATGTTGTTCTACTCTTCATTCCCTTTGATTTAATCCTTGTCATACTGAATATTATTATGCTCTACACTCCTCCCCATTGAATTTCTATCAAGCTAACCTTCAGTATTCCAGTTCTAAGCATGTATTTTCAATCAGAGTAGAAAACACTGTGGATCCTGATCAGCTGGCTTCTGCAGAAGCCAGCTGATCTGGATCTACAGTGTTTTCAAATAGGATAAATCCATTTCAGCATGATAAGGGTTCAACATGACAACTCTTTGAAAATCTTTGGTTTATGAACTTCAAGCCCAGGTACTTTTGGGACCTTTTCATATTCCCATCAACTTTATTTTTCTTTTGCCTTTTTAAAAAATTAAATTGCTTTCAAAAAGGTTTTTCTTATCCCATCATTTCAGGGATTTTTTCCCACACAAATTTAATTGCTTAAATACCCCCAAAGAGCAGCTTATCTATTCCTCTGCTAAACTTTTAAACTCTTTCCATGCTAGCACAACTAATGTCTTCTTATAATAACCTTGGCAAAGAGTTTGGATCCAGATCAGGACCGACTGAACGTCGGTCCTGATCTGGATCCAAACTGTTTGACACTACGATTGTGTTCCTGAAAGAACAAGAAATGTCACAAACACGCGACAAATGCCCCCAAAGGAATTGGTCTAGCATAAGACACATTTGAGGAAAGTTAGCTGTAATATAGGAGATAATATGCTCCAGACACAAAAAACCTTGTAATGAGACTAGAAGTCAATGTCAAGGTCAAAGTGACCCAAAATGGTATGCACCACTCAGCTATCCCATGAGAAATCAACATCCCAAAAATTAGGATTCCTACATCAAATAATATAGGAGATATGCTCCAGACACAATTAATCTAGAAACTAGGTCATAGGTTAAAATCACAGTGACCTAAAATTGGTATGCAACACATCAGCATCCAAAGATATATCCATACAGCAAATTTGGGATTCCTCCCTCAAATAATATATGAGATATATGCTCCTGACATGATTATAGTAGAAATTAGGTCAAGGTCACAAATCTGATACATGACACTCTGCCATCCAAAGTTGCAACCACACACCAAATTTGGGATTCCTAGCTCAAAAAAATATAGAAAAAAATGCTCCAAACAAGATTATTCTAAAACTAGGTCAGAAGTCAAGGTCACAGTGACCCGAAACTGGTATGCACCACTTGGTCATCCGAAGATGTATCCCTTTCCTAATTTGGAACTCCTACCTCAAAGAATATAGAAGTTATGCACCAGACTCAATTCAGATTCTTGAAACTAGGTCAGAGGTCAAGGTCACTGCGACCGGAAAATGGAATGGGACAATCCGCTATTCCAAGATGCATTCACACACCAAAATTGGGATTCCTACCTCAAATAATAAAAGAGATATGTTTTGGACACGAATATTCTACAAACTAGGTCAGAGGTCAAGGTTAAAGTGACCCCAAAATAGTATGTGAAAATCCACAATCCAAAGTGGCATCCACACACCAAATTTTGGATTCCTACCTTCAATAATATAAGAGATATGTTCCGGACACAATAATTATTAAAACTAGGTCAGAGGTCAAGGTCACAGTGACTCAAAAATGGTATGTGACACTCCGCCATCCCAAGATGCGAATACACACCGAATTTGGAACTCCTAGCTCAAAGAATATGAGATATGCTCCTGATACAATTATTCTAAAAAAAGGTCAAAGGTCAAGGTCACAGTGACCCAAAAATGGCACATGACACTCTGCTATCCAAAGATGAATCAAAACATTGAATTTGGAATTCCTACCTCAAAGAATATAAGAGATATGCTCTGGACAAAGTAATTCTTAAAACTAGGTGAGAGGTCAAGGTCATAGTGACCCAAAAATGGTATGTAACACTCCATCATCCCAAGATGTATTTACACACCAAATTTTGAATTCCTATCTCAAAAAATACAGGAGATATGCACCAGACTCAATGCAGTTTCTAGAATCTAGGTAAGAGGTCAAGTTCAAGGTCACAGAGACACAATTATGGTACACGACACTCCGTCAGCGCAAGATCCATCTTCACACCAAATTTGAGATTCCTACCTCAAATAATATAAGAGATATGCTCCGGACACGATTTTTCTAAAAACTAGGTCAAAGGTCAAGGTCAACATGGCCTGTAAATGGTATGTGACACTCTGTCATCCCAAGATGCATTTACACACCAAATTTGGAACTCCTATCTCAAAGAATACAGGAGATATGCACCAGACTCAATGCAGTTTCTAAAAACTAGGTCAGAAGTCAAGTTCAAGGTCACACATGTGACCCAATTATGGTACGCAACACTTTGTCATCCCAAGATGCATCAACACACCAAATTTCAGATTCCTACATCAAATAATATAAAAGATATGCTCCGGACAAGATTCTAAAAACTAGGTCAGAGGTCAAGGTGACCCGAAAATGGTACACGACACTCCGCCATCCCAAGATGCATCCACACACCAAATTTGGAATTCCTAGCTCAAAGAATGTAAGAGATAGGCCCTGGACACAATAATTCTTAAAACTAGGTCAGAGGTCAAGGTCAAGGCCTCAGTGACCCGAAAATGATATTGACACTCCGTCATCCAAAGATGCATTTACACACCAAATTTGGAATTCCTATCTCAAAAAATATAGGAAATATGCACTTGACTCAATGCAGTTTCCAGAAACTAGGTCAGAGGTCATGTTCAAGGTCACAGTGACCCAATTATGGTATGTGACACTTCGTCATCCCAAGATGCATCTACACACCAAATTTGAGATTTCTACCTCAAATAATATAAGAGATATGCTCCGGACACGATTATTCTAAAGTCAAGGTCAAGGTGACCTGAAAATGGTAAGCGACACTCCGCCATCTCAAGATGTATCCACACACCAAATTTGGGATTCCTACCTCAAAGAATATAGGAGATATGCACCGGACATAAAGCGGGACGGACGGAGGGACAGTGCGATTACTATATGCCTTCCAAAGTTCCTTTGGGGGCATAATTTAAAAAAAAGAGTAAATTCTGGAAAAACTCAACAGACACAGCAAAAGCATGAAAATTTACCCAGCATGCAAAATGCCTCACCTGATATTTACTCAGCAGCTGATCGTGTTCTACAGCAGCAGCAACTAAAGCACCCTCCACCTGATCACTGGCCATGACGTACAACTGAAGATCAGTGATCAGTTTCAAACTTAATCTCTTGATGGACAGTTTATCATGACCCACTCTTATCTCCTTGGCGGCCAATACATAGCCATTTCTAGGGGACAGAACCTGCAATATAAACATAGATGGACAGTTTATCATTACCCACTTGTATCTCTTTGGCAGCCACTATATAGCCATTTCTAGGGGACAGAACCTGCAATATAAACACAAATAGACAGTTTATCATGACCCACTTGTATCTCCTTGGCGGCTAACAGATAGCCATTTCTTGGGGACAGAACCTGCAATATAAACATAGACAGTTTATCATGACCCACTCGTATCTCCTTGGCGGCTAACACATAGCCATTTCTTGGGGGCAGAACCTGCAATATAAACAAAGACAGTTTATCATGACCCACTCGTATCTCCTTGGCGGCTAACACATAGCCATTTCTTGGGGACAGAACCTGCAATATAAACATAGACAGTTTATCATGACCCACTCGTATCTCCTTGGCGGCCAACACATAGCCATTTCTTGGGGACAGAACCTGCAATATAAACAGAGATAGAGAGTTTATTATGACCCACTTGTATCTCCTTGGCGGCCAACACATAGCCATTTCTTGGGGACAGAACCTGCAATATAAACAGAGATAGACAGTTTATCATGACCCACTCGTATCTCCTTGGCGGCCAACACATAGCCATTTCTTGGGGACAGAACCTGCAATATAAACATAGACAGTTTATCATGGCCCACTCGTATCTTCTTGGCGGCCAACACATAGCCATTACTGGGGGACAGAACCTGCAATATAAACATAGACAGTTTATCATGACCCACTCTTATCTCCTTCGCGGCCAACACATTGCCATTTCTAGGGGACAGAGCCTGCAATACATACACAGATAGACAGTTTATCATGACCCACTCGTATCTCCTTCGCGGCCAATACATAGCCATTTCTTGGGGACAGAACCTGCAATATAATCATAGGTAGACAGTTTATCATGACCCACTCGTATCTCCCTCGCAGACAATACATAGCCATTTCTAGGGGACAGAACCTGCAATATAATCATAGGTAGACAGTTTATCATGAACCACTCATAGCTCCTTGGCAGCCAACACATAGCTGTTTCTTGGGGACAGAACCTGCAATATAAACAAAAATAGACAGTTTATCATGACCCACTCGTATCTCCTTTGTGACCAACACATAGCCATTTCTTGGGGACAGAACCTGCAATATAAACAGAGATAGACTGTTTATCATGACTCACCCGTATCTCCTTTGTGACCAACACATAGCTATTTCTGGGGGACAGAACCTGCAATATATGCACAGATAGACAGTTAATCATGACCCACTGGTATCTCCTTTGCAATCAACACATAGTCATTACTAGGGGACAGAACCTGCAATATAAACATAGATAGACAGTTTATCATTACCCACTCGTGTCTCCTTGGCGGCCAACACATAGCCATTTCTTGGGGGCAGAACCTGCAATATAAACATAGGTAGACAGCTTATCATGACCCACTCGTATCTCCTTGGCAGCCAGTACATAGCCATTTCCAGGAGACGGCTGCAATATAAACGAAGAATTCTATGCAGATTGTTTTTTTATGAATTAGATATCAGCACATCTAAATACTAAACACCTTTTATGTTGTGTGTCATAGTAATCATTTGGGCAATGACAGGGCCACACTTAAACAGATATGCAATACCAAACAAGAGAATGTAAAGACAGCTACTGCGGAAGCTTGAGGACCTTGACCTCATTTTAAGACTTTGATGGAATTGATGCAGAGAGTCTGCCACGACATGAAGCTAATGACAGTGGACCCCCAGCTAATGGCAGTGGACCCCCAACTAATGACAGTGGACCACCAGCTTATGGCAGTGGACCCTCTGGGAGAAAAGAACAACACTTGGAGATCAGGTATGTGATCTGCTATGTGTGCAGCTACACTCAGTGCCCATAAGTAGCCAAATCAGCTTACAAGAATTTGACAAAAACAATGGTCTTTTCTAGCCAATTGAGACAATTTCCTCAAATGATAATTGCCCTGAATAAATATACAGTGTATATGTTTACTTCATTACCAAATTGTATGATGTCATCATCTGTTGCTATGGAGATATTGTGTATCACAAACATTGGCTCCATTTCTTCAAAAAAGATAGCAGGTGTTGCAAAATTGCTGTAAAAATGCCAGATTGTAATATTCTTTATTGAAAATTTGCAGAAATATTTGAAATGTTCTGAAAAACATTCTGTTTAAGTTCAAATTAGTATAGACACTGAAAATAAAAGAATGCAGAGCAGAGAACTGGATGGAAAATAATGCCATGAAAATGATCCGACTCCAGTATACTTTGGCTGTAAAAACAAACTAAATAAACAAATGCAGGAATATTGGGTATGTATGTTTTGTGAGGTATCATAACAGTGTTCAAATTGAAAATGATATATTTTGAATAAATCTTGATGGATATAAGCTATGGTTTGATCCAAAGAAAATCTGCTAATTTTCACTGTCAGTCCTGATATTGGTGCCACAAGCAGCATAACCGGTGATATAATATTTATGTAATAATCATTTTCAGTTGAAAGTACCATTTGGGGTTACATTTTTACAGAACATTTATTTTTTTTAAAACAACTATCCCATGATTTCGCATGAAAGTTTGGGTACCCCCTCGTAAAGCAAAATTTGACCAAGGGGTTAGGTATCGCTGGGTGTTGTCTTTTCAATTTGTAAGAACGAAACATTTAAAGACTTGCTTCAAACACTCATATATAGACCCTAGAAAGACTGATACTTGTTGCTAAGTTACCATGTGGATTCATTCAATAATTTAGATTTTTGGGTCAGGGGTACAAATACCCCATCCACCCCTAATATGACGGTGAATAAATTAGGAAGATGTGAACACATCTTGTTCACAGCTCAAGATTATAACATATTAGCACCATTATCACCAAAAAATATATAGAAAATAAGCAATATCTATAGCCATGTAAAAATGGAAGAAGTTTAGAACCCACATCGAATTTTCAAACTGTTTCAGAAATCAGGGGTGGTTGAAATGAAAAACACCCACGAACTCTAGGTGATATTATTTCTATAATAATCAAGCATTCTGAAGTTGAAAAATAGCAAATAGTGATATGTTCAAAATTTCAGATAATTTGCATTCCTCGTTTTCAAATTATACAAATTATAAATGTACTTAAATTTTTGCAAACGAAACAACTTTTGCCATTTTGGCTACTTACTTATGGCCACTGACTGTAGTCAGCTACCTGGAGGGCCCTGCACCTGCACATTGCACAAAAACCCAATGATGATGATGATGTTGAGTCTTTGCTCCTTGTATACAAATCTAATGAGCTGGCCTAAATGATTTACTGTATTTCGGTGTAAGTTACCTGTATTTCTGTTCTGCCATCATCCTGTCCTTTTATCATGTTGCCGCTCAATGTAGCAATACGTGTGTCAGACATTCTGAGGCGACTCTGAACTAGGTCAGTGACTTTCAGGTAGGCATTACTCCCCATAAAATAATCTGTGACTTTTGGTGTCTGTATGTAAAATCTCGTGTACACCTCAACAATGGCCTGTTGTCTCTGTAGCTCGCAGTTTCGATGTTTTGAAGACACATCTTTGGAATTCATTATGGACTCTAGCGATCTTTTTCTCCTGTTATAGATTATCAGTAATCAAGATAATACATGAGGTTATAATATAAGAATCTATCATGAGTGTGAGGGTGGGATAGAAAGATCAGTCCTGAGGATCACCGATTGGCATCACGAGGCAATTGCAGAGTGATGACAAATGTTGATCATGAGGGACTGATTATTCGATCCCATCCTCACACGAATAATAGATTCTTTTTCTTGCTCACCATTAAATACCACATTTTATGTTTAAAAAAAGGTTCCCAGAAGTTCCTGAATATGCTGAGATGTGACATGATATGATGATTTCACTTTAACATAACAATGAGGTTAACTGAAGATCATGTGCGTGAGTTTCAATACAACCAATGTACAGTCCTCACATGACAGCCTGGGTAAGATAACATGGGTAAGGTAAGATTTTCTGACCCAGGATTAAATATCAGATATCCTTATCTGGTGTACAAGAAAACCAGATGTTGGCATTTTAACATTTATTAGTAGGATAAATTTCATGCTCAGTTGATTTTTGTTTATTTGGTTTGTGGTTTTTTCTTGTTGAGCATGAAAAAAGTTTTATTACCTTGAGACCAGCTTTATTCTTATAACTACAGACAATGTGAAAATTAGAGATACAATCAGGGATCAAGCTAGACCAAACATTTAGTGAGAAATGGAAATTTCCTTGCTTAACCCTTTGTGTACTTATATGTTCTTCCTTCTGGTTTGATACAATAATATTGGGATAGTCCATTGAACATATCTAGGGGTGTCAGGTTATAATTTTCAAAACAAATATTGTATTCTTTCGTCTGAAGATCTTTTTTACCTTTACAAACAGTCTAGACCCAGACGAAATGCATCATTATGCTGCATTTCATCTTGCAAAAGTACTCACTTAGGGTTTCTCAATAAGCAAGGTATTGTATCATGAAGATCAACTTACATAGAGAACATTAACTGGGAAACATTACAGTAAAACGGCCACTCTCAAAATGACCACAAATTTGTTTTCAAGACCAATTATCGCTTAATGCAGGTCAAAAGTATTGCAGAATGCTCGAAGGTGAGCATTCTGCAATACTTTCGACATTCATTAAGCTACCATTTGTCATAAAGATCTTTGTTTTGTTTATTTTGAGTGGCCGTTTTGTTTGTTTGATTTGATTCTTTACGTCCCATCAACAATGTTTCAGTTAAACAGGGACAGATCTTCCTGGGCTGAACCAGTACTAAGCTAGGATAAATGTGTCTTGCTCAAGGACCACAATGCAGTGACGCTGGTGAGGCTCGAATCTGTGAGAGTGGCGGTTTTACAAAGGTTTTACTGTATTTGCTTTAAAAAATTAAGGAGACTAAGTAGTGTTTGGTAAAAAGTAAATATGGAAGTCACTGGCCTGTTACACCCACTACTGTCTTGAGAATGAGTGGTTTGGTTTTGTTACAATATTTAAGCAATTTTTTTAGCGTAAAATTGCAATTATTTTTTTACCCATCAGTTTAAACATATGTTTTGTGTGCTCAAAAGAACCGTCTCATCGAGACGGTTCTTTTAAGTACCCACAACAAATGTTTTGGTTGAGAAATAAGAAAAATAATTTTCTGGTACACATTCTTATCTGGAGGCCTGATATAACCTTTTGTTATAATATATACCAATTGTTTGTCTTTTGTGAAGCCTGCTGACCAACAATTTCAGATACAAGACAAAATCCTGACAAATTGAAAAAGTTAGAAAAATATATATGAGTAGCTTCACCCACTATTGTTTAGAAATAAGTGACTATTTTGTTTTTTTGTTATGTTATAAGGTTAAGCCACCTTATTCGTTTCTTATTGTGTCTGTTGAGCATCAGTAAGTTCCAGATTATAGGACAAAATGACAAATTGAAAACGTTAGGAAAATATGTGTGGGTTCCTTCACCCATGATTGTCTAGAAAATAATGCATTTGTCTTGTTTCATTTGGGGATTTAAATTGTCAGGTTTATGGTCACAAATTCAGTGTTACGGTGACATATCAGCGGAGCTGCAAAACATCATTTGTGAACGTTAATACAGACAATACACCTCTTCAAATGGATATTTTGAATACGGTTATCCCCATTTTAATGCACCTTTACACTTATTCACAATAACAAATATTGTTTCATAAATGGGAGCATTGCAATCTGCATAAAGGTGCACAACAACCAATGAAACATGACATAACTAATGATATCAATCAGTATGTGTATATTGTAGTAATGGCCGATGCTTTTTTCTTTGATCTTTGCTGATGTTTAAATCAGACACCCTAGAATAACGACGAAGGAGGAGCTTAAAACCGTACTCTAACTTCCAATTTTAGTTAAACGGCGATGTAGGCGGGAACTTCCTAAATAGCGACAACTTAACCCGGATGCAGGGAGGAGCGAATGTAAATTTCGTAAGGTGTCAGTAACACGTG
This sequence comes from Loripinus fragilis, assembly GCA_964019695.1. Classification (NCBI taxonomy): domain Eukaryota; kingdom Metazoa; phylum Mollusca; class Bivalvia; order Lucinida; family Lucinidae; genus Loripinus; species Loripinus fragilis. Next base: position 1,303,798 of record OZ026525.1, read on the forward strand.
TTTATTTGCCCCTGCGCCATACTACAAGCTAAATAAAGGATTCTTCCTTGGCTTTCTGTTACAACCGCGTGGTGGGCTACGCCCATCTCACGGTTTAAACAAGAAAGCCTCGGAAAAGTATCCTTTATTTATTACTTGTATATCAGACAGTATATTGCTAGATTAACTGCCTCAAATGTCTTATGTTATCCAATCAGATGTCCTGTTACAGTAGCAAGTCAAAGAGAAACCAAATATTGACTGAGCTCTTTGGTACAGTAAAACCTGTGTAAAACGGCCACTCAAAAATAGACAAAACAATGATCTTAATGACAAATGGTAGCTTAATGAAGGTCAAAAGTATTGCAGAATGCTCCATTTGACCTGCATTAAGAGATAATTGGTCTTGAAAACCAATTTTCAGTCTTTTCGAGAGTGGCCGTTTTACACAGGTTTTACTGTATTGTAAAAATACCTCAGCTTTTGGTTTTGCACTATAAAGCTAAAATGTCTTACAGACATATTAGAATATTTTTTGTCTGTAGATATACATCTTCAATTTCTAGCATTGTCTGAGAGACAATCCTTAACTCTCCTTGCTAGCAGCAACTTTTTGTTGTCTACAGATAACCTTTGTCAATCATGGTCACTGGGTATTTTAGGGAGGGAAGTGACCTTTTTCGGAGTTGCAACACGAGATTTCCAACAATGTGGTTTGTGTGACCAGCAAAGGCTCAGACCAGCCTGCGCATATGCGCAGTCTGATCAGAGCCTTTGCTAGTCGCTTGAATATTCTATGACTGTTAAGCTACTGACTGAACATCATTTGGAGTTTCTAAGCTTAAAAGGAGGAAACACAGGCTTGTCTGAGTCTACACTTGTCAAAATGCCACATTGTTGCAAATCACATGTCATGGCTCAAACATGTGATAAACAAACCTCTTTTCTTGTCCTTCCACTTTCCAGTTCTTGATGCGACTGAGATGGTCATCTGACAGCTGTATGTTCAATCGGTCCTCAGGAATCCACACGGTAATGTCCATGAATGCAGTCACATGACTTGACTTGGCTATGATCGTCACGTTATGGGAGCCCCTACTTTCAGCACCGTCAACATACACAGAGGAGCAATCAGCAGCTACCTGTAAATAGTTCAAACAAATTTATCATATGATGTCGCATCTGGGAATGATATAACGCCATGCATTGAAATAGATAAACCACTAGTGGTACAGATTTTGGTAACTTTATGTATTGAGGTTCCTAATAAAGTATCATATATATGGCAAAACCTTTGCGTTCTCATGCAAAAAAACACAATTTCAAGTAGTTTTAGGGTCATATGATAAATAAAATCTAACATTCATGCTCTTGTGTTATTTAATTTATTAACCTCGTTGCTAAAAAGGGATAACATGCTTGGCAAGCCTCGCATTTTATCAATTTTACTCAACTCGTTTAATAAATTCAATAAAACATGAGCACTCATATAAGATCCTCTATGAGCTAAAAAGTCAGCAGACACCACCAAAAGCATGAAAAATTACCCAGCATGCAAAAAGTTAAAGGTAAAGCAATTTGTATGAAAGACATAAACTGCTAATGTTAAAACCCTATGGGGAGAAATAGACTAGGGTATGTTATTGTTTTTTCTACCTTTAATGTAGAATCTATCTGCCAATGTGTTTTACCAAAGCTAATTGATTCTTCTTTGAAGTAATCTGTATTGCAGACAAGAATATTGACTATCTATCACCAGCCTCATTCCAATTCCAAGGTCAGTTACCATTACTCTAATACTGCCATCTATTAGCACCTAAAACACTCAATCCATTAACAAGAGAGCCAATATGGACCTACTTTTAGCTATGATGGCCATTTTGTTTGGCATTTGGGCAATTTTGGTTGAGCACCTTATAAGGATCATTTTAAAATTTGGATCATTGGTTTAGGAGGAAATGTGGTTTAAAGAAAACAGTTACTGACAACACACAACAGATAACATGCAAAGACTGATCACAAAAGTTCATATATCAGGCGAGCACTAGATATTAGGAACATACCAAAATATCAAGGCTCCAGGCCGAAGATTTTTTTAAGTTTTTGCGCCGAAAAATAATTGACCTACTTATGCAAAAGGCTGGAACCGTTTGAACAATTATTGAATAAGGCCAAATAAGAATCATTCCTACTAAGTTTGCTTAAAATCTAGCCAGTAGTTTATGAGATTATGTTTGAATTTTAAGCCATTTTGACAATGCAAGACAGGCAATCAACGATGAATATGCAAAAGTTTCAAAAATGAGAATTTTTCATCACATTTTTTTACCTTTAAGACATCCACCTCTACAGAATGACATTTTGTCTGTTGGGTGACATCTTTGAATCTGTCCGAGTTGTCGACGGCAAAGATCTGTAAAGGATAGACCTGCTCACGCCCATTCAGTATTGCTAGGTTCAGTATCTCATTTACCTGAAAAGAGAAAAATGCAACTTTCATAAGTTTCAGCGTACAATTGTAAATATTTTCTTACCCATCATTTTAAACATATGTTTTGTGTGCTCAAAAGAACCGTCTCAATGAGACGGTTCTTTTGAGTACCCACAACATATGTTTTGGTTGAGAAATAAGATAATTATTTTTTTGTTACACACTCTTATTATTTTGTAAGTGTAAAACTGTAAATATTTTAACCATCAATTTTAATGCAAGTTTTGGGTATTCAAAAGAACTGTTTCATTAAGATGGTTCTTTTGAGAACTCACAACATTATACTTTGATTGAGAATTTCTGTGAGACAAAAGGTAAACGTTTTCTCACCTGTGATTTAAATACATGTATTGAACTTATAATGACTAGGTTTCGGTGTAGACTGTTTGCCAAAGCACCAAGTCATAAATGCAGACAGAATCATGACAGAAATGGTCCACCATAGCTCAATATATCAAAGAATAAACATACACTAAGTCTTTTACCTGCTATAAATTACCCACTTTTCTAATTAATTGTGTAGTTGTGTTTCACCTAGGAGATAGAGGTATTTCAGGATGTATCTCCCCCATAGTCTGGACTCCCAGTCTATGTACTGAATGAATAGAATAGTCCATGATAAGGGCCTATTTCTCACCTCTCTCCTCGTTTACTGATCAGTTTGGACCCAGAATGTCAGTGCTGATCTGGATCTAAACTACAGTGCTGATCTGGATCTAAACTGTTTGCACTCTGGTAGTGTTCCAAAAAGATTTTTTTTAAAATGTTAATTTTGAAAAAAATAAGCAGATGAGAAATTACCCAGTATACAAAGAGCTAAATAATTGTACGTACTGCAGAGTGAGAAAACCTATTGTTGTATTGAAGCAGACAAGCCTGTACTATTGGGCAGTCTGATCAACATCATTTTTATTAGCTTCTTGCTTACAGTTATATATTCACTTGTTGCATATAAAATTTCAAGACTCTAACTAGTCTGTGTAGCTAAGTCTACTAGTTTCAATGTTACTTGGTTATAAACCCCGCAAAACAGGTTTTCTTGTGGCAACACCCATTTGAGCCAGTGCATGAGATTTCCAACAATGTGGTATGGGCGACCAGCAAAGCCTCAGACCAGCCTGCGCATATGCGCAGTCTGATCAGAGCCTTTGCTAGTCGCTTGAATAATCTATGAGTGTTAAGCTACTGACTGAGTATCATTTGGAGTTTCAAAGCTTAAAAGGAGGCTGCAGAGGCTCGTCTGAGTCTACACATGTCAAACTGCCACAATGTTGGAAATCTCATGCACTGGCTCAAAATTTTTATCTTTTATATTCTTTGTGTCTGACATATTGCCCAATTATATTCTGATACCTATGATTAAACCTGTATACATTATCAAGATGATGATAATAGCTGTACTGCATAATAATAATGTTGAAAGTGCATTTGTGACCTAGATTCCATTCAATCTGGAAAATTGCTTTTGTTTCTTCAGTTCAAAAACAGCAACCATTTTCTTATTGCTTTATTAAAACAACTTACAAAATGCCCCCTAAAACATATATAATTCACAGTATAGCTGTATATTGAACAATTATTATATTATCATAAGTAGGTCAATGGTCAAGGTCATTCATTTTAGTTAATATGAAATGCTTTTCTCACAAGGCAAACACATGTGAAATATCAAAGCTCTTGTTCCATTAGTTCAAAATTTATGGCCAACATTTAAGTTTGTTGGTACATACTCTACTGGAGTACAGTGCACTCTCTCAAAGTATGTGCACATGCACACTATCATTATCCTCATGCACTATCTCCCTACTATTGTGAACACCCTCCCAACTGTTTTGCACACCATCTCAACTGTTGTACATTCTCCCAAATAGTGTAACACTCACTCTCCCAAATATTGTAACACTCACTCTCCAAATTACTGTAACACACTCAACTGTTGTACACTCTCCCAATTATTGTAACACTCTCAATATTTGTACATTCTCCCAATTATTGTAACACTAAACTGTTGTCATTATCCCAAATCTTGTAACACTCTTCTCCCAATTGTTGTAACACTCTCAACTGTTGTACACTCTCCCAAATATCCTAACACTCTCAACTGTTGTACACTTACCAAATTATTGTAACACTCTCAACTATTGTACACTTACCAAATTATTGTTACACTCTCAACTGTTGTACACTTATCAAATTATTGTAACACTCTCAACTGTTGTACACTTATCCCAATTATAATGTAACACTCACAGCTGTTGTACAATCTCCAATTATTGTAACACTTTTCTCCCAATAATTGTAATACTCTCAACTGTTGTACTCTCTCCAGTTATTGTTAAATTCTTCTCCCAATAATTGTAACACTCTAATCTGTTGTACACCCTCCCAATTATTGTAACGGCCTCAACTGTTGAACACTCTCCTAATTATTTTAACACTCTCAACTGTTGTACACTTTCCCAATTACTGTCACACTCCCAACTGTTGAACACTCTCCTAATTATTTTAACACTCTCAACCGTTGTACACTTTCCAAATTACTGTCACACTCTCAACTGTTGTACACTCTCCCAATTACAGTAACACTCATTGTTGTACATTTCTCCCAATTATTGTAACATTCTCAACTGTTAGACACTCTGATGTGCATACCCTGACAAACTGCTGTCACACCCTCACAAACTGTTGTGCACACCCTTAACAACTGCTGTGCACACTCTCTGCATACACTCACATCTGCTGTACACACCCTCACAACTGCTGTGCATAATTGTAAAAATTCTTCTCCCAATTGTTGTAAAACTCTCAACTGTTGTAAACCCTCCCAATTACTGTAACACTCATTGTTGTACATTCTCCCAATTATTGAATTATTCTTTACTGTTCTATACCCTCACAACTGCTGTGCATACCCTCACAATTATTGAGCATGCCCTCACAACTACTGTACACACCCTCACAACTGCTGTGCATAATTGTAAAATTCTTCTCCAAATTATTGTAACACTCTCAACTGTTGTACACTCTTCCAATTACTGTAACACTCATTGTTGTACATTCTCCCAATTTTGGAATTATTCTCATCTTGTGTATACCCTCAAAACTGCTGTGCATACCCTCACAATTATTGAGCATGCCCTCACAACTGCTGTACACACCCTCACAACTGCTGTGCATAATTGTAAAATTCTTCTCCCAATTATTGTAACACTCTAAACTATTGTACACTCTTCCAATTACTGTAACACTCAATGTTGTACATTCTCCCAATTTTGGAATTATTCTCATCTTGTGTATACCCTCAAAACTGCTGTGCATACCCTCACAAACTGCTGTGCACACCCTCACAACTGCTGTATACACACTCACATCTGCTGTGCACACCCTCACAACTGCTATGCACACCCTCACAACTGCTGTACACACCCTCACAACTTCTGTGTATAATTGTAAAATTCTTCTCCCAATTATTGTAACACTCTAAACTGTTGTACACTCTTCCAATTACTGTAACACTCAATGTTGTACATTCTCCCAATTTTGGAATTATTTTCATCTTGTGTATACCCTCACAACTGCTGTGCATACCCTCACAAACTGCTGTGCACACCCTCACAACTGCTATGCACACCCTCACAACTGCTGTATACACACTCACATCTGCTGTGCACACCCACACAACTGCTCTCAACACCCTCACAACTGTTGTGCATACATTCACAACTGTTGTGCTACCCTGTTGTGCACCCAACACAACTGCTCTGCATTCACTCACAACTGAACACACCCTCAGATCCCATCAGAACTGCTGTGCATACATTCACAACTGCTTTGCACACCCCTCACAACTGCTATGCACACCCTCACAACTGCTCTACACACCCTCACAACTGCTGTGCACACCCTTCACAACTGCTCTGCACACCCTTACAACTGCTCTGCACACCCTCACAACTGCTCTGCACACCCTCACAACTGCTCTGCACACCCTCAGCTCCCTCAGAACTGCTGTGCATACAATCACAACTGCTGTGCACACCCCTCACAACTGCTCTGCACACCCTTACAACTGCTCCGCACACCCTTACAACTGCTCTGCACACCCTCACAACTGCTCTACACACCCTCACAACTGCCCTGCACACCCTCACAACTGCTCTGCACACCCTCACAACTGCTCTGCACACCCTTACAACTGCTCTGCACACCCTCACAACTGCTCTGCACACCCTTACAACTGCTCTGCACACCCTCACAACTGCCCTGCACACCCTCACAACTGCTCTGCACACCCTCACAACTGCCCTGCACACCCTTACAACTGCTCTGCACACCCTCACAACTGCCCTGCACACCCTCATAACTGCCCTGCACACCCTCACAACTGCTCTGCATCCCCTCACAACTTCATCCCCTCACAATTCCTGAGATGACTCTCAATTCTTGTTCACATCCTCTTACTAGTGTGTACATCCTCACAACTTTATTATGCACACCCTCCAAACTATCATGCACACCTGCATAACCTTTGTTCAAACCCTCCACTCTGTTATACACTCTCCATATGTGCATGTATAGCTATCCACTGTAACAAAAGCCCTAGTGTATCTTGTTTGCTTGTTTTGTTTGTTTTGATGCTTCATGTCCCATCAACAATCTTTCAGTTAAACAGGGACGGGTCTTCCTGGGTTGAACCAGTACTAAGCTAGGATAAATGTGCCTTGCTCAAGGACCACAACGCAGTGAGGCCAGTGAGGCTCAAACCTGTCGGTCTCGAGTCAAGCACTCTACCACTGAGCCACTGCGCTCCCTCTCTAGTGTATCATTTGAGCAACGTTGTGCGAAAACCTGCTTACTGACATATGCGAACAATAAAGGCGCAGATCAGCCTACGAATCCACGCAGTCTGATAAGCACCTTTTCGTTCACTGCATAGAGAGCAGAATACCCACTCATGCTAATTCCAGAATTTCAATGATGTAGCTTGTTTCTGTAGCTGAGGAGGCTGGTTTGAAACTTAGCTGGTCGGAAATCCCGAAGACACATTTTCGCATGGCATGGCTCATTTAGATTCATTTCCATACTTAGCAAATGCTCTGGGGAGACTCAACTGATGTGACATAACGTTGGTCCAGATCTGGATCCAAACCGTTTGACACTCTGATAGTGTTCCAATATTTTGAAAAAATTAATTTGAAAAAAAAAAAATTGATGGAAACAAAATCATGAAAAATTGCCCAGCATGCAAAGAGATAAGTCATACTTAAACCTGTGCTTCAAAAAAAATTCTCCTTTCAAGTAAAAAAATTCTTCTTTCAAGTGCATGTAAGTGACAAACGGTTGGCCGCCACTCAAGGATATTTCTATGTTTGGTCATAATACAAGTGAACATCAAACAAATTGTGTATGGATTGCAATGCTAGAAAACCTGACTTCGGGATTTCCGATGAAGTAAGACTAAAACCAGCCTGCTCAGCTACCTATAGTAGGTAGAAGACTGAAATTTTGCATGTGGACAGTTTTTCATACAGTTTTGGGATATCGAATAACGAAGTCCCTGATCAGACTGCACTGATGTGCAGGCTGGTCTGCACCTTTGTTGTTTGCATGAAACAGAGTCAGGTTTTCTCTTGACGAGTAAGACTAAAGAAAATATAACTCTTTGAATTCTGGCTAATTTTTCAAAATAAGTTATCGTCTGAAAATTTATTTTTGAAATTCACATTTTCAGAAATTCATCAAAGTGTCGTCAGTTTAGACCTTGTTTAACCAGATCTAAACTCCAGCTGATAAGTTTTTAGACTTAATTTTTCGCAATAACTTTTTTATCTTCAATTTTAGCAAAATGTGTTCGCGATGAAAGTTGTAGAGGAGAATTTCCGCCAACTTCTCCAAAAGGCATTGTGCTTGTGGCGCAAACAGATTTTTGTGTATATAGATGAAGATTTTGCAATAAATTGAATTTGTCCTAAATTTCTAAGTCTTTTAATGACAGGTATAATTCGTTTTGGCGTGGCAGAAAGGGGTATATTCAAAAAATATTCGAAACCTGCATATTCCCGTTCTTCAAAGGCTGTGTATAACATAAAACTGCCGCTAACATACTCAGAATTTACCAGGCACATGCAGAATCAACTTAAAGCAGGCTCATTTGTAAGAACAAAGGCTGGGTTATTGCATGACATGCAATTTTTCTCTTGTGCACGTGCTATGAAATGAACGGTTTTGAGATGACCCTACTAGCTTAACGCGAGAGCGAATAAGGGGCGATTTCTATGATAGTTGAACAAGCCATCCATCGCTTTTGTAATTGAATTAGGGTGGTGCAATGTAACTTTTTGACTGACAACTTGGACTTAGTTTATTTGCGTTTTGCTTAAAATGTTCAAAGAGTGAATCTAAGCACAGATTAACCTGCAGCATCTAGGATGTTGGAACCTTTTGGAGAAGTTGGCAGAGATGTTCCTGAATACTTTTCATCGCTAACACATTTTGCTAAAATTGAAGATAAAAGTTATTGTGAAAAATTAAGTCAAAAAACTTAACAGCTGGAGTTTAGGTACAAGATGTTTGCAAAGGTTATCACCATATGAAAGGCTATTTTTTCCATTAATTTTTTTCAAACATACAAGGACCATGCCTGTAACTGTATTAAGTGTACGGAGTGGCGTGGAGCCTTGAGTTGACTCCAATAGTCTAGGAAAGTAAGCATGCCTTAACATTCACTGGCTCCTAAGACAGTAACAGTAAATATGGCCAGTACTATCCAGACCCTTACCTCTGGCCAAGAAGTTTTTATGCCCCCACAATCTTAGAAGTTGAGGGGACATGTTGCTTTCGGGTTGTCCATGGGCATATGAAGAAATGTTTAAATGATGCGCTTTGTCTGTTATGAAAATATGTGATTGTCACAGAGGGGTCATTTTTTTTACATTAAAGGACTTGAAACTTGACTCCGATAAACCATCTAAAAATTCACTCCACTCTGTGGCTTTTGTGTGTCCATGCACACACCGGGTAAGCGGCAATTGAAAACGCCAATACTATCGAGGAACGTAGATCAAAAATCAATAGAAACAGTGTTTTTGATTGCCATTTGTCGCCAGTGGGGCGACAAATGGCAATCAAAAATACTGTTTCTATCGATTTTTTATCCGCGTCCGTCGATTGTTGATAACATTTTTGATTGCCACCTATCCAGTGTGACGCAGCAACAGAATCAAACGCCACAGAATCAAACCGGTACTAAAGCTACTGTTGCTTAGAGTCATTAACCTCATGACCGTGACTCATGTTTCTCAATTCTTTATTACAGGACATGTTGGTTGGTGGAATTATAAGGCTCAAAGAGAGTGATTAGTAGTCCTGTCTGTCACCGGCAAATACAATTACAAGCGGAATACTACGTCTTAAACAAGTGTCACTAGTGGGGGAAAAATCATTAATAGAAATAACGTTCACTTTGGTAGGAATAAATGTCCTGTTTTATAGACTTCTACATGCGTTCATTTGCATGTTAATCTATCATAACTCTTGGAATACAGATTTTACATTAGACCTTTAACCTGCTGCAGAAACATTTCAACCCTTTACTTCATAGAGGCGCCTTTTTAACGTCTTTGTAAACAGAGCAGACCCAGACCTGGCAACTCTTGTAAGAGCTTTGAGGGCCATTTGTGACACTGGATTGCTCACCTTAAAGTTTCTGATATTTGTATATAAGGGAAACTAGCCAAGTCCCCATATTTTTCGACAGATCAAATTCCTTTAACATACTTTTGTAGAAGGTCACTTCGTTAAGGGAAACTGGCCACATCCCCTGGATGCCATGTTTTTCCACTGTTCTAATAAGTATTAGATATTTTTGTGGAAAATCCAGTGACCATTTCTACCAAATTATTTTGAGTTCTGATCAGCGGTTCCAGGAGAAAAGTTTTCCTTATGGCAATTAGCTACGCCCACTGATGACCATGTTTTTTGACAGATGAAATTAGACAATTTTTGTAGAGGGCCATCCCGTAAAGTTTGGTTAAAATAGGCCCTGAGTTGTCATTTAAAGTGAACGCCGCATGATACACAAACGATAATGGAATACAGACATTGGGTGATCGCAATTCTAAACTCACTTTGAGCCTGTCATGCACAGGTGAGCTAAAAAAAAGAAAGAAATCCAAATGACGAATCTATACTTACTCTGGACTAACAGGAAATCATATCGTTGGTTCGTTTACAAAACCTCGTATGTGCACTTTAGTAAATTTTACAGGAGAGACAAAAAACTTTCTTGATTGCTTGCTTTTTGTTTTATTCTTGCGAGATTCAGACTGAAAGCATATTATACGTTTATTTACTGGGTGCAAGTAATACATTGGCAGGGTTTAATGTTTATAGCATATTGTGATACTTTTTAAAAACTATGCGAGGTTTTGTAACCGGATATTGCAGATACGACATTTTGCCAATTTTGGAAACTCAATAAAGACGAGTTGCCTTTTAACTAAATAGATAAAAATGTAACCAAAGGTAGTTCTGTTCCTTTTGAGACGTGTAAGCTGCATTTGATGTATCCAGGTTACCTGTGCTGACATTTTGATTTATAGGGATAAAATCTCGTATAATGCAACATCCACAAATATTCGAGTTTACAAATTCTCGTATCTGCAGCATTTTTGTAAATAATTTGATTGAAGGCAAGAAACAAGTTCGGATGACAAATTTAAGCATTAATTCGTGAGAAAATATTCATAGACACCCTTTGAAACTGTCACAGTAATAAACCAGATAAAGCTTACCTGCTTTTTTGTCTTATCAGATTTACGTATACGAGGTTTTAGAACTGGTGATTTTGACAAATTGTGGTACGAGATTTTGGAACGTCACAAAACAACAACTTTTCATTGGCTATTGCATACAAGGTTTTGTGACCTGGTGCGCTGAACTGTCGTTATTGGCGCCATGTTAAAAACAGGGTTTGGTAAAAATGTGCACATACGAGGTTTTGTAAACGAACCAACGATATCACATTCCCAACTCAAAAAAGCACTCAAGAATGTGCACTAACTTGGCCAAATACGGTTTCAAAAAATTGTCATCTGTCGGAATCTGTCCCAATGTCTCTCAGGACCAGTGTTTGTATCTGTATGGTAATGGAGAGTTATTTATTTTCAATGAACACATGTTGTTTGACAGCGAATAGCAATCATTTGGAAATCTTGTTAGTGGAATGTGAAAACAAGTATTGATCTGTTTTGTATTTCCATTAAATTTCAGGCATTTTTCTACAGATTCTGCTAACAGAATACAGATATAGTATTGTTTTGAATGACAAAATTAGTGAAACTATAATGCATAAACAACCTTGGAAAAAAAAAATTGACAAGTTTCATGCTCATTTATCAAGAAATGTGAAGTACGACAATCTCAGAAATCCAATTGATCCAAATTAATACAGAACAGGCCAATATTAAATTGACCCATATTATATAAGATTTACCTGTGTTTAATCTTTCAAAGAGTAACTAATTATAACCCAATTTTTTTTGCCTAAAATAAGGTTGAAAAGGGGTCATAACTCCCGTAATAATTAATGATATTGAGATCAGTAACTTGGATAACTATTAAGTGGGTTGGCCAAATAGAGCTAACAATTTAGACATTAAATTTTTGGGGGATTCTCCAAAGTCTAACAAGCTACAAGCAATGGCTTTTCTCAAAAATCTTGATCTGCGCTCACCATAAAATAATTGTTTTGTTTTGTTTGATTTGATTTGATTCTTTACGTCCAATCAACAATCTTTAGTTATAAAGGGACCAGTCTTCCTTGGTTGGACCAGTACTAAACAAGGATTGATGTGTCTTGCTCAAGGACACAATGCAGTGACGCCGGTGAGGCTTGATCCAACGGCCCCTCAGTCTCAAGTCAAGCACTCTACCACTGAGCCACTGCTCTCCTTACAAAATAACTATGAATTGAGACTTTCAAGGCCCAGCTTACATTACGGATGCATCTTTATAACTTTTACTTACTACTGAACTGGGTATACACTCAAAGCATACAGTCTGCAGATTGTTTTTTGCTAAACGTAGTGGGTCAACTATATATGACTGTGTACGTCCATGGGTATACTCAAAGCAAGCAGTCTGCTAAAAGTAGTGGGTCAACTATATATGACTGTCTACGTCCATGGGTATACTCAAAGCAAGCAGATTGCTAAAAGTAGTGGGTCAACTATATATGACTGTCTACGTCCAAGGGTATACACTCAAAGCAAGCAGTCTGCTAAAAGTAGTGGGTCAACTATATATGACTGTCTACATCCATGGGTATACACTCAAAGCAAGCAGTCTGTTAAAAGTAGTGGGTCAACTATATATGACTATCTACGTCCATGGGTATACACTCAAAGCAAGCAGTCTGCTAAAAGTAGTGGGTCAACTATATATGACTGTCTACGTCCAAGGGTATACACTCAAAGCAAGCGGACTGCTAAAAGTAGTGGGTCAACTATATATGACTATCTACATCCATGGGTATACTCAAAGCAAGCGGTCTGCTAAAAGTAGTGGGTCAACTATATATGACTGTCTACTACCATGGGTATACACTCAAAGCAAGCGGTCTGCTAAAAGTAGTGGGTCAACTATATATGACTGTCTACGTCCATGGGTATACTCAAAGCAAGCGGTCTGCTAAAAGTAGTGGGTCAACTATATATGACTGTCTACTTCCATGGGTATACACTCAAAGCAAGCGGTCTGCTAAAAGTAGTGGGTCAACTATATATGACTATCTACATCCATGGGTATACACTCAAAGCAAGCGGTCTGCTAAAAGTAGTGGGTCAACTATATATGACTGTCTACGTCCAAGGGTATACACTCAAAGCAAGCAGTCTGCTAAAAGTAGTGGGTCAACTATATATGACTGTCTACGTCCATGGGTATACACTCAATGCAAGTAGTCTGCTAAAAGTAGTGGGTCAACTATATATGACTGTCTACGTCCATGGGTATACACTCAAAGCAAGCGGACTGCTAAAAGTAGTGGGTCAACTATATATGACTGTCTACGTCCATGGGTATACACTCAAAGCAAGCGGTCTGCTAAAAGTAGTGGGTCAACTATATATGACTGTGTACGTCCATGGGTACACTCAAAGCAAGCAGTCTGCTAAAAGTAGTGGGTCAACTATATATGACTGTCTACATCCATGGGTATACACTCAAAGCAAGCAGTCTGTTAAAAGTAGTGGGTCAACTATATATGACTATCTACGTCCATGGGTATACACTCAAAGCAAGCAGTCTGCTAAAAGTAGTGGGTCAACTATATATGACTGTCTACGCCCAAGGGTATACACTCAAAGCAAGCGGACTGCTAAAAGTAGTGGGTCAACTATATATGACTGTCTACGTCCATGGGTATACACTCAAAGCATGCGGACTGCTAAAAGTAGTGGGTCAACTATATATGACTATCTACGTCCATGGGTATACTCAAAGCAAGCAGACTGCTAAAAGTAGTGGGTCAACTATATATGACTGTCTACGTCCAAGGGTATACACTCAAAGCAAGCAGTCTGCTAAAAGTAGTGGGTCAACTATATATGACTGTCTACGTCCATGGGTATACACTCAAAGCAAGCAGACTGCTAAAAGTAGTGGGTCAACTATATATGACTATCTACGTCCATGGGTATACTCAAAGCAAGCAGACTGCTAAAAGTAGTGGGTCAACTATATATGACTGTCTACGTCCATGGGTATACTCAAAGCAAGCAGTCTGCTAAAAGTAGTGGGTCAACTATATATGACTATCTACGTCCATGGGTATACTCAAAGCAAGCAGACTGCTAAAAGTAGTGGGTCAACTATATATGACTGTCTACGTCCATGGGTATACACTCAAAGCAAGCGGTCTGCTAAAAGTAGTGGGTCAACTATATATGACTATCTACGTCCATGGGTATACACTCAAAGCAAGCGGTCTGCTAAAAGTAGTGGGTCAACTATATATGACTGTCTACGTCCATGGGTATACTCAAAGCAAGCAGACTGCTAAAAGTAGTGGGTCAACTATATATGACTATCTACGTCCATGGGTATACTCAAAGCAAGCGGTCTGCTAAAAGTAGTGGGTCAACTATATATGACTATCTACGTCCAAGGGTATACACTCAATGCAAGTAGTCTGCTAAAAGTAGTGGGTCAACTATATATGACTGTCTACGTCCATGGGTATACACTCAAAGCAAGCGGTCTGCTAAAAGTAGTGGGTCAACTATATATGACTGTGTACGTCCATGGGTATACACTCAAAGCAAGCGGACTGCTAAAAGTAGTGGGTCAACTATATATGACTGTCTACGTCCAAGGGTATACACTCAATGCAAGTAGTCTGCTAAAAGTAGTGGGTCAACTATATATGACTGTCTACGTCCATGGGTATACACTCAAAGCAAGCGGTCTGCTAAAAGTAGTGGGTCAACTATATATGACTGTGTACGTCCATGGGTATACACTCAAAGCAAGCGGACTGCTAAAAGTAGTGGGTCAACTATATATGACTGTCTACGTCCATGGGTATACTCAAAGCAAGCAGACTGCTAAAAGTAGTGGGTCAACTATATATGACTATCTACGTCCATGGGTATACTCAAAGCAAGCGGTCTGCTAAAAGTAGTGGGTCAACTATATATGACTGTCTACGTCCAAGGGTATACACTCAAAGCAAGCGGTCTGCTAAAAGTAGTGGGTCAACTATATATGACTGTCTACGTCCAAGGGTATACACTCAATGCAAGCAGACTGCTAAAAGTAGTGGGTCAACTATATATGACTGTCTACTTCCATGGGTATACACTCAAAGCAAGCGGTCTGCTAAAAGTAGTGGGTCAACTATATATGACTGTGTACGTCCATGGGTACACTCAAAGCAAGCAGTCTGCTAAAAGTAGTGGGTCAACTATATATTACTGTCTACATCCATGGGTATACACTCAAAGCAAGCAGTCTGTTAAAAGTAGTGGGTCAACTATATATGACTATCTACGTCCATGGGTATACACTCAAAGCAAGCAGTCTGCTAAAAGTAGTGGGTCAACTATATATGACTGTCTACGTCCAAGGGTATACACTCAATGCAAGCAGACTGCTAAAAGTAGTGGGTCAACTATATATGACTGTCTACTTCCATGGGTATACACTCAAAGCAAGCGGTCTGCTAAAAGTAGTGGGTCAACTATATACGACTGTGTACGTCCATGGGTACACTCAAAGCAAGCAGTCTGCTAAAAGTAGTGGGTCAACTATATATGACTGTCTACATCCATGGGTATACACTCAAAGCAAGCAGTCTGTTAAAAGTAGTGGTTCAACTATATATGACTATCTACGTCCATGGGTATACACTCAAAGCAAGCAGTCTGCTAAAAGTAGTGGGTCAACTATATATGACTGTCTACGTCCAAGGGTATACACTCAAAGCAAGCAGTCTGCTAAAAGTAGTGGGTCAACTATATATGACTGTCTACGTCCAAGGGTATACACTCAAAGCAAGCGGACTGCTAAAAGTAGTGGGTCAACTATATATGACTATCTACGTCCATGGGTATACACTCAAAGCAAGCAGTCTGCTAAACGTAGTGGGTCAACTATATATGACTGTGTACGTCCATGGGTACACTCAAAGCAAGCAGTCTGCTAAAAGTAGTGGGTCAACTATATATGACTGTCTACATCCATGGGTATACACTCAAAGCAAGCAGTCTGTTAAAAGTAGTGGGTCAACTATATATGACTGACTACTTCCATGGGTATACTCAAAGCAAGCGGTCTGTTAAAAGTAGTGGGTCAACTATATATGACTGTGTACGTCCAAGGGTATACACTCAAAGCAAGCAGTCTGCTAAAAGTGAGGTCAACTATATATGACTATCTACGTCCATGGGTATACTCAAAGCAAGCAGACTGCTAAAAGTAGTGGGTCAACTATATATGACTATCTACGTCCATGGGTATACTCAAAGCAAGCAGATTGCTAAAAGTAGTGGGTCAACTATATATGACTATCTACGTCCATGGGTATACTCAAAGCAAGCGGTCTGTTAAAAGTAGTGGGTCAACTATATATGACTATCTACGTCCAAGGGTATACACTCAAAGCAAGCAGTCTGCTAAAAGTAGTGGGTCAACTATATATGACTATCTACGTCCATGGGTATACTCAAAGCAAGCAGACTGCTAAAAGTAGTGGGTCAACTATATATGACTATCTACGTCCATGGGTATACTCAAAGCAAGCAGATTGCTAAAAGTAGTGGGTCAACTATATATGACTATCTACGTCCATGGGTATACTCAAAGCAAGCAGATTGCTAAAAGTAGTGGGTCAACTATATATGACTATCTACGTCCATGGGTATACTCAAAGCAAGCAGTCAGTTAAAAGTAGTGGGTCAACTATATATGACTGTGTACGTCCATGGGTATACTCAAAGCAAGCGGTCTGTTAAAAGTAGTGGGTCAACTATATATGACTATCTACGTCCAAGGGTATACACTCAAAGCAAGCGGACTGCTAAAAGTAGTGGGTCAACTATATATGACTATCTACGTCCAAGGGTATACACTCAAAGCAAGCGGTCTGCTAAAAGTAGTGGGTCAACTATATATGACTATCTATGTCCATGGGTATACACTCAATGCAAGCAGTCTGCTAAAAGTAGTGGGTCAACTATATATGACTATCTACGTCCAAGGGTATACACTCAAAGCAAGCGGACTGCTAAAAGTAGTGGGTCAACTATATATGACTATCTACGTCCATGGGTATACACTCAAAGCAAGCGGTCTGCTAAAAGTAGTGGGTCAACTATATATGACTGTCTACTTCCATGGGTATACACTCAATGCAAGCAGTCTGCTAAAAGTAGTGGGTCAACTATATATGACTATCTACGTCCATGGGTATACACTCAAAGCAAGCAGATTGCTAAAAGTAGTGGGTCAACTATATATGACTTTCTATGTCCATGGGTATACTCAAAGCAAGCGGTCTGCTAAAAGTAGTGGGTCAACTATATATGACTATCTACCTCCATGGGTATACTCAAAGCAAGCAGACTGCTAAAAGTAGTGGGTCAACTATATATGACTATCTACGTCCATGGGTATACACTCAAAGCAAGCAGTCTGCTAAAAGTAGTGGGTCAACTATATATGACTGTCTACGTCCATGGGTATACTCAAAGCAAGCGGTCTGCTAAAAGTAGTGGGTCAACTATATATGACTGTGTACGTCCATGGGTATACACTCAATGCAAGCGGACTGCTAAAAGTAGTGGGTCAACTATATATGACTATCTACGTCCATGGGTATACTCAAAGCAAGCAGACTGCTAAAAGTAGTGGGTCAACTATATATGACTATCTACGTCCATGGGTATACTCAAAGCAAGCAGTCTGCTAAAAGTAGTGGGTCAACTATATATGACTGTCTACGTCCATGGGTATACTCAAAGCAAGCGGACTGCTAAAAGTAGTGGGTCAACTATATATGACTATCTACGTCCATGGGTATACTCAAAGCAAGCGGTCTGTTAAAAGTAGTGGGTCAACTATATATGACTATCTACGTCCATGGGTATACTCAAAGCAAGCAGATTGCTTAAAGTAGTGGGTCAACTATATATGACTGTCTACTTCCATGGGTATACACTCAATGCAAGCAGTCTGCTAAAAGTAGTGGGTCAACTATATATGACTATCTACGTCCAAGGGTATACACTCAAAGCAAGCGGTCTGCTAAAAGTAGTGGGTCAACTATATATGACTGTCTACGTCCAAGGGTATACTCAAAGCAAGCGGTCTGCTAAAAGTAGTGGGTCAACTATATATGACTATCTACGTCCTAGGGTATACACTCAAAGCAAGCGGTCTGTTAAAAGTAGTGGGTCAACTATATATGACTGTCTACGTCCATGGGTATACACTCAAAGCAAGTAGTGGGTCAACTATATATGACTGTCTACGTCCAAGGGTATACACTCAAAGCAAGCAGTCTGTTAAAAGTAGTGGGTCAACTATATATGACTGTCTACGTCCAAGGGTATACACTCAATGCAAGCAGTCTGCTAAAAGTAGTGGGTCAACTATATATGACTGTCTACGTCCATGGGTATACACTCAAAGCAAGCGGTCTGCTAAAAGTAGTGGGTCAACTATATATGACTGTCTACGTCCAAGGGTATACACTCAAAGCAAGCAGACTGCTAAAAGTAGTGGGTCAACTATATATGACTATCTACGTCCATGGGTATACTCAAAGCAAGCAGACTGCTAAAAGTAGTGGGTCAACTATATATGACTGTCTACTTCCATGGGTATACTCAAAGCAAGCGGTCTGCTAAAAGTAGTGGGTCAACTATATATGACTGTGTACGTCCATGGGTATACTCAAAGCAAGCGGTCTGCTAAAAGTAGTGGGTCAACTATATATGACTATCTACGTCCAAGGGTATACACTCAAAGCAAGCGGTCTGCTAAAAGTAGTGGGTCAACTATATATGACTGTGTACGTCCATGGGTATACTCAAAGCAAGCGGTCTGCTAAAAGTAGTGGGTCAATTATATATGACTATCTACGTCCAAGGGTATACACTCAAAGCAAGCGGTCTGCTAAAAGTAGTGGGTCAACTATATATGACTGTCTACGTCCATGGGTATATTCAAAGCAAGCGGTCTGCTAAAAGTAGTGGGTCAACTATATATGACTATCTACGTCCAAGGGTATACACTCAATGCAAGCAGTCTGCTAAAAGTAGTGGGTCAACTATATATGACTATCTACATCCATGGGTATACTCAAAGCAAGCAGACTGCTAAAAGTAGTGGGTCAACTATATATGACTATCTACATCCATGGGTATACTCAAAGCAAGCAGACTGCTATCTACGTCCAAGGGTATACACTCAAAGCAAGCGGTCTGCTAAAAGTAGTGGGTCAACTATATATGACTATCTACGTCCAAGGGTATACACTCAAAGCAAGCGGTCTGCTAAAAGTAGTGGGTCAACTATATATGACTGTCTACTTCCATGGGTATACACTCAAAGCAAGCGGTCTGCTAAAAGTAGTGGGTCAACTATATATGACTATCTACGTCCATGGGTATACTCAAAGCAAGCGGACTGCTAAAAGTAGTGGGTCAACTATATATGACTGTGTACGTCCATGGGTATACTCAAAGCAAGCGGTCTGTTAAAAGTAGTGGGTCAACTATATATGACTATCTACGTCCATGGGTATACACTCAATGCAAGCAGTCTGCTAAAAGTAGTGGGTCAACTATATATGACTATCTACGTCCAAGGGTATACACTCAAAGCAAGCAGACTGCTAAAAGTAGTGGGTCAACTATATATGACTGTCTACGTCCATGGGTATACTCAAAGCAAGCGGTCTGTTAAAAGTAGTGGGTCAACTATATATGACTATCTACGTCCATGGGTATACTCAAAGCAAGCAGATTGCTAAAAGTAGTGGGTCAACTATATATGACTGTCTACTTCCATGGGTATACACTCAATGCAAGCAGTCTGCTAAAAGTAGTGGGTCAACTATATATGACTATCTACGTCCAAGGGTATACACTCAAAGCAAGCGGTCTGCTAAAAGTAGTGGGTCAACTATATATGACTGTCTACGTCCAAGGGTATACTCAAAGCAAGCGGTCTGCTAAAAGTAGTGGGTCAACTATATATGACTATCTACGTCCTAGGGTATACACTCAAAGCAAGCGGTCTGTTAAAAGTAGTGGGTCAACTATATATGACTGTCTACGTCCATGGGTATACACTCAAAGCAAGTAGTGGGTCAACTATATATGACTGTCTACGTCCAAGGGTATACACTCAAAGCAAGCAGTCTGTTAAAAGTAGTGGGTCAACTATATATGACTGTCTACGTCCAAGGCTATACACTCAATGCAAGCAGTCTGCTAAAAGTAGTGGGTCAACTATATATGACTGTCTACGTCCATGGGTATACACTCAAAGCAAGCGGTCTGCTAAAAGTAGTGGGTCAACTATATATGACTGTCTACGTCCAAGGGTATACACTCAAAGCAAGCAGACTGCTAAAAGTAGTGGGTCAACTATATATGACTATCTACGTCCATGGGTATACTCAAAGCAAGCAGACTGCTAAAAGTAGTGGGTCAACTATATATGACTGTCTACTTCCATGGGTATACTCAAAGCAAGCGGTCTGCTAAAAGTAGTGGGTCAACTATATATGACTGTGTACGTCCATGGGTATACTCAAAGCAAGCGGTCTGCTAAAAGTAGTGGGTCAACTATATATGACTATCTACGTCCAAGGGTATACACTCAAAGCAAGCGGTCTGCTAAAAGTAGTGGGTCAACTATATATGACTATCTACGTCCATGGGTATACTCAAAGCAAGCAGACTGCTAAAAGTAGTGGGTCAACTATATATGACTATCTACGTCCAAGGGTATACACTCAAAGCAAGCGGTCTGCTAAAAGTAGTGGGTCAACTATATATGACTATCTACGTCCAAGGGTATACACTCAAAGCAAGCGGTCTGCTAAAAGTAGTGGGTCAACTATATATGACTATCTACGTCCAAGGGTATACACTCAAAGCAAGCGGTCTGCTAAAAGTAGTGGGTCAACTATATATGACTATCTACGTCCATGGGTATACTCAAAGCAAGCAGACTGCTTAAAGTAGTGGGTCAACTATATATGACTATCTACGTCCATGGGTATACACTCAAAGCAAGTAGTGGGTCAACTATATATGACTGTCTACGTCCAAGGGTATACACTCAATGCAAGTAGTCTGTTAAAAGTAGTGGGTCAACTATATATGACTGTCTACGTCCAAGGGTATACACTCAATGCAAGCGGTCTGCTAAAAGTAGTGGGTCAACTATATATGACTATCTACGTCCAAGGGTATACACTCAAAGCAAGCAGTCTGCTAAAAGTAGTGGGTCAACTATATATGACTGTCTACGTCCATGGGTATACTCAAAGCAAGCAGTCTGCTAAAAGTAGTGGGTCAACTATATATGACTATCTACGTCCAAGGGTATACACTCAAAGCAAGCGGTCTGCTAAAAGTAGTGGGTCAACTATATATGACTGTCTACGTCCAAGGGTATACACTCAAAGCAAGCGGTCTGCTAAAAGTAGTGGGTCAACTATATATGACTATCTACGTCCAAGGGTATACACTCAAAGCAAGCGGTCTGTTAAAAGTAGTGGGTCAACTATATATGACTGTCTACGTCCAAGGGTATACACTCAAAGCAAGCGGTCTGTTAAAAGTAGTGGGTCAACTATATATGACTGTCTACGTCCAAGGGTATACACTCAAAGCAAGCGGTCTGTTAAAAGTAGTGGGTCAACTATATATGACTATCTATGTCCAAGGGTATACACTCAAAGCAAGCGGACTGCTAAAAGTAGTGGGTCAACTATATATGACTATCTACGTCCAAGGGTATACACTCAAAGCAAGCAGACTGCTAAAAGTAGTGGGTCAACTATATATGACTATCTACGTCCATGGGTATACACTCAAAGCAAGCGGTCTTCTAAAAGTAGTGGGTCAACTATATATGACTATCTACGTCCAAGGGTATACACTCAAAGCAAGCGGTCTGCTAAAAGTAGTGGGTCAACTTTATATGACTATCTACGTCCATGGGTATACTCAAAGCAAGCGGTCTGCTAAAAGTAGTGGGTCAACTATATATGACTATCTACGTCCAAGGGTATACACTCAAAGCAAGCGGTCTGCTAAAAGTAGTGGGTCAACTATATATGACTATCTACGTCCATGGGTATACTCAAAGCAAGCAGACTGCTTAAAGTAGTGGGTCAACTATATATGACTATCTACGTCCATGGGTATACACTCAAAGCAAGTAGTGGGTCAACTATATATGACTGTCTACGTCCAAGGGTATACACTCAATGCAAGCAGTCTGCTAAAAGTAGTGGGTCAACTATATATGACTGTGTACGTCCATGGGGATACTCAAAGCAAGCGGTCTGCTAAAAGTAGTGGGTCAACTATATATGACTATCTACGTCCATGGGTATACACTCAAAGCAAGCAGTCTGCTAAAAGTAGTGGGTCAACTATATATGACTATCTACGTCCAAGGGTATACACTCAAAGCAAGCAGTCTGCTAAAAGTAGTGGGTCAACTATATATGACTGTCTACATCCATGGGTATACTCAAAGCAAGCAGTCTGCTAAAAGTAGTGGGTCAACTATATATGACTGTGTACGTCCATGGGTATACTCAAAGCAAGCGGTCTGCTAAAAGTAGTGGGTCAACTATATATGACTGTGTACGTCCATGGGTACACTCAAAGCAAGCAGACTGCTAAAAGTAGTGGGTCAACTATATATGACTGTCTACGTCCATGGGTATACACTCAATGCAAGCGGTCTGCTTAAAGTAGTGGGTCAACTATATATGACTGTCTACGTCCAAGGGTATACACTCAAAGCAAGCGGTCTGTTAAAAGTAGTGGGTCAACTATATATGACTGTCTACGTCCATGGGTATACACTCAAAGCAAGCAGATTGCTAAAAGTAGTGGGTCAACTATATATGACTGTCTACGTCCAAGGGTATACACTCAAAGCAAGCGGTCTGCTAAAAGTAGTGGGTCAACTATATATGACTATCTACGTCCATGGGTATACACTCAAAGCAAGCAGTCTGCTAAAAGTAGTGGGTCAACTATATATGACTATCTACGTCCATGGGTATACACTCAAAGCAAGCGGTCTTCTAAAAGTAGTGGGTCAACTATATATGACTATCTACGTCCAAGGGTATACACTCAAAGCAAGCGGTCTGCTAAAAGTAGTGGGTCAACTATATATGACTATCTACGTCCATGGGTATACTCAAAGCAAGCAGATTGCTAAAAGTAGTGGGTCAACTATATATGACTGTCTACTTCCATGGGTATACTCAAAGCAAGCGGTCTGTTAAAAGTAGTGGGTCAACTATATATGACTGTCTACTTCCATGGGTATACTCAAAGCAAGCGGTCTGTTAAAAGTAGTGGGTCAACTATATATGACTGTCTACTTCCATGGGTATACACTCAAAGCAAGCGGTCTGCTAAAAGTAGTGGGTCAACTATATATGACTATCTACGTCCAAGGGTATACACTCAAAGCAAGCGGTCTGCTAAAAGTAGTGGGTCAACTATATATGACTATCTACGTCCATGGGTATACTCAAAGCAAGCAGACTGCTAAAAGTAGTGGGTCAACTATATATGACTGTGTACGTCCATGGGTATACTCAAAGCAAGCAGATTGCTAAAAGTAGTGGGTCAACTATATATGACTATCTACGTCCATGGGTATACTCAAAGCAAGCAGATTGCTAAAAGTAGTGGGTCAACTATATATGACTATCTACGTCCAAGGGTATACTCAAAGCAAGCGGTCTGTTAAAAGTAGTGGGTCAACTATATATGACTGTCTACGTCCAAGGGTATACTCAAAGCAAGCGGTCTGCTAAAAGTAGTGGGTCAACTATATATGACTATCTACGTCCATGGGTATACTCAAAGCAAGCAGATTGCTAAAAGTAGTGGGTCAACTATATATGACTATCTACGTCCAAGGGTATACACTCAAAGCAAGCGGTCTGCTAAAAGTAGTGGGTCAACTATATATGACTATCTACGTCCATGGGTATACACTCAAAGCAAGCAGTCTGCTAAAAGTAGTGGGTCAACTATATATGACTGTGTACGTCCAAGAGTATACACTCAATGCAAGCGGTCTGCTAAAAGTAGTGGGTCAACTATATATGACTGTCTACGTCCATGGGTATACTCAAAGCAAGCGGTCTGCTAAAAGTAGTGGGTCAACTATATATGACTGTGTACGTCCATGGGTATACTCAAAGCAAGCAGACTGCTAAAAGTAGTGGGTCAACTATATATGACTATCTACGTCCAAGGGTATACTCAAAGCAAGCAGATTGCTAAAAGTAGTGGGTCAACTATATATGACTATCTACGTCCATGGGTATACTCAAAGCAAGCAGACTGCTAAAAGTAGTGGGTCAACTATATATGACTATCTACGTCCATGGGTATACTCAAAGCAAGCAGATTGCTAAAAGTATTGGGTCAACTATATATGACTATCTACGTCCATGGGTATACTCAAAGCAAGCAGATTGCTAAAAGTAGTGGGTCAACTATATATGACTATCTACGTCCATGGGTATACTCAAAGCAAGCAGACTGCTAAAAGTAGTGGGTCAACTATATATGACTATCTACGTCCAAGGGTATACACTCAAAGCAAGCAGATTGCTAAAAGTAGTGGGTCAACTATATATGACTATCTACGTCCATGGGTACACTCAAAGCAAGCAGACTGCTAAAAGTAGTGGGTCAACTATATATGACTATCTACGTCCATGGGTATACTCAAAGCAAGCAGATTGCTAAAAGTAGTGGGTCAACTATATATGACTGTCTACTTCCATGGGTATACACTCAAAGCAAGCGGTCTGCTAAAAGTAGTGGGTCAACTATATATGACTATCTACGTCCAAGGGTATACACTCAAAGCAAGCAGACTGCTAAAAGTAGTGGGTCAACTATATATGACTATCTACGTCCATGGGTATACTCAAAGCAAGCAGACTGCTAAAAGTAGTGGGTCAACTATATATGACTATCTACGTCCAAGGGTATACACTCAAAGCAAGCAGATTGCTAAAAGTAGTGGGTCAACTATATATGACTATCTACGTCCATGGGTACACTCAAAGCAAGCAGACTGCTAAAAGTAGTGGGTCAACTATATATGACTATCTACGTCCATGGGGATACTCAAAGCAAGCAGACTGCTAAAAGTAGTGGGTCAACTATATATGACTGTCTACTTCCATGGGTATACACTCAAAGCAAGCGGTCTGCTAAAAGTAGTGGGTCAACTATATATGACTATCTACGTCCAAGGGTACACACTCAAAGCAAGCGGTCTGCTAAAAGTAGTGGGTCAACTATATATGACTATCTACGTCCATGGGTATACTCAAAGCAAGCAGACTGCTAAAAGTAGTGGGTCAACTATATATGACTATCTACGTCCAAGGGTATACACTCAAAGCAAGCGGACTGCTAAAAGTAGTGGGTCAACTATATATGACTATCTACGTCCATGGGTATACTCAAAGCAAGCGGTCTGCTAAAAGTAGTGGGTCAACTATATATGACTATCTACGTCCAAGGGTATACACTCAAAGCAAGCGGTCTGCTAAAAGTAGTGGGTCAACTATATATGACTATCTACGTCCATGGGTATACTCAAAGCAAGCAGACTGCTTAAAGTAGTGGGTCAACTATATATGACTATCTACGTCCATGGGTATACACTCAAAGCAAGTAGTGGGTCAACTATATATGACTGTCTACGTCCAAGGGTATACACTCAATGCAAGTAGTCTGTTAAAAGTAGTGGGTCAACTATATATGACTGTCTACGTCCAAGGGTATACACTCAATGCAAGCGGTCTGCTAAAAGTAGTGGGTCAACTATATATGACTATCTACGTCCAAGGGTATACACTCAAAGCAAGCAGTCTGCTAAAAGTAGTGGGTCAACTATATATGACTGTCTACGTCCATGGGTATACTCAAAGCAAGCAGTCTGCTAAAAGTAGTGGGTCAACTATATATGACTATCTACGTCCAAGGGTATACACTCAAAGCAAGCGGTCTGCTAAAAGTAGTGGGTCAACTATATATGACTGTCTACGTCCAAGGGTATACACTCAAAGCAAGCGGTCTGCTAAAAGTAGTGGGTCAACTATATATGACTATCTACGTCCAAGGGTATACACTCAAAGCAAGCGGTCTGTTAAAAGTAGTGGGTCAACTATATATGACTGTCTACGTCCAAGGGTATACACTCAAAGCAAGCGGTCTGTTAAAAGTAGTGGGTCAACTATATATGACTGTCTACGTCCAAGGGTATACACTCAAAGCAAGCGGTCTGTTAAAAGTAGTGGGTCAACTATATATGACTATCTATGTCCAAGGGTATACACTCAAAGCAAGCGGACTGCTAAAAGTAGTGGGTCAACTATATATGACTATCTACGTCCAAGGGTATACACTCAAAGCAAGCAGACTGCTAAAAGTAGTGGGTCAACTATATATGACTATCTACGTCCATGGGTATACACTCAAAGCAAGCGGTCTTCTAAAAGTAGTGGGTCAACTATATATGACTATCTACGTCCAAGGGTATACACTCAAAGCAAGCGGTCTGCTAAAAGTAGTGGGTCAACTTTATATGACTATCTACGTCCATGGGTATACTCAAAGCAAGCGGTCTGCTAAAAGTAGTGGGTCAACTATATATGACTATCTACGTCCAAGGGTATACACTCAAAGCAAGCGGTCTGCTAAAAGTAGTGGGTCAACTATATATGACTATCTACGTCCATGGGTATACTCAAAGCAAGCAGACTGCTTAAAGTAGTGGGTCAACTATATATGACTATCTACGTCCATGGGTATACACTCAAAGCAAGTAGTGGGTCAACTATATATGACTGTCTACGTCCAAGGGTATACACTCAATGCAAGCAGTCTGCTAAAAGTAGTGGGTCAACTATATATGACTGTGTACGTCCATGGGGATACTCAAAGCAAGCGGTCTGCTAAAAGTAGTGGGTCAACTATATATGACTATCTACGTCCATGGGTATACACTCAAAGCAAGCAGTCTGCTAAAAGTAGTGGGTCAACTATATATGACTATCTACGTCCAAGGGTATACACTCAAAGCAAGCAGTCTGCTAAAAGTAGTGGGTCAACTATATATGACTGTCTACATCCATGGGTATACTCAAAGCAAGCAGTCTGCTAAAAGTAGTGGGTCAACTATATATGACTGTGTACGTCCATGGGTATACTCAAAGCAAGCGGTCTGCTAAAAGTAGTGGGTCAACTATATATGACTGTGTACGTCCATGGGTACACTCAAAGCAAGCAGACTGCTAAAAGTAGTGGGTCAACTATATATGACTGTCTACGTCCATGGGTATACACTCAATGCAAGCGGTCTGCTTAAAGTAGTGGGTCAACTATATATGACTGTCTACGTCCAAGGGTATACACTCAAAGCAAGCGGTCTGTTAAAAGTAGTGGGTCAACTATATATGACTGTCTACGTCCATGGG
Source organism: Loripinus fragilis (assembly GCA_964019695.1). NCBI lineage: Eukaryota > Metazoa > Mollusca > Bivalvia > Lucinida > Lucinidae > Loripinus > Loripinus fragilis. The sequence continues at coordinate 1,331,553 of OZ026525.1, forward strand.
TATACACTCAAAGCAAGCAGATTGCTAAAAGTAGTGGGTCAACTATATATGACTGTCTACGTCCAAGGGTATACACTCAAAGCAAGCGGTCTGCTAAAAGTAGTGGGTCAACTATATATGACTATCTACGTCCATGGGTATACACTCAAAGCAAGCAGTCTGCTAAAAGTAGTGGGTCAACTATATATGACTATCTACGTCCATGGGTATACACTCAAAGCAAGCGGTCTTCTAAAAGTAGTGGGTCAACTATATATGACTATCTACGTCCAAGGGTATACACTCAAAGCAAGCGGTCTGCTAAAAGTAGTGGGTCAACTATATATGACTATCTACGTCCATGGGTATACTCAAAGCAAGCAGATTGCTAAAAGTAGTGGGTCAACTATATATGACTGTCTACTTCCATGGGTATACTCAAAGCAAGCGGTCTGTTAAAAGTAGTGGGTCAACTATATATGACTGTCTACTTCCATGGGTATACTCAAAGCAAGCGGTCTGTTAAAAGTAGTGGGTCAACTATATATGACTGTCTACTTCCATGGGTATACACTCAAAGCAAGCGGTCTGCTAAAAGTAGTGGGTCAACTATATATGACTATCTACGTCCAAGGGTATACACTCAAAGCAAGCGGTCTGCTAAAAGTAGTGGGTCAACTATATATGACTATCTACGTCCATGGGTATACTCAAAGCAAGCAGACTGCTAAAAGTAGTGGGTCAACTATATATGACTGTGTACGTCCATGGGTATACTCAAAGCAAGCAGATTGCTAAAAGTAGTGGGTCAACTATATATGACTATCTACGTCCATGGGTATACTCAAAGCAAGCAGATTGCTAAAAGTAGTGGGTCAACTATATATGACTATCTACGTCCAAGGGTATACTCAAAGCAAGCGGTCTGTTAAAAGTAGTGGGTCAACTATATATGACTGTCTACGTCCAAGGGTATACTCAAAGCAAGCGGTCTGCTAAAAGTAGTGGGTCAACTATATATGACTATCTACGTCCATGGGTATACTCAAAGCAAGCAGATTGCTAAAAGTAGTGGGTCAACTATATATGACTATCTACGTCCAAGGGTATACACTCAAAGCAAGCGGTCTGCTAAAAGTAGTGGGTCAACTATATATGACTATCTACGTCCATGGGTATACACTCAAAGCAAGCAGTCTGCTAAAAGTAGTGGGTCAACTATATATGACTGTGTACGTCCAAGAGTATACACTCAATGCAAGCGGTCTGCTAAAAGTAGTGGGTCAACTATATATGACTGTCTACGTCCATGGGTATACTCAAAGCAAGCGGTCTGCTAAAAGTAGTGGGTCAACTATATATGACTGTGTACGTCCATGGGTATACTCAAAGCAAGCAGACTGCTAAAAGTAGTGGGTCAACTATATATGACTATCTACGTCCAAGGGTATACTCAAAGCAAGCAGATTGCTAAAAGTAGTGGGTCAACTATATATGACTATCTACGTCCATGGGTATACTCAAAGCAAGCAGACTGCTAAAAGTAGTGGGTCAACTATATATGACTATCTACGTCCATGGGTATACTCAAAGCAAGCAGATTGCTAAAAGTATTGGGTCAACTATATATGACTATCTACGTCCATGGGTATACTCAAAGCAAGCAGATTGCTAAAAGTAGTGGGTCAACTATATATGACTATCTACGTCCATGGGTATACTCAAAGCAAGCAGACTGCTAAAAGTAGTGGGTCAACTATATATGACTATCTACGTCCAAGGGTATACACTCAAAGCAAGCAGATTGCTAAAAGTAGTGGGTCAACTATATATGACTATCTACGTCCATGGGTACACTCAAAGCAAGCAGACTGCTAAAAGTAGTGGGTCAACTATATATGACTATCTACGTCCATGGGTATACTCAAAGCAAGCAGATTGCTAAAAGTAGTGGGTCAACTATATATGACTATCTACGTCCATGGGTACACTCAAAGCAAGCAGACTGCTAAAAGTAGTGGGTCAACTATATATGACTGTCTACGTCCAAGGGTATACACTCAATGCAAGTAGTCTGTTAAAAGTAGTGGGTCAACTATATATGACTATCTACGTCCAAGGGTATACACTCAATGCAAGTAGTCTGTTAAAAGTAGTGGGTCAACTATATATGACTGTCTACGTCCAAGGGTATACACTCAATGCAAGTAGTGGATCAACTATATATGACTATCTACGTCCATGGGTATACACTCAATGCAAGCAGTCTGCTAAAAGTAGTGGGTCAACTATATATGACTATCTACGTCCATGGGTATACACTCAAAGCAAGCAGTGGGTCAACTATATATGACTGTCTACGTCCAAGGGTATACACTCAATGCATGTAGTGGGTCAACTATATATGACTGTCTACGTCCAAGGGTATACACTCAAAGCAAGCAGTCTGTTAAAAGTAGTGGGTCAACTATATATGACTGTCTACGTCCAAGGGTATACACTCAATGCAAGTAGTGGGTCAACTATATATGACTGTCTACGTCCAAGGGTATACACTCAAAGCAAGCAGTCTGTTAAAAGTAGTGGGTCAACTATATATGACTGTCTACGTCCAAGGGTATACACTCAATGCAAGTAGTGGGTCAACTATATATGACTGTCTACGTCCAAGGGTATACACTCAATGCAAGTAGTGGGTCAACTATATATGACTGTGTACGTCCATGGGTATACACTCAATGCAAGTAGTCTGTTAAAAGTAGTGGGTCAACTATATATGACTATCTACGTCCATGGGTATACACTCAATGCAAGTAGTGGGTCAACTATATATGACTATCTACGTCCATGGGTATACACTCAAAGCAAGCGGTCTGCATAAAGTAGTGGGTCAACTATATATGACTATCTACGTCCATGGGTATACACTCAAAGCAAGCGGTCTGCTTAAAGTAGTGGGTCAACTATATATGACTGTCTACGTCCAAGGGTATACACTCATTGCAAGCAGTCTGCTAAAAGTAGTGGGTCAACTATATATGACTATCTACGTCCATGGGTATACACTCAAAGCAAGCAGACTGCTAAAAGTAGTGGGTCAACTATATATGACTGTCTATGTCCATGGGTATACACTCAATGCAAGCAGTCTGCTAAAAGTAGTGGGTCAACTATATATGACTATCTACGTCCATGGGTATACACTCAATGCAAGCAGTCTGCTAAAAGTAGTGGGTCAACTATATATGACTGTCTATGTCCATGGGTATACACTCAATGCAAGCAGTCTGCTAAAAGTAGTGGGTCAACTATATATGACTATCTACGTCCATGGGTATACACTCAAAGCAAGCAGACTGCTAAAAGTAGTGGGTCAACTATATATGACTATCTACGTCCATGGGTATACACTCAAAGCAAGCAGACTGCTAAAAGTAGTGGGTCAACTATATATGACTTTCTATGTCCATGGGTATACACTCAATGCAAGCAGTCTGCTAAAAGTAGTGGGTCAACTATATATGACTGTGTACGTCCATGGGTATACACTCAAAGCAAGCAGACTGCTAAAAGTAGTGGGTCAACTATATATGACTTTCTATGTCCATGGGTATACACTCAATGCAAGCAGTCTGCTAAAAGTAGTGGGTCAACTATATATGACTTTCTATGTCCATGGGTATACACTCAATGCAAGCAGACTGCTAAAAGTAGTGGGTCAACTATATATGACTGTCTATGTCCATGGGTATACACTCAAAGCAAGCAGACTGCTAAAAGTAGTGGGTCAACTATATATGACTGTCTACGTCCAAGGGTATACACTCAAAGCAAGCAGTCTGTTAAAAGTAGTGGGTCAACTATATATGACTTTCTATGTCCATGGGTATACACTCAATGCAAGCAGACTGCTAAAAGTAGTGGGTCAACTATATATGACTGTGTACGTCCATGGGTATACACTCAAAGCAAGCAGACTGCTAAAAGTAGTGGGTCAACTATATATGACTTTCTATGTCCATGGGTATACACTCAATGCAAGCAGTCTGCTAAAAGTAGTGGGTCAACTATATATGACTTTCTATGTCCATGGGTATACACTCAATGCAAGCAGACTGCTAAAAGTAGTGGGTCAACTATATATGACTGTCTATGTCCATGGGTATACACTCAAAGCAAGCAGACTGCTAAAAGTAGTGGGTCAACTATATATGACTGTCTACGTCCAAGGGTATACACTCAAAGCAAGCAGACTGCTAAAAGTAGTGGGTCAACTATATATGACTTTCTATGTCCATGGGTATACACTCAATGCAAGCAGACTGCTAAAAGTAGTGGGTCAACTATATATGACTGTCTATGTCCATGGGTATACACTCAAAGCAAGCGGACTGCTAAAAGTAGTGGGTCAACTATATATGACTGTCTATGTCCATGGGTATAGTCTCCAGATTTTTTGTTGCTAAAATCAGTGGGTCAACAATATATGACAGGGGAAGACACTTCTTGGAGGTGCTCACAAATCAAATATATAGCCTTTGACAACAACAAATTGAGAATATTTTATTAGCTAACAGTTTTAACACATGAGATTTCCAACAATGTGGTATGTGCGACCAGTCTGCGTATACGCCCAGTCTGATCAGAGCCTTTGCTAGTCGCTTGAATATTCTATGACTGTTAAGCTACTGTCTGAACATTATTTGGAGTTTCTGAGCTTAAAAGGAGACTGCACAGGCTCGTCTGAGTGTGCACTTGTCAAAATGCCACATTGTTGGAAATCACATGTCACGGCTCAATTATGTTTTCGTTGAGGAATAAGAAAGTTAACTTTCAAGTCCGCACTAATCTAGATCTGCTTTGAGTATGATAGAAGTCCTATGATTGCAAGTGTTTGTGATTCTGGCAGCCATTTCTTCAATGGATCCGAACTGTCTTAGCAATTTTTCTAGAAGTCAAACAGTGGTCATTTCTGCAAATTTATTTTTCAATTCCCTTAGCTGCAATAAGCCAAGCTCCCTAGTGGCCATGACAGGACATATCAAACTCGTTTTAGCTGTTTTTTTGTCAAGGGTCATCCAGGAAACATTCATGTAAAGTATGGTGAATTGGCCCAGTGCTACAGGAGGAGTTGTCATTTGTTAAAAAAAATGTCGACTGACAACACAGGATGGATCACAGAAGACGCCGCCAGACATTGAGTGACCCCAAAAGCTCACTTTGTGCTCCGGTGAGCCAAACACAGCAGCAGATGTCATCTTCAGCAGCAATTTGGTCCTGCAGTGACAGTGTTATATTAAGTGTTCAAAAAGGCTGCTGGAACCAAAATGTTACAGCCAATTAGGCAATGAAGCTTCCAAGAAAATACAATTAGAGACTGCAAATTAGATAAAAAGCTGTTACTTGTTCTGGAGTCTGGCCTGACAATCGGCTGTATTTAGCGAAACAGTCAATTTTAAGAAATGTGTGAAGCTTGTTCCAACTGAACTCAGAATAATTTTTTGTGGTTGTGAGGAGGCCATAAACAGAGTAAAAACTTCAGTCATATCATCTGTCCACAAATTTACTAATCCAGACATTATTAACACCTGGTTTTAAGCCTGGAGGTTCTAGCCACCTACCGCCTACCCCTATATTAGGGACAGCCACAGCAGTTAAATAAACTCTGGATCAAGTCAAAGTAACACTTTTACACTCAGAAAGGCAACAAGACCAAATTCTGCTCTGGACCTGCACCGCAGGTGCACATCGTCAATGTGTTTACAGTCCATATGAAAAGTTCAAATAAACAGGAATGAAATCAGATCCAAATTTCACAATGTAATCTACAGTAAGCATTTCAGATGGAAAAAATGTCAAAGTTCAACACCTGTCAAAAATGAGAAAAATATTATGAAACATGCACAATATAGAAAGTGCACATCTTCAATATGTGAACAATCATAAGACAAAGTTTGAATAAAAAGGAATGAAAACTTTTAGAGTTAAAGATTACACAAACTTGGCACCCCTAAAATGTTGCGGGCAGATGGACAGATGGGAAAAATGTCTAAGTTCAACACCCATCAAAAAAGAGAAAATAAAATGAGACAATTTTACAAAATAAGAGTTGCACATTTTCAATGTGTGAACAAACATTATACAAAGTTTGAATATAAAGGAATGAATACTGTTGGAGTCAAAGATTACACAAACTAGGCACCCCCTAAGCATTTCAGATGGAAAAAATGCCTAAGTTCAACACAGTTAAAAATGAGAAAAAATTTATGAAATGTGCGCAAAATAGAAGGTGCACATCTTCAATGTGTGAACAATCATTGTGTAAAGTTTGAATATAAGGGAATGAATACTGTTGGAGTTACAGATTACACAAACTAGGCACTCCCTAAGCATTGCGGATGGAAAAAATGTCTAAGTTCAACACCCGTCAAAAATGTGAACAAAATTATGAAACATGCACAAAATAGGAGATGCACATCTTCCATATGTGTACAATCATTAGGCAAAGTTTCAATAAAAGAGAATGAAAACTTTTGGAGTTACAGATTACACAAACTTGGCACCCTAAAGTGTTTGACCCACTACTAGACCTGCGTTCGCTAAAGCAACAGAGGTAAAAACTCTAGAATGACTGAATGTTGAGAGTTCAAGGGTACGGTTAATATGCTGCTAGAATTGAAAATTTACTGTTGCTCTACAAATTTGTTTCAAAAGTAAGAACCAGCAATATTTCAGGAACACAAAATTATGATTGATACTTTAATCAAGCAAAAGCTCTGAACACTGTCAGTACACAAGTTCCCCTGAGAATAAATGTCAAAAACTGACAGACTGGAAGAAAATAGCTGAGCAATCAGCAAAAAACTTGTTTAATTTCTGCCCTTAAAGGAATATTTTTCTATTCAAAAGGCTTCACCGGGGAGTTAAGAAGAGTGTGATGGGAAAACTCACCATACTGATATGACAGTGATGCAAAATATATTATAAGAATCCATGGCGAGTGTGAGATAGAAAAATCTGTCACGAGGATCATAGTTTGGCGTCACGAGGCTTGCCAAGTGATGACAATCAGTGATCCTGAGGGGTGGATATAGCATATAATATTACAGGTCTCAAGATAGATGTGCATAATATTTTTTTCTTTTATTATACCAGCTTTTTTCTTTAGAAAAAAAGGGTATATTATTTTCGTACCAAAGTCGGTCCATTGTCCGTCTGTCACATTTCTTGTTTATATCTCCTCCTAAACCGTTAGACATAGCAACTTCAAACTTTGTACCTGGAAAGGTCACATGATGTAGAGGGTACTGGGCAACATTTCATGTGAAGTTCAAGGTCAAAGAATTTATTTTCTTGTCAGTGCATCTTCTCCTAAACAGTTAGAGGTAGCAACTTCAAACTTTGTGCCTGAATAGGTCACATAATGTAGAGGATACAGGGCAACATTTCATGTGACCTTGACCCAAAAAGGTTAAAGAATATATTTTCTTGTAAGTGCAGCTCCTCCTAAACCCTTAGACGTAGGAACTTCAAACTTTGTACCTGAATAGGTCACATGATCTGGACCGACATTCTGTCGGTCCTGATCTGGGTCCAAACTGTTTGCAAAGGTAAAATATAAACAGAGGACAAAAGTTGCCACTAGCTGGGAAAGAGTTAATAAACTAATTTTATATTATGAAGCCTGAAGAATTCATCAAAATATTGATGCTTTTAACATTGTTTTAGTTTTCCCACTCATTTTCTTTTCTTGATTGAATATAAACAATGCGATCAATCAATTTTCTACCTCAACTCCCCGGTGAGCAACCACCTCCAATTCTTGATCTGACTAGACTTAGCTTTTTCTCCTCATGAAGTATGTGTGATCATCAAAAATAAATCAAGAGGCAATCAGACAAAAAAAACAACTATTTGGAGATGAAGGAACAGCTAAGACTGGGATCAGAATGCACATTGTGCACATCTCCACAAAAGAGCCACGGCACGTGTAGCTTAACAGTCTATATATAGAATATTCAAGCGACTAGCAAATTAGGCTCTGATCAGACTGCGCATATGCGCAGGCTGATCTGAGGCTTTGCTGGTCGCACATACCACATTGTTGGAAATCTCATGCCATGGCTCATTTGTGCACATCTGCACAAATCTAATCTCAGTCTAAGCTGTTCATTTGAACAATCTACAGACATTTAGGGACTCTATAAAGAAAAAAGAAGACTGAGCATGATCAGACTGCGTGCAATGGCAAGACCGATCTGTTACATTTCTCTCAGCACCAACTTTTTCTCTCGGCACCAAATCAAACACAACTTGTATTGCAGTTCTTCCGCTTCAATCAGTTTACATTATACTTCCAATTCTCAGAGAAAAAACTCTTTACATTCGAACGGTGACTTTTGTCGTCTGCTGATAACCGTTGCAAACAGTTTGTCGATCCTGATCTGGATCCAAACTGTTTGACTCTCTGATAGTGTTCCTGAAAGAATTTTTGGAAAAGGTTAATTTTGAAAGAAGTCAAAGCATGAAAATCAGCCAGCATGCAAAGATTTACGTAAAGTACAATCTAGTGCCAGATTATTAGTCTGTCCAAAATTAGATTTTCATTATTCCCTGTAAAAACATATAACTCTAGATCTGGGAACCATTAATTATAGGGAACCTTAATAGGTACTGTAACAGGGAACCATAATAGGAACCATAATAGGGAACCATAATAAGTACTGTAATAGAAACCTTAATAGGAAATCATAATAGGTACCATAATAGGGAACCATAATAGTTAATGTAATAGAGAACCATAATAGATACCGTAACAGGTATAATGTGCTTTACCTCCCAATCAACATTTTTTCAGGCATGTCAGAATGTTTCCTCAGTTGAACCAGCACTTAACAGAGGATAAGTAATAGTTATGCCATGGGTTGTCCACCTGTACGTAGAGATAATCCATAAGCTTTAGCGAGTGGATTATCTTACGTACAGGTGGACAAACATGGTATAACTATTTTATACCACCTACATCAGTATAGACCTTGCACATCATGAGATAGTTCATGCTAAAGTTGGTTAGGGTGGTATAAAGTGGCTTGCTCAAGGATACAACACAGTACCTCCTGTGAAACTCAAACCAGCTACCCCTTGATCTCAAGTTGAACAACTACGCTCTAAATCATAACAGAACCAAAAATATCATCTGTGCACAGAGTTTTCTGTCCACACAAAAAATAGCTATGCTGCAGAAAGGAAAAATATTGATGTATGTTTGATCTGGTTTCAAATTTGCAATTTATAACCAACATGAACAAAAACATTCAAGCCAGACAAATAACATTCACAACAAAAAAGCCTGGAAAAATCGATTAACATTTACCCGATATTACTTCCAAGACAAAGTAATATAACTCCCCACAATGTGCATGCTGGGGATTGCGGTCAGCCTAGACATTTCCTACATATAAAATTTGTGAAAGTCGTGTTTGAACTGAATGAAAATTTGGGTTCTGATCTGTCGATGTTCCTTTGCACAGGCTCCGAGTTCAAAAGGATCTATTTGTGTTAATCGGCCAAAGGTATATCCCAATCAATATTCTGTTCTCATGCAAAGAATCTTATTTCATTACAAATGACTGATTAACCCTGAAAGCGCCACCTATGATTTGCAGCAGACGACAATTTCAAATTTTGCTGCTTTTTCAAAAATAACAAATAAGGCATGATATATCATGAGAATCGTCTGCTGGCAGACGATTCTTATGAAATGTCATACCTTATTTTTTTCGAAAATTAGGAAAGATGTCGCAAAATTTGTCGTCTGCTGCAGTCGTGATTAGCGTTTTAAGGGTTAACACTCTGTCTGCTGCGTAGGATGCTAAATCATAGATACTGCCTATGGGACTGGTGTAGATCTAGACTATTCATATGCCGGATGATCATGCTTTACACCAATTATAACAAATTTGTACCAGTCCATTTTTTGAGGATTTTAATGTTTGAAAACCTATCACTGAGTAAAACATTTATTTATTTAGCATAGCAAAGGTGATGCTTTAAATGTGAAAATTATTCATTCTGTTGATTAGGTAAGACGCCTTTTCAGCAGAAAAATTGTGATGCTTTTCTTTTTTCTCTTTGAGGTGCTTTAACATAAAGCCTTGATCATAGGGACCTGTATCAAACCCCTTTCATGGATTAAGGGGCCAATGTTGGTATGATGCACGCCATTCTAGGCTTGATAGAACATGACGAGTGAGTACCAACATTATAAAACTATGTGTTCAAGATGAGTATATTTAGAGAAAATGGGCAAATAACTCCTGGGAATCAAAAGAGGAACAACTCTGTGGCATAGCAAGTAACCATATCTTGGTAAGAATGGAACAATACAAACATAGCCTATGTCTGGTCATGTTCAAACTGTCCTTTTATGTAAACCAGACTTATAATTAAACATTATCCACCAGGATCCACACTGTTTTCCATTCAGCTCCTATGTACAGAGAGAGATCTTGATCTTAAGAGCATAAAGCAATAAGAGCTGTCTCATGACAGAATAGCTCAATCGATTTAATCTATGTAAAGGAAGCTTATGGATAAATATTGTTCAGTTGAAACATATAAACATACATGACAAATAGGGGTCCGATGTTGTAGAATGAAAGCTAACCCTACAAGGTATCTATGGTACAAGTATGAATGCTTTCCGACAAGTGGTTGTCAAAATATGGACTTCTAGAAAACTTAAGCGCAAAAATCCTATCTTTTGGATATGTACTGGATTTTGACCTCAAGCCCAACCCCAGGCATAGACCCTGGTGTCTGACAAGGTATCTATGGTGCAAGTATGAATACATTCTGACAAGTGGTTGTCAAGATATAGACTTCTAGAAAACTTTAAAGCAGTGTGACAGGAACGGAACGCCACGGAATGGGAACGCCTACATCGGTGGAGACTACAATAGCTCTTTGCACTTTGTGCAGTCAAGCTAAAAATGATCTATTATACAAGGCAACATAGTGACAGAACAGACCTAAAGAATTTGCAACAATCATACCCTTAATCTCCTAGTTCCAACAAAACTTGCTATACTGTAGATTCTGCAACTATACAGTAAGAGGTCAAGCATCCTAATTAACCCAATGGACTTCATTGTAAACCATTCCTTAATGTAACTGCCAGACAAAATGCTTCCTTTAGGAGTAAGGCAAGACCTTAGCCCTCAATAAATGTCAAATGTAACTATTATAGTTGATCCAGACAACACATTCCAGTAGCTGTTCTACCATTTGGGCTCTCCTACAATGTTATTACTGAGACAAGCAGACAATAATGATGCCTTTAAAGTGACATTCTAATTGCTACCTACAGTTTTGCTGCTGTACTGACAACAGTGCTAGCATTTTTGAGCCTATACAGTTTCTTACTGACTTGACCCTAATGAGTATAGAGAATATATTGGGCCTCGACGGGAGAAAACCTGTCTTAGGGGGTAAGTGAACAACAAAGGCACAGACCAGCCTGCACATCCGCGAAGACTGATCAGCACCTTTGTTATTCACTTAATGGAAAGTTCGCTTAATGGAAAGTATCATATCTAAACTTGCTTCAAGCTAAATTTCAATTTTCTAGCAAGTCTCTGTAGCTTAGGAGACTGGTTTGAGTCTCGCTTTGTCAAAACCCCGAAGACGGGTTTTGTTGCGATGAGACCCATATTACAGAAGTCATTTTAGACAAGCCTGTTGGAGCCTAATAAGCCTATTGCGAGTTTAATAAATTGCATATGAAATTACCCCAAGAGTAAGAATCTGTTTATCATATGATATTATGAACAGGATTTAAAAGATTATTTGAAAGAAAAATGCTATGTCATGGATGTCACCCCAAAACTCAAAGTATGTTCTTCAACGTGTTGTCATATTCTTTATAACAGCACTCCAGATAGTGTCCGCACAGACGTAAATTACGGGTCTGTTTTCACCAAATACGGATAGAGTTGAAAACTAGTATGTACCGAATACGGGTGTGTTTTTGCCTGTACGGTTCGTTTTTACCGGCACCCCGTATTTATCATCCAAGACACTTGATAATCGAACTGGGAGTTTGCTATCAGTTTGGTCCTTGTAATTTCATGTGAACCAGTCAAAGTAGAAAGTGAAAGTAGAGCAGCATGTATACAGATGGCAATATAAACAATCACCCCAGTTCCAACATCACCGTGCTCATTGATAGGTAAACAAACTGTACATAAAGACAGCAACGTGACCTGCTTTAAATACAAGTATAAGCTTTCATAAAAAAAATGGCTAAGCCAAAATTAATACATACCTACGGATTGACAATAGCTGGTACGGATCAAGTTTCATGCGGATCAGTACCGGTACTGACAGTAGTCAAAATTATCTGGAGCACTGTTATAACATGATATTAACCACTGAATAACAGCTATATCATATGATAAATGATTCTATGTCATAGCACAGTCTGATCCATCATCAGGTACATGTATTAAACATTTACTATATGTGCCAGCACATGTAAAAAATGCAGAGACTCCCGACACTTTCCACAGCAGATGTATTAAGTGGATTTTGAACAGTAACAACTAACACTTAAATCTATAATACATGTAGTTTTGCTTGTTGAGCCCTTTGTATACTGATGACTCTAAATGCTTACTTTGGCAAGCAGTGAAGTCCCAGATGAAATGCAGCATAATATGGCATCTCATCAGGGTCTGCACTGTTTGACAAGACACAAATGATCTCATAGAAGGAAATGCATTTTTGGGTGAATATTATCATAGGTAAATGTTTTCAGGGCTATTCCTGAATTCAGGATTTTGAGGCTGACTACCAGTGGAAAGTCAGCCTCAAGATACTGAATTCTGTTGATTATGATAGTTTCTCTGATTTATTTTCAGCATATCTAAAAACAATTTAGACTTGAAATTGTGATTATTTTGGGAGCATTCTGCAATTCAGTTTTAAGATTAGAATTTTTAGAGTTCAGGATTTGGAAATTATGAACTTTTACCAATGTATAATTCACGGGTGGTAAACCTAGGAACTACCACGAAATTGTGTTAACGTAATTTTGTTCCCAAGCCACATCCGGGACACGTCGTGGTAGTTTCCAGGCCGAAAATTGGATAAAGAAAGGTTGGTGTCACTTTCATTTTTGTTTTATTTTACAACTTAGAACAAACAATGGTGAAATCCGACAATGTGGTTCCGTGTAAGTATGTCTCAGCGTCCCCTCTAGCCCAAAATTTTGTTTGAAAAGTTATTTTCTTTCTTTTGGTACGTGTTTCCCCACTGAGCATCGGACCAACTTTCCCCAAAGTTCGAAGGATTTTAGCCCATATCTGTCAAATTGAATGGAATTTGATATCATTTGACGATGGAAATGATAAAAAGACCCTGAATAAACATTTCTACACAGAAAAAAAATCTGAGCATTTACTCGTAAACGATTCATGCCCCGTTCGTCCTGTGTGGTAGTTTCCAGCTCATCGTGGTAGTTAAAATGCTATCGTGGTAGTTTCCAAGACTTTGTAGGAATTTAGTAGTAGTTCGCATTAGCAGATTTCCACTATTCAGGGGCTACTTCATTTTTATAAAGACAGGGTGTGCGGGCCGAACCTTGAATACTCCTCTTATTCATACGAAGACCTTTTCAAATAACCTTTTGTCAGATAACAAATGACGACTGCCTGAATTTTAATTTTAGTGGGCTATTGAAATGATGAGAAGAATGAAAAGAAGGGATATTCACAATTTTTGTTTTTGAATAAACATGCTTTTTAATTATCAAATAACATGCCCGTTCATCGTCACACTCGCATGTATATAAAAAGTGTCCCAACCCGAGGATATTTCCCTTTTTTCCGAAGCGCAAGTACTAACAATACTTTGGGCCAGTAGTCTTAGCCTGCCATTTTATCTTAAAGCTGACTGAACATGGAACAACGTAGCGAGTGACGCAATTTTTTATATCATTTTTTTTGTCTGTTGCTTGGTCCACCACGGCTCAACTGATGACCTTCTTTTGCTTTAGATTTCCAGAGATGTTGTTTGGCAGTCCAGGGCATGGTCTCCACCTGTCAAGCATCACATTGAATCTCGAGTCCTCAGCTTAGCTTCCTCATGGTGTTGAAATGTGGTTTATTTGTTTACCGTGGTAATTAATTGACGAGTTCGAGGGTTATCATGCGAAACAAACAACCACTATAATGTTTTGTAACACTTCAGAAACAATCCTACAAAGTCTTGGAAACTACCACGATAGCATTTTAACTACCACGATGAGCTGGAAACTACCACACAGGACGAACGGGGCATGAATCGTTTACGAGTAAATGCTCAGATTTTTTTTCTGTGCAGGAATGTTTATTCAGGGTCTTTTTATCATTTCCATCGTCAAATGATATCAAATTCCATTCAATTTGACAGATATGGGCTAAAATCCTTCGAACTTTGGGGAAAGTTGGTCCGATGCTCAGTGGGGAAACACGTACCAAAAGAAAGAAAATAACTTTTCAAACAAAATTTTGGGCTAGAGGGGACGCTGAGACATATTTACACGGAACCACATTGTCGGATTTCACCATCGTTTGTTCTTAGTTGTAAAATAAAACAAAAATAAAAGTGACACCAACCTTTCTTTATCCAATTTTCGGCCTGGAAACTACCACGACGTGTCCCGGATGTGGCTTGGGAACAAAATTACGTTAACACAATTTCGTGGTAGTTCCTAGGTTTACCACCCGTGTAATTGGTATGTACATGTTACAGATCCTAAGATTTAAATACCAAAATTCTGTAATTTACGGACACTGTAAATCTTATGAATTCAAAGATGCAGACCAGTAGACAAATAGTGTGGATCTGATCAGTATGCCCATATGTAGCAACCAGACTGTGTCCACACTGTTTTGCTCATTTGCAAACTTCCTGGTATGAAACCTTAGGATCATAATATAGTGGTACTCAAACTGTTTTCTTATATATTTTGTAATAACTTGTGATAATTGATACTTGTAATCTATGTACTTTTTGTATAAAACATGTATATTTTATGTAAATATGTAAATTGTATATACCATTATAGAGGGCCTCATGGAAGATTAGCTGTTACATTGTGCTCGTATGTATTTGCTAAATGATGTGTCCCTCTTAAAATAAAGTCTTTACTTACTTACTTACTTACTTATGTAGATGACATGTTCAAATAAGAAACCAGATAAGACTTGATAGTGTATGATTCATGAAATGTCAGGCCTAATTCACCCCCCATCCCCTCCCCTAAATCATGTTTTGTCATTTGTAGCGGTTGTGATGGTGGCTTATTGTTCGAATATCAATCTAATGGTGACCCAGCTTGTTCAGTAAAAGAACTAATGGAATAAGGGGTTTAATCTAATACTCTTCATGGCAATATTATTGTCATTTTACAACAAATTAATCAGGCTTCCAAATAAAGAGTATGTGACTGAAAATTAGTTTTCTTATTTCTCAGCCAAAACACATGTTGTGGGTGCTCAAAAAGGACCGTCTAAATGAGACAATAAGACAAATCTTTTGAGCACCCAAAACACATGTTTAAACTGAGGGGTAGGATAATAATTACAATCATGCCCTAACCAAACGAAATCTGTGGAATTAAGAAGACTAAGATTCTCTCCTACTGACATCTCTGTTCTCCTACTGACATCACTGCCCTCCTACTGACATCACTGCCCTCTTACTGACATCACTGCTCTCCTCCTGACATCACTACCCTCTTACTGACATCACTGCTCTCCTTCTGACATCACTGCTCTCCTACTGACATCACTGCTCTCCTACTGACATCACTGCCCTCTTACTGACATCACTATCCTCCTACTGACATCACTGCTCTCCTACTGACATCACTGCTCTCCTACTGACATCACTGTTCTCCTACTGACATCACTGCCCTCTTACTGACATCACTGCTCTCTTACTGACATCACTATCCTCCTATTGACATCACTGCTCTCCTACTGACATCACTGCTCTCCTACTGACATCACTGCCCTCTTACTGACATCACTATCCTCCTATTGACATCACTGCTCTCCTACTGACATCACTGCTCTCCTACTGACATCACTGTTCTCCTACTGACAACACTGCCCTCCTACTGACATCACTGCCCTCCTACTGACAGCACTGCCCTCTTACTGACAGCACTGCCCTCCTACTTACATCACTGCCCTCTTACTGACATCACTGCCCTCCTACTTACATCACTGCTCTCCCACTGACATCACAGAGGGCAGTGCACTTTACACCTGACAGGTTCCAAAACCTACTCACTATCTAAGTACTAACAAATCAAAGTAAAACCGGATTCTGATTAAACAAAAATTGATGATATTGATCAGCAAACAGTACAATATTGGTTTTGTATGGTTTGGCTCAGTTAATCTAATTAAATGTCACCAGTTCATGCTTAATTCATTAACAACTGATAGCTTCCTAGAAAAAATATGATTTTATTATGTTTCTTACGCTTAACCATTGTCATGCTGACAAAACTAACATCGTCATGTATAGTTCTAATGATGGGGTTAGAAATATTTCAATAGCATCACAGGATATACGAGAAATAGTGCGGATCTTCTGAAGAAGCCAGCTGATCAGGATCTACACAATTTTCAAAATAGGATAAATCTGAGATCAGCAGTTCAAAGGTCATGGCATATTTTTATTGCTAGCAGACAATATGATCAATGAATGAGGCCGGAGCTACCATGAAAGAACAGCATTTGCTCATAAAAAAAAATGAATGTCTTGAATGGTTAAGTCATTTTTGTGAAGTTTTAATGTACAGTATTAAATCTGAACAGAACCTTCGATATATATTACACACTTTGTGTGGCTCTGGCAAAACTGTATGTATGAACTGCATTGTGTGAGTCGTCAGTGGTTGCTTATGTGTTCAAGTAATATAATATGAGCTGGCTTATACTTTATGAACTATGCAACATGAGGTGCAATTCAAACAAATGCAATTCATCAAAGATAAAGCTTGAAATTGCTCCGGTGGCTGCAGTTAAACCATGCAAGTGTACATCTCACCAACTGCCATCTGCCACTGTTGCCACCGAGGCCATGTGTACTCAACATATTTCAGGTGTGTGATGCGGCATGGGCCATGTCAGACAACTTAAGGTGACTATGGCGTAACAACCCAGCCATCTAGATATGTACCATAAAGTGCCGTTTTGCCCGTCAATGAATGTCATCATTACGTCTATTTACTTTGTCACTGTTTCATTAGCTGTATCATCATAACATCTTGTGGCATATCTAATTATACCACCATTACCAACTTTAGCACGAAATGTATTGTGATGTGCAAGGTCTACACTGATATAGGCGCTATGACATAAATATACTATGTTTGTCCACCTGTATGTAAGATAATCCACTCGCTAATGCTCGCGGATTATCTCCACGTACAGGCTGACAAGCCATGGTATTTGCCTGCATCTACTAAAAGAGGTATCAATTCAGGGTTACTGTATTGGCTCTAAATATTTGACACCTTTACTCCCATTTAAGCTAAATGGAATCTCCCACTCTTATCAATTGGACCAGTCTATTTCTGTTTTAAGGGTTGATGGGTGGTAATTTTCATTTTTATTCAAATTTTAATAGAACATTCTGTAAGCAAACAGTAGAGACCCTGACCTGAGGCAACATACTGCGGCGTGTGATCTGGATCTGCATGGTTTGCCTATGTCCCACAAAAAACACACTAGGCTTATATACCAGTAGGTTAACATAAAACTCACATATACCCTGTATACCTGTGAATGAGGCCTATGTATACCTGTGAATAAGGCCAACTATTGCCGCTGTTTCTAACCTCCACCTACATCTGATTCAAGACATTAGTGTCTATTTGTATGAACTCCTGACAACAATTTCCGCAGGGAGATAGAAATGTGAAACAATCAATAGGTTTCGTGCAATTTAAGATCAATGGAAGCTATCTTGGTACCTTGTATTGATGTAGAATAATGCCTCAAATATACCATATTCTAAGCCCCAGTTACACTGTCACGATTCAAGCCCCGATTCGCCACGACTCATCCCGATTTGAGACAGATGGTAAAATCGGGGTGCATCGGGATGCGTCGGGGTGGAAAAAAAGAAATTCCAGCATCAATACGATGCTCCTACGGTGTCTGCACGATTCATCTACGGATCCACTACGACTCATGACGGCAGCGCTACCATTCACCACGGTGGAGCTACGAATGCTCACGATGCCTCCACGATTCGACACGGTGCCAGTACGATTCAAGCCGGTAGCGCTACGGTAGCGTCACGACCTCCCACGAATGTGCACGATTTAGTGGTTGGCATGTGACAGTTGGCCAAATTATGACACCAAAATTGAGCCATGACATGTGATTTCCAACAATGTGGCATTTTGACAAGTGTAGACTCGGACGAGCCTCTGCAGCCTCCTTGTAAGCTTAGAAACTCCAAATGATGTTCAGTCAGTAGCTTAACAATCATAGAATACTCGAGCGACTAGCAAAGGCTCGGACCAGACTGCGCATATGCGCAGGCTGATCTGAGGCTTTGCTGGTCGCACATACCACATTGTTGGAAATCCCATGCCATGGCTCAAATATCATTATCTCTACGACTCATGCCGAGGCAGGTATGTCTTCATCTGGAAGTTCAGCCATGAGCCGTTCATATTGTCCAAGAAGGTTCCTTCGTTGAAGCCATGGTTTGACCCATATTGTACGATTTTTCCTACGCCGTCGCCTTTGGAGCAAAGGCTACAGCCTGTGCAGCTACTATGTTCACTTGTGCGGCATTTCTGTCCAGTTCAAGCTGCAAATTAGCCATTTGAAGTCTCTAGACATAATCTATGACGCTAACTCAAATTCACTTTTGAAAATGATTTTTCAGCAATGATACCTCTGTTTTTATACCAGAATCCTGTGTCAGTGATTACCCGATTCACCACGAACGCCCACGAATGACCACGAATACTACCACGATGCCACTAGGAATGATCCCGATCCCGCTACGGTAGAGCTACGATTTAGGCCACGCCCACAATCGAACACGATTCACCCCGAGTTTAAACGGTTTAAACTCGTCGTAGCCTTGTCGTGGAGGTTGCCGAATCACCAGGAGTCTTCACGAATCACCACGGTACTACTAGGATTCGCGCCGATGTCTCTACGGTGCTGCTACGACTCATGCCGATGCATCACGACTTGATAAATCGGGGTGAGTCGTAGCTCCGTCGTGGCCAAAATCGTGACAGTGTAACTGGGGCTCTAATCAGCAAAAGAATTCTCCTTGATGTTTTAACATGTTTTACAAACAGATTGGAAAACATTGTTCTCACTATTTCATCTAGATCCACACAGGCAAGTTTGAGTAAAATCCAAGGACTTTTCAAGGACTTCTAAAAAACTTTCCTACTGTTTTCAAAAACTGAAAACTTATGAAAAATACTGATTTACATGTTAAAATTCTACTTTTTGAAATACTAGACTGCAATACTAAAGATAAAAGTTTTAGAAATTCAGTTTAAAATTGTGGTGCCTTCATTTGGTGCAGCATATGCTGCATCAAATAAAGGCACCACATTTTTATACTGATTTAGGTCTCCAAAGACAGTGTTGAATCCTCCTGTAAATGGTAAAATTCAAGGACTTTTCAAGGTCTTTGAGTATTTTTCAAGTACTTTTCAAGGCAAATTATTTTTCAAGGACTTTTCAAGACAGTCTTGTATATGCAAGAACCCTGCACATGACCAGGAAATGCCACAATCACATACTACAGACCAACCCATGGCACCGTGAGGAAGAGTCAAAGAACAATGCAATTTCCCAGGCATTACTCATATTTCACCAAAGATTTCAAGTAGGTATATAAGTAGCAAAACAAAGTGAAATACAGTCTCATAGCATGCTATAGCACAAATATGAAAAATAATTTACTACAAAAATAAACAACAGTATTACCTCTCTATATTATAAGAGACAATTTGGTCAGACCATGCTACTTATTACATTATGATTCATATGCATCACACCATCCTTCAATTTTGCATACTATATGCTTTGTTTGATTTGATTCTTTACGTCCCATCAACCATCTTTCAGTTATGTAGGGATGGGCCTTCCTGGGTTGAACCAGTACTAAGCTAGGATAAATGTATCTTGCTCAAAGACCACAACGCAGTGACTCCGGTAAGGCTCAAACTCATGGCCCCTCGGTCTCAAGTCAAGCACTCTACCACTGAGCCACTGCGCTCTCGCATGCTATATGCACTGTTAGCTATCTGGTAGCGTAAGAAGTCTTAATTTTTGGACCGAGCCATCACCTACTTCCCAAATTTGAATGAGCAGTGAAGGCTCTAGTGAATGTGTATGAATGTGTAGGCTTATCTGAGCCTTCAGTGCCTGTCAACATGATAAGTTTCAAAATCTCAGGTTCTGGCTAATGTTGTCTGTAAAGAAGGAGAAAACAGTCCTGACCGGAGGTTATAAAACTTTTTTCATGCTCAACTCAGCTGAGCACAAAATATCAACTGCTCATGAAAACTAAAATACCGATAAATAAAGAAGTATCATGCTTTAAGTCTCTCAGATGTGGCATTTATCATGCTAATAAATGTTAAAATGCCAACAATTGTTGGCATTTTAACATTTATGAGCAGGATAAATTTCGTGCTCAGCTGAGTTGAGCATGGAAAAAGTTTTATAACCTCAGGGCCTGATCATCACCAGTATGTCTTCTGCAACTTTATGATAAATACTGTAAGGTTGAATCTAGTTGCCACGGTGATTTAAAGCATTTTCTTCTCTCTCCCTAATGTAGTGGTCTATTGATAAATGGTCTGTACGCTATTTTTCTGTTCATTTATGGTATAGAATTCCGACTGTCTTGGCAAGTAATCAAGTCACATTGGCTGTGCCCAAGGTTCACCAATATTTGTATAATCCGGCTAGACGCTCTCAGATTGCCAGAATTATGTTCGCATCTATAAATGGTTTCAATTATCATGAAAACTAGCGCCAGCATTTATGGAAATATTCAGAGACATTTTTAGAAGCAGTCTTAGAGGACTCCAAAAATAGTGTACTGTTGGTTATCCAATATTGTGTTTTGTTTTTGTTTGTTTGATTTGATTCTTTACGTCCCATCAACAATCTTTCAGTTATTCAGGGACGGGTCTTCCTAGGTTGAACCAGTACTAAGCTAGGATAAATGTGTCTTGCTCAAGCACCACAACGCAGTGACGCCGGTGAGGCTCAAACCTGTGGCCTCTCGGTCTCGAGTCAAGAAATCTATCACTGAGCCACTGCGCTCCCCGCAATATTGTGTATTTCTGAATGATTTCAGAAAAATATGCATGCAGAGACCTTAACTCTTTGACTAATGTTATATCCTATTCTGAAAACAGTATAGATCCTGATCAGCTGGCTTCATCAATTTTCATGCACCAGGGCTTTAGTTAAGAGTGTGTTACAGAAAAATAATTTTCTTATTTCTAAACCAAAACGTATGTTGTGGGTACTCAAAAGAACTGTCTCAATGGGACGGTTCTTTTAAGCACCCAAAACATATATTAAAACTGATGGGTAAGAAACTATTTAAAATTTTACGCTCAAAAACTTTGCTTACTAATACTATTTCCACATTATGTCATTCCCTTTGAATGTATACTGTTTTTCATTACACATGCGCAATGGGAGCTACGCAAATGATAGGTTTCAATTAACAAAAAATTTTGGTGCTCAAAACAACGTCTCATTGAGACGGTTCTTTGAGTACCCACAACATATGTTTTGGTTGAGAAATAAGAAAACTATTATTCTGTTACCCACTCTAACTAAAGGCCTGATGCTAGTTCAACAATGGGAGCTTTCGCGGGCGCTTGTTGTTCCGGTACCTATCTTTATTCGTAATGTGTAAAGTCTGGCATCAGTACAATGAGCGTCCTATAGCGCATGCATGGTTGAACTCGCCTTTGGCCTATGACAGCACTGTCTTACCTTGAGGACTGGAACCAGTCTTTGTTGATCTTTGTTGTGTATGTTGATCTGAGAGACGATCTTGGAATCCTGGGTAAGATACGATTCTTTCGAGATACCATTCCTTGTGTATTCTATGCTCCACACAATTCTACCCGTATTTGTGTCATACACGTCCTCGGCGACTTCCATCTGCCATCGGAACACATCTTGAACACTGAAACAAACATAATATAATTGAGCCGTGACATGAGATTACCAACAAAGTGGCATTTTGACAAGTGTAGACTCAGACGAGCCTCTGCAGCCTCCTTTTAAGTTTAGAAGCTACAAATGGTGTTCAGTCAGTAGCTTAACAATCATTGAATACTCAAGCAACAAGCAAAGGCTCTGATCAGACTGCGCGTATGCGCAGGCTGGTCTGAGCCTTTGCTGGTCGCACATACCAAATTGTTGGAAGTCTCATGCCACGGCTCATTTCCAACAATGTGGCATTTTGACAAGTGTAGACTCAGACGAGCCTGTGCAGCCTCCTTTTAAGTTTAGAAACTCCAAATGATATTCAGCCAGTAGCTTAACAGTCATAGAATATTCAAGTGACTAGCAAAGGCTCTGATCAGACTGCGCATATGCGCAGGCTGGTCTGAGGCTTTGCTGGTCGCACATGCCACATTGTTGGAAATCTCATGTCATGGCTCATATTGCAAAGTAAGTCAACATACACTAACCTGAGGAGGATCCATAGTAGATCCAGATCAACCTAGTAGATGTTGGAGCGCAGTGGATCAGTGGTAGAGTGCTTGACTCGAGACCGAGAGGCCGCGGGTTCGAGCCTCATCGGCGTCACTGCGTTGTGTCCTTGAGCAAGACACATTAATCCTTGCTTAGTACTGGTTCAACCCAGGAAGACGTGTCCCTTTATAACTGAAAGATTGTTGATGGGACGTAAAGAATCAAATCAAACAAACAACATCAACCTAGTACCTGTACAGTTAACCTTTACTCCATACGGCTATTTTTAGATCATGACATCATTTTCTATTTTTAGACAACATTGAAAAATTCTAGAAAAATTTCAGTTTTGAATGCTTTTGAAAATATTATGGAAAATGGGGCATTTGCTCTTTTGGAGCAAATGCTCCATTTTCAATAATATTTTCAAATACATGATATTTCAAAGGTGTCAAAAGACGTTATCATGGAGTAAGGCGTCAAAAGGCGCTATCAAAAAGGTGTGCGTCAAAAGGCGTTATCATGGAGTAAGGCGTCAAAAGGCATTATCATGGAGTAAGGTGTCAAAAGGCATTATCATGGAGCAAGGCATCAAAGGGTGTTATCATAGAGTAAGGTGTCAAAAGGCCTTTTCATGGAGTAAGGTGTCAAAAAGCATTATCATGGAGTAAGGCATCAAAAGGCGTTATCATGGAGTAAGGCATCAAAAGGCATTATCATGGAGTAAGGCATCGAAAGGCGTTATCATGGAGTAAGGGGTCAAAAGGTATTATCATGGAGTAAGGCGTCAAAAGGGGTTATCATGGAGTAAGGTGTCAAAAGGCGTTATCATGGAGTAAGGCCTCAAAAGGTGTTATCATGGAGAAAGGCGTTAAAAGGTGTTATCATGGAGTAAGGCATCAAACGGTGTTATCATGGAGTAAAGGGTTAAAACCTTTGCTAAAGATTCTTCATGCAAGCCAGGCCAGGTGGCAAACATCCTGATCCAACTATGCAATGCCTGGGCTGATCAGAAGGATAATCGAGCCTTAGAATGCGTTTTTTTTACATCAAACTGGCAAAATAAAATTTGGAGTAAAGAGTCAGACTGGCATCTCTGGATAGAACTAATAGCTGTAATAACAGTAATTTTTTCCCTTTCTCTTGCATTAAACCAACTGAAATCATCTCAAAAGATATAATTTTTGTTTTTGCAGTAAATTGCAGCAAAAAGAAGCTCTACAGCAATCGATTTTCTACTAGAACTGGATTTCTGACAAGCACTTCATAGGCTATAATATGTAAAACAGCAGTTGATTGGGAGTGTGGTTAGGTGAACTGACTGTATCGACATGACCATAGCTGTTGACTGGGATTTAAGCATCAAACCGAACAAATATACACTGTTTTCAAAGCTCAACAGAACAAGGACATAAGTTGCAGAATATAATTTGCTCTGCAGCAATCAATTTTAAAATAGAACTGAATAGTTCTTACACTGGATCCCAATCAGCTGGCACCTGCTTTGGAAAGATAGTGAGTTGCATTGTGACAACAGACACATGCTTTCATATAGATTTCAGTACCCAAAACACATTTTTAAAATTAAATTGTAAGAATCACAATTTTAAGCCCAAAAAGGTTGTTTTGTTTAGTGTAAATAAGGTACCATGTATGGCGTTCAATTGTCCTTTTTTCTGTTCACAATATACCATAAAATACCCCTGTCCATGTTGTTATTTGCATATTGTGGAAATAAATAGCAATAAAACTGTCATTTTAGATTTTCTTAAGAAATGGAAATCATTCAGAAATGTTAATTTCAAGTACACAACCTTAGGCCATACCAAAATAAATTTTTAGATTCTCATCCCCACCCGCCCCTATGACCCTATGAAATAAGAATGTGGTTTATTAAGAATTCCAAAAGGCTATGAAGCCCATGAGGATACAAAAGTTTTACAATATCTGATGGCATAAAGACAGTACAGAGCATATATTTACGAATATAAGCAAATAAAAAAAAAATGGGGTGGAAGGTTTTTCTGAAAAAAAACCCCTTCCACCCCAATTTTAAAGAAAAAAATGTCTGAAAAAAGGCTGAAAAAGTTTGATGCATTTTTCTTGCCAGCATTTTTGCAAAAAAAAACAACAAGTTTCTTTCAGTATCGTTCTGTTCTTTAAAGCAGTCAGAATAATAATGAAATAAAAAAAACTCCAACCCGCCACATTTCTTTTCAAAATTTGGATGAGAATCTAAAAATTTATTTGGTGTAGCCTTATACAGCTGACGTCTGCTAAAGGTGACAAACGTCCGCATATCCGTCTGCCCATGTATCCAAGACTATAGAGCTAGAAATGTGTCAATGTGACACAGGTGCCCCCTGCCCGGGGCCAGTGTATGAGAATGTTTGTTTATTTTGTTGCTTTACGTCCCAAGTCAACAGCTATGGTCATTGCGGGACGGTCAGTTCACCTAACCACACTTTTTCCTGGGCAGGCTTGAACAAGCGGTTAACCAGTAATTCGCACATACTCTCGCTTGTAACTGACAACAACCCTTCTTGAATAAATCAGCGGAAGGGAGAAGAATGACCATAGAAATATTTTCATGATCAATCTCCACGAAAGTATGGGACCGGACCGGGATCGAACTCGCGACCCCTGGATCTGCAGTCAGACACGCATCTGTAGCCAGACACGTTACCGACTGCGCTAGGCGGCCCGGCCAGTGTATGAGAAAGAAAGTCTTTGAATGGGATGAGATGTACGTAAGGGATGGGACATAAAGGGATGAGACGTATGGACAAGGGTGATGCTATATAAAAATGGCAGAGGCACAAAGAGTGTTGACTCAGATCAGACTGCTTCTATTGACCTATTCCAGGTTCAGTCTGTATGTACAACTCTTTGAATTCTGGGTAATTTTTCAAAAAGATTTGTCGTCTGCTGTTTTTTTTTTCAAATTTAATGTTTTTGAAAAATTCTTTGAGAGTCAAACAGCTTGGATCTAGAATGTTGTCTTTTTCAGTATATATTTAAATGTACTCCATGCCAGATTTTTTCATGGAAGCAAACAATATGAACCCTGATCCGACTACTCTAAAGAGAGCAGTGTGATCTGGGACCATATATTTTCGCAATAACAGAGCATACGACAAAAGCAGGGGACAAAAATTCCACTTGTCCGCTCGTAATTACGGGTAAAATCTAGATAGGACAAGTAATTCTTCCTAAAGCACTCGTCCTGTAGGACGAGTGTTTTGGGAAGAATAACTCGAGTAAGTCATATTACATATTACTCCCTTATTTTCTTTATTGCATACATTTTTAAAGGACAAGTGCATGTGTTTGCAGGACGAGTGAATATTGTAAGTCGGTTGTCCTGTAGGACATGTATATTGATATATTTTGTGCCCTGAAAAGTCATGACTGGCAGACTAAGGTTAATTTTTTAGATGTTGAGTCTGTTCCCAATGACCGTATGGATGGAGAGCTGTAACCAGATGCCAGTGCATTTCTTATTACATATCTATACCCCTATATTTTCAGGTTTTTCCTAGGTTACCTCGGTGTGTTTAAAGAATGAAAATTAAAGTTATTTATCATATCAAGCCAGTATGTGGTTCATTCAGAATTTATGAAGCAGAAAAATGGAATCTGGCAAACAGCGAACCCAATTTACATACCATATTACCTTTAATTAACACTTTTCACACAAATTTGTCAGCTGCACGCTTGTCTGCTTATGTAGTTCGGTCGCCTATATTGCAAACAATATGAACCCAGAAATGCCACAATCACATATACCATAAATGCGCGGATCCAGGAATTTTGTCAGGGGGGGTCAAGCTCCTTTCTGACCAAGATTTTTTTTTTTAGTCCTCAGCTTATTTTACAGAAGTCAAATGGTCAATTTCAAAGAAATCTATCATTTTTCAAGGTTCCAGAGGGGGTCCAACATTTTCCAGGGGGGGGGGGGGGTCCAACTTTTTCCAGGGGGGGGGGGGGGGGGGGTGGGGTCCAATTGCTTATTCCCTTTAGAAACCCATATAACGTGATTTTCCAGGGGGGGGTTGGGACCCCCTGTCCCCCCCCCCTCTGGATCCGCACTTGCCATAGACCAATTATAGCTCATTAAAGGCAGCCACCACACAATTTAAGCGTAAAACAACAAGATCTCTCTTCCTCAGCAAGATGATTGCTTAACTAGAAAGGATGCCAAGAAAAACACCACAAAACAAGAACCCAACACAAAACCCGTACACCCCAGTAAAATATATTAAGTCCCCCAGTGGCCTTGGCTGCTTTCCTTTCTAAGGTGGTGATTCTGTTAACGTTGTTGATTATTCATTGTTTGTTGTTGCTCCCCTTTACAAGTCGAAATTGTTTGAAATATTGAATCAATATGGATTTCTAATTTATAAACAGGTATCATGAAACACAGCCTACAGGACAAGTTCCAATTTTTACCGGACCGCGTAGGGCAGTCGGTAACGTGTCTGGCTACAGATGCGTGTCTGACTGTAGATCCAGGGGTCGCGAGTTCCATCGCGGCCCGGTCCCATACTTTCGTGGAGATTAATCATGAAATAATTTCTACGGCCATTCTCCTCCCTTCCGCTGATTCATTCAAGAAGGGTTGTTGCCAGTTACAAGCGAAAGTATGTGCACGAATTACTGGTTAACCGCTTGTTCAAGCCTGCCCAGGAAAAAGTGTGGTTAAGTGAACTGACCATCCCGCAATGACCATAGCTGTTGACTTGGGACGTAAAGCAACAAAAACAAACAAAAACAAGTTCCAATTTGGCTACAGGTGACAAATTATTATGGGAGTTATGGCCCCTATTTCATTAAAATATGTTCAGGCCGAGCATACTGTGTCATTATTAGTCCTTTGTGAATGTGGTGAAATGGTATGTGTCGACCATGATAACAGTCATGATATGACTGTAAAATGATAATTAAATTATTAATGCAAATTGCTCCATAGAGTTCCATACAGTACAGGCATCGCAATGTTACTATCAAACGTGCTCTGTCGCGATGCGACGCGTAGCGCGAAAAAGATTAACCCCCACGCCAATCCCGCGCTAAACCCTCGCAATTCCCGCGCTAAACCCTCGCTATTCCCGCGCTGAAATCTCGCTCATGTCCGCGCCCGCGTCGCGACGTGCAGATACGACGTGGCCTCCCTCAGTCATTGATCGCGGTCACGCACGATTACCTGTGTGTAGAAATAAATCACTTTATAATTCAGTCAGAATGATGAGTGTACAGGCGCTATTAAAAAAATATTGTCAGGCTTGTTAAAACAGCAATTGAAGATTATTAAGTATTCTTCTTACCATGAAATAAATCCATTGTTGATCCACAATTATCTTATTTGTTATTAACACCTCTGACATAAACATTTCTCACCAATCTGTTGTCCAAGCGTAATTATCATTAAATAGTCGTTCACACTTTCATGTGTCTTGATTTTTTTCAGCACATTCAATTAATATTTTCTAAAGAATAACATCAACATGCATAAATTTTCAATGTGTTCTGAAATAAATGCTAAAGACTTGATGACCATATGATGAAGGTTCAGCTCTGGTGTACATTGTGTACGTGTCAAAATGCACATGTTATCAAAAACAAAACTGGGCTGTGACGGTGAAATAGTGAACAACAATTACAAATAATCTTACCATGACATGACTTACAAATGAATCAACAATTATTTTTTTCCCAAAATTTTATTTTTCCAGTCCAAATAATCACGCTAGATTTCGCATTTGATGATAACATATTTCTACTTTTTTTCAAATGAAATATATTCTGCGAAATCATGTTGCAAGTTCTCATTAGAATCACCTTGGTAAGATGATTCTAACGGGTACACACAACGTGTTATGAAATTGCGCTTACCATAATTACAGTGTAGCCCTATTTGACTGACCAACAAAAGCACATATCATGTATACATTGTCTACGTGACAAAATGCACAAGTTTATCAAAACAAAATATGCATGCTCTGTCATTGTATCTCGCCGACGCTATTATCGACAAATTTTGACAAAACGTCTATCCATGAAAAATAATGAAACATCACGTTTTCAGTTATTTTGTTGTTACAATGAAAACGAACGTTGTCTTTAGTAAGTTTGTTGGTAGATTTTTAATGGTCTGTAACGGTCCCATCTGGTTTTCTGCTGTGCTTTGGTAAAGAAACGTACGATTACCTTATTTACCTTCACATGTACATATTACGCAGCATACATTTACGTTGTGTTTTTTACTACATGTATAAAAAGATTTGGCGGTTCGCACTTTATACCCTCCCAAAATAAGAACTCACTTTCGCTCGCTCAACACCTGCGAGAATGCGCAGTCCCTTCGCAGGCTGCATGCTGACTTCGACTTCTAGTTAAAGAGATAGTCAGATATTACAGTCAGCCAAAATTGAAACAGCGAGACATCTCGTATGATCAGATTATAAGACTATATGCTTTGTTAAGAAGAGGAAAGCTTTAGGTTTGAACCCATAAAAAATTGATGGATTGGCTCAAAACATTGTGTCCGAGATCCAGTTTGCAGCCTCTGTTTCCACTAAATATTTGAAGCGCCAGAGCCCTATTAAAAGCCCCTTGCAACTCACATTCATTCCGTACACGTAGACACGCAATCGACGTTGGCTTTTATTGCATATGCGAGCAACAAAAGCTCAGACGACTGCGCATTTGCGCAAATGCGCAGTCTCGCCAGGGCCTTTGCTATTCGCATTCAAAACATAAGTACATTTAGAAGACGTTGACGCGCAACCAACGTTGGTCTTTATTGCATGTGCGAGCAACAAAAACTCAAACGAGTCTGCGGTCTCGCTACATTCTAAACATTTAGATGACGCAGACACAAAGTCGACGTCGTTTTTTTCTGCAAAAGCTCAGACGTCTGCGGATTTGCGCAGGCTGGACAGAGAGCCACATAGCTACTCAGTACATTTTATAGACTTAGACACGCAATTGACTTTGGTCTTTATTGCATATGCGAGCAGCGGCAGCGCAGACGAGTGTGTGCATATGTGCAGTCTAGCCCGGGCCTTTTCTACTTGTGTATGAAATAAAAGTACATTTAGGAAGGCATGAAGACCAGAGACCAAACATGTATTCAAAATATGGGGCTCGACGCGAGAAAACCTGGTTTTGTTGCATGCGAACAACAAAGGCGCAGACCAGCCTGCGCATCTGATCTGCAACATTGAAACTTTCAAGATAATAGCCAGTCACTGTACAAAATATGATAAAAAAATATATTGATGATAATGCCCAAACCACATGCACATCTTCAGAGCATGAACAAAAACATCTGCAAAGTCCCGAAAGATCTGAATCGAATTGTAGGTGTTGCGCTCACAAAGTAACTTCTCATTGTATCTAGTGACGAAGTTCACAAGTTGAAAAAAGTGAAAAATAATGTCCAAACCCCATGCTCATCTTTAGACCATGAACAAAACACCTAAAAAATTTCAAAACGATCGAACTAAAACTGTGAGGAGTTGCGCTCACAAAATACCTCCCTCATTGCGTCTACGGACAGATGGACGAACTCACTTTAATAGTCTCCTTCGACATAAAAACAATTGAAGAAATCTCCTTACCGTGAAATTATTTACTAATTATTCCACTTTAAAATATCCATGATTAGTTACATGTCTCATTAGACAAATTGACACCTGATGCAAGCTAAATGCACTCATTAACTCTTCACATGCCAGTGATGCCAGCTGATAACCTTATAGATTGTAGCAAACCCACTGAATCCAGATCAGGCCTGTCGGGAGTTCCTTAACTAAATTTACAAAGATTCGACAGGCCTCAAAAAAAAACGTGCAAAATTATCCTAGCTAGCAATAGGTACATGTAGCAGCACATGTGACGATATTTAAACCATAATTTTCCTTTTCTTACATACCTACACTAGTTTGAGAACTCGTTAGAATGGCACATCCAATGCGATTCTAGTAACGAATACCACCAACATGCGTGGATCCAGAGGGGGGGGGGGGGGGGGGGGGGGAGGGGGGGGGGGGGGGGGTTCAGGGGATCCGGACCCCCCCTGGAAAATTACAAAAATATAGGGTTCCTTAGCACTACTGGCCCGGATCCCCTTAAAATCACAAAGCTACAAAGCCAGCATTCAATGTTGGGCCATCAACGGCCCGCTAGCGAAACGCCATTTAAATGGCGTTTCGCTGGCGGACCTTTAATGGCCCGCTAATAATGGTATTTGAATTCTTCCTCCCCTCAAACTAAAAAAAAAAACAAACAAAAAAACAAATAAAAAACGTTGTCAAAGTTGGACCCCCTCTGGATCCGCGCATGACCAACATGCATTCAGAAAAAAAAACACTGGAGATCCACTGACATGTGATGTACCTCTCAGTTGACATCTGCACGTGAAAACGGAAAGCTGCCGGATTTCGAGCTTCGACACGAACGAATGTTTTGAGTGTGATTCCAGTTCAAACATGTGTTTTGGGTGCTCAAAAGAACCGTCTCATCGGAACGGCGAGACGGTTTTTTTGAGTACCCAAGACAAATATTTGTTAAGAAACCAAGTTATATGTCAATTACGCATACTCATTATCTGGAGGTCTGATAATTTACAATGGAGACAGCAGCGAACCGTTTGTCGTTGTACTTCGAAGCTCATTGTTTAAAATTCTGAAATATTTTTAGGCAATTCGTAGACGTGCTATGTTGTCGTTTGGTGTACTGGTCGAAGACTTGCTCGGGAAATTTATGTATATTTCGCAGTTCCGACGTTATGCGCAGCTATCTAGTGGGACTAGAGACATTTTGTTATTACCTCCCCTTCACACACGTCAACCTCAATGAGACGACGTACATCGAATATTTCAAGGTCAAAATAGAGCAGAAGTTTATTTCAGTCTGTGCATCTGCGCTGTCTGATGTGAACCCCCGTTTGTAGATGTGCCGCAAAGACGAATACTTATTGTTTAAAAGTCGTGTAACGACGTCAAATCATTCTAATTTTGTTTTCCGTAAGACTTTAACTGAAAAAAATGCCTCTGAAAATTTAATCTGCTTCAGTCGTCTGCTGCATATGTTGACTAATGTAGGCCTAAGTATAGAGACAAACAGTGTGGACCCAAAAGGCATAACAAGTGACATCTCCAAACAGGTTGGACCCATATTCGGTCCGACGAAAAGTCGGGCATTAGGCCGACGAAAAGTCGGGCCAGATCTGGATCCAAGCTGTTTGTAACTTTTATGGAATTCCTAAAATCAGCAGACGACACTGTCCGTTATTCAATCACTGTATTTTGTCACGTATGTCATTTTATACACAAGGGCGATTTCGGCTTTGAAGTTTGAAGCCTTTGAAGTTTGAAGCCGACAAAGAATATTTCAACTTTTGACATCTAAGGTCATGCCAAACTTATTTCTGCATGTTGTGGGCACTCATAAGTAAAGCCTCTCCAAGGCGATTCTATCGAGCATACTCAACAAGAGGAACTCGGAGGCTCATCGGATAGGCGGCAATCTAAAACGTTAATACGATCCACAAACGTAGATAAAGTCGTTAGCAACAGAGAGTTAGATTGCAATTTGTCGCTAGAATGGCGACAAATGGCAATCAAAAACACTGTTTCTAACGATTTTTGATAGGTACTCATGCGCGGAATCAGAGGGGGTCCAACTTTGATAACTATTTTTTTAGTTGATGAGGGGAGAAGAGACAATAAGCGGGCCACCATCGGGCCGATGTAGAACCAACATTGAATGCTGGCTTCGTACATTTGTAGCTTTTTGATTTTTCAGGGATCCGGACCAGTATTGCTTTGAAACCCTATCAAGGGGGGGGGGGGAGGGGCGGGGTCCAGACCCCATGTCGTCCCTCGATCTGTATCCGCCTATGGCGTTGGTCAATTGTTAAGAACGTTTTCGATTGCCGCCTATCCGGTGTTGGAGGGTACACACAATTTGGTCGTTGTATATGATCGTCAAATTGGAAAATAAGTGAAAACGTTAGTGAATCGAAATTACGGATTTAATTAGTAATTTAAAAAAAGCATTTCCAGGTAAGACACCAACATCTATCACATTAGGCAACGAAATGACGTACAACCGTTGATCCTGGAATTATCGTCGGGGTGGGGAGGGGGGGGGGGGGTCAAGGTCAAACTGACAAAAAGGTTCTGACATTTTTATATGTATTTTAGTCCAACTCATAGTTTTCAGATGGGTTCAAATGGTGTACTACAAGAGAACTACTGTTTCTAAGGTTACAGGGGGCGGGGTCCAATATTTTCCAGGAGATGTCCAATTCTACCAGGAGGAGGGGGGCAATTGCTAATTCCAACGGAAATCTATAGGACTCGTGATTTTCCAGTGTGGTCTGGACAGCCCCCCCCCCCCTCATCACGGATCCGCGCAAAACCCTCTCCCCACGTCGGACAACGCATAATATAACACAATTGCAACAGATAAGGCTCAGATGAGCTGCGCACTCGCGCAATTGTACGGATATAGAATTTTGGCGGATTTAAAAAATTTGGCGCACAACTCCAAAAAGGGGGATGTTTTGAAAATGTTAAGATTCCGCTAGTCACTGTAGCTGAACTGACTCGTTTTGTGAACTTCGAAGATAAGTTTTCTCACGTTTTTTGTTTTTAGTCCAAAGCATGTATTTTGGGTACTCAAAAGAACCGTCTCGATGAGAGCGTTCTTTTGAGCGCCCAAAACACATGAACTAATGGATGCTGTATAAGGTAAGATACTCCAATTTTTAGGGTTCGCATTCATTTTTTTTATCTTCGGACATATCTAGCGAATTCGGCCTTTCAATGAAACGAAGATATGAACGATAATAACTGAATTTATAAGTCTCACTATAAGAATGCATATATAATAACAATCTATGAATTAAAAAAACGGCTTTAAATGATTTTAAAGAAGAGTTTGTTAACAGAATTAGAGAAAAAGAAAAAAAGAAAATAAAGATTCTCAGAAAGGCAATATTTTTTTGGGGATAGGGTCTGTTATGGGTGGGTAGGTAGGAGCACGTCAAACCAACATTTTATTTAAGGTCGGCCTATTTAGAATGCTCCAGCGCTCGCTTCGCACAATCAATAAAAACACCATTGTCTACTAAATGTTCTGACGAGACTGCACATTCGTTGCTCGCACATACAATAAACACACCGTCCACCTTCTTATAGTTATGTTTTGAATGTGAGGAGCTAAGGCTCTAACGAGACTGCGCATTTGCACAGACTCGCCTGAGCTTTTGTTGCTCGCACATGCAATTAGAAACTCACTTACGATTGCATGTCATGTACTTATGTTTCATGCCGAGTAGCACAGGCTAGGCGAGGCATATGCACTCGATCAGTTCGCCTTATTTTTTATTGACGTACATATTTTAAAACGTATACCCAATTATGTAATCACCAGCATGCGCAGATTCAGATTGGGGATATCCGAACCCCTTGAAAAATCACAAAATATAGGGTTTCTATCAGCAATACTGGATCCCCAGAAACATCACAAATTTACCAAGTCAGCATTCGATGATGGCCCGCTTCGATGGTCAATGGCGTAGCCAGAACGCTGAAAAAGTTACGCACGTCAAATGGCGACTACTGTAACAAGCAATGATTCTCTACAATTAAAGAGCAGTTCCTTGGGTATGGAAAATCACTTTTACCACATTAGGTGAACTCCCTTGAGTGTTAATATTTTTTATTACGCACGTGCGTTGATTGTGTAATGAGTGCTACGCCAATGATGGTATTTAGATCCTCTCCTGTCATCAACTAAAAAACGTTGTCAGACTTGCAAAACTATCTGGATCCGCGAATGACCAGTGCGCTATGTGCGCTTCGTCACGTAGACAATCATATTTTATACACGCTGGCGCAGCAGCACATTTGCAAAAGAGCCCATTATTTGTGAGCTCGTGTCTACAAGGAGTTCACTGGGGGAGGGGGGCTATCAGATGGTATGAAAAAAATACAAATTATGCGTTAGAAGATTAATTTTAAGTGATTAGGCTTTTATTAATGGACTATTAGTTAATTGCTTGAAGGTAAGATAAATACTTTTATTTACATCCACGCAGTCTGAGCGCAATTGTTTTCGATTTAAGTGAAAGGGTCATATCTAGACTTGCTATGGGCGAGCATAAGTAACTCAGCAGGCTGGTTTTATCATAACCGTTTTTTTTTAAATTTGATATTTCTTGTGAAGTTTAATGAATTCAACACCAATTTCTTTGTAATCCATTCTTCATTTAGTACCTAAAGCGATTCAATCGAAAAACATAAAAAGATATTAAGGGGAAAGTTAAGGAGAAGAAAGCAACTAAAACAACCAAATACATCCAGTGCAATTTTATTTCGTTGCTCGTTTTTTTGTACACACGGTTAATGTACATGTACGTACACACTTCAAAGTAGCTCATCAGTGAGGCGTGAACTTTTAACCTTTTCCGCGACAGAGCCATTCAGATAAACTTGCCCTGCGTCGCGACACACGCTATCTCGCGACGCGTCGCGGGTGCTACCCCACGACGTGCCCGCGCTGATCACTCGACGAGTCCGCGCTATCCCCTCGCTAAACCCGCGACAAAATGTAACGTGACCATCGCGATTTCATCGCGAATCAACTCGCTAGGTCGCATTTGATAGTAACATTGCGATACCTGTACTGTATATATTTTGAGAAATGTGAT
Organism: Loripinus fragilis; assembly: GCA_964019695.1. NCBI lineage: Eukaryota > Metazoa > Mollusca > Bivalvia > Lucinida > Lucinidae > Loripinus > Loripinus fragilis. Next base: position 1,367,040 of record OZ026525.1, read on the forward strand.
TAAGACCATAAGTCATCTCCAGCTAGCTATACTCAATAATTCTTAGTCTCTCAGTGCTTTGATGTTTTAATAAGAAGAGGCATGGGAAAGCTAGCAGACCCTCTAGAGAAGAATGGGCACTTAAAATTCATTTTTCTCATTTCTGCACCAAACCATATGTTTTGGGTACTCAAAAGAACAGTCTCAATGAGACGGTTCTTTAGAGCACCCAAAACTTATGTTTCAACAAACGGATAAGAAAATAATTGCAATTTTACCCTCAAAAATATTTGCTTCTCTGGTCCTATGATCTCTAGTACTTAGCTGACAGTTCCAGCCATAAATTATGAATGGGATATTGGTATAAGAGTGATAATGTTCTGACCAGATAACTAAGAGGACAATGACCTCTCACCTCATCAGGTGAACTCTATATTGGCCAGGCCAGGCCAGGAGTTAGTGGTACTTATTGCATGCTGGGTAAAGTTATCCTTTAATCAAGCATGCTCAGCTACATGATTGAGGCTCTTGATTCATTTATGCAGCATTCATCTACTAGGCTACTTTGTTTGATTGCACAATGTGGAAGGCTCTCAGTCTGGCAATGTGACAAGCTTACGCACTTCAAAGTGTCTTCACCCAGGTGAACCGCATGTCTAGATTTCGGAGGGTGTTGGCTATCGGAGGTAAACATTGAGATCATGGATGGATAGGGGTTGTATTTATCTGTTTTTATTTCATATTGAAAGTTTCTTGGGGACGAGAACAGCAAACATGTGGCTTCTATATTAAGTGATAAGGACTCGGAATCTGTTAAATACTTTTGATCCATGTCTGTAGGATTCAGGGCGACTTTTCAAACGGCGAATGTGAATTTTTCAATGAAAAAAAGGCTAGTGGTTTGATCATTGCTGGACTTATATCAACCTTTGCCACTAATTGCTTGTGCCGCTACCATTCTATATCATTCTCCTGCATGGCTTGTAAGTGTCATGTCCAAAACTGCTATCAAAACTTCAAATTTTGAAAATCGCTTACGTTGCTATCGTTTTGATGGTTAGCAAAATGTTCAGAGGACTTACCTCCGAATGGAACGCTATCCATAAACATGACACCATCGTCATAAAATTGCAAAAAAATAAGTGTTGTACACGTCTGTTTGAATTATATTGGACTGATACATTCCAAAGAGAGGTTAAACATCGCAGCGGTAGTTATGAATCAAGAAAAAATAAAATAATACATATAAATATTAACTGATGAATTCGAAATATTCGTTCAAATCACCGCATTTCCGAATTCAAATGCGATTTAAATTCAAACAGATTCAGCTCAAAAACATGCATTGCTTTCAGAATTCTTGTCATTCTATAATGTTGATTTTATTCCTTAATGTGGTTCATTATGATATAAAACCATCTCAAAGCAGACCATGTGCAGCCCAAAACTCCTTTGTTTACCTCCGGTAGCCAACACTCTCCGAGATTTGGACATGCGGTTTACCTGGGTGGTCTTTGTTTCATGAAGAAATAAGAAAAAGAAGAGTGCCTTTTTTTTCTTTTCTTTTTTTTTTTGGGGGGGGGGGGGAGGGGGGAGGGGATAGCATCTTAACCATTCACACTGAGTGGATAATTTTGGTTGCTTTTTTTTTGTCCTCTGCTATTTTCTTTTTCAAAATTAACTTTTCGACAAATTCTTTCAGGAATACCATCAGAGTGTCAAACAGTTAAATTTGGATTCAGATCAGGCCCCACATTATGTCGAGCCTGATCTGGGTCCAAATTGTTTACAAAGGCTGTCAGCAGACGTCAAAGTTGCCACTAGCAGGTAAAGATTTAATTTAATCTTCAACAAGTAAAATTGTCATTTATTGATTATGGGCAAGCAAAAATGGTTTCCAGCATGCAAATTTCTCCTTAGAAGCACTACCATAATGTACATATATTGACATTTGTTCATGAAATTTGGTATCCTAGCTTAGTACTAGTTCAACCCAGGAAGAACCGTCCCTGTTTAACTGAAAGATTGTTGATGGGACGTAAAGAATCAAATCAAACAAACGTGAAATTCGGACAGTCACTGTAAGAGGACACACAACCCTAACCCTAACTCACTGACAAAAGGGGAAAGAATCACAAACCGATAAATGCTTTGATCATTAACTTTTTTTCGAAAAAATGATTTGGTATTACAGAGCTCTCAAATTTGCAGGACTCCTAGAAAACAAAATACATGTAACTATCATGCAGCTTTGAGATATGCAGGCCACTAGAATATACAACCACGTAATTAAAAAATAATTTTATAAATCGTAATGCTGGGCTAATATGCAAGTCCCGTCATTTTCACATCATATTACAAACGTGAATTCAATTTGCTGAGACAATTAATATTTTAAGCTGATATTGTATAAATACAAGCAAAATCAACACAAACAGGTTTGGGTGTCACAAGCCTGTTTCAAAAACGAATTTGATACATGGATTCTTTTGTAGATTTCCTGGGGGACCCGCTGAGACAGCATTGTTTCTAATAGATATTGATCATCTCTCTAAACCCTTGGAAAGCTACAATCTAATTCTAACTTTTGTGTTTGATTTGATTCTTTACGTCACAGCCAACAATTTTTCTGTCATGTTGGGATGAATCTTCCTGGGTTAAACCAGTACTAAGCAGAGAATAAAGCGTCTTGCTCAAGGACACAGCACAGTGCTTCTGGTGAGGCTCGAACCTGCAATCCCTCAATTTTGAGTCAAGCACTCTACCACAGAGTCACTGCACTCTTCTCTAACTCTATAACTCTTCACCTGTTTGTTTGTTGGGAGTTGATACTTTACATCCCAGTCAACAAATTATCAGTCATGTCAGGACGATTTCCTTTCTTCCTGGGTTGAACCAGCACTATACTGTCTTGCTCATGGACACAACACAGTGCCTCTGGTGAGTCTCGAACCAGCTACCCCACAAACTAGTCTTAAGCACTCTGCCATTGAGCCACTGCACTCTTCTGACATTTTAGTCATCTGCTAATAAACCTCTGCAAACATGTTTGACAATCCTGCAAAAATTCTTTGAAAAAAAATTGATCAAAGAGTTGAAAATGAAATATATAAATTATGTTGAACACAAGCAATAAATTTGCTGAGATTATGACTGCTCTTCTCTACCCTTAAAGTTACATGCTGATCTGGAGCTATTTCTTTTGCATGTGCTTTTTTGCTTAAGCAATTTGATTCCATATGGAAAGAAAGTTCCCAATTTAGAGAATCGGTAGAAAGGATGAAAATGGATCTATGTAAAGTGCAGTTGTTAATGAGCTACTGCATCATGATTTGAGTGCTCAAAAAGTTGTATCTGCTTCGACCACTGGCCTTGCAATAAGGCATGCATACACTCCCAATAGATGATTTATTGCATAAACCTTTAAAAGAACCCGTTCCCCACAAAGTAAGTAAGGGTGCAAAGATCAGGGATCGATACAATTAAGTACCACACCTGACCCAGGATACCGATGGGAAAGTGACAAACTCACAAGTCCTCTCAGTGCTTTGATTTATTTTGTAAACCAGAGTCCAAAGCTCCAAGATTTTCAGACATAACCATTATTGGCAAGCACTCCTTGAATTTTAAAATTCTCTGAAAATGTCATACTATCAATAAAGTTTTCTGTAGTCGGCAAAATTTACATACAAAGAAGACAAAACCTTTTTTGTATATAGAGACAAGGTTTTCTTGGCAATGACAAACACAGTGATAATGTGCATATTGAACTATCCAGTGGGGCATGAAGTGTAATTTTTAAACTGTGCCTTCATCTTCAGTCATACTTTAAGTATTTGAGCAGCAATGGCTCTGGCGAGACTGCTTAAATAAGTGCTGTGTCCAATCAGAGCCTTCACTGCTTGCCAACTAGATAAGTACCAAGTGGCGAGCTGGTTACAAACAAGGAACTGGGACAATTTATAGCATGGGGCAATGACATGACCCATATGATGGGCTATATCTAGATGGGCTATATATATATATTGACCTTATCATTCACATTTCCAGGACCAAAAATATGAGTCATCCCTGGAGAAGAAACTGTAAGATAATATTGCAGTAAAAGAGAAGCCATAATTCTACTAATCTGTTGATAATGTCCTATATGTTAACAGCCACTTGGGGAAATATTACTACCTAATAACTATTGAAGGCTTCCTCAACTATGAGGCTGGGACGCAAGAAAACCCGGATTTTGTTTGTTTGGTTTGGTTCTTTACGTCTCAGTCACCAGCTATGGTCATGTCCAGACAGTCAGTTCACCTAACCACACCTTTTCCTGGGCAAGCTTGACTAAGTGGTTAACCAGTACTTTGTGCACATACTTTCGCTTGTAACTGACAACAACCCTTCTTCAATCAGCGGAAGGGAGGAGAATGGCCGTGGAAATTATTTCATGATCAATCTCCACGAAAGTATGGGACTGGGCCGGGATCGAACTCCCGACCCCTGGATCTGCAGTCAGACACGTATCTGCAGTCAGACATGTTATCAACTGCGCTACACGGCTCGGAAAAAAACCCATAAAAATATGGATTTTTTTGCATGCTAACAATAAAAGCGCAGATTAGTCTGAACGTACAGGTCATCTGATCAGTGCCTTAAGGAGCTAAACTTGCCACCTGCGAAATTCCACCATTCTAGCTACATGTGAGCAGAGTAGTTTGAGTCCTTCCTGATCTGAAACCCCTAAGACAGGTTTTCTCGTGACGAGGCCCATATACATAGAGAGGATCGTACACCATAATTGTTCATAGTTCATCTTTCGACATCCTGTCTGTCTGTCTGTCTGTCTGTCTGTCTGTCTGTCTGTCTGTCTGTCTGTCTGTCTGTCTGTCTGTCTGTCTGTCTGTCTGTCTGTCTGTCTGTCTGTCTGTCTGTCTGTCCAAATGGAGCTAATTTGTCAATTTGCTCTAAGAGTATCACAACTTCACATGCAGATAGAAAAGCATGAGAGAACATAATTTAAGCACAAAATTTTGATAAGCTACAATGACTAGGATAAGTACCCACAGGACATGATCTGCGTAAAACAAGAAGAAAATTTGCTAAAAAAACACCACTTCAGCTAGACTTCTGAAGAGAGGAAAATCTATGAAGAAAGAAAATGAAATTTGGCAAAAAAGCAAAACCACAGCCTTCACCAATACAGAGCTAGAGATCAGGGGTATCCAGATTGTAAGTTTGCTTATTTCTAAAAATAAAGTATGTTGTGGGGGCTCATTCGAAGCGTCTCATTGAGACGCTTTGAATGAGCACCACAACATGCATTTTCATGGAGCAAGAAGAACTATGTTTCTCTCTTTTTTTCAGGTGAAAAAATGATTTATCAAGAGATAAGGCATAATGAAGACTTCATTAATGGCGTTAATTCATTATCAAGCTCTTCTACTCTTACAAATCAAAAAGATAGCTTAAGTAGTCATAATCTCCGTTGTAGCTAAGAGATGGGTATAGCTTAAGTAGTCATAATCTTCATTGTAGCTAAGCAGGTGGCGTACCTAAAATTTATTTTCTTACTTCTCAACCAAAACATATGTTGTTGGTACTCAAAAGAACCGTCTCAAGACGGTTCTTTTAAGCACCCAAAACATACAGTAAAACCTGTCTTAAGCAGCCACTCAAAAAAAGACCAAAAATTGGTTTTCAAGACCGATTATCGCTTAATGCAGGGCAAAAGAATTGCAGAATGCATTCTGCAACTCTTGACCTTCATTAAGCTACCATGTCTTTAAGACCTTCGTTTTGTCTATTTTTGAGCGGCCACTTAAGAGAGGTTTCTATTCCAACACATATGTTAAAACTGATGGGTAAGAAAATATTTACAATTTTACGCTCAGACATCAACCCTCCTTGAATCAGTGGAAGGAGAAGACTGGAAAATATTTCATGATCAGTCTCCACGAAAGTATGGGACTAGGCTGGGATCGAACTCACAACCCCTGGATCTGCAATCGGACTGGCTAAGGATTGTGCTACGGGGGCCTGGTCCTCACCTGGTTGTGCCACAAAGAATCAGGGGATGATTGTATAGCTCTTGTCTGCAAAGAAGGGGAAAATCATTGTCCCTCAAACCCCTGTTGATCGCAAAATAGGATATTCAGTGTTTATGAGACAGGGAAATGTCTGCATCTGGCTGCGTAACAGAAAATTATTTTCTTATTTCTCAACCAAAACATATGTTGTGGGTACTCAAAAGAACCGTCTCGATGAGACTGTTCTTTTGAGCACCCAAAACACATGTTTAAACTGATGGGTAAGAAAATAATCGCAATTTTAAGCTAAAAATATTTGCTTAACTGGCCCTATGTGCATGATTGTCAGAATCTCCTTCTTGTCACAGGTGCGTGTTCTAACAGCTGAGACTGGCAAAGCTTAATGCTTTTTATTTGTTTTCACATTACTAAAAAGGTCAAAAATGTATGTGGTTGAGAAAATAAATAATATGTTATGACACCCATAATGTGTGAGTACTGTACAAGGGGTCAATGTATGGTCACTACTTCACACCAGCTTTATGACAACAACATTTATCTAGAGACAAAAAAGTTTGTGTGCCTTATTTATAGACTTAGTCAAATATTTGTGTTATTCTACTTATTTCCCCAAGATAACTATAAATGTTCTACAACTTTGAAAAAAATGCCTAGACAAACAGCGCAGACCCAGATCAGAAAGCTTCTGAAGCAGTCCGATCAGGGTCTTCCCTGATTGTTAATCTGACAAGCATTTTGTGAATTCCAGTCCTAATAACTGAAAAGAAAATGAAAACTGTTCGAAATTTTAGAACATTTACAGTATGTCTAGAAAATATCACAATCATGGCTATGATACATTGTTGGAAATCATGTCGCGGCTCAAATGTCCTTGTATGACAGTGAGAGAACAAATTAATCTCTTGGAAAGTATGTGACTGGACCATGCAGGGCTCGATATTACAGGTGGCCCCTTACTCTTTGCCTGCCAGCAGCTATTGCTGATCTTTGCAAACAGTTTGGACCCAGATCAGGCCCAACAGAACACCAGGCCTTATCTGGATCCAAACTGGTTGACACTCTGGTCGTGTTCCTGGAATTAATTTCTTGAAAGTTAATTTGAAAAAAAAGCAGCAGACAACAACAAAAAATCATGAAAAATTACCCAGCATGCAGTGAGTTAATTCACTCATAAAGTTTTTGACCATAAAATGGCCGAACTCTGTAACACCAACTTAAAGTATTTTTAAATATTTTTAAATTAAAGTGCTTGACATCGGACACTTTGCAGACTATAAAAATCTTGCATTTCAATAGGCCCTTTAGCTGGGCTAAAAAATAAAAACACATTAAACAAGATGAAATGAGCCACGACATGAGATTTCCAATGTGGTATGCATGAAAAGCAAAGCCTCAGATCTGCGAGTATGTCTGATCAGAGCCTTTGCTAGTCATTTGAATATTCTATAAATATTAAGCTACTTGGAGTTTCTAAGCTTAAAAGGAAGCTGCACAGGCATGTCTGAGGCTACACCTGTCGAAAATGCCATATTGTTGGAAATCACATGTCATGGCTCAAATTATTTTTTGAGCTGTAGATAAACATGTGTAGAATATTTTACCCTTTTTTGCCCTGAAAATGTCGCCCATTGTCTATGTCTGCTGCATACATTCAAGCATACTTCAGACCAGATCTTTTCATGGAATCAAACAAAACAAACCCTTATCAGACTGATTCCATGTGAGCAGTCTGATCTAGGTTCATATTGTTTGAAGTATAGGCCACCTGAGAAAGGCACAGATAACAAAAGTCGTGACTGGCGGGCTAAGCTCGTGGCTAAGTTGAGGGGCAATGGGTTAACACTTTTTTGGACTGGTGGAATTTACATAAAAATATTTTTAGGTTTCCAAAATGACATTATAATTTTGTCCATAATTAAAAAACAATGCAAACAATGGGACCAAGCCTGATCTTGCAATATGCTCCATATGAAAAAGATTTTTGCCCGTTAAACTCGGAAACTTTGGCCGTGTACACCTGCATTTATAAAATGAAACAAAACTCTTTAAAAAGAGAGAGGAAGAAAAAATAAACTGAATGATGTTGATGCTAATTTTACTTGCCGAGAGACAAAAAACACTTTCAAAAGATTTTTGCACACTGTAATACTTCATAAAGTTCTGAAGTTCTTTGCACTCAATAAAACCTGTTCAAATATGTACTTTGGAGAAAAAAAGACACATTCTGCTTTAAATAGTCTCATCAAATATGTACATCCCACTCTCTTATTAGCACTTTGGAATGTCATGGGCCTATGTCATCTGCTGCAGACTTTCGCTTAAACAACATCTTTAATCAGATCAATTTAAACTTGGATGCAAAAGTATGGACCCAGATCAGACCTCTCCATAACGTAACAGTCTGATCTGGGTTCACACTGCATATGTCATTCCTTGACCTTGCGGACTTATTGCAGATGAGTAAATGAACAATTTAAACTTTTCTGGCTGAGCCGAGCAGGGAAAGGGCAAAAAAGAAACTTTTTCTCAAAACGTTCAATCATACAATGTCTCTTGCTAATTATTAAAAGGTTTGAAAATAATTAAAGGATGTCATATCTGCTGAAGTGTGTTAGACATGAATATGTCAAATATGAAATGGTTTCTTTAACCTATGAAGCGCCACCTATAATTTGCAGCAGACGACAATTTCAAATTTTGCCACTTTTTCAAAATAACAAATAAGGCATGATATTTCATGAGAATCGTCTGCTGGCAGACGATTCTCATGAAATATCATAACTAGGAGGTGTCGCAAAATTTGTCGTCTGCTGCAGTCATGACTGGAGCTTTAAGGGTTAAGTGCCTAGCTTAGTTTCAAGGAAATCTTCAGAAAAAAGTAATTTGATACATGTATATAACTCAAAAATCTATGTAATCAAAGTGATCTGAATCACCTACCCATGATTCATTTCAACTCTTTGCATGATGGGTAATTTTAAATGTTTTATCGTTGTGTGATGATTATTTTTAAATCAACTTTTTCATAAAATTCTTTCAGGAATATCATCAGTCAGAGTGTAAAACAGTTTGGAGCCAGATCAGGCCCGATATTTTGTCTGTCCTGATCTAGGTATAAACTGTATGCAAATATTATCAGCAGGCTGCCAGACAATGAAGTATGCAAAGACTTAAAGAGTTGCCATTAATAGAGCCATTTCACATAAAAAAAACATCTAAGGCCAAAACAAAATCACTGTGTGGCTTCATTTCATATTTTATTTTGAAAACTTTAAAGATTTTACAGACCAAAATAGTGCTGATGTTGAGCTGACACACAAACCATATTATAGACTTTTTATAGTCTATATAGACATAAAAATATCTTAAATTCTGGAGACATGCATCTTGTCAAGACAATCGAGTGAGTGCTGTAGCCTGTAAGATTAAGAGTGTGAAAATAAAAATTCATTTTCATATTTCTTAACCAAAATGTATGTTGTGGGCCATAATAGTGTGGGTATACGCAAAAGAACCATAGGTGCTCAAAAGAACCATCTCATTGAGATGTTTAAACTTATGAATAAGAAAATATTCACAACTTTATGCTATGAATCTTTGTTTATCCGGTCCTCTAGGCTGTAAAATTTACATTGATAAATAACAAAAAAGTCTCTTGTTGATATTTGCAAGTTTGATTGAAGCTGATTAAAATTCTTTATTGAATCTGTTTGTCCATGCCGGACTATGTTACAGTGAATAATCTGATTCTCTTTTCATCCCCGTGGTCCCATTGCCAACATATATCTTCTACATGTCAGCCTTTACAAATCAGGTACTGTAGTTTCAAAGATCAAAATGGCACATTTCTACATATGATATACTGTTTGATACATACAATCAAAACCTTAGAAAAAAAAATCCAACTTAAAAACGACAGGGTTTTTCTTACCCATCTATTAAAACAAAATTCTTGTTGGAAAAGCTCTGATCAGACTGCTCTGATCAACCAGCATCTGCACTGCCTGCCTAAGAATTATTTTGAGTTACAAGCATTCAAAATTTTAGTATACTTACGGTACTTTAGAATTCTGAGAATGTCTGCAATGATTGATGTGGGTGTTTAACTCTGATAACGCTGGACTCAGACAATGGACAACAAATCACCACCATTGACATTAAGCTCCTTATTTGGTCATTCTCCAGGAATTACTAGGACCATGAACTTCATCAAATAAAAATGAGTCTTCGCTATCGGAGATATAGTGCAGTCTTTTCCACTACAATTTCGTGCAATTAACTCTTTGCATGCTGGGTAATTTTTCATGGTTTTGTTGTCGTCTGCTGATTTTTTTTTTCAAACTAACTTTTTAAAAAATTCTTTCAGGAACACTATAATCGAGTGTCAAACTGTCTTAACCCCGATCAGGACCAACAACAGGACTTTAGTTAAGGGTGCGTAACAGAAAAATAATTTTCTTATTTCTCAACCAAAACATCTGTTGTAGGTACTCAAAAGAACCGTCTCAATGAGATGGTTCTTTTGAGCACCCAAAACATATGCTAAAAATTATGGGTAAGAAAATATTTACAATTTACGCTGAAATAATTACCAACAAGAGAAAAACACACCTGTTTTATAAGATAATTCACTTTTCTGTGCAGTTTTCAGCTATAGTTAACAGATTTATTGTGAAAACATAACTTAATTCTACTTTTACAAATGATTTTAAAAAGCTTTAAAAAGAAAATAGAAAATTTCGAAAAATGTTCATAGTTGCAGACTTAGTCTCTTTAAATTGAACCATATTGTCAGAGAAAATCAACAAATTGATCTGTGCGCCCATCAGACTTGAGACCAACATTAGCACATTGACTCCAAAAATTTTGTATCAAGCATGTCATTTCTTGGCGCTCTAAGGTGAACCAAAGCCTCAAGCACCGTGACCCTAATGAGGACCAAAGCAGCAGCATCCCAACTTAAGGAGACCCACAACACATGTTTTGGTTGCGAAATAAGAAACTTAATTTTTTGGTATGCACTCTTTACTAAAGTCCTGAGTCCCTAAGGGCAACCAAATCTGCAGCACATCAAATATTGCTGTTCATAGGCATGCAGAGTGTAAATTGTAAATATTTTCTTACCCATCATTGAGACAGTTCTTTTGAGTACCCACAACATATGTTTTGGTTGAGAAACAAGAAAATTATTTTTATGGTACGCACTCTTATCTGGGGGCCTGACTCTAAGGACAACCAAATCTGCAGCACTTCATAGGTCCAGAGCATAAAATTCTGAATTTTACCTATATTTGATTTGTTTTGGGTGCTCAAAAAAACCCATCTCATTGAGACGGTTCTTTTGAGTTCCCACAACACATGTTTAGATTGAGAAATTAGAAAAGCATTTTTTAACCACACACACTTATCTAAAGGCCCGACTTAACTAAAAGTACAAAAAATCAGTATCACACAGAACTTTAGTTAAGAGTGTGTAACGAAAATTTAATTTTCTTATTACTCAACCAAAACATATGTTGTGGGTACTCAAAAGAACCGTCTCAATGAGACGGTTCTTTTGAGCTCCCAAAACATATGTTATTACTGATAGGTAAGAAAATATTTACATTTTTACATTGAAAATTTTGTTTGTCTAAACCTGTGATCACATCACAGCATAGGTAGACAAGTCAAAGTTTAACGGCCTAACAATGTATTATAAGTATACTATAGAGCTACAGGAGAAACCATAAGCTTCCTTAAGACCACTTGATCTCAATTACTGAAATACAAGGATAGATTTAATGGTCGCCATTAAATCCTCTCAAAAATGAGGAAAATGTCTGAATAGGGTACAGGTAAATTTGAGAGTGATACCTGTTGCTCACAGATTTTAATTCATTCACCTTTTGCTTGGACATCTAAACTCTTACAGCGCTAACTTTTTAAAATAGAAACTTCAAGTTTGTGATCTTGACTAAGGCCTAAAAATATGACCGTTAGGGTATTATATCAGACCCTTATTACTTTACTGAAGAAACCTAAGAATGTTTTTTCAGATTTACAGGAAAAGTTATTGTTGTTGTTTTTTGTATTTATAAGGTTGAATTTGAAAAAGGGGGAAATATCCGTTTGTACCATATACAGTGATTTTTTAGCTGAGCATCCTGTACTCATAATTTATTCTCTGGGATGGAAGGTTTTTATTTCAGTGGGTCCCAGGATGCAATGGTATTGCAGACTCAACATGAAAAATAGTGTTCTAGACTCAGTTATAAGTTGGCAGCTCCCAGGATCCATAGGCCCAAAACTGCATATTCCTAGAACTTTCTGATTGTTTGATTTGATTCTTTACATCCCATCAACAATCTTTCAGTTATAAAGGGACGGGTCTTCCTGGGTTGAACCAGTACTAAGCTAGGATTAATGTTCTTGCTCAAGGACACAACGTAGTGACGCCGGTGAGGCTCCAGGATTCATACAGGCAAGATTGTGTAAAATTCAATGACTTTTCAAGGACTTCTAAAACACTTTCCTACTGTTTTCAAGGGCTGAAAACTTAAGAAAAATACTGATTTACACGTTAAAATTCTTTCTGAAATGCTAGAGTCAATTACTAAAGATAATAGTTTAAGAAAATTACACTAAAATTGTGGTGCCTTTATTTGGTGCAGCATTTGCTGCACCAAATAAAGGTACCACAATTTTATACTGATTTAGGTCTCCAAAAACACTGTGAATCCTCCTGTAAATGGTAAAATTCAAGGACTTTTCAAGGCCTTTGAGTGTTTTTAAGTACTTTTCAAAGCAAATTTAATTTTCAAGGACTTTTCAAGACAGTCCTATATATTCAAGTACTTTTCAAGCCTGTGCGAACCCTGGGCTCGAACCCACGACCCTTCGGTCTCGAGTCAAGCACTCTACCACTGAACCACTGCGCTCCTGTAGAACTTTCTGACAGGATATCCAGAACACACTTATTTTATATTATATTTAGCCTAATCCAACCTAGTTTCTTACCTTCTTGACTTCATGTAGACTTTAGCATCCCGAACAAATGCTGTGACAGTACCAGTCTTTTGGTTATCTTTAATATCCACATGTATACTCCACTGACTAGAGGGATCTGTCATTCGAGCACCTGTGATTCGTAATCCTTGCCTAACACGTGCCCTGAAATATAATTTCAAATGTCTTCAAGTTCATGAATTCAGCCTTACATGCAAAGATTTTTCAAATGCCAACCTTTGGGCCAAATATATATGTAAGTGCTGTCTCAAATCAAATACAAGCTCAACCTTCTCAAAATTGTAATTAAATTCCCCAATCTTCCGTAAAAATTTGAGCCAAAGTTAGAAAAATCCTTATTTCTGTACTACAATTGCATACCAACAAATTGCGTTGTGGTCAATAAAATTTAAAAAGTAGTATCTTGAATTGGTTTGGGTGGGGGTAAACAAAATATATTTTTGGCAATGGATATTGAAATTTAGACAGTTACCCTGTGAAATTTCACTGTTTACACCATGACAACCGGCATCACACATTTTGCGTGGCAGTAACTTAAAAAATCAGATGACTGTCGTCGTTTGGATGCTGCCAGCCTTATGCTACCAGTACAAGTTTGTCTGATTTGGTTATGTAGCATAGCTCCATGTGACTTGAAATTATTTGTAGTACAAAGTAGCAAAGGTGAAATTGAAAATTGGTACCTATGACGTATCAGTATCAAACAAATGAAAAATTTCCCGCATCATGGCTGGTAATCAAACCTGGACCACACCGGAACAGGACAAATGCTCCAGCCATTGAGTCAAAGAGTACGGTAAATGTTCTAAAATTTCGAACACTCTAAAATTACGAACACCTAAAATTATCGCCGAAAATAATTTTTAAAACATCCTAAAAAATCGAACACTGCCCTTTTTCGGAAAAGTGAATTTCTAAAATTACGAACACATCTTTTTCGGCGGAAAATCGATGTCCGTTTATCTGTTTGCCCCATCTGTGTTCGGTATACTTCTACCGTACAGCACGTTAGCGGTAGCGACATTTGGAAGGTTCCATTCTACTTAGATGGGTAATCTGGCACGTGACGTTCTATTTCGCATGCCAGCGCGCGACGTTATACGTTATGCATGATTCAAGGTCACCAGCATTGACGAACTTGATGCACGGACAAGTTCCTGCAACGATTCTCAAATTGCTTTGACTAACCCTATTGAGTATATGTATCCACCAAAATGGGTGAGATCATTATTCATTACTGACCAAAGGCCGCGAGTCAGCTAATTGTACGTAATTTATGCACGTTGACACACGCATAGTGTGCTGTGACACGTACTCGTTTTTTTTCTAAAATAACAGCCCCGAAGAGAGAGAGAGAGAGAGAGTCCGTTAACTTAAGGCTTAAATATGTGTGGTTCTCAGGTTATCCGACTGACATCCCCTCCCCTCCCTTTTAAGCATTTTAAAGGATTTCCCAGTTCGACAATATGTCCAAGCCGCGTGCGACACGGAGGGCACTTCTATCATTCTAATTCTATGCGTGTGCTCTTCTCTTGAACACAGCTCGGACCCGAGCATGAAATCAACTTGCGCGGAGCCCCATATGAGCTTGTTACTTATGCGAAATGTGATCAGCGAAGGCTCAGGAGAGCATGTGTGTTTGCACAATCTCGTCAGGGTCTCGCTCACTAACAAAGTTTAAAGTGGATGAAGACTCTAGCCAAATAAAAATTCTAGACATCTAAGTACGTTGACTTTAAAATACTTGTCAGCGGTTTTTTAAATACATGTAATAATGGCTATTCCTATCAATCAAAAACATCAAATTCCTCAAAATGGTACATTTTAACAAACTGTTGAGCCGATCGCGGCGTGTCTGTTTGTCCTCATGAAACTGCACATGGAGGGTCCTACGAGTGCATTACCGGTATAATGTACGCACAGACGCACATACATGTACCAAGAAATAAATTTATTGTAGCACGATTCTGCATCTTGATGAATTCAATATTTACATATTTAATTTCATGAAATAAGCCAGCTATGCGAGCAGCGAAGGCTCAGACGAGCCTGCGCATCCGCGGAAAATCGCCAGCGCCTACACATAGAAGGCTGTGAAATTGAAATCAGTAAAACCGGACATCTCGGAAATCGCTTTATTTACGATGTATGTACCCCGACTTTGTTACATGTGAAGATCGGCCTGCGCACCGCAGTCTTGTCAGCACCTTAGTTTCTAGAACAAAACATTAAACATTATGTCAGGTCAGATCTGTGCCCAAACTGTCTGCTAAAAATAAGTTTATCACAGCCTCTGGGGAGGGGGAGGGGGGGGCTGGGTCCGGCACTGCTCAGCCGCAGACAAAGGGACAGGGTATTGGTTCACGGTCATGTGTTTGAGATCAAAGAAGCCGACTATCAGACCACGTGTTGTTGTTGTTTTAAGACTCGGGTAACACGCGGTGGCTTTGACGCACGAAAACGGACTTAGCGCACAAAACATAATTGGCTAGCTGTGTCTCCTTTTCATGGGTTTGCTGAAAAAAAAACAATTTCAATGAACTCGAGCATGAAACGGCGCACTGCATGCATGAAAAACTAGATTTGTGGTACTTGTCTGAATTTTCCTTTTCTTTGAGATATGAACATGATGAATGTACCCAGCGTATCGTACGCATCGGCTCGAAGCCAATATATCATAAATTGAGCCGCGACACAATGTGGCATTTTGACGAGTGTAGACTCAGACGAGCCTGTGCAGTCTCCTTTTAAGCTTACAAACTCCAAACGATGTTCAGTCAGTAGCTTAACACTCATAGAATATTCAAGCGACTAGCAAAGGCTCTGATCAGACTGTGCATATGCGCAGGCTGATCTGAGGCTTTGCTGATTGTTGGAAATCTCATGTCACGGCTCAATTATATTCTTCCGAGGCATCGGACGCAAAGTCGGACGTTCGCTTACATGATTAATTCTTGGTATGCCTGTTTGCATCTGAGACGTCGGAGATCTTCTGGATCCAAATATTTGCAAACTTTGAGAGAGAGAGAGAGAGAGACTAGCGCTTGCATACGAATCTCTTGTAATCTCGAAAAATATCATGTATCGGTGCTGAAAATGATACTTGGAGATGCTTCTCGTGCGCATCGGCTTTTGCACGACAAAGTCGGATATTCGACAGTATTGATGCTTTGCATGCTTTCTATCGCATGGCCAAATGTTTAAATTGACTAAACATTCTTTCCTGAATTCCATTCGGATCTGATTTGGATCCGAACTGTTCTTCTTTTTAAGGGAGAGAGGATCCAAATATCACTAAAAGCGGGCCATCATCGGCCCGCCAGCGAAAAGCCTTTAAATAAAAGCCTTTAAATGGCCGATGATGGCCCAACGTTAAATGCTGGCTTGGTAGTTTTGAGAATTCCAGGGGATCCGGTCCAGTATTGCTAAGAAATTCTATATTTTTGTGATTTTTCAGGGGGGGGGGGTCCGGACCCCGTCCCCCCTCTGGATCCGCGCATGGGACCGGACAATGTATACACTTATTGAAATATACTGAAAGCCCATTTTATCGTGCGCATCGGCTTTTGTACGACACTTTGCATACTTTCTATCGCATGCACACATTTTTAAATTGACGAAACATTCTTTCCTGAATGCCATTCGGGTCTGATCTGGATCCAAACCGTTTTTGCAAATGTAAATAGAGAGAGAGAGAGAGAGAGAGAGAGAGAGAGAGAGAGAGAGAAAGAGAGAGACTGGTACATGCACATCCTTTCAGGAAAATCAAAGTGCATCGACAGATCGACAAGTAGAGAGAGAGAGAGAGAGAGAGAGAGAGAGAGATGTGTTCTTTTTGAATTTCGTCATTTTTTAACTCTGAGAACTCGTCTACGTATTTCAAAGTTTCGTGTAGATCTTTGCAAAAAACTCTGGTCGACGAGTTGTCCTTGAGTGACTGTATCACATTATAAACGACATTTGCGCAGATGGAGAGCAAGCGAAAGCGTTTTTGTTTTCTGAAGGAAGAACGAAAGTGTAGCGATTCATCGGTAGTCCGAGGTTAAATAAGTGGACTTTTACGACTTGTAAGTAAATTGAGTGACATAAAATGCACGTGCCTGGCTCTCGACTTGGTAATTACCGCACGCGCTGAACAGTTTACTGACTCAGTCCGCAAGAATTTAGCGGCGGTTGAAAAGAAAAATGAGTAGATAGCGCAGAATCATATCGCCGTGTTTTCAACACGTTTCTACCACATTTTTACATGCATATATACCGTTTTTGCTCATGCTAAAGACCACATTCTAAAATTACGAACACTAGCACTTTTTCTGAAACGTAATTTCTAAAATTACGAACAGCGGAAAAAATATTTATTTTTTAGTGTTCGTAATTTTAGAACATTTACCGTAGACTCTCTGACCCAGTTGTCAGAGACTTGTACATGTACAGCTGGGCCATTATCAGCTAATCATATTCAACCTAATAAGCCACAGACTTAGATAAAACAATTTTCAGCGTAAAATTGTGATTATTTTCTCATCAATAATTTTTAGCACATGTTTTGGGCGCTCAAAAGAACCGTCTCATTAAGACGGTTCTTTTGAGTACCCACAACATATGTTTTGGTTGAGAAATGAGAAATAATTTTTCTGTTACTAACTCTGATAGGTAGGCCCGTAAGCACACAATTATGCTCTTATAAGTGCTCACTGAGGACTTATTCATTTGGTTGTTTACACTTTAAACACTTTATCAGTATGGGTTGTTTTCATTGCCAGCTGATCAGGAACTACACATCTTCAAAGGAGTGTATCTTTTTTTTATAAAATCACTTTATAACGAAGACTGCTTGCTAGGTCGAATTATATGATCATTTGGGCCTCGACGTGAGAAAACCTGTCTTAGGAGGTTTGCGAACAACACAGGCACAGACCAGACTGCGCATCCGTGCAGGCTGATCAGCGCCTTTGTTATTCGCTTTTTAGAAAGTATTATATGTAAACTTGCTACAATGGAAATTTCAATTTTCTAGCTAGTCTCTGTAGCTGAGGAGACTGGTTTGAAACTCACTTTGGCAGAACTCCCGAAGACAGACTTTCTCGCGACGAGGCCCATTTATTACCTACCTCATTGTAAAAACTTGAAGATCAGATTTGGCTTCAAGGCGAATTGGAATTTCAAACGTATCTCCATTATGAAACATTTCTCTTGGAACATCGATTAAAATATCCTGATCCTTCCATTCTTCATACGATTCCTCATTTAACACAATATGTAATCTAGAAATATGTTGTTTAAACACTCCACTATCATTTTTACTTAGAACTTTTTCTGGAATTATAGAATTAGATGCACTCGCGCAGTGATTGTTCTGATCAATCCTCACGAACGAGTAACTGACACTCAGGGCTGTCCCATTTTGGGACCACCAATCTTTCGGTAAATTAACTCCTGCTACACAAACTTGGTCCTTTTCATTAAGAATACACACCGAGGATAACTCCACATCATTTGCATCTACGAATATTTGCGCACACCACTGCCCATTCTGACCACTGCCAGACTTACCCTTCAGGCGAGGAACTGCATGTACCAGTACCTGTAACCGTGGAAGCTTTGGAGATATATCTGTAGAGACAATGTGTGCACTCACGTCCATATCAAACACAATATTCCTGTGCATCAAGGAGTTATTTCTGCGAGATTTAGAATGTACAGCCTCTAATAAACCTCTGGGTATAGTCTGGTGGGATTCAAATGGTCCATTTCGTATCTGCAGCTTGTACAGGTCCGATGGCTCATTTATAACGAATGTTTTTGAAATTGTATTGGGATCTTGTTTGTCATTTTTATCATACAGTTTCTTTATAAAGAAGCCATCATTTGGATTCTGCAGCTTGATATCCTGTCCACATGTCAGACCTGAAAAACAAGCAAAGAGTATGCGAAGGTATAAAGCCTAGGCTTAGCAATTTTCATTCTGAATACCTGTAAACAGGTACTTAACCCATTACCTCATAGAGACGCCTTTTAATGCTTTTGCAAACAGAGCATACCCAGATCAGGCAGCTCTTGATCAGGATCTACTCCTTTTGCTTATGGAAATATGATATAATCTGATCCTACACAAGTAGACCTGACAAGTAATTTCTTTGCTCTATGTACCCGACTTTCGTGTTCCTTACGGACATGCATCTGTCTTCTTAAATTACTTAAGAATTGAACACTCACTGGTTCTATGTATCAACATGAAAGTTTATTTGTATATAATTATTCATAGAGTGTGGAGCCTAGTATAATTATTCATGAAGGAAAGGGTTAAAGTCTTTGGCAAAGGTGAAATGCCATTTATCAGGATCTGCACTGCATGCAAAAATAAAAACAATCTTCAGGGTCGGAAATACCTTATTTCATTGAAATTTTGACCTGTGACCCCTTAAAATACAAAATGGACAATTCTATACTTATTGTATCAATATATGTATGGGGTAATCCATAAGAATGAAAAGGTTTGATCCAACATGCTCAGCTTCATAATGTACAGAGACGACCAGAGACCAGCTTGAATACTGAAATTATATCTAATGTAGCAAGTTTAGCGATCACACTCTCACAGGTCCGGAAAAAAAAATCAGCGTAAAATTGTAAAACATTTTCTTACCCATCAGTTTTAACGCGTTTTGGGTGCTCAAAAGAACCATCTCATTGAGACGGTTCTTTTGAGTACCCAAAACATATGTTTTGGTTGAGAAATAAGAAAATTAAATTTTTGTTATGCACTCTTAAGTCCTGCACTCTGCAGAAAGCAGCTTTGATCAAATTGTATGGGTGGTGGATGCACAGGTTGGTCTGTATGTGTCTCTGTTATTCACAGGCCACAGTTAGCATAGGTTCAGATAAAGGAAATCGTTTAGATAGCCTTAAATTGTAATTATCTAACCCATCATGTAATTATCTAACCCATCCATCTAAAGGAAAAGAACAGTCTAATTGAGACAGTTCTTTTGAGCACCCACAATACAACATGTTTTGGTTGAGAAAAAAAATAAAATTAATTTTCAATTACGTTCTCTTATTTGGAGGCCTGAGTTTTGGTTAGCCTGGCCAAGGATCCGGGGCCATTGTTGTTAGGCCTAGTATTGTTTGATTGTTTGTTTTGTTGCTTAACGTCCCAAGTCAACAGCTATGGTCATTGCGGGACGGTCAGTTCACCTAACCACACATTTTCCTGGGCAGGCTTGAACAAGCGGTTAACCAGTAATTTGTGCACATACTTTCGCTTGTAACTGACAACAACCCTTCTTGAATTAATCAGCGGAAGGGAGGAGAATGAACGTAGAAATTATTTCATGATCAATCTCCACGAAAGTATGGGACCGGGCCGGGATCGAACTCGCGACCCCTGGATCTGCAGTCAGACACGCATCTGTAGCCAGACACCTTACCGACTGCGTTACGCGGCCCGGTATGTTAGGCCTAGTAGATATTATAACCACACCTTTTAAACCAGGGGATCATGTATGACAAAATTCAAATGTGCTACTGACTGACCACTATTGTTTAATAGTCAAATACGGTAGTTATCAATCACAATGGTTTATTATCAAAAGAACAGTCTACTATATCTTTTCAGAAGTGAGCACCTCTTTTTTCACAAAATTTGGATGAAAAACATCAAATTTATTAGCTTGGCCTTATTTTGTGAAAATGAAAAAACGAAAACGGATTAGCTTTACCACATAGTTATCCAAGTTTAAGATCTACCCTAAGCAACATTATAATTGTGAAATCATATTTTCTACTTTGTTTTGACCGGTCTACTTTCATTTTATAGGTCGAAAACTTACCAAAGACGAAACAAATCCAACACCATACAAAAAGGTGAAATTTTCGCTTCTTTCCCATTTTGAAGAGGCCAGAAGGTGGCCAGCCTTCAACCCGGTTACATTTACGGCCAGTAGAAGCGCAAGCAGGAATAAAACAACCCTATTTCAATCCAAATCTCTCGAATTCTTATACTATATTCTATCCGATTCCAGATTCCACCATCATTGATACAGTCGATGAATACAGTATTAGTCCGCGAACAATGGTGCCCCGGTTTTGAGGAAATTGAGAAACATTTAAAGAATATATCTCACAATCAATGAATAAACCGCTTTTGTATCTTATATCCTAAACCATAACATTATTACTTCCATCTTTTCTGTTAAACTAGATAATATTTAGTCCCGTCATGGAACTTATTTCTTTCAATTTACTACAGGTGGTTATTTGGCTCTGCTCATCAACATTATCATTTTGCCTATCAGCGCGTGCTGTAAAAACCAACATCAAAGGTACCGCCGCGATGGCACGTGTTTGTCATAATTATACCCGGGTAATGGGGTAATCAATGTTGATCCGTCACAGTTTGACTATTATTTATGACTTTGAAATTATTTTAATTTAGAAACAGGACTCTTTGCACCCTTACCTCTGACGGTGCTTGGCCTAATGGGAATCACAGTGTATCGCTGCCTATAATTTTGATAAAAAATTAAAGTCGATCAAATGACTCCATCTTCATATATAAGCTCGCTGTTCGTCTCTATATTATGATTTTGCATTTAATTTCATATTTCCATAAATGTACGGCTTTATTTTTGGGCTTTAATGGTCACTTTTTGTATTATACATAGAAAAGCTAGCTGGGACTGGGGGGGGTGATATCCCTCAGCCCAAAATGTGACGTCTGAGCGAGCCTGAACAAAACATTTGGATTTTTGGTGTGCTCTCCTGAAAATCTTTTTTTTCCAGTGTACTGAAATAATAAGCACAAGTAAGCTTCCATTTCATAACCCATTTGTCATGAAATATTACAACGTTTACGCATATTTTTCTTAATATTATGAAATTTATCCTTTTACTGAAATCAATTGGTAGATTATTTTGCAAATATACTGTATCTATCCAATACGCATAAACTACATGGTCATTGTTTGGTGTACTTTACGCATGGATGAATGGCTATAGTACGGCGGAGTTCGCGCGTTAACAATGGACACTATAGTGGCTCTTCCGAATGTCGGCGTTCCTCCCCAGTAAAACAGTCAACCAATCACAGCCATCGATACAAAACATACAGGTTTCCGGCAATTCTAAGTTTGCATTGGAGGACGAGAACCAATCAACTATGGTCCGACCACAGATTTGGTCTGGTTTGTCTGGTGAAACTAGACATGCGCAGTGCATAAAACTAGAGAGAGTTTTATCGCTCTATGGTCCGACTAAAGGGACTGGACTATAGTCTGGTTAACGCGCGAACTCCACCTACATGGCAGCATAATATTGCGCCAGGTAAATACACTGTCTTCAAGGTTGAATATGGACTACAGGTGCAGTTCAAAATATTGGTCTATTGTTTATTTTGAGGAGACACTGGTTATAATTAAAAAAAAAAGGGGAGATTTACGTTTGAGCGGATCCATAATACGAAAGAGCAGATTATTTTTTACGAAAGAGCGGAGAAACATAAGTCAAAAGAGCGGAAGATTTTATCATTCAAAAGAGCGCTTTTCGCAGGTAATGACCTGTCAGGTAATAATGAAATTATGGGCAAATGGCTGAACACTCGTTTGGGCTCCATTTCTTGTGTCCTTCTGATAAAGAAGACAGCGTCTGTGAAGATGTGCATAATGTCTGCCCTGCCGGAAGATCACCGCTGTTCAAAATATGCAGACTATTTATTTGAAAACTATGTAACATCTCACTCAAAATTCCCTCCAGAAATGTGGGCTTAAATTCCATCAAACAACAAAAGACAATTAATGCAGCAGAATAGTTTCATGTGCATTTTAATGCACAATTCTACACCACCCATCCAACATTTTTCGTATTTCTTGAAGTTTTGGTAAAGCTGCAGACCTATGTGAAAATGAGAGGAACCAACGTTGATTCACCATTTAAAGAGACAGAGAGAGAAATAAATGAGTTGACTATGAGGCAATCAAAAAATACACATCCGGTGAAATTACTCGTTCAATTTACCTGCTCAAAATCCTACTTCCACCTCCCCGTTGGTGAGCTGGGGGGGGGGGGGCAACATATAGTAATATTTTATTTTGCAATATTAGTATATGGCGAACGGAAAGGATCATTACCTGGTCATAAACTGGTCAAACCTGGTCATTACCTGGAAAATTCGTACATTTGTATAATTTTTCAATCCGCTCTTTTGACTGTATGGTTTGCCGCTCATTTCATACTCTGTCACGGTATGATTTCTGCTCAAACGTAATTTGCCCAAAAAAAGTGAACTTCTTTCTATGAAGATTGATTTTGTCAAGAAAACAGTGCGGATCCAGATTAAATGAGTTCTGAAATCTATGATTTCTATCAGGATGTACATTGTCAAAAACACAATCGCCTTTCAGCATCATTTACTTTTTTCCCATATTTTAGAACAGGCTGACCACGCATTTTTATTTATTTATTTATTTATTTATTTATTTATTTATTTATTTATTTATTTATTTATTTATTTATTTATTTATTTATTTATTTATTTATTTATTTATTTATTTATTTATTTATTTATTTGCGTCTTTCTTTCTTAATTTACTGCGTCGTCAGCCTGTTCTAAAATATAATATCCCGTATGTGCTGGCCCCTGCTTGTCGAAACAGATACCACAGGTAGTTTCTTATCACCTCGGACCAGTATAACTGTATTACTGGGTCCGAGTTATCTTTACTCTTTGTTTGACTGGTCGGTCACAGTTGTTTAGATAAGGATTTGGACCAATGAGGCTTGTATAGGGGGGTACCAAATATCCCATATCCCTGGAAGTAAACAGGCAAGTATCCCCTATAAACTGGCAAATATCCCCATAATTAATTTTCCAAAATATTCAATATCCCTGAAAGTAACCCAAATATGAACACAGTATCCCATAATGGAAAGTATCCTATATCCCTGGAAGTAAAATGGCAAATATCCTGTATCCCTAAAAGCCCTATACAAGCCTCACCAATGGGCATTTCACCCTCTACTTTTTAATTTAATGAGTTTTTTACTCCATATCTAAAATACAAATTGCAGAAAATGCAAAGCCTTGTTAAAAGAGCCAATATTTGCCTAACATATTTTAAAGAAAAGTTGCTTGTATCAAATACATGTTGCGCTGGTGTATTCTTACTAAGAATAAAAGATTTCACCACATAAATTAAATATCAGCACTGAAACCTCAAACTGCAAATGATATTTTTACCCTTCAAAATTGGATTCCAAAAAATCAATGCTGAAATACCCTTTACCCCCTCTTATCTGGAGCCCTGCGGTCATTAGCGTAATTATTTTTTATAACGACCGTTTTTCACACCCTGGTTCAGACGAAACATTGACTAATGCACGCTTCAGTTATCAGTTATTACACACGCTTTGATAGCATAAATCAGCACATAAAGAGGTCTAGAAGTGATTCGGACATGCCAAAACCATTTGGCAACGGACCGACCAATATCTAACCGTTAGGTGGCATGACTATCGCATAGACGTCGCGCACAGTATTGGCGTACAAAACGGGGTTTTGCATTTTTATTCTGTTTACAGGAACCGATTTTTGATGTTCTTCTCATTTTTTTTGTTCCGAAGCTAGGGTGTACGTCAGCCTTGTTAAGAGTTTATTGATTCTTAGTTTTTATTTATCAAAACAGTTCAAGGAGAGCCCAAGAACTCAAAATTCGTGAGTAAAACGTCTGTAACTCTGTAACAATAGCGCTGTGGTAGGCATACGCAAATGCGTATTACAAAGCCATTTTGACGTCAATTATTACTGGATTTAGTATACTTCAAAGCTGAAACGTCACCGTTCAACGTCATATCCAAATTGTTGTTCATTTCTCTATAACGACGTCTCAGAAAGTTAAGTTTTGTAAAATAAAATCTGTAACTCGTGACAAAAAACGCGTGAAAAATACAGGCATGGTCTCCTCGGTAAGTAATTTTGTAATCTTGATGGCGTTTTATTGACAAAATATTTGTTTGTTTAAAATGTACTTTTTCCGTTGTGAAAGTAAATAGAAAAATATCTGCATTGTCGCTTTCTATTTAAAAATGTTTAACAAAACCCAAAGTCTTAAAATTTGTTACCAAAACACAATTTTCATTAAAATAAATACACATACTCTTGAAATTAAGGCATAGCTTTAACGTTGACAATGATTCTCACGAGAAAATTATATCTCCACAATGTACTTTGCTTGCTTACTTAAACTGTGGTACATGAAGTTTCTCCGCCGACAAATTAAGAAAATATGAACATTTACCCCAGTCTTAAATTTTGTTACCGGCGGTTAAAATGACGTTAAACAAAGAAACGTCAAACGAGGCATTTGAGAGTAAGCTGACGTTCTCAGTTCTGTTGTTTATGCGTGTATACTAAGTTAGAAATACTGATTCTGACGTGTATGAAATCGAATTTATTGACGTTTGAAAGCTAGAAAACGGTTTTCATATATTTTACCAGCGAACGAAATTCTCTCCAGAAGCAAGACGTCTAGCTAAATATAAGGAGAAGAAGAAACAATTAGCGTCGCGACGTTACAATTCGACGTTACGTTTTGTACGCCAATACTGTGCGCGCCGTCATACTGACTACTGATTCTTTAGTATCGCGCCTGCGCAAGACAATGCGGACCGACGACTCACATTTCGCGAAAATAATTTCCTTTCGTTACAATGGATAACTTATAACTCACGTGATTTGTCACATGATATACCAATATGGTGGAAGACAACAACAAAGCCAATTTTGTCACACAAAAAGTCATGATCATGTTTCAAAGGAACACGAGCGAAAATTAAGATAAATAAGGAAAATTTCTATTTAGAAACTTGCTTAAACAGTTTCTATGATGGTTGATGAAAGAAAGCGCCTGCTACCACCCCGTTTAGACGACCAGGAAGTTGATGCGCCATTCACTTGTTGTTTTCCTAGAACTAGCAACAAAACATTAGGGAAAGCCTCCATTTTATTGGCACTATCTTTGGAGAGAATAGCATTTTATAGCCTCACTGGAAATCTTATTTTGTTTTTGAACGGAACTGAATATCAGTGGGACTCGTACTATGCAGCCATTGCATCATATGTGTTTCTCGGAATATCGAGCATGTGTTATTGCCTTGGAGGAATCTTCGCTGATGTCAAAATTGGTAGATTTAAGGCCATCCTCTGTGCGTTTGTAATTTACCTTCTTGGATATGCAGTTTTCACAGTTATTTCTCAGAAAGATATTATGCACCAGATTATCAACAAACAAGAGGCACTTGGTCATGGACTAGTTTATGTTGCCTTAGCTGTAGTCGGGCTTGGAACAGGATTATTCAAAGCCAATATAGCACCATTTGGGATTGACCAGGTAGTGTCTTATGGACAGATTTATAAGCATCAAAACTAAGAAGAGTATAAAATTATGATAACATTTATTTTATATCTAAAATGTGCTAGGGATTTGTAGAGAAACCGGGTGGGGGGGGGGGATACCCGCTGAGATGGGGCTCAAACACCCACAACCCTGGGAACACTAGTCGGGTGCTCTTGCCACCTGAGCTACACAGATGGTCCTGTCCCAACCACCACCTACAGACTCTGCAGAATGCTAAATTTTTATGTTGTTCTTCTTTTTTTATATCTGGCTGTGTTTTTAACTAAATGAGAGCCCTTAACTCATCTGTGGTCTGGGCTCTGACCACAGTCATCTGTGGTCTGGGCTCTGACCACAGAAAGAGAAAGACTATTCCAATAGTTCAGGGAAAACAAATACTTCAGGGCATCACTACAGAATTATATATCAGAAACATGCAATATTGGGCACTGTATGATGATCTGGTAATTAGTTTCAAGCTGTGAGCAGGGGTCAAGTGTTTGTCTTTTTAAACATACACAGCGTTATATTGAATCTGGTGGAGGAGAAGCAAAGAGGATCGACCCCTATGGGCCTTAAGAGAGGGCCAGTCATACTCATCGAGCATATCACCAACACTATTTGTGTTTTGCCATCTCCTGAAGGTTCATGGGGCATTCTCTTAACTTTCTCAGAACATAACATAACTTTATTGAAAACAATTCGGTATTAAATCTGAGTTGTAGAGTAAAGGTTCCAAATCGGTGCTGCATTCTCCAGTTAAGCCAAACGAAAAAGTTTGCAACTTCCTTAGTAGTTAGCCTCCTAAGGTGCAAATTAAGTCAAGTTCATAGCCATTAGTCCAGGTATAATGTTGGGATGGGCCCAAACCATGTTGTGAGGAAGCTATAAGTGTTAAGCCAACCAAATATAAGCTATTCAAATATACAATTAGTTCTGCTGTGAGGTGCATTTAAAGAATACACTATCCCATCAATTACTCTCGTTTTAAACACTGTAATTAATTACATTACAAGTACTCTCTGTATTTTTATCCTCAACTGTAATTAAAGAAATGGCTAAATGACAATTATATGAATTTACTTTGGAAAATGTAATAAAATTACAATTAATAACAATTTTGATTACCCCAACTCTGCTGACAATGAGCAGTATTTTCCCCCTATAATGCTGTGAAATACGGTAGTAATATGCTGTTACTTTGAAATAGGGGTAAAGATTACCCTCTGTAAGACTGCAGTGTAATATCGAAATTCGTGTGATGATAATAATTAATGATATTACAAAGAATATTATTACATCATGTATAAAGTACGTTGCAGTCCCTTTACATTGTATAATAATGCTCAGATTTCTCACTAGGAGTTTGAAAATAGGAGTAAAAAATGCTGTCTACCGGATAAGTTTGGAGTTTTACCATACTTTTCAAAAAAGTTTGGTTCAGTATCATAAAGTTGGAGTTTGTTTTGATATGATACATGAACTTACATCCCAGTCAACAATTTTTCAGTCATGTTGGGATGGGTATTCCTGGGTTGAACCAGTACTTAGTTAAGGATAGACATTAAAGTGTCTTGCTCAAGGACACAACCCAGTGCTTCTGGTGAGGCTCGAACCTGCAACCTCTCGATCTAAAGAAAAAAGACTCTGACACTATGTTTTGGGTCCAACAGAATGGACTGTGTTAAGTGAATTATGTTACATGTAAGAGGGACAATTTTACAAAGGATTTATAGGAAAATGATTTTCATATAATTTCTTAATAAAATTCCATAGTAAAAAATTTGGGAGCCACAACGTGATCATGTGATATTCAAATCTATGATGTAACGAGGTGTGTTATAAAGGAACTGCACTGTATCTATGGTAAATGTTCTAAAATTTTGAACACTAGTTGCCTGCCAAAAAGGCCTAGACAAACAGTGCAGACACAGGTCAGACTGCTTCTGAAGAAGCAGTCTGATCAGGGTCTTCTCTGTTTGCTATTCTGACAGGCGTTTTGTGAATTCCAGCCCTGATAATCTACATTTTATTTGAGAATAGAAAGAGAAAAGTGTTCAAAAGTTTAGACCATTTACTACTATGTATATTTACAGCTGAAAATAACTTGTGTTCTTAATTTTAGAAATTCACTTTTCCAAAAAAGGGCAGTGTTCGATTTTTGAGGATGTTTTAAAAATGATTTTCGGCGATAATTTTAGGTGTTGGTAATTCTAGAGTTTTCGAAATTTTATAACATTTACTGTACTATGTATATTTACAGCTGAAAGGTGATGATCCCCGAAGTACAACAGTGTTCTTCAACTGGTACTACTGGTCTATCAACATTGGGACATTGATAGCTCTGGGCGGGATTGCGTTCCTTCAGCAGTCGGTGAAAGAAGTCGGCTTCTTCAAGGGTTATCTGATTGCAACATGCTGCTTGTTCCTGGGATTGCTAGTATTTATGCTGGGTAAGCAGTACACACACTGAATAGGTCACAATTGAATGTGTCTTGTGAATTTGACTAATTAGCACCAGTGTTCTGAATAAATGTAATTGTTCCTGTAGGGAGACATATTGTTTTTGGTGTAGATCCTATTGGTGTCTGCTTCAGCGAACCCTCTTGTCTGCACCTTATCATCTGAAGGGATTAATGGATTTTGACCAATGTTGCACAGATATTTTATTGAGTGTGGGGAAAGAACTGATCAGATTTTGGTGACCTTGGCCCTATTTTCAAGGTCACCAGAGGTCATATTATCATGACATTACTTGTTCCCGCCAAAAGTGTTATGTAATGTGTGGTCAAAGCATAATGTATGACATGATGCTATCCACTGAATAACAGTAACGCCATATGATAAAAGGTTTTAAAAATGCTTGACCGCACCATATCTCCTGAATGGGTAGATGGATTTGAAGCAGACTTGCAAAGATGTATCACTGGGAGATTTTGGTGACCTCAATCTTATTTTCAAGGTCACAGAAGGTCAAAGAAAGTTTTAAAAAGGCTTATCTGTAACATATATCCTGAATGGATGGATGGATTAAAACCAAGCTTGCTCATATATATGATAATGAACTAACAATGTAGGTTTAGTAACCTTGACCCAATTTCCAAGGTCACATGAGGTGAATTGACCTCTTTTCCATGTATAAGCAAAGTTTTTGTGATTGTTTTGGAATTGAAATACCTGACTGCCAGACCTAGAGTGAATTTGTGTATTTTTCTTATAGGAAAGTGTGCCTATGTGTATCGAAAACCTGCAGGGAGTTACTTCATTACAATATTCAAGATTATACGAGAGGCTTGGCGAATACGAAAGAGAAAGAAAGCCCAGTATGAACACAAACTTAATGCATCAAGGTATTGCATTTTTATTATACCCAGCATTTATGCCGAGGGGTATATAATTTTCGTCTTTCCGTTTGTCCATTTGTATGTCCGTTTGTAATTCCATTACAATGACAAAGTTTTTGGTTAAAATTTCTCCAATGGTGTATATCTCGGTAATCGCTGATCAGAAAGAATTCATATTTGGACCATGGTTACCCTGGAGGGTTGGCATTCACATCATGACTTCAGACCCCAGGGTCTGTCTGGAGAACGAAATCTAGGACACCTTTAAAAAGTACTACAAGGTTACGGTTAAAGTTTCTCAAGTGGTGTATATCTCAGTAACCGCATATCAGAAATCATTCATATTAGGACCATAGTTACCCAGGAGGGTTTGCATTCATATCATGACATCAGGCCTCAGGGTCCTTGCCCCTGGGTGGGGCTGGTGGTCAAAATCTAGGACACTTTAAAAAGTATGACAAAGTTTTGGTTAAAGTTTTTCAAGTAGTGTATATTTCAGTAACCACATATCACTTTTTGGTTAAAGTTTCCTCCAATGGTGTATATCTCGGTAAACGCTGATAGAAAGCATTCATATTTGGACCATAGTTACCCTGGAGGGTTGGCATTCACATGACTCCATATTCCAGGGCCCCTGCTCCTGGGTGAGGCTGGAGGTCAAAATCGAGGACACCTTTTAAAAGTATTATCTTGCTTTTCAGACTTATTCAGATATCTAACCAACTCTTTGTTAGAAAGCATTCATACTTGGACAAATGGTACCTTTTATAATTGGTTTTGACTTGACAGATTCAAACCCTTGGGTTGATGCCCCAGGGTGGGACCAGAGATCATTCGGTTGATCTAGTGCTTAACCACAAAAAATCAGACAGGACAGCCTCTAATGCCGAACCGGATGTCGATCCAATAGTTTTTCTTATTTAACCATAAGTTAAGCATTCGATCGTTTGGTAGGAGTGTGATAGCTTTATTTTGCTGTAACAATCCTGCGCGGATCCAGAAAGTTTTGCCAGAGGGGTTCCAACTTTGATGATTTTTTTTGAGTTGATGAGGGGAGGAAGGATCCAAATACCATTATAAGTGGGCCATCATCGGCTCGCCAGCAAAATGCCATTTAAATGGCATTTCGCTTGCGTGCCGATGTTGACCCAATATTGAATACTGGCTTGGTAGCTTTGTGATTTTTCAGCGGATCTGAACCAGTATTGCTTAGAAACCCTAAATTTTTGGGTTTTTTTCAGCGGGGTCTGGACCCCCTGTCCCCCCCCCCCCCCCCCCCCCTCTGAATCGGCATATGACAATCACAGAAAATGTACAAAATATAAAAGTCTGCAATATTGCACAGGTTCCATATTTGGTCCATTTCACATGGTTGTACACCTTTAACCCTTTGCCTACTGGGTAATTTTGCATGCCTTTTTTGTCGTCTGCTGATTTTTTTCAAAATTAACTTTTTCAAAAAATTCTTGCAGGAATGCCGTCTGAGTGTCAAACAGTTTAGATCCAGATCAGGCCCGGCATTTTGTCGGGCCTGATCTGGGTCAAAACTGTTTGCAAAGGTTATCAGCAGACGACACTAGTAGCTTAAATGTTTATTCCATATTTTAAAAATATTTTATGTCAATTGTAGTTCTATAAGAGATACACACAGTGTTTCTGTGGAGACGGCCAAGCCGGTGTCCTTCCTAGATCATGCCAAGTTTCGTTATGGTGGCAGTTACCATGACCACAGTGTTGATGATATCAAGAAAGTGGGCAAAGTTCTCCTAGTATTTCTGGCACTGGTTCCATATTGGATGGTCTATTATCAGGTAGGGGTTTATACACTGTGGTCATACTACTATGGCAATTTGGGGTTCGTCACCCACTAGGGTGTTATAGTAAAATTACCTTCAAATAAAGGCTGACAAAAATGAGAACTTACGAATATGTTTGCTTCGAGATTGCATTACCTCTGTGTTGTTTTGCCAAAACGGAGATAAAATCAGATTTTAAATGTGTTCTTTTACAGTTATATTGAAATATTGTCAATTACGGTTTAGTCATAATCAAAGGTTTTGTCATTGATTAATTATCCACGATGACAAAACCGTAATAAGTTATTTCATGCCTTGACATCAAACGTAAAAGTTTTCAAATAACTTTAAAGCTAAAAGATATAATGTGAATTTGATGAAAAAAATCAATCGGAACTCAAGGATTTTGGGGTGTTTATCTGTGATTAAATGAAGCACTTTAACATGATGAGAAAGTTACCTTTACATTGGAATAGGTGACGAAACTCAAATTGCCGTAGTGGTAGGACCACAGTGTTATAGGGACCACGCATGTTTTTCATGCATTAACATTTCCTGTGTCCCAAGGAAGCTGTTTGGGCACAAGACAGATAGGCCGAGTGTTCAAACATGTCCTGAGGGACCTGGCAAGTGTTAATGCAATGAAACAAACCTGTTTGATTGTTATTCTTGCATAATTTACCTTATTCCAACCAATGAATTCACACTGAAAACACTGCTAAAACATTAAATTTTGCTTATACTGGATTTCTCTTAAACAAATGATTGCGACAGCTGTAAACTTTTGAACGTCATAACGTTGCCATAATGTCATAGCTGTATGCAACATTTGTGCAAACAAAGGCATCTGCGAAATGATTAGTCTGGTCTGTACAGTGTTTTCGTTAAGAGGCGGCAGCCAGCAAAAATAGCCACCTACTTTGCCTTCTGTGCCAGCTACTTTGATAGATTTGGTTCTTAGGTTATACTATAAAGCAGTGAATTTGGCCAGGTTCATGACAATGTCTGCTGGCTACTCCAAAACTTGGAGAAATCCCTGCTGTAACAATTTTTTCTCCTATAATGTCGTGCAAATAGCTTGGAGCTCTTTTTTAGAATTTTCAAGTGTAAATTTATGTTCCAACAGCATGTGAATCTCCTGATTCGAACATGGATTTTTGTTCATTTGACAATGGGTTAAAATGGCTATACTAACTCTTAAAGCACCACCTTTAACTTGCAGCAGAAGAACATGGATTTTTGTTCATTTGACAATGGGTTAAAATGGCTATACTAACTCTTAAAGCACCACCTTTAACTTGCAGCAGAAGACAATTTCAAATTTTTCCCCTTTTTTAAAATAACAAATAAGGCATGATATTTCATGAGAATCGTCTGCTGGCAGACGATTCTCAGACGATTCTCATGAAATATCATACCTTATTTTTGTTGAAAACTAGGAAAGATGTCTCAAAATTTGTCATCTGCTGCAGTCGTGACAGGTGCTTTAAGGGCTAAGAGGTGTTTATGCAAGAATACATGTTTATGACCAGGTACATTGTAGTTGGTTTACATGCCTATTATCAGGTAGGGATTTACATGTACATGTTTGGGCTGGGTAAACCCTTCCTCTGGCTGACTAAATTAGTATGAAAACAATAATGATCGAGTTGAAGTTTAAGGTGAAATACATTTTTTAATCCATAAACTTTAATAGGCCTTTAGATAATAGTGAGTAATTAAAAATTAATTTTCTTATTTCTCAACAAAAACGTATATTGTGGGTACTCAAAAGGACCATCTCAAAGAGATATGGCAAAACATATGTTGCAACTGATGAATAAGAAAATAATGACAATTTTATGCTCAAAAAAGTTTGCTTATAAATCTGGACCCTTGATCTATGACCTACAAAATGTACTTATATTTTTCTCCTCTTTTTTCATGACTACGCCTTTGGAAATGGACATATTGACCACTTCACAGATTTACTTAATAGATATACTGATGCAAGGATAACACATTAAATTGTCATTTGGTAGTAAAGTACAGTATACTTCAATGAGTGTTAACTGTATTTTTGATTGAAACTACTTTTCTGATGCAAGGATTACACATTAAATTGTCATTTGGTAGTGAAGTACAGTAAACTTCAATGAATGTTTACTGTATTTTAGATTGAAACTACTTTCCTGATGCAAGGATTACACATGAAATTGTCATTTGGTAGTGAAGTACAGTATACTTCAATGAGTGTTAACTTTGTTTTAGATTGAAACTACTTTCCTGATGTAAGGATTACACATTAAATTGTCATTTGGTAGTAAAGTACAGTATACTTCAATGAGTGTTAACTGTATTTTTGATTGAAACTAATTTCCTGATGCAAGGATTACACATTAAATTGTCATTTGGTAGTGAAGTACAGTATACTTCAATGAGTGTTAACTGTATTTAAGATTGAAAATACTTTCCTGATGCAAGGATTACACATGAAATTGTCATTTGGTAGTGAAGTACAGTATACTTCAATGAGTGTTAACTGTATTTTAGATTGAAAATACTTTCCTGATGCAAGGATAACACATTAAATTGTCATTTGGTAGTAAAGTACAGTATACTTCAATGAGTGTTAACTGTATTTTTGATTGAAACTACTTTTCTGATGCAAGGATTACACATTTAATTGTCATTTGGTAGTGAAGTACAGTATACTTCAATGAGTGTTAACTTTGTTTTAGATTGAAACTACTTTCCTGATGTAAGGATTACACATTAAATTGTCATTTGGTAGTAAAGTACAGTATACTTCAATGAGTGTTAACTGTATTTTTGATTGAAACTAATTTCCTGATGCAAGGATTACACATTAAATTGTCATTTGGTAGTGAAGTACAGTATACTTCAATGAGTGTTAACTGTATTTAAGATTGAAAATACTTTCCTGATGCAAGGATTACACATGAAATTGTCATTTGGTAGTGAAGTACAGTATACTTCAATGAGTGTTAACTGTATTTTAGATTGAAAATACTTTCCTGATGCAAGGATAACACATTAAATTGTCATTTGGTAGTAAAGTACAGTATACTTCAATGAGTGTTAACTGTATTTTTGATTGAAACTACTTTTCTGATGCAAGGATTACACATTAAATTGTCATTTGGTAGTGAAGTACAGTATACTTCAATGAATGTTTACTGTATTTTAGATTGAAACTACTTTCCTGATGCAAGGATTACACATGAAATTGTCATTTGGTAGTGAAGTACAGTATACTTCAATGAGTGTTAACTTTGTTTTAGATTGAAACTACTTTCCTGATGCAAGGATTACACATTAAATTGTCATTTGGTAGTAAAGTACAGTATACTTCAATGAGTGTTAACTGTATTTTTGATTGAAACTACTTTCCTGATGCAAGGATTACACATTAAATTGTCATTTGGTAGTGAAGTACAGTATACTTCAATGAGTGTTAACTGTATTTTAGATTGAAAATACTTTCCTGATGCAAGGATTACACATGAAATTGTCATTTGGTAGTGAAGTACAGTATACTTCAATGAGTGGTTAACTTTGTTTTAGATTGAAACTTCTTTCCTGATGCAAGGATTACGAGGGCTGTTCAAATATGAATGCAAGTAGCATCATAACTTTCTTCACATACATGCTACAACAAAACGTTTCTATAAAGGACTATATGTCACCTTTAAACTGACACCAGACCTAAAGAAAAATACATTATACTTATCGAGCTATAGCCCTTTGAATGAGGGTCACGTTAGTATACTAACAAACTCAATGCTTCGAACATAAACTAGTGATATAGACGAGCTACAACTCTTCGATAAATAGTTGAAAGTTCTTGGAACTTTTAAGGAAGTATACCCATATTCTTATATAATGATTATGTAAAATTTGCGAAATATCCGACATGCTCTTATTAAACTACAACGAATAGTTTTCACTAAAGTCTCCTTATGTTTGCAAATAAATGATAAACAAAAATAGTAAATGAGTATGATCAGGAAATACCACAATCACGAACTGCAGACAACCCAGTGGCACCGTGAGGAAGAGCCGCTCAACCATCACGAGACACCAGGAAGACAAATTAAGCAAAGCAATCAGCTCTCTCTTCCCCATCAAGATGATTGCAATACTAAAATGGACATAAAGTAACGTACAACAAAACATAGAACAATTACAGACTCCAACAATGGGAGCAACAATAAACAGAAAGTCAACAACAACAGAAACAACAACAAAAACTCCACCTTTCACTTTTCAGTTAAACTTATCTCTAACAAAATGCACAAAGCAACATTTAAACTAATTTTAACTCAAAGACAATATGTTGATCGCTCAAACTGAGTTGTTGCTACAAATTATTGTTGGATAGTGGGTAATTTTTAAACGCTGAAAAGCATTTTTATTAAGTCAAAAATGCCTTAAGTGAGGGGGTTATAGAATTATTTTTTGTCATAACATTGTGGCTTTATTCTAAATTTGAACGTAAACTTTAATTTTGATCACTATGGGCATTATTTAAAATAAAATTACTCACCTGGTCTTGAGAACTAGACAGATTGAACATATTTTAGTTAGTGTAAACAAGTCATGAAGAGGCAGAAAAATGCTTGAAAAATTATAGAAAATGTGATTACTCTGTAAATAGATGGCGGCGCGTTTTGAAAACTCCCTTATGACTTATTTAGCATGTTTTCAGCAAAATACAAAGACAATGACACAGCGATATTCATTATTACATCACTAGTAGCTAACTCAAGATGACGTTTATTATAAAATTAATGACGTCACAAACGTGCCTGTTTACTCGAGAATGAAACAGGATTATATAAATTTTATCCTACAAACAACTTTTGGATTGTTACTCAAACTTGCATCTCAAATTCGGTGCCATTTTGTCTAAAACTTACAAAGATATGACACTATATCCGCACGTGTACCAAAACGTGCATTGCACTTTGCTAAAAAAAAACTTCAGTATACAGGAATGGCCTTTATATAAGGGTCTGTAACACGAGAAATATAGTGAGTGTGTCTTTATGTTTGGTGCCATTTTAAAGGCAACAAATAGTTCTTTCCAGAAAGGTATGGCATTTTGTCATGGCATATATGTGAAGAAAGTTATGAAGCTACTTGCATTCATATTTGAACATCCCTCGTACACATGAAATTGTCATTTGGTAGTGAAGTACAGTATACTTCAATGAGTGTTAACTGTATTTTAGATTGAAACTACTTTCCTGATGCAAGGATTACATATGAAACTGTCATTTGGTAGTAAAGTACAGCATGGTTGTAATGGAACACACAGAGAAGATGATGATAATTCTAATCATGTAAGTAGCATAGGACCAGTTAAGCAAAAATTTTAGCATAAAGTTTTAATTATTTTCTTACCCATCAGTTTTAACATATGTTTTGGGTACTCAAAAGAATCGTCTCA
This sequence comes from Loripinus fragilis, assembly GCA_964019695.1. Classification (NCBI taxonomy): domain Eukaryota; kingdom Metazoa; phylum Mollusca; class Bivalvia; order Lucinida; family Lucinidae; genus Loripinus; species Loripinus fragilis. The sequence continues at coordinate 1,404,051 of OZ026525.1, forward strand.
TTGAGACGGTTGTTTTGAGTACCCACAACATATGTTTTGGTTGAGAAATAAGAAAATCAATTTTCAGTTACACACATTTATCTGGAAGCCTGAAGTAGTTCTTGTGCTTGTGTTAAAGCCTTGTCCTGTTGTACCCAGATGTATCCTGTTTTGAAAACACTATAGATCAAGATCAGCTTTTCCACTCTTAAGTTAAATAGAGGATCTTATACGAGTTTTCATGTAAAATGTAAGGCGTGTCAAGCATTTCTTTTTTCGCGACAAGTTTAATAAATTCAATAATACAGGAGTATGAATATTACATTTTATCAGCTGACCAGAGCTGAAGGCTCAAGTGAGGTACATGTATTAGTATGGCAATGATCCGTCATCGTTGTCTGTCCACATTTCCAAAGTAGTATATATTTAAAGTCGGTTGGCCAATTTTGATCAAATTTTATTTTAAGCACCATCAGACAGGGGGAATGGGGGAATAGTATGTAACAATGTCTAGTGGTCCCCTACATAAATCCTGCCAACCATACTCCTGGGGCCCAAATTTGCTACATGCAATGGTGGTCTTTACCCCCCCTAGACTTATCATGGGATTTTTTTTTAAAATCTACTCTAAAGTCATGAGGCTCACATCTTATGTATTTAGCATGTTGCAATACTTTGTGCTTGAGTCCTATGTAAACACTGCCAACTATGGTCCTGGGGTCCAAAATGGCTACTCCACGGGGGCCATTTGCTCCAATAGACTCATAATAAAAAAACTTTAACAAATTTTCTCTGAGACCATAAGGCCAACAACTCAGGTGAGCCATAAAGGCTTATTGAGCCTCTTCTTTATCATATGACGCTTAACCTACAATGAAATTACTTTTTTCAAAACTGGAGTAAACACTCTTAGAACACCGGGAACTGTATGAGAAAAGTGTGCCAAATTTTTGCATGATTTTTTGTTGTCTGCTGATTTTTTCAAAATTAACCTTTTCAAAAAATTCTTTCAGGAATACCATTAGAGTGTCAAATAGTCTGGATCCAGATCAAGACTGACACACTGCGGAGCCTGGTCTGGGTAAAAACTGTTACCAACGGTCCACGCTAGCAGGCAAAGAGTTAATACAAACATTTAGATCTTTTATCCCTTATCCCACCACTATTTTTTGTCCTGAAAATGTTGTCTGCTTTTTACGTCTGCTGCATATATTCAAGTGCACTTCCCAGACTAGATTTTTCATGGAACCAAACAATATGAACCCTGACCAGACTGCTTCCCAGTCTGATAGGGATCCCTTTTATTTGCACTGTAGGCTGCCTAAAACATAAGCAGACGAGAGGAGCAGATGACCAAAGTTGTGACTGGGTGGTTTAGGGTTAACATTACACTATTTTAACCCTTAATGCGCCAATCGCAACAAAAGTCGTTTGCTTTTGTCCTCTGCTGAAATGTTTAAGAAGCCTCTATGACAAACAGTGTGGACCCAGATCAGACTGCTCCTGTAGGAGCAGTCTGTTCTGGGTCCACGCTGTTTGCTTCTTTACTTAATTTGTCAGTAATGCTCGGCAATTATTTGCAGCAGACGACTTCAGCAGATGACATTTTCAGATGCATTTTTTTTTCTTGGCGCTAAGGGTTAATTTCTTTTTCAGTTTAATATTGCTGTGGCATGGCTGTTTCTCTTTGACGTCGTACTCCTGATAATCCTTATTCCAATCATGGACAGAATCATATATCCATGGATACGGCAGAAAGGATGGAACTTTTCCATGGATAAGAGAATGATTCTGGGACTATTTTTTGCCACCCTTGCCATACTGGTGGCAGGTTTCGTCGAGAAGAGGAGGTTACAAGGTTATTGGGTGCAAGAAGAAGATTACGGCAGTCCAGGAAATTGCAATTTCACTCAGATACAACAGAAAATACGTAAGTAGAAGTCAGAGGATTTTTTACCCTTAAAGCAGACGACAAATTTTGAGATTTCTTTCTTGATTTTTGGTGAAAATAAGACTGGATATTTGGTAGACTATTCACAAGAACAATCAAGATATGAAAATGTTTGATGCAAATATTGGTTGCATTTTAAGGATGAATTAAAGTGCCTTTGTTCTATTTATGCTGCTTTGAGATACAAAGCGGACGAAAATTTTTGAGATATTTTTCTTGATTTTGGGTGAAAATAAGACTTGATGGTTCATGTGAATTGTCTGCCAGCAGACTATTCACATGAACCATCAAGTCTTATTTTCACCCAAAATCAAGAAAAATATCTCAATCAAATTTGGCAAAATATGAAAAGGTTGCATTTTAAAGATGAATTAAAGTGCCTTGGTGGCTTTACTCAGATATTCACATGAACTGTCAAGTTTGGCAAAATATGAAAATATTGTTTGTTGCAAATATTGGGTGCAATTTAATGATGAATTAAAGTGCCTTGGTCCTATTCATGCTGCTTTGAGATATTTTTCTTGATTTTTGGTGAAAAAAAGACTTGATGTTTAATGTGTATTGTCTATTGTCAGCCTAATTGGGGTTCTTAACCAGTCACTCCATAATAGCGCCTTTTGATGCCTTTGAAATATGCATTTGAAAATATTATGGAAAATGGAGCATTTGTTCCAAAAGAGCAAATGCTCCATTTTCCATAACATTTTCAAAAGTATTCAAAATTTAAGTTAAGCCTCACCGGCGTCACTGCGTTGTGGTCCTTGAGCAAGACACATTTATCTTAGCTTAGTACTGGTTAAGCCCAGGAAGACCCGTCCCTATATAACTGAAAGATTGTTGATGGGATGTAAAGAATCAAATCAAGCAAACAAAAAAAACTTAAGTTAAATTTTTCTTGGTTTTTTTCAATGTTTTTTTTTTTTTTTTTTTCTTTCAGTCTTCATATTTTATTTGTAATCATTTACAATCATACATATATATACACACAATTACTGATTTAACAAACATGGTTTTGAATTTCCTTGTTATGTACTCTCTCACCAGCTTTCTTCCTTCATTCGTTAATTACATCAGGTTGTGCCTAAATATATTGTCTATACCATATGTCTCCTAATAATTTAAACATCAGATTATTATGGATTTATTGCGCAAATGAATAACACTGTATATTCTACCTGAGTCACTGTCTAAATATTTAGGAAAATATGGTATATTATGGCAATTAAAATGTAGTGTCTATAATTATGAAGTTCCTTTATCTATGAAGACAGTTTCATTCTGACTTGCTCTGCGTGACCTGTCAATACATGTGGCTCTATAAGTTTTGATGACTTATGATTTCATTTAATTTTATCCTTAACTGAACTTTCATTTCCACACAACAATCTTTATCTTGAGGAGTGGTTCAAGGGAAAATAACCTAGTTGTGGAGTACTATGTATCTTCTAGTACTTGATGTAAAGCTGACCATTTAGCTTGAAATTTTTCTTGTCTATTGTGAATCTTTGAAATGTATTTTTCATTTTTATATTTCCTCTTCAAATAGATACAGAAGTTTTCTAAAATTATACGATTGGCATAAAACTTTGTTTTATATATAAAATACTTTGCTAAAAGTAGTATATGATTCAATAATCCATTTTTTGTAGGTTTTAAAAACAGAATATTTTTTGCTGTTAATTCAAGTTCAATATTAGCTTGAATTCTCAACCAGTTCTGAAGAGCTACCCAAAATTCTTTTACTTTATTGCAAAGAAAGAGGACATGTATTATTGTTTCAGATTCTTGATTACAAAAAGAACATCTATCATTGTCTACCTTTTTAATTTTGAGAAGAAAGGATTTTGTTACAAGTATATGATTATTGACTTTGAATTGAAATTCCTGTAATTTTACCTCTTTAATATTTTTAGTCATAGTGTTATAACTATTCCACTCATTTTCTGATATATTTCCAAATATGTTAACCCATTTTCGTGGTGGAGGAGTTAAATCCTTATTTTCTATAAGAATATCATAAATTGTCCTGCTACCTTTTTTATCTTTGCACAATATTTTGACATAGCAATTTTGAGCCACATTTTGCCTCAAATTTTTACATTTCACACTATTTTGGTTTATTTTATTTTTCCAGAAGGCAGGTAATTTTCTCAGAATTGACTGGTAGTCTAAAAAAGTTCCATGTATATCATAAGTGTCTTTTAATTCATTAAAATGATAAAACTGTCCTTCAGCATTTAATAAATCTATAACATTCCTTATACCTTTATCATGCCATTCTTTAATAAATAAATTTTGTCCCCTATTCAAATTAGAATTAAACCAAATTGGACTATATAATATCTCTTCTAGTGTCTCGATTTCAACCGCTTGGCAAAATTGTTTCCAACTTAAGAGCATGTCTTTCCAAAAGGGATTGTTTATTTCGTATGCTTTTATATGTGCGTAGTGGCCCCCTTTAGTCAGTAAACTGCTTATATTTATGTTTGACAGACTGCTCCAAGAGCAATCAGTCTGAGCAATTTGCCGTCTAAACCAAGTTACTTTTAATGCTGTAACAAAGCTATCAATTTTAATCATTCTCAGCCCCCCTTTTGTAATATCTTTAATTATATATTGCCTTTTTATTCTGTCAGGTCCTGAATTCCAAATGAATTTGTAAAATAATTTATTCAAAGTTTTTACCAGATTTCCAGGAGGGTTAGGTAGAGCTAAAAAAAGGTGAACAAATTTTGCAATGGCTAGTGATTTTATAATAGTTATTTTCCCTTGTAATGAAAGTCTCCTTTTTGACCAAGTTTTTATAGTATTTTCCACTTTTTTCAAGATATCTGTTGTGTTTTGGTCCCATATGTCGAAAACCTCTGATGTGAAAGTTACTCCTAAGATTTTGAAAGGCCCCTGGTTCCAGTCTAATTTATAATCTTCACACATCTTACGATTTGATTTATTCATTGACCCAATCCATATTGCTCTTGTTTTTTCTACATTTATTTGAAGTCCAGAAAAAGAGTGAAATGATTTTAATTTAGCTAAAGTTTTCCTTAAAGATAACTCAGATCCATCCAAGAAAATTTGAGTGTCGTCTGCATATTGACTTAATTTATATTCTTTATTTTGTATCAAAATACCCTTAATAAGATTGTCTTTTCTAATCATGTGGCTTAGTACCTCAGCACAGAGAATAAAAATGTATGGTGAGATAGGATCTCCTTGTCTACAGCCCCTTTGTAGAATAAAATACTCAGTCATATGACCATTTTGTAGAATACATGACTCTGAGTCATTTTGAAATAATTTGATCCATCTTTTGAAGGAAGGTCCAAAATTAAAGTAATCCAGAGCTTTGTGAATGAATTTCCATGATACTGAGTCAAAAGCCTGCTTGAAATCAATTGAAAGTATTAAACCTGGAATTTGTTGTTGTTTTGTTTCAAAGAGGACGTCATATATTAATCTAATGTTTTCTCCTATAAATCTACCAGCAATGAAACCTTTTTGATCTTCATGTATAAGTTTATGCAGAACCTTTTTAAGACGGGATGCAATGACTGAGGATGCTAGCTTGTAAATTACATTCAGGAGAGAGATTGGTCGCCAATTTTTCAAATAAAATGGTGATTTGTTTGGTTTTGGAAGGCAAGTGATTATACCTTGTTTTGGGGTAATTGATAATGATCCTGTTTTATAACCATAATTCAATGAGTTAAGAATAAAGTTTTTGAGATCAATCCAAAAGAATTTAAAAAATTCAGCCGTGAACCCATCATTTCCTGGAGTTTTTGAGTTTTTCATGTTTTTTAATGCTTCTGCCAGCTCAGAATATTTTATATTGCCTTCCAATGACTCAGCCTCATTTTTAGTCATTTTAAGATTATTTACCCCTATCTGTGCTTCAATAGGTGTGTCATCAATTAAAATATTTTCACTATACAGGTTTTTAAAATATGTTTTTTGGCTATTTAAGATTTCTTCTGTGCTTAAACTTTCTTGACCATGGGATGTAAAGAATCAAATCAAGCAAACAAAAAAAACTTAAGTTAAATTTTTCTTGGTTTTTTTCAATGTTGTCTAAAATAAGAAATGATGTCATGATCTAAAAATAGCCTATGGAGTAAAGGGTTAAAGCAGGATGTCATCTGCAGCAAATTTTGGTGGCATTTTCTAATGAATGAAAATGTTCATGACCTTCTTGCATTATCCAAATGAGTTGAATTGGTCCTTAAAATCAAAAATCATATTTTTTGGGAGGGGGTGGGAGAAAGGGGGTGGGGGAAAGGGGGAGGGGTTAACAGCTACCTCTCAAGCTTTTGTGTGTTCTTTAAACTCAACTCAACTGAGCATGAAATTCAACCTGCTCATAAATGTTTATTAGCAGGATAGAGACAATATATGAGTGTTTTAAAGCAAGAAAAATCTTTATATGTTAGTATTTAAGTTTTTATGAGCAGCTGACATTTCATGCTTACCTGAGTTGAGCATGAAAGAGTTTATAACATTGGGGCCAGGCTTTTGTCATAGTTTTATGCTGCATCCATTTTTTCAAGATTATAGCTGCTCTCTGTTGGGCCTTACCTGATGACTAAGCAGGAGACAGTATATCTCACAGCAAATATGTTAAAATCATGCACGTATCCAGAAAGTTTTGTCAGAGTGAGGTACAACTTTGACAACTTTTTGTTTTAGTGGATGAGGGGAGGGAGGATCCAAAGTGGGCCATCATCTGCCCGCCAGCAAAATTCATTTAAATGGCGTTTTCCTTGTGTGCCAATGTTGGCCCAACATTGAATGCTGGCTTGAAAGCTTTGTGATTTTGAGGGGGTCCGGACCAGTATTGCTAAGAAACCTGGACCCCCTGTCCCCCCCCTCTGGATCCGCGCATGTAAAATGCTGTAATCATATTCTTTTCAGAGAACACAACTTACAATGCGTCCACCATGAGTATTTTGTGGCAGATTCCTCAGAGTAGTCTAATAGGCCTCAGTGAAATATTTACCAGCATAACAGGTATGTAACAGTAGTTAAATAGGCCTCAGTGAAATATTTACCAGTATAACAGGTATGTAACAGTAGTCTAATAGGCCTCAGTGAAATATTTACCAGCATAACATGTATGTAACAGTAGTCTAATAGGCCTCAGTGAAATATTTACCAGTATAACAGGTATGTAACAGTTGTCTAATAGGCCTCAGTGAAATATTTACCAGCATAACAGGTATGTAACAGTAGTCTAATAGGCCTCAGTGAAATATTTACCAGCATAACAGGTATGTAACAGTAGTCTAATAGGCCTCAGTGAAATATTTACCAGCATAACAGGTATGTAACAGTAGTCTAATAGGCCTCAGTGAAATATTTACCAGCATAACAGGTATGTAACAGTAGTCTAATAGGCCTCAGTGAAATATTTATCAGCATAACAGGTATGTAACAGTAGTCTAATAGGCCTCAGTGAAATATTTACCAGCATAACAGGTATGTAACAGTAGTCTAATAGGCCTCAGTGAAATATTTATCAGCATAACAGGTATGTAACAGTAGTCTAATAGGCCTCAGTGAAATATTTACCAGCATAACAGGTATGTAACAGTAGTCTAATAGGCCTCAGTGAAATATTTACCAGCATAACAGGTATGTAACAGTTATCTAATAGGCCTCAGTGAAATATTTATCAGCATAACAGGTATGTAACAGTAGTCTAATAGGCCTCAGTGAAATATTTACCAGCATAACAGGTATGTAACAGTAGTCTAATAGGCCTCAGTGAAATATTTATCAGCATAACAGGTATGTAACAGTAGTCTAATAGGCCTCAGTGAAATATTTACCAGCATAACAGGTATGTAACAGTAGTCTAATAGGCCTCAGTGAAATATTTACCAGCATAACAGGTATGTAACAGGGATCAAATTTAAGATTTTCAACATTTATAGTTGGCATAGGTAAGCAAAGTTTTTAGCATAGAATTGTGTTTATTTTCTTAGTTTAAGCATCAGTTTAAACATGGGTTTTAACCAGTCAGTTGATAAATTCATTGACATCAATAGCTTTAACCAATGTCAAAGTTCATTCATCCATTCAAGATGACTGATATTTATATGGAAAATTGAATACAAAGCAACCTTTTGGGATACTTGAAGGAAACAAGCATGGGCTATCTAGAATGACCCACAAGGGTTGATGCATTGTTAAGCATCAATCAATCAGTCAGTCAATCAATTAATTAATTGATCAACCAAATAAATCAATCAACTTTCTAGAAGCGAGCATTTAACTTAGAAATTATGAATCATTTCTCAATTCTCTTGTTTCTGAATACCAATTCTATTCATGTTTAGTAATACAATGGGCTTGTTTTAAAAATGCTCTAATGAAACAAGCTTTATCTTATTAAAAACCCATGTAATATCTTTAGAAAATAAATCTTTAGACATCAATCATTATAAAAATGTGTTAGATGGACAAAATAAACGAACTGTTTCTAAATGTTAAACAAGTTCATGCAGAACAGAGCCTTCATCGCCACCACATTTATGTGGGCTTAGGTCCAGAAAATAAAGTTAACATCATCTTCTTGTTGTTTTGAAAGTATATTGATGAGAAAACAGCTAAAAATACAGGAGTAGAAATAGAAAAACACATTTTTGTTGCAGGAGGGGACACCTTAGGGTCATTAAATGCTCAAAATCATTTTTAGCCCTACCAGGGCATTGCCCCTGGATTCCACTGTGGACCTAGGTGGCCCCCAGACTGCCAGCCCATTTATGACACCTATGCTCTTAAAATTCTGGCAATATCCTTGCAAGTTGCTGTAATAGCATTTTTTGTCTAATTTTCACAGATATGATATTTCAAAATTGCATTGTCCTTTTTTATTGGAAAAAAAAGTTTTTCTTAAAAAAGGGTTTATAATTGTTCATGAGTCCTAAATCTAACAAATTTCTTATATTACATATGTATTTGGGCATTCTCACATATGTTGCCATTAAAGTCATGAACCTCTATTAAACAAGCATCCGTCTTAAACAAGTGATTATGGATTGTACCTTGACTGCTTGCTTAAGACAGGTTTGACTATATTTGTTGGACCCAAGTAGTCAAATGTGTTTTCTAATGAGAATTATTAAAAAAGCATTGTTATATATAGGAGCCGTGGCATGGGATTTCCAACAATGTGGTATGTGCGACCAACAAAGCCTCAGATCAGCCTGCGCATACAGGCAGTCTGATCAGAGCCTTTGCTAGTCGCTTGAGTATTCTATGAGTGTTAAGCTACTTACTGAACATAATTTGGAGTTTCTAAGCTTAAAAGGGGGCTGCACAGGCTCGTCTGAGTCTACACTTGTCAAAATGCCACATTGTTGGAAATCACGTGTCGCAGCTCATATGATTATCTTTTTCAGGTCTTGAGTTTGCCAGTTTGTTGGCACCCAAAGCCATGAAGAGCAGTGTTATGGGATTATTTTATTTCTTCTCAGGACTCGGTAGTTTTGTCAGCTTGGCCCTATTTGCCTGTTTCTACAATGTGTGGTTCTGGCCATCCAGTGATCATGGCAACATCAACTGTCGCCGTGGTTGCAGCGATGGCCACAAATGGGTGTCCGAGGGTACCTGTCATCTAGATTTTTTCTTTTATGTTCTGGGCGGGATTCAAGCTCTCGGCACTTTGTTTTTTATATTCCTCATGTGGAAATTGAACCTGCAGAATGAGATTAAGGCAGGATTAGCAAATTCTGCTCATGTTCAACGTGGACAGCCTGATAGGCCGAGAAGTGCTAGAAGTGGGCGGATTCGGCACCAGAATGTGTCATTTACAGACGATACACAGTCAGGGAGTTCCTCCACCACTGAAGCTGAGGTTGTGACCCCAAGAACATCACAAAACATACCAAGTCCACCAATACCAGATGTGACAGTTAAAAGAACTATTCCAAAGGACAGTAAAGGAAGAATAGGAGGGGCAGTGCACTCCTGATATCTCATGCTTAACCCTTTGTAAGCAAATGGAATTTCTCATAAAGGTTTGATACAGTTTAGACAGAATGGGCCATTGTATATATTGAAGGGTCCCAGGTTAGAACTTACAAGTTATATTGTATTTCTTTTAATGAAGATTGATTTTGACAGCAAACAGAGAAGACTCTGATGAAATTCTACGCAATGTGCGGCATTTCATCTGGGTCTTCTCTGTTTACAAAGTACCCATTTAGGGGTTTCAAGTCTACAAAGGGTTAAGTTAAAGTAAATTGGGGACATAATTGGATGCAAAACAGAGAGCATATGAGCCAGTTGATGATATTTTTGTACTAATTGCACATGTTAAAGAGGCTAAGTCTGCAACTATGAACATTTTTCGATTTTTTTTTGTTTTCTTTTTAAATCATTTGTAAAAGTAGAATTAAGTTATGTTTTCACAAGAAATCTGTTCACTATAGCTGAAAACTGCACGGAAAAGTGAGTTATCTTATTAAAACAGGTGTGTTGGTAATTATTTGCGTCCCTCCAATAAATATAGACAGTTAATTTTAACATAAATGGTGTTGTTTTGATACTGATAATTTGTTAAGATTTACGAAATTGGTAAAATGTATACCTGAATTTTAGTTTTTTTTTACTGTGTTCTTGAATAATAGAAACATTAGTTCTAAAATTAAAATATCAAAATTTACAGACTATGCAGCTTTAAAAGTCCAAAGGTCTAGCAAACAAAATTTTTGAGCATAAAATTGTTAATATTTTCTTACCCTTCAGTTAAAATGTATGTCAATGAGACGGTCCTTTTGAGTACCCACAACATATGTTTTGGTTGAGAAATGCACCTGCATGTTAATCAAAAATCCAATTATGATCCGATCCAATTATGAAATAAGAAAATTAGAAATTAGTCTTGATTTTGCACTCTTATCTAAAGGCCTGAATGTCATTCTTTAAATAAGAATGTGCAGCTATCTAGTGGGGCTAAAGGCCTACATTTTTACCTGAGCATTTATCTGCATCCCTTCTTTGTGTGTGCAAGCAGGGATGGCTCTGGTGTGACTGTACAAATGAGCAGGCTTGTCTGAGCCATAGCTGCTCGACTATGCAATAATAACCAAAATCTCATGTACTGGTCCATATCTCTAAATTTGAGTCATAATAATTGAGAAACTTGAGTACATTTTTTAATTTTTGGTTTATATATTGATTCAGAAATTTGAAATACATATATAGAGGATCTTACACGAATGATCATTTCATATGAAATTTATTAAACGAGCCTTTGGCGAGCAAAGGACTGTTTAATAAATTTCATTTGAAATGATCATGCGTGTAAGATTCTGTTTATCATATGACCTTTTAAATGCAATTTTATCGCCTTCAAAATTTGTTTATTTTAATGAAAATTTGCATTGTTGTATCGGATGTCGTCATGAATATAAGTTATGACAAGACGTTATCCACTGAATAACAGTAACGTCATATGATAGAGCTTATGGTAAATCTTGTATTAGTTCGTACACTCGAATAGTTCGTACACCATAAATTATTCCACGATGGTCGGACCAAAATGTCATGTATTAGTTCGTACAGTGGTCATTTTTGCGGTTTGTAATTTTTAATAGTTCGTACACAACGGATTTTCCCTTCATTTTGGTACCTACTTGGTTTTTAATCAGTGTGACTGTCTACAATACTTTCAATTTCCTACCGTCGAGCACGCCAGTTTACAAACATCAGCAGCCCCTGTCAGCGCGACCGTCAGTGTCGCTAACATGCATTCAGCGTTGATGCATGCCAGATAAACGCTCTAGGTTCAATGAACGTCGGACTGATGCAAATTTGCACACCTTTGTCGCCATTGTCCAGCCATACATGTACACAACCACGCGCGCGTGCACATTGATTATGAACGTGTCTGTGATCATTGAGCCTTTCCAAACGTGAATCTGAGCATGTTAATCCTTATACCAACACTACCAAAACCCACAGCTTATTTTATCGTTATTTCCTCCTAGCGACCCACGCGTGTGTTCGTCATGGAGAACTTCTACACAATGCCCATGTATCTTTTTAATCACTGAATCTGATCACAATGAAACCATATGGGCTGGTGCTTATCACAAATGTGATCAGCGAAGGCTCAGGAGAGCCTGCGCTTTTGTGCAATCTTGTCAGGGCCACGCTGCTCAATAACTTAAAGTTTTGAAGTGGATGAAGACTAAGGCCCAAACAATCTAGACATCTACGTACTCTCACAAATAAGCTGTGCTTTGAATATGCGAACATCAATTTTATACGAGTTTGACGGTTTTCTAAGTTCACCAAAACGCGCACGCAATAAGCGTAATAAAATTAGTCTAAACTGGCAAAGACCGACACTGATGAGCCTAGCGCGGCGTCCTCACGAAACTGTATTATGGGGCTATAAAATTGAACACATTCAATGATTCCAGTGGATAATCACACGTACGCACAGACGCACAAACCAAGATGTAAATTGATTTTGCATGTATCTGCATCAAGCTTTACATTAAGCTGTCAACGAAACGAGTCAGTTCATGAGATTGTTACCTCTCGCACATGCGGCCAGCGAAGGCTCAGACGAGCCTGCTCATCCACTCGTCTTGCCAGGGGCATCACTGCTCACATACACAAAGAAGGTGCTTGTCTTAAGTTAGGCTTATAGCCCCACTAGGTGGCTGTGTATAATACACCAATGAACACCGCAACAATTGTTTGCTTTGAGATAAAGAAAAAAAAGTTCGAAAAAGCGTCTTGTTTTATGGCTAAATTTATACTTAAATGCATACTTTATTTACCCCATTCCGTATGTACCTTGTTGCGAGAAACTCGACTTAGTTGCATGCAAACAACAAAGGCGCAGATCAGCCTGCGCATCCGCGAAAACAGTGAGCTCTAGAAAGTATAATAGCTAAACTTGCTACATGCAAAAAAAATGAAAATAAAAAATATAATTCCACCGTCAGACATGCGTGTGCGGATCCAGACAACTCCAACGGGGGCGGGGGGGTTGCTTCCGAGGGAAGTTCGTACCAGTTTTTAAAAATAAATGACAACTTGTAATTTTCCAGGGGGAGGTCGGGGCCCCTGCCCCCCCCCCCCCTCCTCTCAGCCTCCGCCCATATCATAGTTTCAATGAATTGCCGGGCCGCGTAGCGCAGTCGGTAACGTGTCTGGCTACAGATGCGTGTCTGACTGCAGATCCAGGGGTCGCGAGTTCAATCCTGGTCCGGTCCCATACTTTCGTGGAGATTGATCATGAAATGATTTCTGTGGTCCTTCTCCTCCTTCCGCTGATTCATTCATGAAGGGTTGTTGTCAGTTAGCGAAAGTATGTGCACGAATTACTGGTTAACCGCTTGTTCAAGCCTGCCCAGGAAAAAGTGTGGTTAGGTGAACTGACCGTCCCGCAATGACCATAGCTGTTGACTTGGGACGTAAAGCAACAAAAACAAACAGTTTGAATTCATATTAGTACGACATATCAGGGACTTTCTACTTGGACATATCATATGTATTGCGGGCCTTGTCAATTCACAAACCGTCTGCTAATTATATCAGCTGACGTCAAAAGCAAAGACAGCATGATCCTTTTTAAGATCAAAGAGACCGCTCACTTCAATTCCGGCCACGAGTTGTTTTAAGATTTGGGGTCGCAGGAAAATGAACATGGCACATTAAGCTAGGCCTTGTGGCCTGTTTGTAGGACATGAAAACAGTGACCCAGATCAGAATTCGGCGGCGTATGAACAGGGTCGCCACAGTTTGCTTACAGAATCATGGTCTATCAAAATTTAAATAAAACGACGACTAAAAAGAAAATAAGATGTCAGATCTCTGCTGTTTACGGTCATCTACGCGTGAGTGCAAAGACTAGCATGTGCATCCAACACTGTTTTTGGCTGTTAAAAAGTCAGTATGATAGATCCCCTGCGAAATTCAATTTTCACCGTAACCAGGCCTCAACTCACGAAAGACAGGTTTTCTCATGTAATGGCTTTTCCTGGAGTCAAGCGACCGTAGATGACGAAGTACGAGAATCTGGTTCCACATTGATTGCCATTATCATAATCTTAAAATACTAACATGAAAGGGGGTGTGCGAGCAAGTTGAGCATGTAAGACATGAAAATGTATATGAAAATGGAATACTGCGACGTCACGATGAGGACTCGAACAGAAAACATATACGTGTCCATACAAAGCCTTTAAATGGAGTAAGCATTCGCAAAAACTTAAGTTGTGGGTCTTTTTTAACAGTACGTAGGCAGAGAATTAATGAGAGTTCTGCGTTCCATATGTTCATATTTTCACATTTAAAAGTCATTTTCATTTTCAGTTTTCATTCGGAACGCGCACTGCACATAGCATGCTTACGTCTAACCTGTCGGACTTAATGTACGCACACACATAAAACATTGTCTTGTCTACTTCTGTGTTGCATATTTGAGGGTTCTAAGAATCATGACCCAAAATGAAAGCTGCGATATACGTCAGCTTTACGTTGTTGAGCTAGCCGTCGATAGTGAACAGAAGTCGTATTAAATAATTTTTGTTATGATTCCAATCAAGACAATTGTTATGGTCCGAGTTGTCATAGAACAAGTTTAACCATAAAATATAACCGGGCGATATCGCCGGGTATATCGCACGTTGTATGTGAGTCTTAGCGGAAAACGAATTGGTTGAGTGATTATCGCGACCTTTATGTTTGGTTGTTTATTTTCAATCAAGAATTTTAGTTTTATTTAAAACACTAATCAGACATTCAATCTGTGATGAGACTAAAAGGATAAACAGAAATTCCTCCCTCTTTGGCAATTTTCGCATGTTTGGCCCCGTTTTATCGATCTTCAGAATTTCATTTAATTAGTTCGTACAGTGCCGTTTTTCAGGAAAATAATCTGTATTAGTTCGTACACAGCGAAAAATAATCATTTTTTGCTGTACGAACTAATACAAGATTTACCGTATTTCTGAATTATTTACCCACCTTCTTCTACGAGGGGTGTTCAAAAAATATGCGGACAGATGCTGCCATTTCTACATCGGTTGAGCAATAGAGCTGGAATTACAGCACATAATACTGCAACATATATGCAGTTGATCGGTTACAGCATGCTTGATGTTAGTCGTCTACATGGGTTACAGCTGTCGTCAAGGCAACGCTATATAGCGCAAACCGGCCCATTTTACGTTGCATTTTGACGTTTTACTACACAACCACTTAAACTTCAACATTTTGTAAAATTTTGTTAAGCGCTGATAGCCCATATTGTGTTCCATTCATATTTAACGATATATTTACTCCTCTTCTATGCAAATTATTAAAGATTTATATCTAACGGATGGTGTTTAAAATCAAAACGAATAACAGTACTGTCAAAAGGCAAAGCATTCAACTTCTATGAACCAATTGCCTGTTTTTGGCACATCAATTCTTTAAAATAAACTAATTACACACTTCGAAAAACACCCTTTTTCAGGACAATAGATCTAATATTGATAGTTAAGTCTGATATTATATTTATTGTGATGAACACTGACAAGAATATAAGTTTTTTTATTTAATATCTACAAAAACTCGAAAAATTGACGCATTTTAAGCCTGTCCTTCGGACTGAAACCTATTAATTTGAATGCATAGCGCAGCGGAATAACATAAACACCTCATTTTATGTTCAAAGAATGACGGAACATTATTTTCCGTTAAAAATACCAATCACTTAAAGCACAACTTCGAGTTTTAGCCCCAAAAAGCAACCCAGGGGTACAGATGGGCCGATTCCAGCGAAGTGACGTCACAGCGGTGCCTCGTGCTCATACGTCTGACGTCACATGTTCTAAATTTCAATTTCAGTCAACTTGCTATGAATGGTAAATTATATGTATGAATTTTCATTGCAATCGATAAAAGCAATGTGATTTAATAGCACTTTTCCGCGAACTTTCTGATCACCCCTCGTACAAGCATATTTCCAAAGTTGTGGCCCTTGCATGAAGAACACTATCCTGATGTTTAAGTATGATTAGGGGCATAGTGTGCTTTGTAAACACAATTATTTCTAGTTGTATGACTTTGATTGTGATTAGATGGGCAGGATGAGCCTGTAAAAAGAAATTGTACTCTTGTTCGAAGCAGCTAATTATTTTTATTATGTCTATATTTTATATGTTTGATAAGCTTAATGATTTCTTATATTTTTATATTGCACGTTTCAAAAATCTGTCTTGTGATAGTTCCATGTTGTAAACATTGTATGAGTGATTTTTTTTTTAAAATCCTATCTCATTATGTCCCATCAAAAGATCAGATCAGCAAGAATTTTAGAGTAAACTGCAATTTTTTTCGTATTTTGCTATTTCTTAACGTATGTTTTGGGCACTCAAAAGAACCGTCTCATTGAGGCGGTCTTTTGAGTACCATAACATACTTTCACTGAGAAATAAGAAAATTAACTTAGAATTACCACTCTCATCCAGAGTCTGGAGGCCTCTGTATGAGTACTACCACTTAGCTCATTTGGAATTGGATGGTATATTTTTCATTTCAAGGGATGGCGTTATGATGTGTGTTAATCATGTGGTTGTTTGCTTTTCATCTTTCAATGTTCATTTAATATTTGATAGCTGGCAGTTCACAGGCTGTTCAGTAATATACTCTTTCAAGGGAGGCTAGATGTACTTTTCACAGAATGGGTTATCTCTCTTTTAATAAGCTTTCAGTTACCCTTTTATTCATTTTTCACTCATAGTGACCAAACTAAAGAGCTTGATTGCAATTTGGTTAAAATATCATTTATAAGAAACGGATTTAGGTATTAGACAAGTCATTTCCGGTCTATTAAAGTAGTCTCCTTTTGCAAAATGGCAGCTAATTTATTGAAATGTATCTACTCACCTTAAATGTTCTGGGCTCGGAATTACAATGTCTCCTTATAGTTAAGCAAGACTAAAGTTAAGTATTGATATTTCAACATGCTATATTAAATGCTAAATAAACTGCCTGGAGCGATGTGGTACTTGTGGTCAAAGATATAATTTTGATCTTCAGAAAGATTAGAACTATTTTGATTTTAATCAGTTTTGAAACGTTATTATTCGCATCCTGAAATACTTAATCAATACTTAACTTAAGTCTTCCTTAACTCTAGGGAGGCATTGTTATTCTGGGTCCTGATACTTAAAGATAAGTCAGAAATGTGGAATTCTTAAAACATGATAGTGAGATTGACTTTTTTTGCCAGATCAAAGAAAGGGCAAAAATTCTATTTATTCCACCAACTGTGCTGCATTTTACACTGTTTTGTATTTGTTTAGTTATTTTGGTGACAGATTTGTTTCTATAGTGCGATTCACGAAAGTTGGCAGTGACTTACCATTATATATGACAAGTGCATTGGTGTAAATAGGAGACACAGGTATATTTAAAAATCACATTAATATCATTGGAATTATTAAAGAAGTACGAAACATATTCCATATATAGCTGAGCGGATAAGGCGGGCAGTTATAGTACTCAGGGTCTGAGGTTCGAATCTCTAGCAAGACACCATTTTTTCTGGATCTTTTTCCTTTTCGTTTCATATCATATTTGTCCTTTTGTTCCTATTTCTGACTTGAAAGTTTTTACAATTGCTAAATACCCAAAACATTTGAAATAAATGATATACATTGAAGGAAGAAATTGAAAAATCATTATTTGGGTAACTTTAATATGCAATATGTGCTTGTTGTAGCATGTAGTTGGGTCGTAAGGTCGCTTTTATCAGATTGCCAGTCAGTTATTCTATCACACTGTTTCTGGACAGGCTTCTTATTAAAGGTTTCTTATACTTTTCACCAGTAACTGATGGTAGCGATATGCATTTCATCAGTAACTGGTGTTAGCAATATACAGTCTCAACAAAAGGATGTGTCCCGACCAGAGATCAAACTCACTTCCCCATTTTAGAAGTCCACAAAAGTCAAATTACTAGATTGACTCGCTACTAACTAAATACTATATGAAGCTTTTGGTTTGAATGCTGAAATATGAGGTTATTTCAGTGATCTTAGTGGAATTGGACTAAGTTTAACGAAAATCGTTAAAGTTATAAGTATAGCGCAAGATTTTATATTTATCTATCTATCTACTGTTACTGACTCGCTCTGTTTGGAACATCATTGTACCAAGGAGTTATAATTTTGAAATTTACAAAAAAAAAATCTAGATTACACAGGCACCTTCGTTATAGCCATACTAAAGGTAGTGACCTGTGTTAATCCGCCGTGTTTACCACTGCGCTATTGTGGATTGTATACCTTATATCTTTTTCAAAGGTACACTTCAAACTACCTGCAATTTACGGTTACTTTGCAGCTCCTGTTTTGAATAATAAACTTGTCTTTGTTAACGGTAAAAGACTGCCACTTTTCGTGAACCAGACTATACATGTTAATACAGTGCTTTAAACTAACAGTCTTTCAGTGTGATAAAATATGTATTATAGATGATTAACTTATGTGATAATTGTGTATATAAACTTTGTACTTAATTTTCATTATTACATGTATTTTAGTAAAACATGTAGAGAGAGAGAGGAGAGAGAGATTTTTTCAACTAATCATGAAACAATTTGCACATTTATATATATAATGTAAGAATCTATCATTGGGACGGTTCTTTCGAGTACCCACAACATATGTTTTGATTGAGAAATAAGAAAATAATTTTCAGTTACACACTTATCTGGGTGTCTGGTAAATGCTATCTTATGAAACGCATTCTAGAAACTTTTGTTGTCATCACATTTGTATCTCTTATATACTATTTCAAATGTTTATATCTGCTTATAGTAGCTTTAAAACTCTTTGCCACCTGGGAATTTTTTCCCGCTTTTTTATCGTCTGCTGATTTTTTCAAAATCAAATTCTTCGAAAAATTCTTTCAAGAACATGATCAGAATGTCGATTAGTTTGGATCAAGATAAGGCGCGACATTTGACATTTTGTCGGGCCTGATCTGGGTCAATATCAGCCGACAACACTAGGAGGTAAAGTGTTAAAGCTTCTATTTTTAGTAACTGCAATAACAAATACACAACCATTTTTTCTTACTTTAGGTGCTCAAATCTTTTTTTATCCTGACAAAGGTATCTGCGATACCGTAACATGTAGATCTTTCAATGAAAGGTCATCCTAATAATTTCTGGTTGTTCATCTCCTTAATCCCATAAAGCGTCACCTACAATTTGCAGCAGACGACAATTTCAAATTTTGCTGCTTTTTCAAAAATAACAAATAAGACATGATACTTCTTGAGAATCGTCTGCTGGCAGACGATTCTCATGAAATATCATACCTTATTTTTGTCAGAAACTAGGGAAGATGTCGCAAAATTTGACGGCTGCTGCAGTTAATTTAAGGGTTAAAACTACATGAACTTCTCACTTCTATAAATCCACTGGTTCATTTTCATTATTAATATGAGTTAATTGTGTGGATGAAAAAGTATGGATCCTGATCACATGACTTCACCAGAAGCTAGCTGATCTGGATGTTCACTGCTTTCAAAAGGTCAAGATTTCAAAATAAGTTATGCACATGGTGTCCTTAATACAGTGAAATCCCTTTTATAATGCTATATTTTGGGGTCCATAGCAATGGACCATATCATAAATGAATCTTGTTATAAAGGGACAGTTTTACATAGGAATTATAGGAAAAATGGTCATAAAGGGCAATTTTACAAATGAGTTATAGGAAAATGACCATTATGGTCATTTTCCTATAATTCCTTTGTAAAATTCCTTAAAAAAAATATGGGAGCCCCAACATGACCATGTTATATCTAAATCCATTTTATAATAAAGTGTGTTATAAACAGACTGCACTATAGGTAAAATGTGGTACTTCTGTAGAAATGTTTGCTTCTCAGTATAATGAAGCTGTTTGAAAACATCTTTAGCATGTAAGCTGAACTGTTTCAAACAAAGTTTAATTTGATGTCACTTTCATTCTGCTTGAATGACCACAGAATTTCTTTACCCCACCCACTACCTTTTGAAAGTGTGTTTTGGATGATACGTGCATTTTAGACACAATTGTGGCAGAATTAGGCCAGTGGTATACTAGTTGTCTTCTCAAATTTCTTATATATTTATATAAGGAAAACTTGGCACTACCTGGTGGCCATGTTTTCTGACCGATCAAATTCATCTTAACTTTTTTGTAGTGGGTCATGCATGGAACATTTCTGTGAAGTTTTGTCAAAATTGACCCAGGAGGCATTGTCATTTAAAGCGAATTGTTGATGACGGATATTGATTGATCCCATTAGCTTACTTTGAGCACAGGTAAGCTAAAAATGCAAGTTCAGTGTTAAAGGGGCAGGCAGTCTGATTTTGGATCATATTGTTTGAAATATAGGCTAGTATATAAGAAGATGAGAAAGCAGACGACATTTGAATGGCCGGAAAAAGGGTTTACTCTTAAAGCGCAGACTAAAAAATGGATCTGAACATGTCGTCTGCTGAAGTCGTCTACTGCAAATGATCATATAACATTATAGACTAATTTAAGTCAAGAAGCAAATGGTGTGGACCCAGACCAGACTGCTCCTATTTTTTTTATAAATTTACAGGATTTTTAACTTTACCAATACACGACCACTGCACATATTGATAATGTTTAATAGTGCATAGGTGTGAAATCAACTCCTCCTAGAGCCTTCAGTATCCTATTGGAGCAGTCTGATCTGGGTCCACACTGTTTGTCAAAGAGGCTTATGAAACATTTCAGCAGACGACAAAACCAGACAAATTTGTTGTGATTTACAGTGAATGGCGGGAAAAAGGGTTTAATAAAGAAGACAAGAAGTATCACTAAATCTTAATTTATTTTACATGGTATGTATGTACAATGCTTGTTTATTCACAAACCAGACACTATATACACACAGCAGCAGACGGCCATCGTGGTAAGATAACACAACAAACAGGGTCGTGTCCTTGTTAGATCAGCTTCTATTTTTAACCCTTTGTAGTCTGATGGATTTTCCCATATATATTGATACAATAAGTATGGGACTGCTTGTTGTGTTCTTTAAGGGGTCACAGGTAGAATTTTCCAAATTACAATGTTTTTTCTCTCCCTCAAGATTATTTTAATCTTAGCAAACAGTACGGACCATGCAGCATTAAGCTGCATTTCATCTGGGTCTTCACTGTTTGCCAAAGTACCCGTTTAGGGGTTTCCAGTATGGGTCTGGACGCGAGAAAACCTTCTTTGGGGGTTTGCGAACAACAAAGGCGTAGACCAGCCTGCGCATCCGCGCAGTCTGATCAGCGCCTTTGTTTTCGCTTATTGGAACGTATAATATCTCGACTTGCTACGAGCAAAATTTCAATTTTCTAGCTGGTCTCTGTAGCTGAGCAGGCTGGTTTGAATCTCACTTTGTTGGAAATCTCAAAGACTGGTTTTCTTGCGACGAGGCCCAGTATACAAAGGGTTAATTCTTTGCATGCTGGGTTATTTTGCATGTTTTTGTCCTCTGCTGAATTTTTTTTCCAAAATATACTTTTTCAAATTATTCTTTGAGATATACCATCAGAGTGCCAAACAATTTGGAGCCCGACCAGGACGAAAGTTTTGTCGGTCCTGATCTGGGTTCAAATTGTTTGCAACTGTTATCTGCAGACAACAAGTCGCCGCTATCGTGGAAAGATTGTTTCCAGTCTTTCCTAGTAAAACTGTTTCTTAATAAATCATGCATTGTTGTGCCAAAATTTTTGATTTTTTTTTCTGTTTTGCTCAACTTTATTTGCAAAGTACATTTTGTATTTAGGGTGCTATAAATGTACCATGTGGTCTGATCAGCACCTTTGTTATTCACTTATTGGAAAGTATCATATCTAGACATGTTACTAGCTCAAAGGGGATCGAAAGGTTGCTAGATCCAGACTCACTGGAGTCACTGCATTGTGTCCTTGAGCAAGATACTTTATCCTCTGCTTCATACTAGGAAGACAGGAAATTGTCCTGACATGACTGAAAAATTGTTGACTGGGACATAAAGCATCAACACAAAGGGTTAAAGACATGATCATCAGGTACTATCTTAACTTTCCAGCATTATATTTATTGGAAAATCTTCGTTACTTTATAAATTCGTGTGATATGACAATGATCTTGATTTGAGCCGTGACATGTGACTTCCAACAATGTGACATTTTGACAAGTTTAGACTCAGACAGGCCTGTGCAGCTTCCTTTTAAGCTTAGAAACTCCAAAAGATGCTCAGTCAGTAGCTTAACACTCATAGAATATTCAAGCGACTAGCAAAGGCTCTTATCAGTCTGCGCGTATGCGCAGGCTGGTCAGAGCCTTTGCTGGTCGCACATGCCACATTGTTGGAAATATCATGTCGCGGCTCATTTATTGTTTAAATAAATGTATAAAACTGTTCAAATATTTGAGAATGAAATAAAATAAGAATCCATCATAAGTGCGAGGGTGAGATAGAAAAAACCGTCTCGAGGATCGCCGCTTGGCATCACGGGGCTTGCCGAGTGATGACAAATGGTGATCCAGAGGGACGGATTTTTCTATCCCACCCTCACACGAATAAAGGATCCTTTTCTTGCTCACCATTATATATCCTTATCCAATGTGAAACAAAAGCTGATCCCAACAATGACACTGACCCTTTAAGAGTGTTCCTTCCTGTTGGCCTCCAGGGTAAAAGCAGATATTTGTCACTGGAGCTGATTCAAGCATAAGCTGAATAACCACACCTTTAAGGGGAGTTTATATATTCAATTCAACCATGGGTTGGGGAGTTTAATGTTTATTGTGGCCCAAGGTCAATATTCACACAATCACACTAATTAAGAAGTAGAAGGTGAGAACTTTAACAGAGGCTACCATGTACATTACCAAAAAATCCACAAATATTACTTTTTAACTTGTACTTCATATCTACTATTTTACTCACTTTTCGCATAAATTATTATTACTCAACCAAAGCCTAGGATGTGGATACACAAAAGAACCATTTCCATGAGACAGTTCTTTTGAGCACCCAAAACCGATGAGTCATTAAAAATTCATTTTCTAATTTCTCATTCAAAATATATGTTGTGGGTACTCAAAAGAATTGTCTCAATGAGACAATTCTTTTGAGCACCAAAATCATATGTCAAAACTGATGTATGAGAAAATATTCATGTTTTTACAATTAAATTTTCTTCTTCTTATACTTGTATCAGCCCCATGATCAGCAACAACCACACCAATCTTATAGCACTATAGGTAACAAAAACCAAAATATATCTGTACACTATACATGTTGCTGGCACTCAAAATGTCTCAGAGAAGATTCTACGAATCAGCTCGAAGAGACATCCAAGTACCTTACCATGCTATGCAGCTCCTTTCATAATGAAAACTTATGAATTATATCCAGTTCAAAACCACATTTCATATGTTTATGCTTTTTACATATGCAATTAAGAGAACAATTTGCAAATGACTAATCTAGTATATATATAAAACACATGCATGTCATGATGATAAAGTCAAGCATATATACTACATGTGTTTTTGAAAATCTGGAATTTGCCAAACCACTAGAGTATGTAATAAAAAAAATATTCTCTTTTTTTTTTTTATTTTAACCCAAACATATGTTGTGGGTACTCAAAAGAACCGTCTCAATGAGACTGTTCTTCTGAGCACCCCAAACAACTATTTTTTTATCCAATGGATAAGAAAAAATTGACAATTTTTTAAGCCCATATTTTTTGTGTATTTTGACCTATGATTAAGCCTACAGAATTACAAGGACATAAATTATTTTCTGTATTAAAGTTCAGTTTTGTTTCCAAATTTAAATGATAATATGCCTAAATTACAGTTAAACTTGTCTTAAGCGGCCACTCAAAAATAGACAAAACAAAGATCTTAATGACAAATGGTAGTTTAATGAAGGTTGAAAGTAAGGGGAACATTCTGCAATACTTTTGGCCTGCATTAAGAGATAATTGGTCTTGAAAACCAATTTTTTGTCTTTTTGAGAGTGGCTATTTTAGACAGGTTTTACTGTATTGTATGAAAATGAGATGCCATAAACAATGATAGTAAAATGACATCTTTTTCATGTAACACTGGCAAATCGTCATTAATTTTAAATTGGGTTCAAAAGCAGACTCGCAGAAAGACACGACACCCATAACAATGTCGCATATATATGACAAAATCTTGACATTTTCACGCAAACAAAAGTGATTTAAAAATAAATTTAATGTCCTATGATGAACAGTATCTAATAGTAGTGTTCCTGTATTGTCAAATTCAATTAACTGATTGCGAAAAAAAGATAAAATGCTTGGCAGAGGTTTGCCTTTTATCTCTTGTCCTCAAGTTTGTTTAATACAATAAACCGGTGTAAAACGGCCAGTTCAGAAAGAATGAGCATTTCTGCAATACTTTTGACCTTCATTGAGCTACCATTTGTCATTAAGATCTTTTTGTCCATTTTTGAGTGGCCGCTTACGACAGGTTTTACTGTACAATAACACATGAGCACTCATGTAAGATCCTCTATCTAACAGGTATGTCCTGTATACTGTTCACACTATATATATGCCTGACCTTAACAGTTTAACCCAAATAAGCCTAGCATCCTTTATTGTGGGACATAGGCAAACAGTGGAGACCCAGATCAGATGCCGCAGAATGTGACATCTGATCCAGGTCTCCACTGTATGCTTACAGAATATTCTATTAAAATTTGAATAAAAATGAAAAATACCATCCAACAACCCTTAAAACGGAAATGGACTAGTCCAATTGATGAGTGGGAAATTCCATATAGCTTAAATGGGTTTAGATATGTCTCGACAACAACAAACAAATCAGTCCCAGCTTCAAGGGCTACTAAGTATATAATGCCACTTTTTACTTGTTGATAGCTAGGTTACAAAAGGTTAGAGTCTTGATGAGATTTATCAATTGAGTCAGATAGCTAAAGAATAAATGTGTTAAGTCCATAGTCAAGTTGAGCATAATATTGAAGCGTAATATTTTGATTATTTTCACATATCTATATTGGAACAACTCATAATATTCTCTAACAGGTATAATTCTTTTGAGTGTGATAGAATATGTTTTTGATGAAAATTCAGCAAATATCACATTTGAAATCTCAACAATTCAAATTGTTTGCAAGAAAAAATATTTTATAAACTTTACAAAATCATGACTACTCCATTCCAAGTGTTACATAGCAATCTAACCGTGTACTCGTCCATGTGACTAGATCAACAGGATGAGACAAAATAAAACATGGATTCTGAAAAAAAAATGTCGTTTTCTTTCACCTACCAACAAGTTTCATCCTGAAAACTATCATCCATTTACCTTTATGAAATGTTTTGTTCAAAACTGAATTTTGATTACATATGGGCCTCAACGCGAGAAACCCCGTTTTCCGGGGCTTGTGAACAACAAAGGTGCAGACCAGCTGCATCAGCGCAGACTGATCAGCACCTTTGTTCTTCGCTTTTTGAAAACCATCATATCTACCCTTGCTACAGGTAAAATTTCAATATTCTAGCTAGTCACTGTAGCTGAGGAGACTGGTTTGAGTCTCGTTTATCTGAAACCCCGAAGGCAGCTTTTATCACTTCAAGGCCCATATATAAGCCATGACATGACAATAACAACAAAATGAGTGCCCCCCAAGCAAAGACTGAGATCAGCCTTGGCAACCATCCAGTCTGATCAAATGGGTGAAAGTTCAAAATTTCCAAAATCCTGAACTTTAGAATTTCAAATTTTTAAACCTGCTAGATGCCTACAAAAATGAATAATTTCATGTTTGAATGGTTAATTGTGTTTAGATAATCTAAAAATTAATCAGAGAATCTCCCTTATTCAGCATTTTGAGG
The DNA here is from genome assembly GCA_964019695.1 of Loripinus fragilis. Lineage (NCBI taxonomy): Eukaryota > Metazoa > Mollusca > Bivalvia > Lucinida > Lucinidae > Loripinus > Loripinus fragilis. The sequence continues at coordinate 1,429,913 of OZ026525.1, forward strand.
CTGACATTCTATGGAAAGTCAGCCTCAAAATCCTGAATTCAGGATTAATCCTGAAAACGTTCACCCAGTCTGATCAGTCTTCACTGTGTGCTCAATGGGAAACTATGGATCTGAGCTTTCTTCATGTGGACAGCAAAGACTCTGATCAGACTGGGAAGATGTCCAGGTTGATCAGTCTTTGCTCGGTGCACACTCATTTTGTTGGTGCTCAATTATATGTGTGCTCTGTGTGCATGGGCAGCCATGTCCCTATAGATGTGCCATGACAAGCCAGGTGAATACATTTATTTTTACCCATCAAAGACGAGTTATTTTTTATCAAAATATATAAAAAATCAAGAAAACATTTGCTGAAGCACATCTTTGAAACACTTCCAATGAGTCCCACAACATTTAACCTTTTACTCCATAAGCTATTTTTAATTCATGACATCATTTTCTATTTTTCGATAGCATTGAAGAAAAAAACAAGAAAAATTTAAAGTAATGAATACTTTTGAAAATGAGAAAATGCTCTATTTTCCATAATATTTTCAAATATGTTGCATTTCAAAGGCGTCAAAAGGCGTAATTAAGGAGTATAGGGTTAAATGAAAAAACATGTTGTGATACTCATACCTTTTGTGACAGCTTTTGTCACTTTTTGCAAACTATCTGACATAAGAGTTAAATGCCATTTTCCTTTTTTTGATGACTGTTTCAATTAAAAAAAAATGTCTATAGTGTATATGTACAGAGAATGAATCTTGTAAATAATTTTATATCCTAACACGACAACAGTAAGCTAAACAACAAAATTCTATAATAATTTCACTCAATTATTTCTTCAAAAGCAATGTTAACCAGCTACAACCCCTGTTCTGACCAGGAGCTTCACTTTTCAAGGATGTAAGCAATTTGCAATCACAGAACCAATTAAGGCAAAATCTAAATAACACCCCCTTAAATGACGATGAACCCTCCCAATCTGCACGATCGAAGGGTTCATTAAATACATGCAAGCATTCACGGGTTAAGGTGGCTGGAAACACATTGATCTTGTCTCGTTTGAAAGGAGACAACTTTTAGAAGCAGAAAATGGCTTTACTTATATTAAGCATGATGAAGGTAGCCCCTGAGGGAGAAAATCTCCATTAAAAAGACAAATAATTTTATATGAGTAGTCTCCCTTTAACATGTATCTATATGAGTAGTCTCCCTTAAACATGAATCTATATGAGTAGTCTCCCTAAAACATGTATCAAATCACCTTAAATATGGATTACAACCCAATTATATGTTTTGCCACACAGTCAAACTTTCGCTCTGAAACAATCTTTGAGCCAGTTCATTTGAAAATAGCACTTATTACCATGTGTCTTTAACTCTTTGCCTTCTATTGTCGTCTGCTGATAAACTTTGCAAACAGTTTGGACCCAGATCAGGCCCGACAAAATGTCTGGCCTGATCAGGATCCAAAGTGTTTGACACTTCACTGCTAGTCTAATCGGTAAGTACCAAAATCTCACGAGCAGGCTCAAGTTATCTAATTAAGTTTACTCATTATTTAAAATTTTACAACACAATGTAACCACATGGGGTGAAAAATATCCTATCTGTACAATTATAAAATAGGAATCAAAATATGAAAGTCAAACTGGTGAAATGAACGCAACTCATATTTTTTAAATATGGAATTTATCTCTATTATGTGGAAATCATAATTACATTTGTAATTTTCTCTGTAACTTTTGTCTTCTACATTGAATAACAATGTGCCACAGTAAAGATGAAACAAGATTTATGGAGTTTATGACAAGCTAAGTGTCAAGCAGGTTTCTATGGTGACTTGGTGTATAAGTTGAAGAAGATTGTTGGCTCTAATAATTTTTCAGCGCAGTTCATTAAAATAATTTCCCATTATAAAAAGATTGGCTATAACATTAATGTATTGCAACAGACTGCATGCTTGGTGGTTAACCCAATCACGGTTGGCAACTTTGCTTTCCTCTTTAATTGCACGCCGGTGGGTCGGACTTCAGACTCTATGATGGTTCCGACTTAAAGACTTATCTATTGATGAAATGGTAGGGGCCTGATGCTTTGGCTGTTTGTCAGGCCCTCCGGGGTTTACCTGTTGGATTTCTTTTGCTCCGGTATTCAGTTTTATTTACTGTTGAGTCCTTATCTTTGCTTATCTCCTTGTTATATCTTGATTTATATGTTTTAGGAGATGATGCATTGATAAGTTAGGGGTCTTTCATGCAAACCAAATATCTATGTGTCTCCATCCACATCTGAATTAAGGGTGAGGTTGGCGCGCCGTTAAACCGGTTTAAGCCCTCCAGTAACCGTTCCAAGGCGGTACTTCTTTTGTGGATCTTTTATGTTTTTGTTCTGTCTTATGTTTGCTATGTCTTTGTGCACGTCTGTTTATATGTGCTTTATGGTCACCTGCTGGGAAAGGGCTGACCTCTTAACTCTCGTTTGTGGTGTCTAACTGTGAGTTTGTAACTTTCCCATTGGTATCCTGGGTCAGGTGTGGTACTTTTGTGGATCTTTTATGTTTTTGTTCTGTCTTATGTTTGCTATGTCTTTGTGCGCGTCTGTTTATATGTGCTTTATGGTCACCTGCTGGGAAAGGGCTGACCTCTTAACTCTCGTTTGTGGTGTCTAACTGTGAGTTTGTAACTTTCCCATTGGTATCCTGGGTCAGGTGTGGTACTTGATTGTATCGACTCCTGATCTTTGCACCCTTACTTACTTTAATGCATTTATAAAGAAATCAGCTAAACCTGTATGTTGCACAGTTTCTCAAACCCCTTAAAACTGAATCAATTTATAAATATATGATATACATGCCATGTATTTTAATTATTAGCTGTGTCATTCAATATTGAAGTAAAAAGTTGACTTGCAGACATCTAGAAAAAGCGCCCTGAAAAGCACCTATACCCTGGCTGATGCTCTTATTGTTCTCCTATGAAACTAGAATAGTAGAATTTGAACTCTAGCCCCAGCTGTCAAGTGGAAGCCAATTGTTCAAATATCAATGCAGGACTTTAGTTTCCATATACCATATTTAAAGGTAAATGCAATAATTAAAAAAATGTGTTATTATACGGGCCTCGTCGCGAGAAACCTGTCTTCGGGGTTTCCGACAAAGCGAGAATAAAACCAGTCTAATCAGCTACAGAGACTAGCTAGAAAATTCGCTTACAGCAAGCTTAGATATTGTACTTTCCAAAACGAGAATAACAAAGGCGCTGGTCAGTCTGCCCAGATGCGCAGCTGGTCTGCGCCTTTGTTGTTCGCAAACCTCCGAAGACAGGTTTATGGAGACGAGGCCCATATCATAATCCAATAATGAAAATGAGTGATATGAATATATTGAAATAATGACTCTGTCATATGAATGTTGATAACGGAATATCAGCAGGAACAAACACACATGTCTGAACAAATCAAAATTATTCAAGGTTAATTATGCCATCGCAGCTGCAAAAACATTAATTAGCAGTTTATATCTTTCAAACATCATGCTATAAGCTAACAATCTGAAAATATTCGCATTCTATAAATAACATCCAGATTTTATTATCGGCCAGCCCAGGGGATAACTGTACTTAAAATTTCATTATAACTCTTCGCATCCTGGGTAATTTTTCATGCTTTTGTTGTTGTCTGCATTATCTTTTTCATAAAATTCTTTCAGAGTCAAACGGTTTGCAAAGGTTATCAGCAGACCGCGAACTGGACCCATGACCTTCGCTGGTTACTTGTACAATAAGTAACAAAATCTCTTTGTACATGATTTTTCCCAATTTCATTGGTCAAAAACAAAATTTCATGTTTGCCTGATTGTAATTATTTCATCGAAACCGAAGCTACTGGCATTTTCATGGGTGAAAATTCAAAATTTCCAGAAACTGAATTTTTAGAAATTCAAATCTTATAAATTGCAGTTTGCCAACAGAATATTTACAATGTCAAGTGTCATTTATATAAAATGATACTAAATCAGAAAAACTTTTCATTTATTTTGCCAATTTCAATATTTTGTCACAGTGTTTACCCAAGTTGATGCAGGGAAAAGTGCAGGGACCTTTTCCCATAATTCCATGATAAAGACCTAGCTGTGAAGTTATAAATGATATGTCAGTTCGAATCATAAATGGGTGAATAAAAATGTTGAAAAACGTGAAGAAAATTATTTTGAAGTGATAAAAAATCTCACCGGATTTTTTACAGTGATGGCAGCTCTTGACAGTATGTAATTCATGTCAAAGTAAAAGAAAGCGATAAAAGCACCAAATTGGTTGCTTCAAACATTAATAGAGGATATCCAACTTTTTTCCATCAATATGACATACAGTATTTCACCTAAAAAGCACACATACAGTAAAACCTCTCTTAAGCAGCCACTCAAAAATAGACAAAACAAAAGTCTTAAAGACAGATGGTAGCTTAATGCAGGTTGAAAGTATTGCAGAATGCTCCCTTTACCTGCATTACGCAATTATCAGTCTTGAAAACATTTTTTGTCTTCTTTTGAGTGGTTGCTTAAGACAGGCTACTGAATGCTTATAAGTGCAAATCTAGTTCTTTAACTCTTTGAATGCTGGGTAATATGTCAAACTTTTGTAGTAGTCTGCTGACTTTTTTCAAAATTAACTTTTTCAAAAGATTCTTTCAGGAACACTACCAGAGCGTCAAACGGTTTCGATCCAGATCAGGAATGACGTTCTTCTGGTCTTGATCTGGGTCTTAACTGTTTGCAAAAGTTATCAGCAGGCCTAAGTTTTACAACTTCTGATTTCATCATTAATATAAATTATATCAGCCGCCACATGAGATTTCCAACGTGATATGTGAGACCAGCAAAGGCTCATATATAATTCATCGTGAGGTGAAAAATTGTGGATCCTAATCAGCTGGCTCCAGCTGATCTAGAGCTACTGTTTTCGAAACAGGGTACCATTTTTGAATAAGCTATATGCATAGTGTGCGCTTATATTATAGAAATGAAGAGCCTTGACATGTCACAGGTTTAGATAAACAAAATTTTTGAGCGTAAAATTGTAAATATTTTCTGAACCATCAGTTTTAACATATGTTTTGGGTGCTCAAAAGAACTGTCTCATTGAGATGGTTCTTTTGAGTACCCACAACATATGTTTTGGTTGAGAAATAAGAAAATTAGTTTATCCATACACACTCTTAACTAGAGGCCTGACATGTGATTTCCAACAATGTGGCATTTTGACATGAATAGACTCAGATGAGCTTGTGCAGCCTCCTTTTAAGCTTAGAAACTCCAAATAATGTTTGGCCAGTAGCTTAATAGTCATAGAATATTTAAGCGACAAGCAAAGGCTCTGATCGGACTGCGCGTATGCAAAGGCTGGTCTGAGCCTTTGCTGGTCGCACATACCACATTGTTGGAAATCTCATGTCCTGGCTCCAAAAATGTTTCACTTCACCTGATGAAACAAGTCATATTTGGTATAAAAAATTGTATTTTCATTTTATTTCCAAATCAATGAAATTTAGGAAATACTATAAACTCAAAATATATATAATGTTTGAAGTAAATGTCATATTTCACTTGTGCATAAAGTTTAATTTTATATTTCAAATGGGTTTTTTTAAATCTACATTATATTAAACTAAGACTTACTAAGGGTAATGTTTTCCAGTAATTCATTGATTTGTGTACAGTAAACTTGCCTTAAGTGGCCACTCAAAAATAGACAAAACAAGATGTTAAAGACAGATGTTAGCTTAATGCTGGTCGAAAGTATTGCAGAATGCTCCAAAGGGAGCAATACTTTTGACCTGCATTAAACAATAATCGGTCTAGAAAACCAAATTTTTGGTCTTCTTTTGAATGACTGCTTAAGGCAGGTTTTACTGTATAATGAAAGAAATAAGTATTAGAAGTCTTTTTCTTATAACTATCTGGAGACTAAGAAATCCCAGATCATCCTGTCGCCATACACATCGCAACTTGGCTGCGTAATATTTCGACTACCTCCACTTCCCGAGCTGCTGGGAGCCATCTTGCATGGATGAAGCTAGGAACCGTGTTTCAACAATTGCACTTGAACTGCTGAAAAAAGATAGGGAATCAGGTTAACCAATATTTTGGGGAAGTAAAATTGTGAATATTTTCTTACCAATCAGTTTAAATATATGTTTTGGGTGCTCACTGAGACGGTTCTTTTGAGTACCCACAACATATGTTTTGGTTAAGAAGTAAGAAAAATAATTTTTAATTACACACTCTTATCTCAAGGCCTGTGTCATATTTTGTTTATTTTAGTTGATGCTTTACATCTCAGTCAAAATATTTTCAATAATGTCCCAATGTTTCCTGGGTTTCACCAATACAAAGCAAGGGTTGTTGTCAGTTACGAGCGAAAGTATGTTCACGAATTACTGGTTAACCGCTTGTTCAAGCTTGCCCAGGAAAAAGTGTGGTTAGGTGAACTGACCGTCCCCCCATGACCATAACTGTTGACTGGAACATAAAACAACAAACAAACAAAAACCAATACAAAGCAGTAAGGTTGAAGTGTCTTGCAGGTTAGTCTGAGCCTTCACTTGTCGCCTATGTAATAAACACGGTAGAGATGTTCTAAAATTTTGAACACTAGTTGCCTTCCAAAAATTCCAGACCCAGATCAGACTGATTCTCATTTTTTTGCTAAAAAGTGTTAATGTACATGTCTCATTGAGATGGTTCTTTTTGCATGGGGGAAAGTTCAAAATTTCCAAAATCCCGAACTTTCGAAACTAAAATCTTAAAACTTTCAGTATGCCCACTAAATATTCACAAGTTCAAGTTTAAATGATGATTTGTCTTTAGACAGACTGAAAATTAATCAGAGAAGCTATAATCATTTCCGTAATTCAGTATTTTGAGGCTGACTTTCCAAGATCCTAAAAGATTCACCCATGTTTTTGGTAGATAACATGCCTGTTCATAGGAAGGAAAGCACTAAAAATTATTATGAAATTCAGGCTTCTAATCTTAAAAAAATGTACCCTAAAATTATTTTTTATGTTGATATTCAAACGATTATGCTCAGTGGTTATAAAACTTTTTTCACGCTCAACTAAACCGAGCATGTAATTTATCATGCTAAAAATGTTAAAATGCCAACAGTTGTTGGCATTTAAACATTTATTAGCATGATAAATACATCTGAGAGTTTGAAAGCAGGAAAAGTCTTAATTTCTAAACATTTTACTTTTATGAGCAATTGAAATTGCATGCTCAGTTGAGTATAAAAAAGTTTTATAACCATGATTTGTTTGTTTGATTTAATTCTTTACATCCCATCAACAATCTTTCAGTTAAACAGGGACGGTTCTTCCTGGGTTGAACCAGTACTAAGCTAGGATAAATGTGTCATGCTCAAGGACCACAATGCAGTGACGACGGTGTTTATAACCTTGAGGCCAGAGTTTGAGTTATTGACTCGGTTTTTAGGGTATTAGAGTACTTACCATCAATATATACAATAAGATTCATTCTTCAGTTTTGACTATTTTCACTTGTCGTCCGACTTCTGTCTGATGGGGGTTCGTCTTCATCCACCTTCGCACGAGGTTTTCCCGTTCCAAAAATACTGGCATTTCTTTGTGTTTGCACAAAATCATTAGGAGGTTCTTTAACAGTTCGTGGTAACAACTTTAATCTAGGACGTGCTGCTGCTGAGTCTGAATGATAAGAAGACAATATGAGGTTTCCATTATAAATCCCCAGGACCTAAAGTAAGATATCTGTAGCTACTACCCAGGACTTTATGTACAACAGTTCATGGTAACAACTTTAATCTAGGACGTGCTGCTGCAGAGTCTGAATGATAAGAAGACAATATGAGGCTTCCATTATAACTCCCTAGGACCTAAAGTAAGATATCTGTAGCTACTACCCAGGACTTTATGTACAACAATTCGTGGTAACAACTTTAATCTAGGACGTGCTGCGGCCGAGTCTGAATGATAAGAAGACAATATGAGGCTTCCATTATAACTCCCTAGGACCTAAAGTAAGATATCTGTAGCTAGGGCTGCCACGTTTACACGTGTAAACGGCACCGTTTCGTGCTTCTGCAATAAACGTTTACAAAATTGACCTACCGTTTACATGAACTTTAGCACATGACCAGAATTGTGGTTTATTAATAGCATTTCCTAATGAAGAATATTCTCTTAAACAGTGATACATCACATATCGGTCTGGATCATCAATCAGATTGTTTGTTTTCTCAGATTCGGCTGTATTTGATAAAGTATCTACTGCAATTAGAAGTTACCTCGGACATGCTCAACGGGCCATAAAAATGTCCCTAAAAATTGTCTCACTCAGCCACTGCTTGGAACAATTAAATTCGTGCATTTCTAACAGTAAAGAGGAGACGCACATGACAGTTTTTTTTGTTTACCTCCTGTCGGCGTGTGTATTGATGCGTCCCTGACAATTTGCAGTTATGTATTGTGTGTGTCCACTCATTAATTACACGCTTGCAACTGAAGAAAATGTCAGTAATGTACGAGTCTGAGGATGATGCAATCACTTTCCATTTACTTGAAATGAGTTCTATCACAACACACAACCAGAAACAATTTCCAATATTCGCACAAGGTACATTTTTCAAAGGGTATTTTACAGAAAATATTGAGTTACAGAGCTGCATTATGAAAAAAATCAATCTGCATGTTACGTGTAAACGGCATCGTTTCGGTTACTGGAACTCGTGTAAACGTCTACTAAATTTCCTAAATGTGGCAGCCCTATCTGTAGCTACTACCCAGGACTTTATGTACACCAGTTTGTGGTAACAACTTTAATCTTGGTCATTGTGCTGCTGATTCTGAATGATTAGACAATGTGAGGTATCCATTATAACTCCCCAGGACTCTTAAGTATTAAAGATATCTGAAGCTACCACCCAGGAGTACTACAGTAACAACGTTAATCTAGAATGTGCTGCTGCCGAGTCTGAAGGATAAGAAAACAATGGGTGCGTATCTTTGGCACCGCTTGTAGTCTATAACCGGCGAGGCACTCAATTGATTTGGATAATGTTGCGGCTCACCCGATAGGCGCACTACCGACGTACGCCGATCTCGCAGAATTTCAAGCAAAGCGTGGAAGTGGCGAGGCCTGTTTTGCCTCAAGTAAGTACAGTTGCGCCATTTTTGCTCGAATGCAGCGGCTTACTACCTACCCCGGGTCAGGTGATCGCGTTAGCCGGAGGCACAGGCGAGGCAACGGCATATGCTGTTTTGGTGCCAAAGAAATTCAGCCATAGTGAGATATTCATTATAACTACCCAGGACTCAGAGTATTAAAGTATCTGAAGATAATACGAAGCACCAAAAGTAAAGTAATTGCTGTTAACCAGGTTTCGATGTAAAGTATTCATTATTACTACCCAGGACCAAGAAAGACATATGAAGCTACTACCCAGGACCAAAAGGTATTTGCCATTACTACCCAGGACTCCAAAGTAATATTTGTAACTACAACCCAGGTCTTAAAACATATGAATAAAAGCTAATTAATGCACAAATATAAATCCCTAAAAAATTTGCGTTCAATACTTGATTCTCAGAATCATTGAATCATGAGTGACATTCCAGAACACTCGGGATTGCAGAATCATGCACACCTTTAATTGATACACAATTTCCCACTTTACTCTTTGTATGCTGGGTAATTATTGCTGAATCTTTTGTCATCTGCTGATTATTTTAAAATCAACTTTTTAGAAAAATTCTTTCACGAGTACCATCAGTGTCGAACAGTTTGGGTCCAGATTGGGCCTGAAAAAGACGGGCCTCATCTGGATCTAAACTGTTTGTAGGCAAAGAGTTAACCCTTAATGCACCAATCACAACAAAAGTCGTCTGTTTTTCTCGTCTGTTGAAATGTTTGAGAAGCCTCTATGGCAAACAGTGTGGACCCAGTTCAGACTGCTCCGATAGGAGCAGTCTGTTCTGGGTCCACGCTGTTTACTTCTATACTTAATTTGTCAGTAATGTTAGGCAATTATATGCAGCAGACGACTTCAGCAGACAATATTTTCAGATGCATTTTTTTCTTGCCGCTTTAAGGGATAATTTACCTGGTGATGCTTCCCTGAGCTGCTCTCCGCTATTTTGTCTCTGCCGTCTCTGGCCATCATCCTGCCGACCTCCTCTGAAGCCCCCGTCATCTGACCGACCTCCCCTGTAGCCGCCATCATCAGAACGACCTCCTCTGAAGCCTCCCCGCCCTCTATTGCCGTAGTTATCCTGATCTCTTCTATCCCCACCGTAATAATCTCCCCTTCTATCCTGGTACCCATCATTAAAACCACCACGACCCCCTCGGCCGCCGCCACGACCACCTCCTCGATAACCACCTGAAGATGCAATAATAATAAGTTCAGAGTTCCCACAGAAATTCAAAAACAAAATTCCATGATTTTTCCATGATATACCATGATCAACAATGTAATTTCCATGACTATTTATTGCATGGCCTTCAACCTCCACTTTTAGCGGCATCTTAACCACGCTGAGCATAAATGGAGAATGCAGTAACAGTAATGTATTTAAATAAGCATACTTGTAGACCATGCAAGCATTTTGAAAACTTGAAACCACCAGTAGCAAGGAAACACAGAAGTTTTGTGTGTCTGACAGCTAGTTTTCTGGCTACTGGTGGTTTCGTCAAATTATTTCACAAAATTCAATTATTTTTCCATGATTATTCAGGCTTTTTCAAATTCCATGACTTTTCCATGCATGGAACTTTTTTTCTTGATTTTCCAGGTTTTCCATAATTTCCAGAGCTCGTGGGAACCCTGTAAGTTATTTGACACAAACAGCAGTGATGTCAGAGGGTAACATAATAGCAGTGATGTCAGAGGGTAACATCAAAACAGTGATGTAAGAACGTAACATCATAACAGTGATGTCTAGGGCTGTGGATCGTTAGGTAAGTGGCGATCCGATCTGATCCACGATTCATGAGTGACGATTCACAGATCGAACTGGTTAATAAAAAAAAAGTAAGACTCCTATCGTTGGGTCTATTTACTTAGTAAATCAGCCCTTCATGTTAAACCATAAGTACCACATGTATACAGTTTGTTATCAAAGAAGATAAGACTACATTTCCACTCACTACTGCCAAGGCATGAAACACAATTTGAACATTTGATTTTATGCCTTCCTGAACTTGGATAACAAGATATTCTGACAGAAGTGTGCTGATTTCAATATAAGGCCCTTTTCCTTTGTCCTGAAGTTCACACATAGACAACATGACCTGGGTCACGTAGGCCTAATCAGCTGTCGCCTTGTCAGCAAGTAAAAAAGTTCAAAGAAAAAAAAACAACTTTGAAATTTATTTGACAATGGACATCTGATGATATTTTTGGCTCTGTTTATTAGTACATACCGATGAAGTGTGTTTAAACAAAATAGATTGGAATATATTATCACCGGATTTTGGAATACTTTGAGGATTTTAATTACCAATAAAGGATGTCACTAACCTGCAGAAAACAAAGGTATTTAAATAAGAGATATTATCAATTAGAACTGTAGTCAAAGTGAAAAAATTCAATGGATTATTTTGTGAAAAACTCCTTGTTTCAGTTAAAAAAAAGGTAAAAAAAAAAAAAAAAAAAAGATCACGATCCAACAATTTCGGCAGTGACGAATATCCATACTTGATTTTATATTCAGATCCGCGAATATCTGAGTACGAGGGTCATCCAATAAAGAATGAGACTTTTTCTATAGCGCAGTGAATTTACATGCTAGGCTGATGAAATTTCTTTCAAAGCTAGCTCGTCTTCTTGGCTGTTCAAATGTACCATATTCGACGTTTTACACAGTTCCAACTTTTGTTGCTAGGCAACATTAGAAGACTGGGCAAACATGCGTGGACGGCTCACTATAGGTGGTTACCATAGCAACAGATTAAGATGTATAGTTTATTTTTCTACTAGTACTAATATATTCTCATGCAATCTGTCTATAGACAATAGGGGAAAGTAATGTTTCAGATTCTTGAGCCGTTACCATGGAAGCAAAGCGTTAAAAATCAAAATTTCATGGAATATCTGGTATTTACCCTGACCTCTTGACTTTAAAAGTTGATATCAAATGGTCGAAGGCAATTAAAATGAACACAGTTCTGTTTATGTAAACTTAATAACAATAAGCTGTAGATAACAAAACATTTTGTTGGATATCTTCACCTACATAGGTACCATAGCAACACAAAGTAGCGTGTTTATAAAAAATCAAGTAAAATGGTTGCTAGGCAACCAAAATAAAGGATATGCATATTTGGTTCATCTTTTATAGCATTTTATGTAACACTAAGATTGTTTAGTAGAAGAAATTATATCAAGAGGTTATATTCTATCTACGAGTGAAAATAAAAGACTTTCAATAACCGTTGGTATTCAAAAAATAATGTAAACGTGGTCATGCGTCTTCAAGTCCTTCCACAAAACATCCCGTTACTATGGCAACTGATCAATCACAAACATATTGTTTATATTCCTGAATTGCTAAGATGTCATACTATTGCTATGGTGAATTTTAACTAAATGCACACACAGGTTTTCATACTATGAAGAAAGTCTCATTCTTTATTGGATGACCCTCGTACTCGGATACTCGCAGCAGCCCTAGTGATGTCAGAGGGTAACATCATATCAGTGATGTCAGAGGGTAACATCCTAACAGTGATGTCAGAGGGTAACATCATAACAGTGATGTCAGAGGGTAACATTATAGCAGTGATGTCAGCAAGTAACATTATAGCAGTGATGTCAGAGGGTAACATTATAGCAGTGATGTCAAAGGGTATCATCAAAATAGTGATGTCAGAGGGTAACATTATAGCGGTGATGTCAGAAGGTAACAGTCAGAGGGTAACATCATAACAGTGATGTCAGAAGGTAACAAGGGCATAATTTGAACAAACTTGGTCTACGTCCACTAGGTGATGCTACATACCAAATATCAAGGCTCTATGCCTTGTTGTTTCAGACAAGAAGATTTTTTCTTGTTTTCCCTAAATGAGCCTATGTTTTGACCCCCAGGGCGGGCCCATTTTAGGCCCCAGGGGCATAATTTGAACTAACTTAATAGAGGTCCACTAGGTGATACTACATAATAAATATCAAGGCTCTAGGCCTTGTGGTATGAGGCAAGAAGATTTTTTAAAGTTTTCATCTTGAAAAATTTTTTTTTAGCATGTGTGACCTAGATATGCATTGGGCCAAAACCACTTGAACAAATATTAAAGAGGGCCATATAAGGATCATTCCTTCTAAGTTTGGTAAAAATCCAGCCAGTAGTTTAAGAGGAGATGTCTTTTGAAGCAATTGTTGACGACGCACGACAACGCACGAAGCAACTGTGGATGACGCACGACGACGGACATCCAATGATCACAATAGTCAAAGGTGAGCTATTGTGATCATTGGATGTCTGAAGTGCACTTGAATATATGCATCAGATATAAAAAGCAGACAACATTTTCAGGCATAAAATAGTGACTGGATAAGGGTTAAACGCCTGACAGGCTGATAAATCCTTATATCAAGTTATCAACAAACACTAAAGTCAATAATTGTTTATTATCACATGTACTGTTACTGGTATTAGAAAGACTTAAGTTTACCCTTAAAGCCTCAATCAGGACTACAGCAGACGACACATTTTGCAACATCTTTCTCAATTTTTGAAAAAAATAAGGTATGATATTACATGAGAATCGTCTGCCAGCAGACGATTCTCATGTAATATCATGCCTGATTGGTTATTTTTGAAAAAGCGGCAAAATTTGAAATTGTCATCTGCTGCAAATTAGAGGTGGCGCTTTAAGGGTTCATAAAATATTCTTACCACCACCGCCTCCTCTGTAACCAGAATCCTGATCCCAGCCCCCACCTCCTCCTCTTCCTCCACCGCGGCCACCTCGACCCCAGCCTTTCTGATCTCGTCGTCCTTCTGCTATATCAACCCGAAGGTTTTTATCTTCAAATAACTAAAAAAGAAAACAATAGACTGTATTTATTACAGTAAACTGGTGGCATAATGAGACCTTATTTTTTCAGCTAGAAGACACAAAAGTTTCCCTTCCCAGAAATCTATATAAGTCAGCACAGTGTTAGAAATAAGCCAGAGAACTCAACTTGTCCGGCGGGCAACCTGAAGACAATTGCAACTTGTCCACCCCCCCCACACACACACAATTTTAACTTGCCATGCACCATTCCTTCATAAAATTCCTAAAAATGCTTATGCGTAAAAAATTTGTTTGAGGCTATACACCCCAGTTAACAATTTTTCAGTAATTTTAGGACAGCTTCCTGGGTTTAACCAGTACTAAGCAACTGGGATAAGTGCCTTGCACAAGGACGCAACATCACGCCCCAGGTGAGAATCGAACCAGCTACCTTGAGATCAAGAGTCTGATGCTCTCCCATGTGAAAAATTGCTTTATTATAAATCAAACAGTTTAGTTTTAACATGTACAGATATCGCTCAAAATATACAGACACAATGGCATACAGTGAAGGCCCCAATAAGTGTGTGATCTGGTCTGCACTGTTAGCTAAAAAATGTATTGTGAGACCTTTTGTTTTGTATTGTGAATTTGTGAAGCAAATATCATGATACGTATTGTATAAGAAACTGTCTTGTTGCAGCCCTACTATGTCTATAGTTACTATATTTAAGACAGATCTTGAATTTTAAGATAACTTTGGGAGAGGAAACAAAAATCTGATAGAGGAGTGACATAAGACTGGTTTGCAATTTTGTAGTAATTCTGGTAGGGGAGTCTTAAGTGTCTAATAAATATGGTATTTGACCTAGTACAGCAAGTATTGAAAAAATATTTATCACGTGATGTCCCCTCTGGGAGTGATATAATGCTATGCAATAAAATCGATTAACCACTAGTGGTTTACAGATTAGATGGTAACATAGTGACATTCATTAAAAGGTTTCGTAAATGATGGCAAAATCTTTAAGTTTTCACACCAAAAATGTGATTTTAAGTAATTTTAATGCCATGTGATAATTAGAATCTAACATCCGTGCTCTGTATTATTGAAGTTATTAAACTCTTTGCCAAAAAGCGATAAAATGCCTGGCAAGCCTCACATTTTATCACTTTTCCCCAACTCGTTTAATAAATTCAATAAAACACTCATGTAATCTCCATTATGTGTGTATGTTTGTGACTAATGGTAAGTAGAAGGTAAACTTACTGCACCATCATATGTGAGGGCCTCTTTCAATGATTCTAAATCCTCAAACTCAACATATGCAAAACCTGAAATAAATCCAAGCAAATTGTGTAAACATCAGACAGCACTTATATGAATTGTACTGTAAATGTTCTAAAATTCCAAATACTTAACTCTTTCTCTTCTCAAATAAAACGGTGGTTATCAGTGCTGAAAATAACAAAATGCTCGTCATAATAGCAAACAGGGAAGACCCTGATCAGTCTGATCTGAGTTGGCACTGTTTGTCTAGGCCTTTATGGCAGGCGACAAATGTTCAAAATTTTGGAACACTTACCATACTTCCAGCATATGTTTAACTCTTTGCATGTTGGATCATTTTTCATGATGTTTATTGTCTGATAGACACACTTTAAGGATTACAACAGTGTCAAAGCAGTTTGGAACAAGACCAGGTTTGATGTATCATTTATACCATAGATTTATACTAACTCAGTCATATCTTAAAATATATACGGTAAATGTTCTAAAATCTATGGTATAAATGAGCATGCAATAGGTATATATCGTCGTTTGGGAGTCAAAACCTCGTAACGCTGATTTTTACCATAACAACTTTTTGTCAACGTGGGAATACCAACCAAATGGTGCACATTCTGTCAAATTCTGGTAGTGCCAATTAGAACCCCCTTAAAAAGCATCAATTGTGCTTCAAAATATTGTATCTCACCGAGATACGATTATTTGGGTATAATCGGGTGATCATTTCATTTCATTTTTACCAAGGTAGGATGTTTACCATGAAAAAGATGCTCAAAATGTCGTAACTTGAATGAAACTCTTCATAATGGTATGAAATCTTTATTGGAAGTTAAAAACAGCAACAACAGCGAATTTGGATGTTACTAGATATAATCCTGTCTGACTTTTGTCAATATTGGACACTCCTAGCAAAAATTATTCATTTTTTTGTCTCTCCTGAAAAATGTGAAGATAAATGATACCGAACAACGACATGATAGATAATACCATCCAAAGTCCTCATACAACACACAGTAACTGCTGTAGTCTGATCCAATACCTACCTTTAAAATGATCTGTTTCTCTGTCTCTCACTAACCGTACATTACGCACCTGTAGAAAACAAGAAAATAATAATGGAAAAGTATAGTGAGAGGGACAAATATTCTTCAATTATCACCCCATCAGAGTTGCACCAAGTCTGGTTACCTGAACTATGCCTTTTTTGCTTCAGCTCTGAGTAGTTCTAGAAAAGATGTTAAACAATAATTGTTTTGCATTTTTTTAAATACTGTAAAATGCAGATAAAATTCTTTTATTCAGTGGTAATTCTGCAGGCAGGGATTCAGTTTGGCGTCGGCCCTCGGACATAGTCTGAAAATGGTTCCAGATGTTCGAGAGTTTGCTGTCCAGTTTGGACAGTTTGTCCGAGACGATTTTCTGAAGTGAACACTGTACTGTAATGCACAGTGATGCAATAGTATTTTGTTTTATAAAACGATCGCTGATTGGCCAAATTTCTGTAAGCGTTGGGCTGGTTCGCTTAATTTTACCCCTTAAATACTTATTCACGAAAGCAAACCGGTTATAGTATTTTGTTATGCAGTACCTGATTGGCCAATTGCATCCTGTATCTTCTCTTGATTTCACCTTGAAGCAGACAGCATATTTGCATTGACATTCACCGATAAAATGACTAAAAAATTTAATTGCCACCAAGAAACAACAGGAACTCAAGTTTTTATACCACAATACAGTTTGCCCGCACCATTATTACCTGAACAGCCACTTTCCGTGACTAACGAGTCGTGCAGCGAGGGCAAGCAAATACCAGCAAAAAACAGTACCCAACCCACTTCAACCAATCAACAAGCTCCAGTCTCGTCATTAAATCAAAAGCCAGCCAATCGATCAGGCCGCACTTACCGTCTGAAATGGTAGCAAAACTACCCCTAATTTCATTATGAGAAGGGCAGATAGCAGTTTCCGTTTATGGTGGTAAAATGAGTGTCTGAAAAAAATGTCCTAAAAATTTCCAAATGTCCGAACAATATTGGGGCTGAATGGACAAAATGTCCGAAGTAAATTTCAGTCAAGCTGAAACCCTGTGTAGTGATCAATTTTTTAAAGGTATGTTGGTTTTACAGCCTCAATAGCTTCTTGTATTTTAAAAATACAGTAAAGCCTGTGTAAAACGGCCACTCTCAAAAAGACCAAAAAATGGTTTTCAAGACCAAATTATCGCTTAATGCATGTCAAAAGTATTGCAGAATGCTCCAATACTTTTGACCTTCATTAAGCTACCATTTGTCATTAAGATCTTTGTTTTGTCTATTTTTGAGTGGCCGTTTTTCGCTGGTTTTACTGTAATAAATACTCGCTCTTGTCAGGGGGCATATTTCCTTGTTCCAAGGCTGTTTCTGTGCTTGTGGTATAGACTGACTAAGTGATCAAATTAGCTCACATTGAGTAGTTAGTCATAAGGCAAGCTGAACACTTAAAAACATCAAGATATTGTGGTTATCTCTGTCTATTTATGCTATCTCCTCCTAAACTGTTGGACCGAATCAAACCAAACATTGCTAAATGACTTACTTACAAAAGGGGGCAATCATGAACACATTTGTTTTGTCTCCTCTCTCCACCCGGGGGACCTGGGTAAGAATCAATTAGTTTGTCAGTTATAAATGCTATTTCCTCCTAAACCATTTGCTTACACAAGGGAGGTGTGCAAAATATATAAATTTTTCATGTCGTCTGCTGGAAATATTTGCTAAAATTCAGTGTTCAGGCTACCAATCGCCATTGTTGCCAAATGCAAAGAAAAAATAAATTTGATGCAAAAAATATGATTTGTGGACAACTATTAGCCAAAGAAAAAACACAGGCGAAAATATCTGTCTGGCTTCCGAACCTCACCTCCGCCTTAAAGTCATTGACTCGTGCCGCTTAATGGTCATCAATGTATATCTTGATTTTCAATCAACACCCCAATTATCGACCACACAAT
The DNA here is from genome assembly GCA_964019695.1 of Loripinus fragilis. Classification (NCBI taxonomy): domain Eukaryota; kingdom Metazoa; phylum Mollusca; class Bivalvia; order Lucinida; family Lucinidae; genus Loripinus; species Loripinus fragilis. The sequence goes on from OZ026525.1 coordinate 1,448,210, forward strand.
TCAGTAGCTGATGGAGTCAAACCTGGACATGCGCTGCTAACCTACGGCGATCAGCACGCACTTTTAACAGCCTCTACAGGTAACGATCAGAATGACAAGACCATAATATACATTAGCTTTCTGAACCCGTAACTTTAAACATGTTGAAAAGACCGCTACATTGCCCCCGTGAAGAAGAAAAAATTCAAGTGTCACTTTCATCAAGCATAGTGAGAAAGGGAAAAATTTGCATTGTATTCACTGTGCCATTTTTTCATCTGACAGCATCACTCACCAGACATTACCAGGCATGCGAAAGGATCTGCGCATTTCACAAATGTCGACAGTAGCAAGACAACACCGGAGATTGCTTCTCTCTTCAAGACAGAGTAACGCATGCTGTTCAAAGTGCTTTTCTCGACACTCTCAGATATCTGAACCTATCATTTCTAAACAGAAACCTTTATTTATAAGGTAGATGATGTTATGGCTCACTTAAATTTGTTTTGTCAGAAAAAGTATCTGTAAAAACTCGGACCTGTGTCCGTTGTAAAATTTATGCAATTGTGCTCTCCTCTAACATTTTTGAGTTAGCTCCCTTGTTGCAATATTTAGCACAATTTAGAATTCAATGTGGTCTTTCATTTTACTTAACTAAATTTTCTAAAGTTAAACATTTTTAATCAAAGTATTTCAATTTTTTTTATTCTAGCTAGAATAAAACTGATTGCAAACTTTTACTCACTAAAAACAAATACCAAAAATTTGAAAGAAAAAAAAATCATATTTATTGAAAATTGGCGTCATAATAATATATTATCCATTGTGGCTAGTCATTGTAAATTGGGGGCTTTGTGCGCGCTCCATATGCCTGAGGCGGGGGCCACACTGCGCAGACATTATAACCGAAAATAGTAGTAGTCATTGTTAATTTTAAAAATACCTTTCTCACGTTCAGGTGTTTAGTTTTCCATGTTAAGTGCTTTAGTAGTTTCAAAGATGCATAGTAATGAGGCAATTCGATTTTTCTTATAAACAGGTACAGTAGGTAAAGCATGACTATTCACTACATATGCAGTAATCCGTGGTAGGTGCAATATAACTGCAAAGTGAGACTACCTGTATGCCCAAAATCAAGGTAAAATTTGCCAGTGTTTGGTTACAACAACTCTCATCTATCTTTGAAACTACTACACCAAGATAGAGCTCCATATAAATACATAGAAAGCCTGATCACTATCGACCCTGTTAAATATTTTTTGCTGACGCCATCATTCATGTGCAAAGTACACTGATAAACACATATGCCAGTATTACCCATATATCAACCATCAGTAAATTTTATCTGTTAAAAGAGTTAAACGGTTGGTTAATCTTTTTCATTCTGAATACTTGCAAACAAGTACTTTGGCAAACAATGAATACCCAAACAGTGGCGTTTCATCAGTGTCTGCTCTGTTTGTTAAGAAAAATAGACATCAATTTCAAGACTGTCAACCGCTTTAAATACACAATGGACTATTCCATAGTACTTGTGTCAATGTGTATAGAATTATCCACCAGAATTAAGGGGGTTAAAGACGAAAGACTTTTTTTTTTGAGAAAAATGCCCCAAAACCTGGCTCTTTTTTTTGGCAAAAGATGGCCAAAAATCTGGCTTTAAGTTCAAGAAAATGGCACTAAAAAAATCTGATTGGCGAAAATGGTGGCAAAAGAAAAATAAATCCTAGCGCAAACCATGAAATTATTGACTTAACAGTCTGATGTGGGTCTACAAAATTTATTGGAGAGGCTTCTAAAAATTTCAACAGAAAACAAAACAGCAGACTGTTGTTGTGATTGGCACTTTTAGGATTAAGGGTCCCAAATAGTCCTACTCACTCGTAAATCTTTAAATATTAATTCTAGATCTCCCTGTACAATGCCATTAGGTAAGTTTCCTACAAATGTAGTGTATGGTGGTTCAGTTGGCAATGGTTTCCTCCCTCCGTCTCTACCGCCACCCCCTCGGCCTCTACCTCCTCCTCGTCCACCATAACCACCTCCTCGTTGGTTGTAGCCGCCCCTAGCAAAGAAACCAAACAGACAATTCAGATAAGCAGGTGTGGTAAATGTGCTAAAATTGTGAACACTTTTCACTTTCTGTTTTCAAAGAAAATGTGGGTTATCAGCGGATAACAGTTGGAAATTAACAAAATGTTTCTTTAGAAGCAGTCTGATCTAGGTCTTCACTGTTTTGCTTGCAACTAGTGTTTTAAATTTTAGATCATTAACTTATGCATGCTATGCAATAGCACAGGTTTTCGATAAACAAAAAAAAATCAGTGAAAAATTGTAAATATTTTCTTACCCATGATTTTTAGCATATGTCTCGGGTCCTCAAAAGACCCCGTCTCATTGATACGGTTCTTTTGAGTACCCACAACATATGTTTTGATTGAAAACGCACCCTTAACTAAAGTCCTGCAATAGGCCTAGACATGTTAACTAAATTCCTGCAATTGGCCTAGACAGGTTAACTTTTTGCCTGATAGTGAAGTTTGTTGATAACCTTTGCAAACAATTTTGGACCTAGCGTAATGAAAGCCTTTACAGGGAATAAGCTAGGGAGCAACTAGGGCGAAATAGTCGCCATAGGAGCCAAAATTTTGCCCTTAATGGGATCCAGAGAGAAGTGGGAGTCTCCCTAAAAAAGACTCATTTTCATTCTGACACCACACAATCGCAACTAGAATTATCAGAGAATCTGACTATAGCCCCGCTGCAGTGCCTTGTATGCAGTAAAAGGCCAGAGTGTCTCAGGATATTGAGTGGTAATGTAATTCTGACATCAATCAAGGGCCATAACTCTCTTACAAATTTGTGAAAAATGACAGCTAACAATCCCAATGTAGATCTTGTCAGTATAAATAGTTATATAAAGTTTGGTCAAAATCTGTCCATTGGTTCTCAAGATATTGAGCGGAAACAAATTTTTGGAGTAAATCAATGGCCATAACTCTGGTAAAAATGTGCAAAAAAAAAATGATGTGTAACAATCCCAACGTAGACCTTGTCAATATGAATGCATATATAAAATTTGGTGAAATTCTGTCCATTTGTTCTCAAGATATTGAACGGAAAGGAAATTTTGGCATAAATCAAGCGCCATGACTCTGGTACAAATGTGCGAAAAATGATGTGTAACAATCCCAAGCTAGATCTTGTCAATATGAATGCATATAATTTTTTTTTTTTTTTCTTGCATATAAAATTTGGTGAAAAAATATCTGTTAGTTCTCAAATTACTCTGGTACACATGTACAAAAAATGATGTGTAACAATCCCAAGCTAGATCCTGCCAAGATGAATGCATATATAAAATTTGGTGAAATTCTGTCCATTTGTTCTCAAGATATTGAGCGGAAACGAATTTCGGCGTAAATAAAGGGCCATAACTCTGGTACCAAATTCCAAAAAATGACGTGTAACAATCCCAAGCTAAGTCTTGTCAATATCAATGCATATATAAAATTTGGTGAAAATATGTCTAGTAGTTCTCAAGATATTGAGTGGAAACAAAATTTTGGTATAAATAAAGGGCCATAACTCTGGTACAAATTTTGAAAAAATGATGTGTTACAATCCCAAGCTAGATCATGTCAATATCAATGCACATACAAAATTTAGATAAATTCTATATAAGAGTTCTGAAGATATTGAGCGGAAACGAAAAAATTATGATGGACAAACGGACGGACGGAATGACAGACAACCCAAATCCTATATAGCCCCCCCTTTTTCAAAGCAGGGCTATAAAAAGGTTTGTCCAGCTTATAAGACCCTTAGATCCAATCACTGAGCTTAAAATGTAATGGCTAATTCGGTGGCATCTGTGTTAATATTGAGGTGTGTAGGTATGGTCATTCTAATATCTAGTTAACAATTTAACCAGGTGTCATAAATTCAGAAAAGTAAAATGAGGCAAAACTATCCTGTATATGATGGCTATTCTATTCCACCTTTGATGATGAAAAAAAGACTAGTATTAGATGCAGAAGCCAGTGCCAAGGTATTGCGATTGAAATCTCTAGGGCTGGCATGTTTAATCAAAATATCGGTTAATCAGTCGATATACAAAAGAAAAACGAATATCGATATGAAAATTCAGAAATCAGTTACTTTTAATGGATGTTCTGTTTATTTATTCAATTAAATCCAAGCGTAATTGCCTTGTGTGATGTTTTGTTTAGACCGTAAGGGCATTGTCTTAAACAGTAGATGTGTATAAATTGCTGTAACGAAGTAGTAAAACGTTGTACTCTGCAGGCTAACTCAACAACTGATTGTTAGAAAAAGTTATACTTGCGTTTCTCTGTTTAAAAGTAGAACCAAATCACACATTTTCATCAGATGAATAACCTAGCATGAAAGCTACTTTTCTCCGCGGTTAAATTCGAGTTTAGAAGCTGTCAATTTTACAGAGGTTTACAGCGGGTCTTATTTTACACAAAGGTGTTCGTGTCATGCATACTTGACTTAGTTTTGTATGAGTCACGCAACGTGAAGTTGACAACAACAATGGCCTACTGTGAGTTTAATTACTGACTTCGCCAATTAGCAAGTCAATTTTCTTCCAACAGAGTGGATGACGGCTTGTTTTGGGCAAAGGTGCCACTTTTTATTTGAAACCTATTATCTTTTGAATGTATAATTTGTGCTACTTAGTGTTGTTTTGCGAAATGATGGGGAAATCAATGTCATTGACCATGCAAAAGTTGTCAAAAGTTCCGAAACTAACTGTCAAGTTTGAGCGATTACTTATCGGTTATATATCGAAATGCAAGGACCGATTAGCATTTTGGCTTTGATTAGCCAGCCCTAGATTTCACTGTGAAAAGTGTCAAGAACTGATTAAAAACAAAAACAAATCAAAACTTAACCTGTTAAAAGACCTTTTGAACAGATTGCTGAAACAACCCATGAACGAACTATACCTGCGCGATCAACAGAAATCAGTGAACAGCCACCTTCAAAGAAACCTAAGCTTCAACAGAAAATGTCAGCAGCTTTGGAATATCTCAGTCCACCACTAAAACGACCACTTAAAATATTCAATTGACCACTAAGATTCATATTGACCACTTTTTGGCATATTGACCGGGTCTGTTAAAACCGGGGTGGTTTAGACCACCCAACCTTGTTTCCAATGCTTGGTCTATTGAACTTATTTATGCCCAACGAAAGGACTCTCTCTTATCAATTGGAAGTCCATTCCCGTTTTAAGGGTTGTTGGGCGGTATTTTTCATGTTTATTCAATTTTTTATTGAACATTCTATAAGCAAACAGTGGAGACTGGAGACCCTGATCGGACGCCATTCTCTGCTGTGGCGTCTGATCTGGATCTGCACTGTTTATCTATGTCTCACAGAAAGAATGCTCGGCTTATATGGTTTAACATGGCATACACCTTATATGTTGGACCTCAACTATCATGCAATAAAATAAGTGGGACGTGTACACCCTGCTGAGCTTGTTCTGACTCCCCCATTATCTGGTAGACTGGTATATACAGAAATGTCTGATAAGTAGAACGTAGTCCAGTATATCGTAGGATGCCCTATTTCGGTGACTGACCTGTTTCAGTGACCTTTTGAAAATGAGCTGCCATTTCCAAATGCAATGTTTCATACATCTGAACATAAATGAGATGTGATATATAGGCATTTGACTTCCTATGAGACTGAAAATCAGCAGTATACAAACAGGCGTAGTTTGACAGACTTGTAATTTCCATGGCAACCCCAATTTTTGGCATTTTTCTTATTACTTTTTACCCTTTCCAGTTCAGGCCTACAACTTTGGTTAAAAGCAACACCTGGATGTATTTTCTGTTGTGATATGACTTCAGTCTTGTTTTCTATCACTTCACAGGCTAAAAGAACTGATCAGATAGATAGTTTGTGAAAGAGACCAGTTTGAAACTTGTGGTGTTCTTATATCATTTAAATAGATATTGTAGTCAATTGGAAAAATGATTATGGACTTTTTACTTCTGAAAAACTTGCAATAAGATTGCCAATATCTCCACAATTAAATAAATAGACATTCAGCATCTCCTTGCATCATTAAGGACAATTTTTTGAAATCCATTCCATTCTTCACTTATTTTTGCCCAGTATTTTTAACCCTATCCCCTTAGGCTTTACATTATGTTTGTGCTACATAACCAGTATCGTAAATGTGAACTGTATTTCATTATAAAGAAAGACTGTAATTGCTTCAACATGGTTTTGTCTACAGTTGGTGATAGTTAACAAGGAACTGATGCTTTTGACTGACTGATGTTATTCTTCTTTAAATTAAGTGGGGGTCACTGAAACAGGTCCCAACCAATTTCTGTATGGAAATATGGGGAGGGTCAAGGTAAACGGTGTCAAATGTGTTATTTTAATTTTTCTAAACACTAATCTATGTCAAACATATTGCCCAAAGACAGTTCTTAAGTGAGCTATACACAAAAATGAATTGTTTCCAAGAAGTTTGATGATTTTGCTAATATAACCCTTAGGGTCACTGAAACTGGTCCTTCGAGGATATATTAAATTTTGCATGGAGCGGTTTCCGTGATGTGAGTGGTGATTCACTAAATAAGAGATGTAGAAGACAAGTTGTCAGGACTTAAAGTTTCTACTAAAACCAAGTTACAATTTTATGTTTGAATTCCAGACCCCTAGCATCAGAATTAAGCAAGTGCGCTAACCTTGGCGTTCCCACATTTTCCAAACTCACCTTCGCCTTCTTTCACACAATCATGTCGCATTCTGTTCTTATTTTTCAGGTCACCAAACCAACAATGGGCATGGTCCGTTTTCAAACAGTGGGTAAAATAGTGTGTGCAACATGTGATTTTCAATATGGCCTCATTAAATCATTTATCTGACCAGAAATTTACATGACAATTGTGTAGTGACTACTCCTCCAAATAATCTTGAAAATTGCAACATGAAATTGTCAAAAATGCGTGGCATACCCTTCATATCCTCCAGAATTTCCTCCACCGTAGCCTCCGTGATAATCTTCAAAGTCAGCCATATTGGCTTAGCTGAATAGGCTGGTCCGCAGTATATTACTTACAAAGATGATTCTCTTACTCGAGACCAGTCAGTTGACTGTTTCCACAACACACGTGTAGAATCTGTGGATTCCTCCCTTAATTATTGAGGACCCCCGCGCCGTTTGATTTGGCCCCAGTGACAAAACTGTTTAACATCCAACATTCTTGTAAAACATATGAAGGTACATAAAACATCCCATTTCATTTGGAAAGTCTCATAAAGGTGTATTCTATTGTTAATACTTTTCACATGACCAAACCCAATTATGTAGTGACAAATTGATATTTAATGAGGGGGTAGGGGGAGGGGGCTGCTTTGTGCGTGCGTGCGTGCGTGTGTGTGTATGTGCATGCGTGTGTGTGTGTGTGTAGTGACTGGGAGATAATTACAAGTCTTGTTTTGTAAAAATGTGATAAATAAAAGTCTGGTTTCGAAACATAATCTGCTGTTTTAATATATTTAAGTAAATAACATTAAATTTTGCTACATATAATTTCAATTGTGTTCGAAAAGTGTTCGATTTCTATAAACATATTTGAACTAGCTGGTGCAATCTTTGTCCCCATTTATGTGCCTTGGACTTGCAAATAGTGTATTAAATTTCGAATTACTCACTAGTGTGAGGCGTTTGACTAGAGTTTGAGTATGAGGATCCTTATTTCTCTTTCCCTTCACACTTCCTTGCACGCATGTATACTATCAGTGTTGGGTATATATTGGTGTAGTTTTTTTTTTCATATTCTGGTCCTTCAGGAATATTGGGTTCTGACGGAAAGCAGAATACCGCTTAAGCCGGTGCTAGGGGGGCGTGAGAATTGTTGCACTTTCCATTAGTTCTCATGAACAGGCTCAATAAAACCGAGTCTGCTGTTTTCTTATATTGTAGATTCTCTCTATTTCTGAGGGATTCGTTTTTCCAGATTATATATATGGATATAACATTAATGGACAAGGGTAAAGCATCATGGGGAATGGGTTCAACAAACATCCTGCTTCCTCTTCTTAAAACAACACAACACAAAACAAATAAAAACATAAATAAATAGAGTCCAGATGGTACTATGGCAGAGTTTGGACATGAGCCTGTAGATGCACATTTGCAAACTCTCATATATTTTTCTGTTGTGTATTAAATTTCAGAGAGTATGGGGTTGCCTGGGTTTCCAGCTTATGAATTTTTAATAGAATAGCAAAGCAGAGATTATGCAACATTAAAAAAAATCGACTATTTTCAGTAAAATTATTAATTGTAGTAAGAAAGAGGGAAAATATCAGGAATCGATACAATCAAGCACCACACCTGACCCAGGATACAAATGGGAAAGTGACAACTTCACAATTAGACATCGCAAACGAGGGCCAAGAGGTCAGCCCTTTCCCAGCAGGTGACCACAAGGCATCAATTTACAGACGCACAAGAAAGCATAACAAAAAACAAGACATAAATAACATAAATGTTAAATGAGGATTCCAACATATGTAAAGAGAAGATGGCTCCAACCTACGTAATGAGAGGATTCTAATGAGAGCTCTAACATATGCACTGTGAAGATTCTAATAAGGACTCTAGCCTACGCAATGAAATGCTTCTAATGAGGATTCCAACCTATGCAATGAGGTGATTCTAATAAGGACTCTAACCTATGTAATGTGAAGCTTCAAATGAAGACTCTGACCTATGTAAGGCGATAATTCCAATGAGAGCTCAAACCTATGTAATGTGAAGCTTCTAAAAAGGACTCCGACCTATATAATGAAATCTCCAACCTATTTAATAAAATGCTTCTAATAAGGACTCAAACTTGTGTAACGTGATGGTCTGAATGAGGACTGACCTATGTAAGGAGATGATTCTAATGAGCGCTCCAACCTGTGTAATGAGATGCTCGTAATAACAGCTCTAACCTATGTAATGAAAAGCTTCAAAATGAAGAGCTCCATCCTATGTAATGAGTAGCTTCTAATGAGGGCTCCAACATATGGAACGAGAAGCTTCTAATGAGAACTACAACCTATGTGATGAGAAGCTTCTAATGAGAGCTCCATCCTATACAGTGAGTAACTTCTAATTAGGGCTCCAACCTATGTAATTAGAAGCTTCTAATGAGAGCTCCAACCTATGTACATGTAATGCGAAGCTTCAAATGAGTGCTTCAACCTATGTAATGAGAAGCTTCTAATGAGAGTTCCTTCCTATGTACATGTAATGCGAAGCTTCTAATGAGTGCTTCAACTTATGTAATGAGAAGCCTCTAATGATAGCCCTAACCTATGTAATGAGATGCATCTAACGAGATCTGCATCCTATGTAATGAGATACTAATAATGAGAGCCTCAATTGAATTAATGAGGTGCTTCTTTAAAATGAACTATCTGAACCTACGTAATGTGAATATTATTTTGAGGACTACAGCCTATGTTACGAAATGGTTCTAATGAGAAATCCAGCTATGTGTTGAGATGCTTCAAATGAGGACTCCAGCCTATGCAATGAGATGGCTTGTTATGAGGACTCCAACCAATGTAATGTGAAGCTTCCAAGGAGGACTCCAGCATATGTAATGTCAAGCTTCCAAGGAGGAATCCAATATATGTAATGCGAAGCTTCTAATGAGGACTCTAACCAATGTAATGTGAAGCTTCCAAGGAGGACTCCAACCTATGTAATGTGAAGCTTCTAAGGAGGACTTCGGGCTATGTAATGTGAAGCTTCCAAGGAGGACTCCAACCTATGTAATTTGAAGCTTCTAAGGAGGACTTCAGGCTATGTAATGTGAAGCTTCCAAGGAGGACTCCAACCTATGTAATTTGAAGCTTCTAAGGAGGACTTCAGCCTACGTAATGTGATGCTTCTAACGAGGACTTCAGCCTATGTATAGAGATGCTTCTAGTGGGGGCTCGAAACTATGTAATTATATGCTTCTAATAAGGTCTCCATTCTATGTTATGAGATGCTTCTAGTGAGGACCAACCACGTAATGGATGTTTCAACTGAGTGTTCCAACCGATGTTATGAGGTGCTTCTAATGAGGACTCCAAACCATGTAATGATGTGCTTCAATTGAGTGTTCCAACCAATGTTATGAGATGCCTTTAACGGGAGCTCCATCCTATGTAATAATAAGCTTCTAATGAGGTCTCAGTAAGACGATCTTTTGACCAAAGTGTAATGAAAATCCTTCCTATGAGGCAGGAAATTCAAAAGTTAATCCCATGACCTTTAACTGTGACCTTGACACTGAGTCTGCGTAGCTGGGTTATGCATGGATTCAGCACATCGTCTCAGAGAGATGAACATTTCACTTAAGCTTAATGAAAATCCTTCCAGGAGTAAAGGAGATGAGAAGACATTAAATTCAGGGATAAATCACATGGCCTTTTACTGTGACCCTAGCCTTGATCCTGCTTAGCTGAGTCATTGGTTCTGCACTTCGTCTCAGTGAGATGATCATTTGACCAAAGTTTAATGAATATTCTTCCGGAGATAAAGAAGATAGGGAGCGGACACGAATTCAAGGAAAAATCACACGACTTTAAACTGTGACCTTGACATTGAGTCTGCGTAGCTGAGACATGGATTCTGCACACTGTCTCACTGAAATGAACCTTTGACCAAAGTTTAATCAACATCCTTCCAGCGGTAAAGGAGATTGGGAGCGGGCAATAAACTCAAGGGTAAATCCTATGACCCTGAACTATGACCTTGACCTTGACTCTGCAAAGCTGATTCGTGGGTTCTGCACATCGTTAAGATGAACATTTGACCAAACTTTAATGAAAATCTTTCAAAGGGTTCAAGAGATATGGAGCGGACAAGAATGTGTTACAGATGAACAGACTGGCTGACAGACGGATGAAGGCCATCCCTAAAATCCCATATCCACTTCGCATTGGGGGATTTAATAAGATGCTTCTAATGAGGACTTCGACCCATGTAATAAGATGCTTCTAATGTGGAATCCAACCCATGAAACGAGAAGCTTCTTATGAGGGTTCCAGCTTAAGTAATTTGCAGATTCTACTATGTAATGCGATGCTTCAAACAGTGACTTCAATCTATGTAATGCAACGAATTCTTCTGAGAACGCGGACCTATGTAATGAGCTACTTTGATCGAGGGTTCCGACCTACGCAACGATATGCTTATTATGCATCGATATGTTTATAATGCATGCCTGCAACCTACACAATGGGAAGTTTCAAATATTTGCCCACAGCCTCTTTACTGAGAATCTTAGATATGGTGCCTGCATTATATGCAATGAGATGCTTCTAACGGTGACTACAACCTATGCAATGAATTCTTCTAACGAGGACTCCAACCTGTGTAACAAGTCTTCTAATGAGGGATCCAACCTATGGAATGAAGCTTCTAAAGAGGGGTCCAGCCTATGTAACGAAGCTTCTAATGAGGGCTCCAGCCTATGTAACGAGTTGTTTCTAATGGGAGCTCCAACTTAAGTAACGAGGTTTCTAATGGGTAACGATGCTTCTAATGGCAGCTCCAACCTATGTAACGATGCTTCTAATGAGAGCTCCAACCTATGTAACGAGGCTTCTAATGAGGACTACAATTTATGTAACGATGCTTCAAATGAGAGCTCCAACCTATGTAACGATCCTTCTAATGAGGACTCCAACCTATGTAACGATGCTTCTAATGAGAGCTCCAATCTATGTAACGAGGCTTCTAATGAGGACTCCAACCTATGTAACGATGCTTCTAATGAGGACTCCAACCTATGTAACGATGCTTCTAATGAGAGCTCCAACCTATGTAACGATGCTTCTAATGAGGACTCCAACCTATGTAACGATGCTTCTAATGAGGTCTCCAACCTATGTAACGATGCTTCTAATGAGAGCTCCAACCTATGTAACGATGCTTCTAATTAGGACTCCAACCTATGTAACGAGCATTCTAATGAGAGCGCCAACCTATGTAACAAGGCTTCTAATGATGACTCCAACCTATGTAACGATGCTTCTAATGAGAGCTCCAACCTATGTAACGATGCTTCTAATGAGAGCTCTAACCTATGTAACGATGCTTCTAATGAGAGCTCCAACCTATGTAACGATGCTTCTAATGAGGACTCCAACCTATGTAACGATGCTTCTAATGAGAGCTCCAACCTATGTAATGAGGCTTCAAATGAGGACTCCAACCTTTGTAATGATCATTCTAATGAGTACTCCAACCTATGTAACGATGCTTCTAATAAGGACTCCAACATATGTAACGAGGCTAACAATGAGAGCTCCCAACCTCTGTAACGACGCTTCTAATGAGTACTGCAACCTATGATAATGAGGACTCCAACCTATGTAATGAGGCTTCTAATGAGGGCTCCAGCCTATGTAACGAGTTGCTTCTAATTGGAGCTCCAACTTATGTAATGAGGTTTCTAATCGGTAACGATGCTTCTAATGGCAGCTCCAACCTATGTAACGATGCTTCTGATGAGAGCTCCAACTTATGTAACGATGCTTCTAATAAGAGCTCCAACCTATGTAACGATGCTTCAAATGAGGTCTCCAACCTATGTAACGATGCTCCTAATGAGGACTCCAACCTATGTAACGATGCTTCTAACGAGAGCTCCAACCTATGTAACGATGCTTCTAATGAGGACTCCAACCTATGTAACGATGCTTCTAATTAGGACTTCAACCTATGTAACGATGCTTCTAATGAGGACTCCAACCTATGTAACGATGCTTCTAACGAGAGCTCCAACCTATGTAACGAGGCTTCTAATGAGAACTCCAACCTTTGTAATGAGGCTTCTTATGACTCCAACCTATGAAACGAATTGCTTCTAATGAGGACTCCAATCTATGTAACGATCCTTCTAATGAGGACTCCAACCTATGTAACGAGGCTTACAATGAGAGCTCCAAACTATGTATCGACGCTTCTAATGAGGACTGCAACCTATGTAATGATGATTCTAATGAGGACTCCAACCTATGTAATGAGCCTTCTTATGAGAGCTCCAACCTATGTAATGATGCTTCTAGTGAGGACACCAACCTATGTAACGAGGTTTCTAATGACTCCAACCTATGTAACGAGTTGCTTCTAATGAGAGCGCCAACCTATGTAACAAGGTTTCTAATAAGAGCTTCAACCCATGTAACAAGTTGCTTCTACTGAGAACTCTTAACCTATAAAATGAGATGCTTCTAATGAGAGCCCCAGCCTATGCAAAGAGGCTTCTAAAGAGGGCTCCAACCTATGTAATGAGATGATTTTGATGAGAGCCCCAGCCTATGTAATGAGTTGCTTCTGAGGGCTCAAACCTAAGTAATGAGTAGCTTTAAATGAATACTTCAACCTATGAAATGAATGATTCTAATGAGGACTAAAACTATGTTACAAGACACTTCTAATGACAGCTCCAACCTATGTAATGAGATGCTTATGAGGACTCCTACCTATGTAATGAAATGCTTCTTATGTGGGCTCCAATCTGCACAATGAAAAGCTTCTAATGAGGACTCCAATCTAGGGGATGCTTATAACAAGGTCACCAACCTAGAAGCATATCCTATAGGTTGAGACCATTCTAATCAGGACTCCTAAACATGTATTGAGATCCTCATCATGCATGCCTGCAACCCAAGATGTTTCAAATGTATGTCCACAACCTATGTAATGGGGTGCTTAGAATTGGGGCCAGTATCATTTGGGCCACGACGCGAGAAAACCTGTCTTCGGGGGTTTGCCATCAACAAAGGTGCAGACCAGCCTGCACATCTGCGCAGACTGATCAGTTCCTTTGTTTTTCTCTTATGTGAAAGTATCATATCTAGGCTTGATACAAGCGAAATTTCAATTTTATAGCTAGTCTTTGTAGCTGAGGAAACTGGTTTTAGACGGATGGCTGAGAATGGGTTTGCTCCCCCCCCCCCCTAGGGAATTTTGAAGACATATCCTATCTTGTAGAGAATTGAAAGCTCAGTCTTTTAAGACATGTTTGCACTCTGTGCTCCGGGGCGTTAGTCTGTAAGAGCATGTAACATACGTTACTTAATCAAACTAAGAAAAAGTAAATTAAAAGTTTGGGCTACAAATTATAGACATTAAAATATTTATTTTTAAAAATCATTCATATAGTCTGCATACTGGGTATCTTAACTACGTACGACAGCCATTTGAACAAAATTGCGGCTTCCTAAGGTGTCATATGCGTTACATAAATCAGATAACCCATTAAAATTTGCAAGTGTGGCTAACATCATTTACATTCACAATCTCTCTGTGTGTTTTGCAAAATGTTTTTAGCCATGTCTGACTAGCTTATGCAATTGGCTAACAGAAAAATTAAAGTTTGTTTCCCTAGCTTAAATATTTTTTCTGAAATAAGCAATTAAACAACCCTACCCCTACCCAGTTTTAAGGTGAAATGTTTGGTATTAAAACTAAAGTAAAAATAGTTAAAAAATATTTGCAGCTGATGAATGTGTTTCATTGTTTGGGATTTATTTGCCTATATGAAGACTCATAAATCTGCAAGTTTGTTGCAAAATTTTTAATATCAGAGGCTGTAACATATGTTACCTGATGTAATAAATGGGCAAGCTCATTGTCTTTACGTAAGATATGCCTAAAAATGTTTTAATCTCCTCGAGGGAATTTTGCAGACGTATTCCTTCTTATAGTACAACTCAAGCTGCATCGTATAAGGGATGTTTGCACTCTCTGTGTTGGGGCGTTAGTCTGAAACAGTGTACGTGTTACATGCGTTACTATATCTAATAAAGGAAATGTAGTTTGAAAGTTTGAGCTAAAATTGTGAAAAAAACTCGCAGCTGTTGAATATCTTACATTGTTTAGGGATTTTAAGCTGGCTCCTATGATAAAGACTTATAGATCTGCTAGTTGTCATCAAGTTTTAAAGATCAGAGAGCGTTACATATGTTAGAGTGATAAGTAAAATCATCAAACAGTATTTTGACATCAAGCTGAGTAAGGGCTTGCTCCATCCTAATCCCCTTTGGAATTCTGCAGACAAATTACAGCTTATGTAACCATTCAATGTGCATTTAATGAGAAATGTTTGCACTCTGTAAGTCGGGGCGTTAGCCTGTAACAGCTTGTTACATATGTTACTATATCAATTTGAGATTAAGAAATTTAAATGTTTGAGCTACCAAAAGAAGACATTAAAATTATCTAATAAATTGACATTCTTATAGTCTTTATACTGGATGTCTTTACTACATATGGAAGCTGTTTAACATTAATACGGCTAACTCTGGTGTTATGTGCGTTACATGAGCCTTATTATAATTCAAAAGCTATAATTGTGGCTATCGTCATGTAGTTAAACAACTACTATGACTTGGTTTCAAACTGTTTAATTCGATTTGAAAAACATATACTCAATTGATGAATAGGAAAAACCAAGTTTGCTTTTCTATCTTAAATATATTGTCTTATAGGAGCTAATACACAGCCCTACTCCCAGTTTTACAGAGAAGCGAATATTGTTTTTACCGTTTAAGTAAAACACATGAAAGCGATTACAGCGTGTGGATATTTTTCATTTTCTTAGTCTGTCTTGCTCATATATCTACAAGATGTGTTAAAGATCAGGACACTTAATGTGTACTTATAAGTCTTTGGTGCCAAAACACTAGAAATTATATTCATTTCTGATTATAAAGCCCATGGACTGGTGTTACAGATGTTATCTATGACCTTTTGGACACATTTCCTAATACTGTGCATATAATGCTAAATATAGAGCCACAAATAGAAAAGATAGTTTTACATTTTTACAAGAAAATACAATAAATGAAATGGTCCAAACTATTTCTCATCGATTTAACACTCATGTTAAACGTTTGTCGTTGTCTGCTTCTGTGGTAATCATTATTATCAGACGCCTCCTTGCAACTAGTAGAATCATAACACAATATTTCAATCATTTACTGTTATTCAATTTTACCACCAGTCCACTCATCCACAAAATTATTGATGAGCCATTATCAACTTTTGCCATTTGTGGCTTGGAATATTCCGAAACTGATATGAATTCCTAATAGTTGGCTCTTTGAGTATGTGTTTCAAGTGATACTCTGCAAGTAGGAGAAAGACTAAAGCTTTACAAGGATGAAAACTATGCCATTAAGAGCAATGAGTACCTGGACTGATGTACCTTGATATTTCTGTGATAAAGCAACATATCTTAGCTGGCTAACTTTTATAAATGTAGCCTTTCCATACATGCAACCCACGTATTTTCATCTAATAATGTCTCTGCACTTATTATCTTTCCCCAAGCATTCAAAAACTTATTTGAAGTCTTAGTACTTCTGAAGTGCTGGAACCGAGGTAACTCTTTCCCTTCAGATAAACGAACTAGATGTATCACAGCAGGTAAAGCAATGAAATGCAGGATGAACAGAGCGCAAATTAGACCCTTTCAATTCAATGATTAACTAAGTTTCTAAGATGAGCGCTTATTAAAGGATGTAACATATATAACTCGTCATAATAAATGAGCAAGGGCATTGTCGTGACATCCTTTTTGATTACAGTCAGAGGCAAGTGTTTTCAATTTCAGTGTTTTCAATGGATCATGAAATGAGGCACCTTATCAACTTGTTTACTCTGTATAAATCTTCCATAGAGCATAATAAAGAACTACTGGTTATCTCATTCTACCTATAGTCCACTTTCCTTCTTTTGAATGCAACAGCTAATGATACGGCTGCAAAAACTGAGAAATCATAGGTTTTACATTATTTTAAGACATGCTTCAATGTACTGACATCAAAAAACAACCAACTGCAAATATAATTGATGGCAATGTCCAACTTCATATTCTTTCGCTTATACCAGATAACTTTCAAGGTGTAACAGAAATTGTTTCAGACAGTCTGCCAAATCCATCAAGAGTCAACATTGTAACTAAAGAAAACTTATAAAGTTCTTTGGGCGCAGCAAAATACTATTGATCTAAGACCTGAGGACTTAAGCACCAAATGACTGGATAGGTTCCATGGCAAATGATGCAAAAAAGCAGCCTATCAAATTCTGTTTGACCAATGTCAGAAATCTTAAAGTATTCTTAGAGGTACATGGTAGAGACATAGATTTTGCAAAATCAGAGCAAAGTTAATTCAAATAAATAGATAGTTTTATGTCTTCTTTCTGTTTCTCAGACTTTCAATTCATTTATTCTCAAATTGATATGGTAACATACGTATCATACCATTACAGGCTAACCCCCTAGTTAATAGAGTGCAAACATCTCTTATTTGATGCAGCTTGAATTGTTCTTTAAGGTAGGATATGTCTGCACAATTCCCAAAGGGTGGAGAGGAACAGGATTGTACTCAGTTTGCAGTCCTAATACTATGCCGTGATTCTACTGGTTGTGATGAAAAGTGTGATTGTTTTGCAATATAAGCAGACACAATGATAGACATTGTGAGGGTGTGTTGAATAAAGATTGCTTTTAAATAATTATATTTAATAGGAATATTTATTAAATTGTGTCATTTAAATGAGAACTATTATTTTTTATCTTTATGTCTATATGTTTTAATGTTATAGGCATTAGGAAATACGTGATAAAAAAGATTATATATAACATCTGTAACACAATTCCATGGGCTTGTTATCAGCATTGACTGTAATTACTAAGACTAAGGCACCAGAGGCTAGAGATTAATAGGAAAGCATGTGAAAAACGGTATTTTTCTGAAACATCATCTCTTACTTCCAAGAAAATTTCCTAGCTCATTCATTATGCCATGTAACATACTTTAATAAGTGCTCTGATCCTGATGTCTGTAATGCATACAGTATTCAGTAACCTTTAGAATTAGCATACACCCACTGAAGCTGGCATCTATTTATAATAGGCGGAGCTTATATTCTATTGACTCAATGCATTTTAATAACAAGTCAGTTACCCACGTTTACACAATAAATATAGATGTGTTTAAATCGCTCTTGCTCTCTCTGTTGTCTTAATCCATTCGAACATTACATTGGCGACGAGAATTGGGATTACATTGGATTAAATTCCGAATTGTATTAAGAACCTCTGAGGATTAAATTCCGGACACTAAACGTATTGTTCAACTGATGTTGGATGGAAAAACAATTTTGTTAGTAGTTTTAATACTGAATCAACAAAACAATGGCTTTGAAGTTGGATATTGTTTCTCCAGCTCCATTTAAAGTGCTAGGAGAACAGACGAGTTTAGCACAGAAATGGGACCAATATGTCAAAAGATTTGACTATTATATCAAAGCGTCAGGGGTGACTCGAGATGAGCAAAAGAGAGCGCTGCTACTGCACGTTTCAGGGGAAGAAGTTCAGGACCTCTTCGAAACATTAACAGACACTGGCACAACGTATGCGCAAGCCATTGGCAAACTAAATGAGTATTTTGCGCCCAAGAAGAATATTGCGTTCGAACGTCACGTGTTCAGATAATCAAAACAAGAAGAAGACGAAACAGTGGACAATTTTATAGTCAGATTATCAAAGCTGAGCATTTCGTGTGACTTCAGCGAGCTTCAGAAGGAGGACATGATCCGTGACCAAGTTGTAGACTGTTGCAGATCAACTGATCTAAGGAAGAAACTATTAGCAGAGTCAGATTTAACGCTTGAGAAAGTTAGAACTATTTCAAGGACATATGAACTATCTTCGACGCATGCCAAGAAAATCGCTGCAGACAACCAAACAAATCAGTCGCAGTCGAGTGAATCAATAGAATCACTCGCCAGTCTACGAGGAACCAACACTCAAGATCTAGACCTCGAACCAATACAGATCAATTACGTAGGACGTCACGTTCTGAGTCGTTCAGAGGATCATACCAGGGACCCAGCCAACCCAGCAGACAACGGAATAGTCAACGTCGAGCATACATGAGAGAAACGGCAGAATGCTACAGATGTGGAGGAAGAAACCACTATGGACGAGAGTGCACGCGAGCAAAGAACGCTATATGCAGAGACTGCGGACAGAAGGGACACTTTGCTATCATGTGTAAAACAAAAGTGAAAAATGTTAATTCAATTAACGTAAGTGATCAAACTGGATTAAATCAGGATTATGATTGTGAGTGTAGTGATCAGGATAATATTGAGGAAATATTTGTGCTTGGAAATCAGGAGGCCACTGTGACAGTAAATATTGCAGGTAAAAATTTGAGTATATTGGTAGATTCGGGTGCATCAGTAAATGCTATTGATCACACCCTATTCAACCAGCTAAAATCTTCCAACACAATCCTAGAGAAATCAAATGCTAAAATATACCCTTATGGCAAAACAACCTCATTAGATCTTGTTGGCAAAGCCACATTTCCTGTAAAAGTTGGTTCAAAATCGCTAAATGTAGAATTTCACATAATCAAGGGCTCAGGAAAACCGTTGATAGGACATAAAACTGCAACAGAACTAGGTATCCTACGCATTGGATTGCCTGATGACAACATCGCGTCCGTCAGTAGCGAAACTGAAAGTATTTTAAGATCATTTCAGGATAGATTTGAGGGACTTGGCAAATTGAAAGATTTCCAGTTAAAGTTGTATGTTGATGAAAATGTTAAACCCGTAGCGCAACCTGCGAGAAAAATACCATTCAAAATGTGTGAGAAGGTTGAAAGCAAATTAAAGGAACTAGAAGACCTTGACGTGATCGAAAAGGTAGAAGGACCTACACCTTGGGTCAGTGCCTTAGTACCTATACCAAAATCAAACAATGATATCCGTTTATGCGTTGATATGCGATGCGCAAACAAAGCTATACAGCGTGAAAGATTCCCTTTGCCCAATATCGATGAAACACTCAAGCAAATGAATGGAGCTTCTGTATTTTCGAAGTTAGATTTAGCGCAAGCGTTTCACCAGGTCGAGTTAGAGTCAGATTCGAGGTACATAACTACGTTTGCCACAAACAATGGTTTATACCGCTACAAAAGATTATTTTTTGGTGTGAGCTCTGCACCAGAAACTTATCCGCGTATCATCCAGCAGGTAATACAAGACATACCTGGCTGCAAAAACATAATTGATGACATTATCATCTATGCGTCAAATCAGCAAGAGCATGACAAAATCCTTAGAATGCTTCTCACAAGGTTGAGAGAGAAAGGCTTGACATTAAACAGAAATAAATGCGAATTCAACAAATCAGAATTGAAATTCATGGCTCACACACTTTCAAGCTCAGGCATTAAGATTTCTGATGATAAGGTCAAGGCTGTAAAAGAAACACCCTCACCAACTAACCCCTCTGAGGTTAAGTCATTTCTTGGATTGATAAATTTCTGTTCGAAATTCATTAAAAATCTCGCTACAATAGCTGAACCATTACGTAAACTGACTAGAAAAGACGTAGCTTGGCATTGGGGACATGAACAGCAAAACGCGTTCGAAACATTAAAACAATGTTTGATTAGTTCAGAAGTCATAGCGTACTACAATCAAGATGCTGAGACACAGCTGATTGTAGACGGAAGTCCGTATGGTCTTGGAGCCATATTGCACCAAAAACAAAGTACTGGGGAGTTCAAACCCGTTGCGTATGCATCAAGGACCTTAAACCCCGTGGAAAGACGTTATTCGCAAATTGAACGCGAGAGTCTTGCTATTTTATGGGCAATACAAAGATTTAGTGTATATCTGTTTGGCATGAATTTCGTGGTCTACACAGATCATAAACCGCTTGAGAGAATATTCACAAGTTCTCATGACGCGCCTGCTAGAATTCAGAAATGGATTTTAAAGTTACAACCCTACACTTTTTCTGTTAAATACATCAAAGGTGGTTGTTTTAACCCCTCTGATATTTTATCACGATCAACGACATGCGAATGTAATGAGTTTGATAACAAGCTCAGTAGCAGAACAGAACAATATATCACTGGTTTGACAGAGAGCACTCTACCAGTAGCTATTACATTACAAGAGATAAACACTGCGTCAGAGCAAGATAAATTGTTAACTCAGGTACGGAAATGCCTACATACAAACAGATGGCAGAAACAAGGAAATATGAAGCCGTATTTTCAAGTTAGAAACGAGCTTTCGGTGAAAGATAGCTTAGTCTTAAAAGGAAATAAACTTGTAATTCCCAAACAACTTCAAACTCGTATTTTGGACCTTGCACACGAATCGCATCGTGGTCTGAAGAAAACAAAACAATTGCTCAGAAGTGAGGTTTGGTTTCCAAACATCGACGCGAAAGTCGAAGACTTAATTAAGTCATGCCATACATGTCAGTTGACTTCAACACCAACACGCGCACCACCAGTAGTAATGAGTAATTTACCAGCTGGACCATGGAAAAAGATTGGTCTTGATTTGAGTGGTCCGTATGGCTCGAATAATGAATTTATTTTTGCCGCCATTGACTATTATTCGAGATTTCCAATGGTTGAAATTATCAAATCAACCACAAGCACTACCATCATTAACAGACTGAGACAAATATTTGCCATGCACGGTTTCGTTGATGAAATTGTAACTGATAATGCTAGTTACTTCGTCTCATCAGAGTTCAAAGCATTTTTGCGTGAAAATGGAATTAAACATTCTCGTATTTCGCCATATTGGAGTCGAAACAATGGGCTTGTTGAAAATTTCAACAAAAGCATCAGAAAAGCCGTGAGAACCGCTTTAGTTCAAAATAAGAACTGGAGAACTGAAATATACACATTTCTATTGCATTACAGAGCCACAGAACACACTACCACAGGAAAATCGCCTGCTCAGTTACTTTACAACAGGCAGATAAAAACTAAGTTGCCTCAGTTCGATAACAAAAAAGCGCCGTCTGATCTTAAAATTCGCGACGCACTGCAAAAGCAGAGAATCAAGCATTACGCAGACAGGTCAAAAGCAAAGGGCTATAGAAAGTATAAAGTGGGACAAAAGGTTCTAATTCTCAAAATGGGGAAAAGCAAAATGTCTGCCAACTGGGAAAAACAAATCTATCAGGTTGTTAGTCAGAAGGGCACCGCTTTAAAATTGCTGTCAAATTATGGTGACTTGGTTTACAGGAACGTTACACATGTGAGACCGTATTATGAACCACACCAGAGACAAATGGACTTGAGAGGAACTAATCGTAGTTCACATGAACTAGGAAAACGAATGACTGTGCTACCTAGACGATTCAGGGACTATCAGATGTGATCACAGTGTTTTGAGGAATATAAACTGAAGAACTTGTTTCTCAAGAACTCATTCAAATTGTCTGATTAATCAAAACGTTTTCTGTTATTTTTTTTCTCAACTTATCTGGAGTGTATTTAGTTGTTTAACGCTTGATGGAAAATCTGAATGAAACATGTTTGTGTTTTATTTGATTTTGCCATAATGTTGTCGAGAGGTAATCAGATAATTTGATAAGCTTTTATGTTTAAATTTAAATGTCAGTTTCAGTGTAAACTATGTCATTCAAATGGCAACGTTGTTTCATAAACAAACTTTCCAAATATCAGATGTCAATGAAATTGCTTTCAGCACCAAATGTTGGGTGGCCAATTAATTTCACTGGGAACGTCTCATTTTTTTTTGTTTGGGGAAGAGATGTAATGCATACAGTATTCAGTAACCTTTAGAATTAGCATACACCCACTGAAGCTGGCATCTATTTATAATAGGCGGAGCTTATATTCTATTGACTCAATGCATTTTAATAACAAGTCAGTTACCCACGTTTACACAATAAATATAGATGTGTTTAAATCGCTCTTGCTCTCTCTGTTGTCTTAATCCATTCGAACATTACAATGTCAAACTTGCAAATGTATGATTCTTTATTGCATTAGCAAGACAGTGCCAAAAATGTAAGATATCCACGAGAGTCAAATATTTTCATATATTTTTCTTCAATTTTAGATACCAAAATTGGATACTTAAAATTGGGGGTAGGGTTGTTTAATAGCTCATATAAAACAATGTATTTGAGATAGAAAAGCAAACTTTGTTTTTTCTATTAGTCAAATAAGTATTTTAGTTAACTAAGATTAAAAACACTTGTAAAAATGCACAAATGGTCTATAAAATGAATGATGTTAGTCATGATTTCAACTTTCAAAGGTAAATTTAATCTATGTAACACATTTAACACCATTGAAGGCTGTAATTTTGTTTAAAGTGCTGCTTTTATGTAGCTTAGGCATCCAGCTTGCAAACTACATAAGAAATATGAAAAATTATATGGTTTAATGTCTTCTTTCTGTAGCTCAAACTTTCATTTTGATTTTTTACTTAGTTTGTTACAGTAACATATGTAACAGGCTGTCAGAGACTAACGCCCCGGAGCACAGAGTGCAAACATCTCTTAAAAGATGCGGCTTGAAATTTTCTTCAAGATAGGATATGTCTGCGAAATTCCCTAGGGGGGGGGGGGGGGGGGGGGGGAGCAGGACCTTTTTTAGCTTGAAGTCTATTTGAGTCTCGCTATGTCGGAAACCCCGAAGACAGGTTTTCTTGCATCGCTGCCAATATATATGAGATGTTTGAAATGAATGCTCATTAGATATGCAAATTAAGGGACACCTCTAATTGTGCCATCAACTTGTAGATGCTTCCAAGTGCCAAAAGCCTATGTCTGCTCAACATATGGGCCTTGAGGCGAGAAAACCTGTCTTCTGGGGTTTGCGAACAACGAAGGCGCAGACCAGCCTGCGCATATACACAGACTGATCAGCGCCTGTGTTAGTCGTTTTTTTAGAAAGTATCATATAGAACATTGCTTCAGGTGAAATTTTGATTTTCTAGCTAGTCTCTGTAGCTGAGGAGACTGGTTTGAGTCTCGCTATGTCGGAAACCCCAAAGACAGGTTTTCTTGCGTCCCGGCCCATATATGAGATGTTTGAGATAAATGCTCATTAAATATGCAAATTTTAAGGGAAACCTCTAATTGTGCCATTAACTTGTAGGTGCTTCCAAGTGCCGAAAACCTATGTCTGCCCACAACATATGGATCTCGTCAGAGAAAATCTGTCTTCGGGGGGGATTGCGAACAACACAGGCGCAGACCAACCTGCGAATACGAGCAGACTGATCAGCGCCTGTGTTAGTCGTTTTTTAGAAAGTATCATACGAAAACTTGCTTCAGGTGAAATTTTGATTTTCTAGCTGGTCTTTGTAGCTGAGGAGACTGGTTTGAAGCTCGCTTTGTTGGAAACCCGGAAGAGAGGTTTTTTTCGCAACACGGCTCATATATGCACTAACTTAACTCTTTGCTTACTGGCTAATTTTGCATGCTTTTTTGTCGCCTGCTGATTTTTTTCAACATTAACTTTTTCAAAAAATACCATCAGTGTCAAAAAGTTTAGATCCAGATCAGGCCTGACTTTTTGTCGGGCCTGATCTGGTCCAAATGTTTGCAAAGGTTACTAGGTTATTAGCAAACGACACTAGTAGGCAAAGCATACAATAAAATGCCTTTGTAAAAACTCAGACATCCTCATCCACTGTACACAGGCTAGGAAAGTATATAAGCAGATATAGGTACAATACATGTGGTTGGGATGAGAAGGGAAAAAAACACATTTAATTCTTAACAAATTTTAATCACTCCAAAACAAGTGTTTTGAACCATGTGATGAACATCCATAGTCCTAGCAGGGCTCATACTGGCAAGATTGTGTAAAATTCAAGGACTGAAAACTTAAGTAAAATACTGATTTACATGTTAAAATTCTACTTCTGAAATGCTAGAGTCATTTACTAAAGATAGTAGTTTAAGATAATTAGTATAAAATTGTGATGCCTTTATTTGGTGCAGCATATGCTGATTTAGGCCACACAAAAAAACAGTGTTGAAACCTCTAACAAGTGGAAAAATTCAAGGACTTTTCAAGGCCTTTGAGTGTTTTTCAAGTACTTATCAAGGCAAATTTTATTTTCAAGGACTTTTCAAGACAGTCTTGTATATTCAAGTACTTTTCAAGCTTGTGCGAACCCTGTCTAGACAAACAAAAAACATTGAGTATTAAATTGTGAATATTTTCTTATCCATCAGTTTAAAAAGACATAGGTTTCTTAAAAAAATCTAATAGCTCAAAAACAAGTATGTCAAACCATGATACAGTATAAAATTGATGATATCCATAGTTTTAGATAAAGAAAAAAAATTGGGAGCTAAATTGTGAATATTTTCCTATCCATCAGTTTGAATTTTTTTTTAAAATAATGAATTTTTAACAAAACTTTAATTGCTCCAAAACCATGATACAGTCAAATATTGATGAATATCCATAGTTATACATAACAAAAAAAAACAATGAGCATTAAATTGTGATTATTTTCTTATCTATCAGTTAAACATTTGTTTAAAAAGGCATAGGATTCTTAACAAAACTTTAATTGCTCCGCTACAAGTATTTTGAACCATGACACAAGCTAACATTGATGAACATCTATAGTTCTTGACAAAAAAAAGCATGGAGCCTTAAATTGTGAATATTTACTTATCCACCAGTTTAAACATTTATATAAATTAAAGACAGAATTCTTAACAAAACTTTAATCAATCCAAACCAAGCTTTTGAACCATGATACAGGCTAATATTCAGATGAATATCCATAGTTATAGATATTAAACAAAAAACACATTTGACTTATCACTCAAAGACAAGTATTTTGAACCATGATAGATTGATGAACATCCATAGTAAAAGATAAACAAAAAACATTGAGCATTAAATTGTGAATATTTTCTAATCCATCAGTTTAAACATTTGTTTAAAAAGACAAAGAATTCTTATCAAAACTTTAATCGCTCAAAAACCATGATACAGGCTAATATTGATGAATGTCCATAGGTCTAGATAAGCCAAAAAAATATTGAGCATTAAATTGTGAAACTTTCTTATCCATCAGTTTAAAGATTTGTTATGCGTACTAAAAGAAAGGTCTCAATGAGACGGTTCTTTTGAGTACCCACAACATATGTTTTGGTTGAGAAAATTATTTTTTGATTACACACACACTTCTCTGAAAGTGAGTACATTTCTACGAAACAGATGACAAAATAAAATGTGCTGTTTCTCAGCATGCATTCAAATTTCTGGACATATTTTTAACACTTGTCCTGCTTATTGAATTTAAATGCAACGCCTACTGGCCATACTGTCTGCTGATAGTCTTTGCAGTTTCGAAAAGACGTGGCCACGAGGGTATAAAACTTTTTCCATGCTCAACCCAGCTGAGCACAAAATTTATCCTGCTCATAAATGTTAAAATGCCAACAATTGTTGGCATTTTAACATTTATCAGCATGATAAATACAACATCTGAGAGATTAACATCACAGCAAGAAACTTCTTTATTTGTTGGTATTTAGTTTTTATGTGCAGTTAAAATTTCGTGCTCAGTTGAGTTGAGCTTGAAAAAAGATTTATAAACTCTGACTTTTCAAGACAGTCCTGTATATTCATGTACTTTTCAAGCCTGTGCGAACCCTGGACGGAAGCAGGCAAAGAGTTAATGTAGCAGGTCTGTGCTTTAGTTCTTCAGTCAATTCTATTCAAGTATATTCAAGACAGTCCTGTATATTCAAGGACTTTTCAAGACAGTCCTGTATATTCAAGTACTTTTCAAGACAGTCCTGTATATTCAAGTACTTTTCAAGACATTCCTGTATATTCAAGTACTTTTCAAGACAGGCCGGTATATTCAAGTACTTTTCAAGACAGTCCTGTATATTCAGGTACTTTTCAAGACAGTCCTGTATATTCAAGTACTTTTCAAGACAGTCCTGTATATTCAAGTACTTTTCAAGACAGTCCTGTATTCAAGGACTTTTCAAGACAGTCCTGTTTTATTCAAGTACTTTCAAGACATTCCTGTATATTCAAGTACTTTTCAAGACAGGCCGGTATATTCAAGTACTTTTCAAGACAGTCCTGTATATTCAGGTACTTTTCAAGACAGTCCTGTATATTCAAGTACTTTTCAAGCCTGGGAGAACCCTTTTCACAAGCAGGCAGAGTTAATGTAGCAGGTCTGTGCTTTAGTTCTTCATTCAATCCCAATCATCTACACACTCCCAGATATCTGACGGCAGTTTGACATCGGCAAAATTACTGGTCCAAAAGTTATCTGGTAAATCTTGACATGGTATTAAATCAACTTTCTGCAGTAGACGTATACGACAGTTTGACAAGAATTTATAGATATGTCCTTCAAAAGATGATGACCAATTATTGTTTTCTTCGGTGGCTGATATTTCTACTCTGTCGTCAGTCCCCACATGAGGCTGGCCCAGATCTATTGATTTCTGTTCAGCGGTGAGCTCCATGGATGGCTCTGTGCAATAGGTGAGCAAGGGATGTCCGTTAAAAAAGATCTGTAAAATATCACCTTTTTTTTTAAATATGGATATACCTTTGATAGTTCAAAGTACCTGCTAATTTTAAATAAATTATGATTCAGATTTATGAGCTATTTTGATCATTTCCATCAAAACATAAGCACCCAGGACATGTTTTTTTATAGGATAAGGTTATTATGGGCCTCATCGCAAGAAAACCTGTCTTTGGGGTTTCTGACAAAGCGAGTTTCAAACCAGTCTCCTCAGCTACAGAGACTAGCTAGAAAATTTAAATTTTGTACGAAGCAAGCTTAGATATGATACATTTCAAAAAGCGAATAACAAAGGCGCTGATCACAGTGATCAGTCTGCACGGATGCGCAGGCTGGTCTGTGCCTTTGTTGGTCTCAAACCCCGAAGACAGGTTTTCTCGCATAGAGGCCCATGTAATGACTAACTTCCATTTAATTTGAACTACTAGTACTAATGGATGAGATTTTATTGTAATTAATCTACAAATTAATGCTACGTTTACCTTTTGTGTGTGTGTAAACATTTAGAACTGACTTGCAGAAAATTACAATACATATGGGCCTCGACGCGAGAAAACCTGTCTTCGAGTGTTTGCGAACAACAAAGGCACAAACAGTCTGATCATCAGTCTGATTCACTTATTGCTAAGTATCATATCTAGACTTGCTTCGAGCGAAATTTAAATTTTCTAGCTAGTCTCCATAGCTGAGGAAACTTTGCTTGAGTCTCACTTTGTCGGAAACCATGAAGACAGGTTTTGTCGCTTCGCGGCCCAAATGTCCTTGACACTTTTCCCGCCAGCCATGACGTTTCCATTTGGTATTAAAAATAAGCAGATAAATTCATATCATAAGCGGGAATATCACAATCCTGCACCCTAGAAGCAACTCTTCCAGAGTATTTTTCAGCTTTCCATGATGATTTTTAAAAAATCCATGACTTTTCCATGATATAAGTAGATTTTCCATGATAAAAGTAGAAAAATCAAGATACCATGACTTTTAAAAAAAGCTGTTTACCATGATTTTTCCAGATCTGTGCAAACCCTGGATCTAGATCCATACTGTTTGCATGAAAGTTAAAATAAACCTGCTGTTAAAGTGAAAAAGCTGCTGATAATCTTTGCAAACAGCTTAGACCGAGATCAGGTCCGACTTAATCTGACATGATCAATTTAAAACCATTTGACACTGATGGTTGAAAAAATTACCAGATGACAAAATATTATAGCACACAAAATTTCCCACCATACAAAGAGTTATGGCAGCTTGATTTGATATAAGATTTGCTTTCTACATTTAGCAGGCATATAGATGAGAGTTCGTAATTTAAAAAATGATTTTCTTATTTCTCAATCAAAACCTATGTTGTGGGTACTCAAAAGAACCGTCTCAATGAGACGGTTCTTTTGAGCAGCCAAAACAAATGTTAAACTAGATGAATAAGAAAATATTCACAATTTTATGCTCAAATCTTTTTTCATTTGGACCCAATGCTACAACCTTCTGATAACTCCGTCTTCTCTTGACCATGATTCCATCTCCGTGTAAATGTGTCAGCCATTGCATGGGTGTCTTGAATATATCACCACCATATCTAATCTGGCCAGTGGGAGCCAATGAGGCGTTGTAGGTTTGTCCCTGAAAGTAAACATCAGCTGTGGGGAAGGGTGCACATGGGTAAAAGTTCAAAATTTTGAATATCCTGAACTTTCGAAATTCAAAACTTAAAATATGCTGTATGCATACAAAATGATAACAATTTCAAGTTTAAAGCATCAATTGACTTAAGACATACTGAAAATACCTTGGAGAAACTCTTATAATTGGCATAATTTAGCATTTTGAGGCTGACTTTCCATCCTCAAAATCCTGAATTCAGGAATAATCCTGAAAACTTTCACCCATGCATGCAGTTAACTATTTGCCTACTGGGTAATTTTTCACGCTTATTTTGTCATCTGTTGATTGTTTTTTCCAATTAACTTTTTCAAAAATTCTTTCAGGAATACCATCAGGGTGTCAAACAGCTTGGGTCCAGATCTGGCCCAACATTTTGACAGGCCTGATCTGGGTCCAAACTGTTTGCAAAGGTTATCAGCAGACGACACTAGTAGGCAGAGAGTTAAAGCAATGCCCAAAGACCTGACCAATTTGCCTGATTTGTCTCTGTTAACTGTTGCCTAGATTGGAGTTTTCTGCTGAAAACCTTTACAAACAGTTTGAATCCAGATCAGGCCCAACAAAACTGTAGGCCTGATCTGAATCCAAAACTGTTTGCCACTCTGATGGTAATCCTAAAGGAATTTTTCAAAAGTTAACTTTGAAAAATGCAGCAGCCGACAAAAAAGTTAGATTTATTTCATAGCATGCAAAAAAGGTAACTGTCTTCTTCTGAGAACCTTAAACCTTTGCAGTTTGGACCCAGATCAAGCCTGGCAGGTTTCTGAAGGTTTTCCTGAAAGAATTTTTTGAAACGTTAATTTGAAAAAATTAAAAATAAAATCAGCAGACAACAAAAAAGCACACAAAATTTCCCAGCATGCATAGACAGTAATATTTTCGGTATTGTTCCTTATCTTGCTGAATAAACTAATACATCTATATGCTAAATTCTGATTTCCAATCAGTGCAGTTCCACACTTCAATTACTATGAACTCACAAGTCTGGCCTTACCCCATTTTCAATAGAGTACAATACCTGGTTTTTATACTGTTTTTCGAAGTTTATACAGGCCTAGTTCATTTGTTACATTTGTTAACTATAGTCTAGTCTCTTTAGTGGGACCATAAACATATAACTCTGGTTTTTACTGCTGCACATATCTCTGGTAAGATCATAGTTTATTAGTACCAGAGCTAAAATATAAAATTTTAAATGCCAGAATCCTGTAAGTTTTGCATTGATGGCTAGGATTTGTAGTGTTTTAATGGGAGAAAAACTGACCATTGGAAGAGCAACTATAGTTTCTATGGTTAACGCGTGAACTAGGTCATGGTTTCAGTACAGTAAGGGTTAAGGGAAGTTCTTTGTGCATTATCTTTTTTGGGGGGCAAGTGAAAATATCTTTGGGCAAGTGCCTTTAGCCATGCAATTGTCCTTGAGCAAGCATTCAATTTTGCTATTTTAATTATTAACCCTTTGTAAACTAGTAACTCCTTAATGCATCTTTGGCAAGCAGTGAAGACCCAGATGAAATGCTGCATTATTAGGCTCTACCCTGCTTGCTAAGCAAAAAACGATTTCAGAGAAAAAGTACAATATTATTTTGGAAATTATAACCTGTAACCCCTTGGTTCATACAATAGACCATCCTAAGTTTATTGTATCAAACAAGAAGTAAGAATACATGATACAAAAAGGGTTAAAAAATCCTACCTTATATTCAGTTGAAAGCTGGTTGACTCCTGGTCTTAGATGGCCTTTCAGCAGTAAATTTTTAAGGGTTGGCAGAGCAGTCTGACTATTAGGTACAAGACAGCTGTTAGTATTGGCTGATTTCATACAATCATTTGATGTTCTGGATCCCTGGGATATACCTATGTACCCTGTAGGTAGTCTAGTCATAGGAAGTCTAGTAGTATTGAGATTCTGTGCTACACCTGTGTTTGCCATGGCTACTCTGGGAGTATTGATATTCTGTGATACATTTTGGTTTGCCATCATTTGAACCTCGGAACATTCTTCAATTTGAGAAAGCTCTGCAGCTGACTTTATTACATCATTAATGACAGCTTCCAGCTTTTCTTCCGATGTCTTATGAGCTGGAGTATCATGATGTTCTGTTTTGGGAAACTGCCTCGGTTCACCATTCTTTGATTGATTTGTAAAACTACATGCATTCAAAGATTTTCCATGTAACATAGCAGTTTTATTGTTCCAACCTGATTGTGCCTCATTTATAGATTTTTGTAAAGTTTTTGTCTTTGTTAAAGAATTATTCAAGTGATCTGTCTGTTGCTGTGTCTGTTCCTGTGTCTGTTCCTGTCTATATTTCATTCTTTTTCGTAGTTCCTTTGCTTTAACGAGAAACACATCCGAGCTCATTGATGTTGCTGTTGGGGAAATGGTTGTTTCATCCTGAGCAGGCTGTCTTGGTGGAGAAAACATTGAATTATGTCTGCCAGGTCTATTCATGGTTCCAATAGAAGCATCACTGAGTGGATTATCTTTAGGACGAGTTAGAAGGTTCACAGCTAAACCAGCTTCACAGAGGTTGCCATAGTTCACATCTATATCAGTTTTATTTCTAACCTTAGAATTTTGGACTTCTTTCTGATTTGCAAACTTTAAGAAACTGGTATCAGATAACAGTTTACTGTTATCTGATACTGGTTTCTTGAAGTTTGCAGGCTCTTTATGTTTGCCAGAGTTATCCAAGTTTCCAACAGGAGCATCACCGACTGGTTTGTCTTTAGGATGAGTTAGAAGGTTCACAGCTAAACCAGCATCACAGAGGTTGCCATAGTTCACATCAATGTCAGTTTTATTTCTTACCTTAGAATTTTGGACTTCTTTATGATTTGGAAACTTTAAGAAACCTGTATCAGATAACAGTTTACTGTTATCTGATACAGGTTCCTTAAAGTTTGCAGGCTCTTTATAGGAACTTACATTCCTTTGTAAACTGTTAGCTTTATCCTCAGTTATTCTTTTTATAACTCTGTTCAGCTTATCACCGGGGGATTTTAAAGCATTAACATTGTCTATATTTTCTTTATTAGCAACAGTTACACAGTCTTTTTTTGCTGAATGGTTAGGATCTTTTCTCATCGTGTTCATCCACAGATTTTCAGCTAAAGGTTTAGGACTAGATGGATATAGCTTTTCAGAAGCTTGATTGGACAAATGTTCAACATCAGATGACTTAAAATGAGAAATAAAATTTGAACCTAAATCTGCTTGATTTTTCAATAAAGTGTCATTTTTAAACAAAGGATTTTTTGTAACTGAAATATCTACAATAGGTTTACTAGATATTTGTTTACCCATAATTATCTCTGTCGCTGCCTGGTTTGCACACAATGTCTGTTCGATTGCTGCCTTGTTTGTACCTGGAGTCTGTTTGTCATTTGTTTGGTTTGTTCCACAGGTTTGTTTGTTTGTTTTCTGGTTTTTACCTGGAGTTTGTTTGCCATTTGTTTGTTTTGTTTCACAGGTCTGTTTGTTTGTATTCTGGTTTGCACCTGGAGTCTGTTTGTTGTTTGTTTGGTTTGCTCCAAATGTCTGCTTGACTGTTTTCTGGTTTGCACTTGAATCCTTTCTGATTGTAGTTCTGTTTGCTGTATGTTTGATTTGGTTTGATTCTGAATTTTGCTCAACTGTACTTGCACCTGAAATCTGCTTGATAACTGTTTGGTTAGGTTTAGAGGTCTGCTTGGTCGTTGTCTGGTTTGCTGCTGAAGCCTGTCTGATAGCTGCCTGCTTTTCTCCTGAAGCCTGCTCGGTTGGTGTCTGGTTTCTTTGGTTCTCCTTGATTGTTCTTTGGTTTGCTCCTGAAGCCCGCTCAATAGTTGTCTGGTATGCCCCTGAAGCCAGCTCGATTGCTGTCTGGTTTCTTGAGTTCTCCTTGATTGTTCTTTGGTTTGCTCCTTGAGCTGGCTCGATTGCTGTCTGGTTTCTGGAGTTCTCCTTGGTTGTTCTTTGGTTTGCTCCTTGAGCTGGCTCGATTGCTGTCTGGTTTCTGGAGTTCTCCTTGATTGTTCTTTGGTTTGCCCTCGAAGCCCGCTCGATCGATGTCTGGTTTCTTGAGTTCTCCTTGATTGTACTTTGGTTTGCTCCTGAAGCCCGCTCAATAGTTGTCTGGCATGCCTCTGAAGCCTGCTCGATTGTCTGTTTTTTCCCTGATGCCTGTTCGATTGGGGTCTTGCTTGCTCCTGAAGGCTGTTGGATTGGTGTCCTGTTTGCTTCTGAAGCTCGATTGATTGGTGTCTTGTTTGCACTTGAAGACTGCTCAGTTGTTGTTTCTTTCCACTGTAAAGCCTGTTTGAACTTTGTTTGGCTTGATTCTGCAGTTTGTTTGATTGTTGTTTTGTTTGACTCAGAAGTCTGTTTGATCCCTTCCTTGGTCTCAGTACTGCTGTCGTTTCTTGGAATGTCTCCGGCAACACATTTCTGTAATGGAAACCTGGCGATCAGCAATTTTTGAATGAATTTTAACATCTAGAGTAAATGTTCTAAAATGTCTAACACTTTCATCTTTCTATTCCCCCAAATAAAAGGGTGGTATTCAGGGTTGGAATTAGTAAGTTGCTTGTCAAGATAGCAAACAAGGAAGATCCTGGTCAGACAGCTTCATTAGAAGTCTGATCTGGGTCTGTCCTGTTTGTCTATGCCTTTTTGGCAGGCAATTTTAGAGCATTTATAGTGTCATGCTAAATCAGAATACAACTGTTTTTCCCCAAAAAAGACCAATCAATCTGGATTCACACTTTAACTCATGCTGCTTTTAAGCAAATGCTAGAATCCTGGAAATTAATTTGATTGAAAATGGAGAAGTTTAGAAAATAAAAGTATTCAGCATGGTAGCTTTAAAGGGTTAAGATTTCTTTTGATATATCAGAGTCTGTGTGTTTTCTAGGCAGGGGTATTCACCCCTTTAATTTTAAAGGAGAGGAGATGTTTTTATATAGATTATCAAAGAAAGGACATTATAAAAAAGTAGTAAAATACTTGCTTTTCAAAAAATAATCCCCTGGTAATATACATTAAACTCTTTACATGCTGGGTAATTTTGCATGCTTTTTTGTCCATGTAACAGCATTACTTATTACTATTTGAGCCAGTTCATGAGATTTTATTATACAAGGATGTACAACTATCTAGTGAGGCTAGATTCCTTAAATGTTGGCCTGAGCCTACATCTATGTGCCTTCTTTGTGTGTGCAAACAGGGAAGTCTCTGGCATATATGTGGTAAGTACCAAAAAGTAAATGAGTATGACCAGGAAATGCCACAATCATAGACTGCTTTACAACTCATGGCACCCTGAGGAAGAGACACTGAGCATAAACAGCCATAAAACACCCAGAGCAATTTAAAGCAACCAGCCCTCTCTTCCTTAGCAACTAGAGTACAGGTTTAGATAAACACATTTTTGTGCCTAAAATTGTAAATATTTTCTTACCCATCAGTTTAGACATATGTTTTGGCTGCTCAAATTTGAGTATCCACAACATATGTTTTGGTTGAGAATAAGATTTTTTTTTTTGTTACACACTCTTAAATAAAGTCCTGAGAAAGGACATGAGGAAACACACCAGGAAATAAGGACCCAGCACAAAACCCGCATACTTGATTGGAGCAACACTGAATAAACAGTACAATCACAACCTTAGAACAAACATCAGCCTGGGCCACTGGAAGGTTTTGATTGTGGTATTTCCTGATCATACTCACTATTTTTAAATGCATTATATTTATTCACACCGGATAGGCGGCAGATGAAAACGCTCTTAACAATAAACAAACGCAGATCATAATAACTAGAAACAGTGTTTTCGATTGCTATTTGTCGCCAGTGAGGCGATAAATGGCAATTGAAAACTCGGTTTCTATTTTTGATCTACGTTTTTCAATAGTATCAACATTTTCGATTGCCACCTATCAATTGTGATATTGGCTAAATCTTTGCCCTTAATTAAAGCCTTAAGCAGTGGCTCATTTGTGCCAATTTAAGTTATTTCCGATGAGTACCTAAAGCATGTTTTCTAGGGGAGGAAATTAGGAAATAAATATTTGTCTAGGAAAAAAGTTCTTATTCAAAAATATTTATAAACCCTTAAAGCCCCAATCACAACTGCAGCAGATGACATCTTTCCCAATTTTCTACAAAAAATAACATGATATTACATGAGAATCTTCTACCAGCGGACGATTCTCATGAAATATGCCTTAATTGTTGTTTTTGAAAAAGTGGCAAATTTGCAATTGTCGTCTGCTGCAAATTATAGGTGGCCCTTTAAGGGGTAACTCACAAGAATAAGTTTGTAGCGAATGCTTTATTCTTGTCAAATGACAAAGGAAACTACACAAAATACTGAAACCTGCATCTTTGTATACTTTTTGTGCCTCGGAGTAAGATCGTCATCAGGTGAAAATGGTCTTTTCTTGGTTCTGGTCCTTTTAGAAGGGGTCTCTGCTATACTTGTACAAGCTGTATCTGTTATCTCAGTTTCTCTGTAAAGAATACAAAATCATTCGGAAAATAAGTGAACATGACACAAAGCTTATGTATTACATTAGTAATATCAATGGTTAGACAATTTATGTATATATGCTCCTTATCACCGAATTATATTTTCATATATGCATTTCTTTAGCTCTGATTATCTGTGGGTCATAAAACTTATTCCGTTGGTTGGTGCCTGATGCTTGTCTTTGGCTGGGCCCATCGTAGCTCAGCTTGAGGTTTTCTTTAGCTGTGACTATCTTTGAGCCATGAGCCCTTTTCTTTGTTTCATCATAGTGTGTTAACTTGATTCAATTGTTTCCCTGTAATGGTGCATTACAATAGTTAGGAAGCCTCAGTGGGAGCCTAAACATGTTTGTGTTTTAACAACAACAAGAACTGTGAAACTATCTGCAGTCTAAATATCAAACCAGGATTAAGTAAGTTAAGTAAGAATCTAGAGCAAAGATTTGGCATCAGCAAAATGCATTTAAGCCTCCCCCTTGTTGGTTAGGCTGCTGTCTATTCTAAGGTGGTCATTCTGTTGTTCATGAACTAGTGTTTTATGTATCTCCCATTGTTTGTGGGGGTTCTGTATGGTCTTTGTTTTGGTTTGCATTACTTTGTGTCCTTTCTAGTTTTGCAATCATCTTAACAAGAAGGAGGGATCTGGTTGTTTTGCTTTTATTGTCTTTCCGGTGTATTGTTACTGTAAATGCCTTGTGGCTGTTTCTCACTGTGCTGTGGGATATTCTGCAGTGTGTGATTGTGGTATTTCCTGATAATCACTTTTGCTTTAGCCAAATACCATGTTTGTTTTTTTTCAAGTTTGTTTATAAACACAGTCAGTAGAGTCCTGAAACCAGTGCAGAAGATTAACTGACTGAAACTTCAAAACCTACATCTTTATATGCTGGGTAATTCCTTTTTTTTTTTAATTTACGCTTTTTTTTCAATTTTTTTTTAGATTTCTTCAAGGGTCAAACAGTTTTGATTGAGAACACACTCAATATTATCAGGTCTCTGGAGGAGTGGTATACATTCATATATTGTGTATGACAAGGGGCAAATTGAGAAGAAAAAAACTTTTTTATTATTTTATACCTTTCCAAGGTTTCTTGGGTATCTGGGATGGTAGTGACATCTTGGGACAGAACATCATTTTCTCTAGGTTTAATATTGTCTGTGCTTGTTCTATCCATAGATTCTTCTCTGATCATCCGAGCATTAAACTGCCATTCCTTAGATTCAACACTGTATGTTTTATCCATAGATTCTATATCTTTGATCAATGGATCATTAAACTGACATTCCTTAGGTTCAACACTGTATGTTCTATCCATAGATTCTTCATTGATCACCGGATCACTAAACTGACATTCCTTATGTTCAACACTGTATGTTCTATCCATAGATTCTTGTTCTTCGATCATTGGGTCATTTATACATCCCCTAGCTGCCACATCTTCTAATTCAACCTTTTCTGCCTCAGCAGGTGTCTTACTATTCTCGTTTAATTCCTTCATTTTGTCCAAACTGGCAGACTTTAGGAGTTTATTGGAAGCTTCAGTGTTTATATCAATTTCTTTGTCATCTTTCTCTTTTTCATTATTTACTGTAGGTCTAGGACTAGTCACTCTCTTAGCTATTCTACCTTTACTTTTGCTATCAACCTTGGTTTGTTTAACTCGCCTATGTTTCTTAGGTCTGATATCTTCATATCCATACTCAAGATCTATCGTGCTATCAGAGTCTGTTGTTGTGTCAGACTGAAGATCGTCTTCATCAGTGAACACACTGAGGGACGATCTCTCTGACTGACTCGGTGTATCCATAACTGATCCCTTCCTGTTTTCTAAATACACAGATTCCTGTGACAATGACAAGCTCTTAACAGACTGTGTAAATGGTACTCCCTCAATGTTTCCTATTCTTATTCTTTCAAGTTTTACACTACCACTTCCACTTGTTATAATACTTCGTTCATCTGGGGTATCTATTGTAGGTTGATCAATTCTTTGTTCATCTATTGTAGGTTGATCAAGTCTTTGCTCATCTATTGTAGGTTGATCAATTCTTTGTTCATCTATTGTAGGTTGATCAATTCTTTGTTCATCTATTGTAGGTTGATCAATTCTTTGTTCATCCATCCTAGCATAAACATTTCTTTGTACCTCTGTCTTAGGTATAACAAGTTTATCTTTATCCTCTGCATTCTTATTAGGCTTTCTTTCTGAAGCGCTAAGCTTCTCTTCTTTAGTTTTAGATTCAGCTTTACTGTAATCATACACATCATTGTCTGTAATCTCTTTAAACTTTGTCGCCAGTTCTCTCTGTTTTGTGAATAAACTGAACACCTGTTTCTGTCTTCTTCCTAGCTCGAGAAGTTGTGTCTTCTGTGTTAGTGTCTCAGCCTGTGTGAGTTGACTGTCTCGGGTGGATGTAGCGAACTGTTCCCTCTCCAGCTTGTGGTGCTCTATCAATCTTACTAATGTTGTCTTTAAGGTCTGAAGAAGCTTTCTCAGTATCGCTGAAATTATGTTATTAACCATTTCCTTCATGAATATTCACGCTAGGCTCCACCCGCAATGTATAATTATATAAATAAACTTTCATGTTGGTACATAGAACAAAAAATTACTTGACAGGTCCACTAGTGTAGGATCAGGTAAATCATATTTCCAAAAGCGAACAAAGTAAACCTTGATCAGTGATCAGTCAGCTCTTGAGCTGTCTGATCAGGGTCTGCTCTGTTTGTAAAGTGTTAAAAGGGGTCTCTATGAGGTAAAGGATTAAAGGCCTAAAGTTTTACTGAATAATAGTGCTACCACTCCTTAGGGACTATGCCAGACAGATCAAAGGCCAATCTTAATAATTATGAGCGCTTTGTATGATGTATCAAGAGGCCCCATGAAGGGTTTAGGTATTTTCTGATAAAATATTGATATTAATCAACAATTTTTCAGTCATGTTTGGACAATTTCTCGCCTTCCTGAGTTGAACCATTACTAAGCAGAGGATAGTGTCCAACTTAAGGACACACCACACTGGCTCCAATTACTCTTGAACTAGCAATCCTTCAACCTCAGTCTAACCCTCTACCAACTGAGCCAATACACACTTAGGAGATACCAGTATACAAGAGGTTATTATATGAGTGCCATAAGATATTGTTGTTTTTTGTTCTTTTTATAAATGTTATACTTTAAACCACATGTACAGCTCTCTAGTGGGGC
Organism: Loripinus fragilis; assembly: GCA_964019695.1. Classification (NCBI taxonomy): domain Eukaryota; kingdom Metazoa; phylum Mollusca; class Bivalvia; order Lucinida; family Lucinidae; genus Loripinus; species Loripinus fragilis. The sequence goes on from OZ026525.1 coordinate 1,487,041, forward strand.
TTAGAAATTTTAAATTCTATGAACATCAGATTCATTATGTTCCTAAACCATTTTACTTTTTTTGTTACTTTGCTACATGTATTAAGCATTCTCCTCAATTATTTTAAGTAGATTTACAAGAAATTGAGCTACAAATACTTTGCATATTAAGGTACAAAGAATTAGATGCACTAATGTTTTTACAGCTGTATTGGAGTCCAAAATGATGCACTGTTTTTTTAGGGAGTCTCAAAAATACTTTTGTGAGTCTATCTCAGAATCTTCCATCAGAGAAACCCGGTGATTATGAGGATTACCAAGTACCTTTAGTTTCAGTAATGTTACCCGCAGGTTTAGATAAACAAAATTTTTAGCGTAAAAAGGAAAATATCTTCTTACCCATCATTTTTAACAGATGTTTTGGGTGCTTCAAAAAAACGCCTCATTGAGACAGTTCTATTGAGTGTGTTAGTGTTACCAGTATATGTTTTAGTGGAGAAATAAGAAAATTGTTTTTGTTGCATTATCTGAAGACCTGGTTACCTGCATTTTCTCTCCTGTACGACTGCTTCAGTTTCTTTAACTTGCTTTCCAAACTACCATGGACACTTGTAATACAGTGAACTAATCCTGCTTCTATTGTCAGCATCTGAGGAACAGAATCACACCAGAAAAAGCTCTCAACAATCAACAAACGCAGGTCAAAAATGGCTAGAAACAGCGTTTTAAATTGCCATTTTGTGCCAGTTGGTTTATAAATAGCGATCAAAAACTCTGTTTCTAACTATTTTTTTATCTATGCTGCACCAAATAAAGGCACCACAATTTTATACTGATTTAGGTCTCTAAAAACACAGTTGAATCCTCCTGTTAATGGTAAAATTCAAGGACTTTTCAAGGCCTTTGAGTGCTTTTCAAGTACTTTTCAAGGCAAGTTTAATTTTCAAGGACTTTTCAAGACAGTCCTATATATTCAAGTAATTTCAAGCCTGTGCGAATCCCTTTAAAAGGTATTTTACAGTCCCATGCCTTAAAATGGCTCATTGAATTTTTTTTTCATGCACACTGAGATTAAAATTTTTGACCTTTGACCCAACCCTAGGGTTCCAAGAAGGGGAGGGAGGGGGCCATTGCATCAATTTTGAATAACAAATTCACAGGTTTAAGGTAATCTCATAGAGATTGTTGGTTCTTCTTTAAGTTCTTTTGAGTACCCACAATTATAATAATATGTTTATTTTACAAAAACTTACAAATACATCCATTTAAGAAATGAATTCATTTTTGGAATGTTCATGGAATCATGAATACTTCGGGTCTCTTGCAAGAGACCCGAAGGATTCATGAATCCATTAACAGATCAAAAATTGAATTACAGTTCATTATAAATATCTACAATATGAAAATTATCTGAATTTAAACAGTTTTGTATTTAAAATATAATCGTATTTACAGGTTTATCTGAGTGTAAAACGGAAAAGCTGAACAGCCAGTCTGAACACGGACAGCCAATGGAGCAAACAAGAAGCTTGTTTTGCACATTTGCCTCTGGTGTGGCTCGCTGTAAATCACAACACCAGTGTCACTTCTGGCGAATGAGTTCGATGTTTGAAGCGTATTGCACTAGCAAGTGAGCTTGGAAGCTGTCAGTCAAATTTGTGTAATTCATGAGGCTATGAATGGTTGCAAAAATCTAAAGATTCATTAAAGCTTTGCTTGAAATTGTAAATATATTCCCATATGACAATGCTGAAACAACAATGATAGGCCTCCAGATAAAAGTGCATACTTTAAAAAGCTTATTTCTTTTTCTTGACTTAATGAGAGCATCCAAAACATGTTATAACTGATGTGGCAAGGCCAAGGGTGTTGAATTACCATGGTAGACTTGTCTGACATGGATGCCTTTCAGTCAGAACAAGTTAGAAATTTCCATTTACTTGTTCTGGGACAAGCTAGAATAAGATTACAATTCTGGGTTTCATATTTGGTAATTATTATGAACTCACGTGTGTAGAAAACATTGTAGATTCTAGTCATTTGACTTCTTCAGAAGCCAACTGATCTGGATCTACACTGATTTTAATAGATTATGTCTGTTTTCATACTGTTTTAAAGGAGTTAATAAATAAATGTATATTGTTTAAGCACAGTGAAGGCTAAGCTCAGATATCTGTGCATTATCTGTTCTTTAATATGGGACAAGTAAAACTTTCTTATGGCAATTTACTTGTACCTGGGCAAGTTTTCCATACCCCTATATAAGGAAAACAATCACATTTTCACACTCTAAAAGTTTGCTTATTTGGACCATGATAAATGTTACTTATAATTGAGCGGCGGCATGGGATTTCCAACAATGTGGTATGTGGGACCAGCTAAGCCTCAGATCAGCCTGCGCATATGCGCAGTCTGATCAGAGCCTTTGCTTGTCGCTTGAATATTCAATGAGTGTTAAGCTACTGACAGAACATCTTTTATAGCTTCTTAGGCTGCACAGGCTTGTCTGAGTCTACACTGGTCAAAATGCCACATTGTTGGAAATCATATGTCACGGCTCATACGGATATTTCAAAGTTTTGTTTGACCATCTACAGTAAAGGTACTAAAATTTTGAACTTTTCACTTTCTTTTCTCACAAATAAAATGTTTGTTATCAGGACTGGAATTAATAAAATGCTTGTCAGAATAGAGAACATGAAAAATCCTGATGGAAAAACAGTCTGATCTGGGTCTGCACTGTTTGTCTAGGCCTTTTTCGGCAGACAACTAGTGTCAGGACTTTAGTATAGCATGTGTAACAAAAATATAATTTTCTTATTTCTCAACCAAAACCTATGTTGTGGGTACTTAAAAGAACCGTCTGAATGAGACAGTTCTTTTGAGCACCCAAAACATATGTGAAAACTGATGGGTAAGAAAATATTTACATTTTTACGCTGAAAATATTTGTTTATCTAAACCTGTGTAGTGTTCTAAAATTTAGAATGTTTACCATAAATGTTTACATAAGTTTACCTTTTTTCTTGGAGCTTTATCAAGTTCTGCAAGTTGTTTTTCAATTCTCTCACTAATTTTCAGCGTCACATCTATCTCATCAGTTGACACAGCCGTAGACTGCGAAGGAAAGGGTGATGACCTGACACTGGACTGAAAAAACAATAGTAAAACATAACAGTATCATAGGTTGATATAAAAACAATTTTTGACAATGCTTCTGCAAACAGGGCTCATACAGGCAGGTTTGAGTAAAATTCAAGGACTTTTCAAGGACTTAAGAATTTCTTTAAGTTTTTCAAGGACTGAAGTTTATGAAAAATACAGCTTTAAGTGTTAAAGTTCTACTTCAGAAATGCTAGACTGAGATAATGGAGAAATTAGTACTAGAGAACTAGTATTAAATCGTTGTGCCTTTATTTGGTGAAGCATATGCTGCACCAAATAAAGGCACAACAATTTTATACTGATTTAGGTCTTTGTAAACAGTGCTTAGAGTACTACATAATAGTAGAATTCAAGGACTTTTCAAGGCTTTTGAGTTATTTTTTAGTACTTGCCAAGGCAAATATAATTTTCAAGGACTTTTCAAGAAAGCCCTCTAAATTCAAGTACCTTTCAAGCCTGTGGAACCTTGGCAAAGGTTAATGAAAAAAGTGCCAATAAGCAATACTTATGAGCCCCACAGAGTAAGGGTCAGTAAAAAGACCATTCCAAGGCGGTGCTTCTTTTGTGGATCATTTTTGCTGTTCATGTTTCGTGTCTGTCATGTTTTCTTGTCTGTTCATTACTGCCTTGTGGTCACCTGCTGGGAAAGGGCTGACCTCTTCCCTCTCGCTTGTGATGTTTTATTATGTTTTTGTCACTTTCCAGTGTGGTTTCCTGGGTCTGGTGTGGTACTTGAGTATCGATTCCTGAGTTTTGCCACTATTCTTACTTTGTTACGGCAGGGGACAAAAATTCCACTTGTCGGCTCGTAATTATGAGTGATTTCTAGAAAAGATGAGTAATTCTTCCCAAGCACTTAAGTGAATTTGGGAAGAATAACTCGAGAAAGTCATCTTACATATTAATCCCTTATGTTCTTTATTGCATACGCTTTAAAAGGACAGGTGCATGTGTTTGCAGGACTAGTGAAAATTGTACATCACTCGTCCTGCAAGAAAAGTACAATATTAAAATATTTTTGTCCCTTGTTACGGCAAAAGTAACAGATGCCAACAGCAAAATCTCTGGTACAAGTTGAACTCCCTGTGTAAGCACAACATCCAAGACAAATCCTTATGCTGAAGAAATGTGAAAAATTCATATTGCTGTCATTTTGTCAAAAAATTAGTAATTTATTTATCTTCATGCAAATTTTTTATGTATCTCCATTGTGTCTACAAAGTATCAGAATGTCCCAAAAAAATGTGGGAGAAGTTGAATTCCTTCTAAGCAATGTGTAGAGTCACAAAGGGCAGCAACTTCTATAAGAACAGAACAATAGCCCTTATTTTTTTTATTACAAATGAACACATTATACGTATACATCAATGTGCATGCAAAATTTGATTTTTTCTATATCTCTAATTCCTAATTCAGTGGAATCAGTGGAATTGCTTCAGTGGTGTTGAAAAACCATACCCAACTTGCCTGATATGGTACTGTTTCCTTCAGGACAAGTTAAATATTTCTATTTAATTGTCCTTGGGCAAGTATAAAAAGGTTAATACAATTATGAATTTGATATTTTGATTAACTATTATGAGCCCCTCCCCTCCCTACCACACATGATCACACTTGTTGAACAGAAATAGTGTGGATTCTGATGTGCAGGAAACAGTGTGGGTCTTGATCAGCTTGCTCCTTAAAGCCAGCTGATCTGGATCAACACTGTTTTTAATCAAGAATATATTCATACTGTTTCAAAAGAGCTTATTTGGGCCTCGACGCGAGAAAACCGGTCTTCGGGGTTTCCGATAAAGTGGTATTCAAACCAGCCTGCCCAGCTACAGAGACTAGCTAGAAACTTGAGATTTTGCTCGTAGCAAGTCTAGATATGATACTTTCCCATTAGCGAATAACAAAGGCGCTGATCAGACTGCGTGAATGTGAAGGCTGGTCTGCGCCTTTGTTGTTCCCACACCCCCAAAGACAGGTTTTCTCACGTCAAGGCCCATTAATCGTTTCATCCTAGTAAGGGCTAGCCTCAGTTCTTTGTGCATTATATTCTGCTCTCTGGGACAAAAAACATTTGCTTTGGATATTTTGATCGTTCACTTGTCCATGAGCTAGTATTAAATTTTGCTATTTGCATATCCTTGGCTGATTGTAATACCTCAGACTTATGCAAGTCTCTGTTTGATATTTTCTTGTGTATCAATTTTTTGTACTTCCCGTTAGGTTTTACACTGTCATGAGAAGGCTCTGTCGGTACCATAGAATCAGACTGGATAGTACAATTAGCCTAAAAATATAAAATATCCAGATATTTTATCTAAATCAGAATGATACTGGTGATGAAATGAACATGATGTCCTGTCTAGGACTCAAGTGATATAACTCAATGTATTAAAATCAATATATTTGGTAATATTAGGCCAATAAAAAAATACCTATGTTTAGGGTAACTCGACCCACATAATTTTTGGCATTTTGAAAGGCAATATGCCTTTCAAAAATGCATAAAATCATTTTTTTTTACATAAAAAAAAACAATGAAAAACAAGAGGGCCTGGATCGCTCACCTGAGTGCTTGTCACAAGGAGAAGAATATAAATCCCATTTCTCCAACACCTAAGTCCATCCTGAGTAACCAAAGCCTATCAAAATACTTATCTGCACAATTTCAATGTCTGACCTTTTTACCCAACCCAAAAGGCCAGGGGTGTGCATAAGGTCAAACATTTTACTTGCATAATGTTCTAAACTTCTTTCCTTGTAATTTGATATGCAACATGACCTTCAGAAAAAAAATGTTTTGACTGTTTGACCCCATCCAGGGATCAAGGGTGCTTGCATGGTGTTCTATGCTTCATTCCCATTAATTTGATATGCACATGACTACTTTCAGAAAAGAAAAAAATGACCTTTTGACCCCACCCCAGGGGTCAATGGTGTGAGTATAAGGGTGTAATATTTGCTAGCATATTATTTTATGCTTCATTCCCTTTAATTTGATATGTAACATGACAATATTCTGAAAAAGTTGCTTTTATATAAGCCTCTATGATCCCTGCTAAATATTGTAGTCAGATAATTGTAGTTCATGTTCATGCAAATGGTTTTCTCCAAAGTTCACTCAGCGTGTCACAATATTGCAAATGGTATCAAACCAGGAAGTAACTCTAAAAAGACTGATAACCATGCTGCCGACTACTCAAACGCTGTATGTTGGGGCGAAAAGTGATTTATGTGAGATGTATAAATTGTTCATACAACAACGAATATGGCCGTCTCCTAGGTAAAAAAGCAATTTTTGTATATACAGGAAAAAATTCATGCAAGTAAGAGCTTTTGGCTTTTGAAAGATATATCCCCTTAACCTACCCTTACGGAAAAGCTGTCTTTGTGCAAATACCTGATGAATATCCTGCAAAAATTCTGTGAACTGCATTGTTCACAGTAATTGTGGGCTATATATTCACTTCTTGTCCTGAATACCCAGCGAACAAAGTTGGTCTGACAAAAAAGTGATCGCTGAATGTTTGCAGCTTGTCATATAATCGCTGCATATTCGCAGCAAAAACTTAAACTTTTTCAAGCACAAGGTATTATTCGCCTGGTATTCGTAATAGGAACTTAGTTCTGAATACTGTTCGCTGTTTATTCCTTACAGTGACTTTAACTTTTTATGTATTCGCGGAGTGTTCATCTAAGGAACTTCAACTCATATAGCTCTCAGTCTACATGGTCTAATGATCTTATTTTTTTACAAGGGAGATAGATTCAAAATTATCTCCCCTTAAAACTCTTCAATTAAATGGCTGTCATAATTGCCATGATGCAAAAATGACAACATGTTGAGAAGTCTCTTTACGGTATGTAATCTCATCTCATGTGTTTTTCTGTTCCTATGATGTTTGAGTTGATACCTTTTTATTGTTCTCGAATGGTGTTGCTTGCTGAGGTCAGTGCAAAATGGATAAATTTTGACTATTTGAGTTTAACAAGCTTTTACTTTTGTAAATCATTGATTGCTGCTAGTTCACAGGATATTCGCAATTATTGTTCACCACATAATTGAAACAGCTATTTTTACTTTTAATTAAAATGTTCGCAGAATATTCGCAGAAAAGGGCGCTGGATATTCGCAGGCTTTCAAGTGCCCATCAACAGAAAAGTAGGGAAAAAGTAGGGATAAAAATTTGGAAAAAGTAGTTAAAAAAGTAGGGATTATCGGTGTAAAAAAGTAGGGATAGAGGGGCTTTTCCAAATATAAAATTCATTACAACCAGTTGTTTGAAATAAGTAATTTCAGATTAAAATGGGCAGGATATTACCTGTAACAATAGTACTAGCCAAACAGAGAGACTTTTAGGTTAACATAAACTTTTTAGGTGTTAAGCGGCGCACTCCCTAAATGTAGATAGAAGTTAATTTATAAAATCCAAACGAGCGAAGCTGGATTTTTACGCGTTAATGACATTTTAGAGTGAAAAAGTAGGGATAGTCGGGCATTTTCATGAAAAAGTAGGGAAAAGTAGGAGCAGATCAGAAAAGTAGGGAAAAGGAGGAAAAATAGGAAAAGTAGGGCCCACTTGAAAGCCTGTATCCGCTGAATATTTAATTTACAGTAACATATTTAAATGCATGTTCGTTGCATATTCGCAGAATGTTTGCAGGATATTCGCTGCATATTTAATTTGCTATCTTGAATCATGTTCGCCACATATTCCCTGAGTATTCGCAGGCTGTTAACTCTATTCGCCGCAGACCTAATTTGTATGTGAAAAGTGAACATCACAGAATAATCTCAGATTTATTTGCTAGCTGTTCGCGAAAATTGTTCGCGGCAGTGCATTTTTTTTCCGTAAGGGGACGGACAAAGACCAATCACAAAAGCTCACCTTGTCACTATGTGACAGGTGAGCTTAAAAATATATGTGTGCCTACCCTACCTAAAATTTTCAGACTTGTTACCCGAAACACACTTATTTTTTTATTTGGCCTTACATATTTTGGTAACATTTTGAAATGAAGCCCTATAAAATGGCAAAATCCTAAAGTTTATGACAAAAATATGATTTCAAAGTGAGTTAATGTTACATGATAAATAGAATCTAACATTTGTGGCCTGGTTTGATTGAATTTATTGAACTCGCTGTGAAAAAGCTATAAAATGCGCTGCAAGCCTCGCATTTTATCTCTTTTCCCCTACTCTTTTAATAAATTTAATAATATAAACATCTTCTACCTATGTAGAAAACTCAACCATCTGTTAACCCTTTACCTAATAGAGATGCCTTTTAATGCTTCTGCAAACAGAGCAGATCCAGATCAGAGCTGCCTGATCAGGGTCTACTCTGTTTGCTTATAGAATTTGATATGTCTGATCCTACACCAGTGGACCTGACAAGTAATTTCTTTGTCCTATGTACCAGCATGAAAGTTTATTCATATAATTATTCATAGTGAGTGGAGCCTAGCATGAACATCCATGAAGGAAAGGGTTAAATTGGTTGCATTGTGAAATAACCTTTTTTTATGTCAACACTAAAAGCAAAGACCAGCCTGTGTATCCATGCAGTCTGATAAGTGCCTTTGATATTTACTCCCTAAAATGTTCAATAGCTAAACTTGCTACTGCGTAATTTCAATACTCTGAAGCCATCCTTGAAAAATGTGTTTGCTGTCACCCTACTCATAATTTTTCAAGTCGGTAGGCAGGTATTTATAATACCCTCCTAGAAAAAGTATTAACTTAAGTGACTTGACTTAATTGTAATTAGTTCGATGTGAGCTGTTTTCTTGTGCAAAGATACATGCAGGGTTTACTATCAACAAGAGTACTCATACTCCTCTATTGAATATGTCAATCAATCCATTGATTTGCATTACAGGTAGAGAATATGTCAATCAATCCATTGATTTACTATAGAGCTAGATAATTTGTCAATCAATTCATTGATTTACATTAGAGGTAGAGAATATGTCAATCAATCCATTGGTTTACTATAGAGGTAGAGAGTATGTCAATCAAAACATTGATTTACATTACAGGTAGAGAATATGTCAATCAATCCATTGATTTACCATTGAGGTAGAGAGTGTGTCAATCAATCCATTGATTTACCATAGAGGTAAAGAGTATGTCAATCAAAACATTGATTTACATTACTTGTAGAGAATATGTCAATCAATCCATTGATTTACTATAGAGGTAGAGAGTAGGTCAATCAATCCATTGATTTACTATAGAGGTAGAGAGTGTGCCAATCAATCCATTGATATACCATAGAGGTAGAGAATATGTCAATCAATCCATTGATTTACTATAAAGGTAAAGAGTATGTCAATCAATCCATTGATTTCCAATAGAGGTAGAGAATATGTCAATCAATCCATTAATTTACAATAGAGGTAGAGAAAAGAATATGTCAATCAATCACTTGATTTACAATAGAGGTAGAGAATATGTCACTCAATCCATTGATTTACTATAGAGGTAGAGAGTATGTCAATCAATCCATTGATTTACAATAGAGGTAGAGAATATGTCAATCCATTAATTTACATTAGAGGTAGAGAATATGTCAATCAATTGATTGATTAACTATAGAGGTAGAGAATATGTCAATCAATCCATTGATTTACAATAGAGGTAGAGAATAAGTCAATCAAGCAATTGATTTACAATAGAGGTAGAGAATATGTCAATCAATCCACTGATTTACAATAGAGTTAGAGAATATGTCAATCAATCCATTGATTTACTAAAGAGTTAGAGAATATGTCAATCAATCCATTGATTTAAAAATAGAGACAGCGAATATGTCAATCAATCCATTTATTTACAATGGAGGTAGAGAATATGTCAATCAATCCATTGATTTCCAAAAGAGGTAGATAATTTGTCAATCAATGCATTGATTTCCAAAAGAGAGGTAGATAATTTGTCAATCAATCCATTGATTTCCAATAGAGAGGTAGAGAATATGTCAATTAATCCTTTGATTAACAATAGGGGTAGAGAATAGAATATGTAAATCAATCCTTTGATTAACAATCTATAGAGAGGTAGAGAATATGTCTATCAATCCATTGATTTCCAATAGAGAGGTAGAGAATATGTCAACCAATCCATTGATGTCCAATAGAGAGGTAGAGAATATGTCTATCAATCCATTGATTTCCAATAGAGAGGTAGAGAATATGTCAACCAATCCATTGATGTCCAATAGAGAGGTAGAGAATATGTCTATCAATCCATTGATTTCCAAGAGAGAGGTAGAAAATATGTCAACCAATCCATTGATGTTCAATAGAGAGGTAGAGAATATGTCTATCAATCCATTGATTTCCAATAGAGAGGTAGAGAATATGTCAACCAATCCATTGATGTTCAATAGAGAGGTAGAGAATATGTCTATCAATCCATTGATTTCCAAGAGAGAGGTAGAAAATATGTCAACCAATCCATTGATGTCCAATAGAGAGGTAGAGAATATGTCAATCAATCCTTTGATTTACAATAGGGGTAGAGAATAGAATATGTCAACCAATCCATTGATGTCCAATAGAGAGGTAGAGAATATGTCAATCAATCCTTTGATTTACAATAGGGGTAGAGAATAAAATATGTCAATCAATCACTTGATTTACAATCTATAGAGAGGTAGAGAATATGTCTATCAATCCATTGATTTCCAATAGAGAGGTAGAGAATATGTCAATCAATCCTTTGATTTACAATAGAGAGGTGGAGAATATGTCAATCAATCCTTTGATTTCCAATAGAGAGGTAGAGAATATGTCAATCAATCCTTTGATTTACAATAGAGGTAGAGAATAGTATATGTCAATCAATCATTTGATTTACAATCTATAGAGGTAGAGAATATGTCAATCAATCCATTGACTTACAATAGAGGTAGAGAATATGTCAATCCATCCATTGATCTCCAATAGAGCGGTAGATAATATGTCAATCAATCACTTGATTTACAATATATGTAGAGAATATGTCAATCAATCCACTGATTTCCATTAGAGAGGTAGATATTATGTCAATCAATCACTTGATTTACAATTGAGAGGTAGGAGTTTTTAATAGAGTATATATCTGGTTTCATACTGTTTTCAAATAAGTTTAAATAAGGTATTTTCCTATGCTGAATTTGGAGCTGAATATCGGTCTCTTCTAAATAAAAATTGAGCAAAAACTTCACACAACGGTGAATAATATATATAAATTCACATAACTATATACTTATCAAAAATTCTCAGATAAAATCGAACTTCCAACACTCACTTTGAGAAAACTTTGTTGATGTGTAAACCTGTATGGCTGATGTGTAAATCTCCCAGTCCATTGGTCATTTTGTGGCAGCAAGCTTTGGCTCTGACTCTCCAAAGTTTCTTTTTGTTTCTAAATGTTAAACATCAACAACATTTTATAATACCTTACAGATCCTCAGCTATAGCAAACATTTGGAATATATGTTTTTTAAACAAATTTGCACGCTTAGTTATTCAACAGTATAAAGGATATGAACATTTGATCAGTAAATTATTAGGTTGCTAAATTTGGGATTTTTCTTATAAGCATCAGTTGAAGCTCAAAAGAGATGGTTCTTTTGAGCACCCACAACATATGTTTTGGTTGTGAAATAAGAAAAATAATTTTCATTTACTGCTCTTATCTGGAGGCCTGATATTACCTATGTGCCTTAGTCCAATAAAAAAATACCTGTGTTTAGGGTAACACGACCCTACCTAAATTTACTGGTGAAACCTAGGATTTTTTTTTAGTTTTTCTGGCAAAAAATATAATTTTATTCATTTTGAAAGGCAAAATGCCTTTCAAATTGCATAAAATTATATTTTTTTTCCAGAAAAAAAATGTGTAGCTACCCTACCTAAAATTTTCAGACCCGTTACCCGAAACACACTTATTTTTTTTATTTGGCCTTATTTGCAGTCTAATCTGAAATTTTGGGCTTTATTTACAATAAAAGCCAAATTCCAATTCAAAATTTTGTTTGTGAGCTGATACAACATTGCTTAAGTTTTTGTCTGCCAGTGACAACTTTTGTCATCTGCTTATAGCCTATGTTAACTATTTGACACTCTGATAGTGTTCCAGAATTGGTTTTCGAAAAGGCTGATTTTGAAGAAAAAAATCAGCAGACAACAAATCATGAAAAATTACCCAGCACGTAAAGAGTTAAGTAAAGAAGCCTCTTTTATGTGTTTGAACACCAGAATCTAGGGTGTCAATTCTGGCAGGTAAAATCAATCCTGACCCCTTGGAGACGGCAGCTGTTGCTCAGCCTACATGTAAGGTGATTCTGCTCATTTTTATTGCTCCCATTGTGTGGGTGTTTTGGGTGTGTCTATGTACAAATACAGTTCATTTTGTCCTTTCTAATTTGGCAATCCTCTTGATTGCTTTGCTTATTCTGTTCTTAACTCTTTGCATTCTGGTAGTTTTGCATCATGAGCTTATCCAGAGCGGGGACAGGGGGTCCGGACCAATCACAAAAATATTGGGTTTCTTAGCAATACTGGTCTGGGTCCCCTAAAAAATCACAAAGTTGCCAAGCCAGCATTCAATGTAGGGGCATCATAGGCTCGCCAGCTAAACGCCAAGATGACCCGCTTATAGTGGTATTTGGATCCTTCCTCCCCTCATCAATTAAAAAAATATAAAAAAATAACATGTCAAAACTTTCTGGATCCGTGCATGTGCATGCTTTTTAGTCGTCTGCTGTGCAGTGTTTAATCTAGGATTTGAAAACAAGATTTAATATTTAATGTAAAGAGAATATATTATCTAGATTTTAATTTTTATTTTATATCTTGATTCCTTCTATAAACGAGAATTCCACTGCCTAGAATAAACACTGCATAAATTGATAATGTTGAATAGTTTAGATCCAGATCAGGCCCGACATTTTGTAGGGCCTGATCTGGATCCAAACTGTTTGCAAACATTATCAGCGGATGACACAAGTAAGCAAAGAGTTAAAAGTATTTACAAGAAAATGATTGAGGTATACTAACCTTCATAAAGTTTGGTACAATAGATAATGATTCTGTCCATCTGTCTGACTGTGGTAAAAGACTTGGGCTTCTAGCTTCTGAGTAGCTGTCCTGATGATCAATGGTAAATGAAAGTAAAAAAAAACAGCAGTTATTCTTTTAGTGTAAACAGTATAATGAGTATTTCATTTTCTCTTCATACATTTACATGAAACAATAATACAATACTAAAGCTAAACTAAGATCAACAGGCTCACGCATGCCTATAAAAATCATTCTTGTAAGGATAATCAAATAAATTTGACATTCATTTAATATTGATTGAAAATCAAAAATTAGAAATCCATTTTTTGGCCAAAAACAACAACAACATTTAGACCTATATTGTTAAAAACCTGTCAGTTTTTACAAAATATGAATAAATGTTATTTCTTTTTGACAGTTTTTGACACTTAACATATTTCTATTGTTTTTTGTACCACCAATTCCAATCAATAGACCCCTTTCACATTGTTATCTCCCTTAGCAATCGCTCTTCAATTGAAAAATCGATAAAGCCGTTTTTGAAAATGAAGGGACAGATTGCTTATTAGTTACATTGGCAAACACATAATGATGCTTTATAAGTCGATTGTTTTGGCCTTTCATCACTAGAATGAGATATCTTTTTCTAGAAATCAGATAAATTAATGTTTATATATACATGTTATAAGTCTTCAATATTTTTTTCACCTTTATCTGTGTAAAATATTCTTTGATATCGAGCTAAAATCAGCTTCTTCTTCAGGCACGAAATCACTTCTTCTTTAAGTACGAAATCGCAAAAATTATTTGAAACACATGTCAATTAATATGCCAAACGATTACGTTGTGCGAAAATTGACAACTCAGACGAGCCTGGGCAAATGCACAGTCTCACCAGGGCATTCGCTGCTCGAACACACATCGGGTCCACTGTTGTGTCCGAGCGCACATAAAGAAAGGTTGTGCATGTTGCGGCGGCTCAGACAAAACAAAATAGATCTAAGGCTTCCTGTCCCACTAGATAAGCATGCAATAGCGTGCGCATGCTATTGCATGCTACCAAATAGATGTGCCTGTATGCTGCTAGATGCATAAGCATATGCGATAAATGCCGAAATCGAACTAGAAGTAAATACCTACATTCATAGACCCATTAAATTATATCATTTCTACACAACGTACGCTTATGCACAGGCTCGCGAGAATCATCGCTGCTCGTACACACAAATTAGGGACGTAGATGAAGACTCAGACTATTTTTAAAACACCACAGTCCACTGTGTGAGGATATTTTGGCGCCTTTGATGTATATGTGATAATTAGTACCAATTAAAGAAAGCTTACAAACGTGTGTCAGGCATGTTTGCTTTTATTGCTTTCAAATGGCCCAAAGCATAGAATTAAAGGACCGGATGGACAGTAGTCGATATTAAAATGGGCATCGACGCGAGAAAACCTGACTTTAGTGCATTCGAACAACAAAGACGCAGGCCTGTCTTCGTATCCACGCAGTCTGATCAGTGCCTTTATTGTTCACTTATTGGAATGTATAATATCTAAACTTGCTTCGTGCAGTATTTCATTTTAGCTTGTCTTTGTAGCTGAACATTCTGGTTTGAGGCTTACTCAGTCAGAAACTTGCAAGACATTTTTCTTACGAGATGGCCTTAATCTATCTTACCACTGAATTAAACCAGAAAGACCCTGTTTAGACTTCAAGTGTTTGGAATCTAATCATAGACCATCCATACCTTGAATAAACATTAAGCTTACCAGACTCTTCACTGCTCGCATACGCATTATAGTATGGAAGGAAATTATTTATACAGTGTATGTTATTATGTATGAAAAATATAGTAATGCATCCGCTCAATCGGGGAAAAAATCAGTCTTGGATGCTTAGAAATCAACTTTTCTTATATCAAATATTTAGAATATTGAAATTAATCACTTATTTTTTGTTACATTTATCATTTAATTTTACTATTTGTCTAATCTTTATTTGCGAATTTATTTTTCTTTTAATCGTTTTCCATATTCCATTGTGTAATGTGAGGCAGCCATATACAAGTTGCCCCTTCGCGTGTAATCTCGCGGAGATAACGCCGAACGAGACTGTCTGGCGCATGCGCACTAACAATGTGAAAAGAGTCTATTGATTATATTAATATCAATTATGTATTTGATTGTGTTGGATAAAAAATTATCTAGAGGGTAAAGTGTCTTTAATAATATACTAGAGGGTTCCCTCAGATAATAAGCTATACTGTTTGACATTTGCTTTAATATACTGGATGTTAGTAAAGTTTTTCTTTCTATTATACTCTTCAAGAATTATAAGTATAAAGTAAACTACTTCTAATTATTAATTGCAATTTCCATATAAAAAAAACAAATTCAGAGAATTTATGTCCCACTTAATGTTTGTCTTTTAATATATGAGCTATCGTTAAACTGACAAAGTACACAACACAGAAAAAAAACTTCATCTGAGAATTACATCCTAGGCACATATTTATCTTGATAGTAAATTTTAATAAACGCCCAAAAAGAGACTAAACTCAATTTGTGAAAAAGAGTAACAAAAAAATAATCTGAGGATTATATCCAAAACAAATCTGCACATCTTCAGACCATGACCAAAACATCTGTAAAGCTTCTAAACAATCAGCATAAAACTGTAGGAATTGCCCACACAAGACCACCTAGTATCTATACACTTTGGTCGGAAAAATGACTAAGCGCATCTTGTGAAAAAAGTGAAAAACAGTGACAAAAATAATTTGAGGATTACATCCAAACAATATGCACATCTTCAGACCATAACCTAAACGCCGGTAAATTGAAGTTCAAAAAAGTATCGGCATAAAACTGTAGGAGGAGTTGCATACACAAGACACCTAGTATCTATTCATTTTGGTCGAAAAAATGACTAAGTTCATTTTGTGAAAAAAAATGAGAAAAAATAATCAGAGGATCATATCCAAACAATATGCAAATTTTCAGACCAGGATCAAACACCTGTAAAGTTTCAAAGGAATTGGAGTTAAAACTGTAGGAGTTGCATACAAAAGATACCTATGCCTAAATGAAATATATGTGTGGTTCCTGTTGCATACTAACAAAATTTAGGGTAGGTAGGTAGGGAAATTATAAATTTTATTATAACATTTAACAAAGAAAATAGTGACTTAAACTGAAAAAGTGCCCATTTTAGGTATTTTTCCTCCAAAGACCATTTTAATGTTTAGGGTAGGGTTAAAAAAATTAGGGTAGGTAGGCCAACAGGAACCACACATACATTTCATTTAAGCCCTAGTATCTATTCACTTTGGCCAGAAAAATGACTAAGTTCATTTTGTGAAAAAAGTGAGACAATATATCCAAACATTATGCACATCTTAAGACCGTGAACTAAACACCTGCAACATTTCAAAGGAATCAGAGTAAAACTGTAGGAGGAGTTGCATATACAAGATACCTAGTATCTATTCACTCCGGCCGGAAAAACGACTAAGTTCGTTTTGTGAAAAAAGTGACAAAAATAATCTGGGGATCATATCCAGACAATATGCACATCTTCAGACCAGGATCTTAACACCTGTAAAGTTTCAAAGGAATTGGTGTTAAAACTGTAGGAGGAGTTGGCGGTTCTTTGAGCATCCAAAACAAGTGTCAAACAATGTTTAAAATATTATGCTCAATTTTTTCTTTATCTAAAACTGTGCTCATACCTGTTGATCACTGGTTTGTGTGGCTGGTAAATTTAGTTTCCTGGTTTTCTGGAAGGGTATAATTGGTGAGGCCACATCTGTACTTCCTAAAATATTAAGAAAT
Organism: Loripinus fragilis; assembly: GCA_964019695.1. NCBI lineage: Eukaryota > Metazoa > Mollusca > Bivalvia > Lucinida > Lucinidae > Loripinus > Loripinus fragilis. The sequence continues at coordinate 1,504,066 of OZ026525.1, forward strand.
TAGTCAAATTGAACTCTTTGCATGCTGATGTTGTTGTTTTTGTTGTCTCCTGTTGTTGTTTTTTCAAAATCGGATTTTTTTACTAAATTCTATAAGGAATATCGTCAGGGTCTAACACTGTCAAGCTTACTCCAGAAACATGGTCCATTGTATATATTGATGGGTCACATGTTATAATTTCCTTAAAATATTGTATTTTTCTATCTCTGAAGATTGATTTTGTCTTAGCAAACAGTATAGATCCTGATGAAATGCTTTTCACCTGGATCTTCACTGTTTGCCAAAGTACCCGTTTAGGAGTTTTCAGTCCTCAAAGGGTTAAAAAAGCTATTTAAAATCAAATGTAATTCATCATCCAATGCAGGCTGTTAAAATTTTTAATTTTTTGTTACTTTAAATAATTACTTTAATTATTATGCCTGAATATGTCTGTCTTAGAAACAAGCACACGTAGTCATGTCCGATACATGATAATTGCCACAAAACACCAGTAAAGTTGATATGGTTTTGTTGTCTAGATCACAGAACTCAAGAAATGACCGAATGACTGTTTTATTATACCTTTTCAAGACTTGATAGAGACAGACAGGCACAAATGCGCGACAAACATTTGTGTGTACAATTTTAAGCACTCAAAAACAGGTGTTAATTGCCCACGTGTTTGACTGTAAGATTGTCCTGTCAATAAAGATGCAGTCGCTGTGCAACATTCTGATTGGTCGAGAGCTAAATAAGATTACGCCTACTGATGTCTGATAGGAGTAGTCCACAAACTAAGACATTTTGACAAGCCCTAAAGCATACTGATTAGCCGTGACCTTTTCATCTATTTGCGGAAGCTAAATTAGGATTCCCGCTGTCGTCTGGGTGGTTTTTAGGAGTTTGAGATGCGTCAGCAGAAAAATGTTTGGCATCAATTGGAATCCCCAGCAAGAAAATTTAAGCGTACGAAACCAAAAATTGGCGTAAAAATATGCCTGATTCAGCGTTTCCGAGAACTCTGTATATGGATGTACATTTAGTGGGCTAGATGTCTAGTTTTTGTACTGAGATTTCATCTGAACTTGTTACATGTACTTTGTATGTGCTAGCCTCGTGCAGGGCATGCTCTGGCAGTGTTTCTGCCTAGAAATTTTATAGTAGGGACAAATGTTAAATGTCCTCAAAGTGTCCCAAAAAACCCAAAAGTGGGACATTTGGAAATTTTATGTGTCAAATGGAAGAAAATAGCAGCCTTGGCAGAACACTACTTTGGTGACACTGCATCATCACTAATCTAGTTTGAGCCGTTATTTATCTTCAATATGTTAAATGCCGATAAACATTCCACAACAACTTTAATAACACATATGATTCACATACATATACTTAATAAGATAACCTTGTTGCTATGACGTTCATGATGTCACAGTACAATACAGTTTGTAACTCCACAGTAAGAGATTGCTTAAAAGAGTTGCAGGCCTTAATAAATGGAAATTATTACTATATATATGCTTAATAATGCTTTCGATGATATCATTATTTTTCCATAAAGCAAAGAAATAATGGACCATCCTAATATAATAACACATCACAATGCATAAAAGATACCTACCAATAGAAGATGCGATCTTAGTCTTAAACTTTGCTGCATCACCCTTGCTTCTCTCTCCAAGGCTGCAAGATATTAACCCAGTAACTTAATTTATGTATATTCGCGTATTTACCCAAATTAATTATAAAAATTAAAAAGCAATCAAAATGGACCCGGTAGAGTAACAAAAAGCAAAAGAAATTCATAATACCCAAAACATAATTAAATAGTCATGGGTACCGGATTTTATCACTTTGCCATCCACAGTTCAGTTTTAGTTCGAAAAGGCTAAATGTACACAGCCAACTGACTGGTTTTCAACATTTATTTAATATGATCTGAGAGAACCAGTATCAGCAGATATTTGTTTTTGGTACAAATAGCTTCCAAGGCGAAGCCTGGCCGGACGAGAGAAAGTCAATTTTGAGCAGCATGTTATGTTCAGAGCAGCAATAAGAAATAAAATGTTTCGAATTGTAATTCATAACAATACCTAAATTGAAAAACCAAAATACCCAAATAAATATTTTTTAGAAATGTTGAATGCCCAAACAAATGAAAAAGGAGTGGGTAACGTATCCAATTATTCAAAAAATAATTAAGGTACTGTTAACCCTTTGTATACTAATGTCAGTACCTTAATTAATTTTTTGAACAATTGGGTATGTTACCCACACCCTTTTCATTCATTTGGGTTTTGTAAATGTTAATTGGGTATTCAACGTTTCTAATAAATATTTATTTGGGTATTTTGGTTTTTCAAATGGGTATTTTTGTAAATATTAATACTTTACTAACCAAATAGATACATTTTATGTTTTATTAGTTATTGCTGCTCTAAACATAACATGCTGCTCAAAATTGACTTTCTCTCGCCCATAAAATGCTAAATACCAGTCAGTTGGCTGTGTACATTTTCCACAATAATTATCTATCTATAATTTTCAATCTAGGAAATTTTAAAGGGGGCCATTTTCATTCAATTTCAGATGAAAATTAAACACTGCCAAATATTTCCCCATTCACCTAATGTTAAAGATGGCACTCGCTAGTTTTATCAAGGGGCCATTTGATAAAGAATGGGGTCAATGGCCCCCTCTAGATTGAACACTGTTTAGCCACTCCGAACTAAAAGTGAACTGTGGAAGGCAGTGATAAAATCCGGTACCCATGACTATTTTATTGTATTGGGTATGCTGGATTTCTTTTGCTTTTTGTCACCCTACCAGATCAATTTTAATTGCTCTTTTTTGATAATAATTTGGGTTAATAAGCAAAATCAAATACTTATTAAGGTACTGCCAATGGATTCTTCCCTCTGGTTTGATAAATAAACTTTGGATAGTCCATTGTACACATCTAAAGGGGTGTCAGGTTATAATTAAAAAAATATTGTATATTTTTTCTGAAGATCTTTTTTACCTTAACAAACAGTGTATCCTCTGAGGAAATGCTGCGTTATGCGGAATTTCATCTGGATTTTCATTTAAGAGTTTCCCAAATACAAATTTAAGGGTTAAGTAGAAACATCGTAACATGTACTAAGAGCTGTAATGATTTGCTGAAAATGTATATCACAATACTTTTTCATTATAGAGGTATTTCCTCCCTCCTGAATAACTTTCATTATTCCATATTTTTAACTAGCTTGAGTAAGGAAAATCCCTAAATGGTAATAGTGAATCCTAACCCCATAAATTGTTAAGCACCCCTGCAGCAGCAAACATTCTTTTGCTTTTATAAGAAACCAAATGAGTGTCAACATTTCATGTATTGGTAGATGATCATGCACATGCAATGTCAAGTCTAGTAGATGTAAAAAAAAATCGAGAGATATGACAAAAGTGAATCTCAACCCATAAATTGTTAAACACGGCTGCAGCAGCAAACATTTTGTTGCAACATTTTGTTGCTTCTATAAGAAAATAAATATCACTATTTCACGTGAATCATCTGCCAAATTGGCCCAATACATGGATGGAAATTATTTCCATCCATGTATTAGGCCAATTTGGCAGATGATTCACATGCAATGTCAAGTCTGGTATTTGTAACAAAAATCAAGAAAGGCATCACAAAAATTGTTGTCATGAATATAATACTACCATAATGGTCAAGAACCATCTAACAGTTCAACTTTATAACAGATGCCAGTCCTATCATTATTTCAATTTTATGAGGAATCAATCTAGATAGTGGTACTCCTTAAAATCCTCTGTCAACAAATGCTATGCAGTAATTGCTAAAAACTAAAAACTCAATTTTTGTCTCTGAGTGGTGTCATTTGTTGCAGTGCCCCAGTTCATTTGTAAACAAGGACTTTTTTCAAATTTAACCCTTGTCCTGCTTAAAAAAAGTAACCTGATTTAGCCTTTTATTTAGCTGTCTTCTAATGAAAGCACTTGATCAGGATCCACACTGTTTCCACTCTGATTGGAAAAAAAGCTTAGAAATGTAAAATACAGTAATGTTGCATGTTAGCAGGATAAGAATTGGGGAGAAGTGTAGTGTGTAAGAATATTTAGCATGACAAGGGTTAATTACCTTGGAAGGTGAGACAGTATTTTAGGTGTGAATTGTTCATTACTGTTTCTAGTTGTATCTGTCACAATACTCGCAGCTCCTTCTTCTACCTCACTCATTTCTGAAAGAAACAAGCATAGGTTTAGATAAACAAAAATTTTCAGCGTAAAATTGTACATATTTTCTTACCCATAATTTTTAGCATATGTTTTGGGTGCTCAAAAGAACCGTCTCATTGAGACGGTTCTTTTGAGTACGCACAACATATGTTTTGGTTGAGAAATAAGATAATTATTTTTCTGGTATGCACTCTTAACTAAAGGCCTGAACAAGACATTAAAAAAAATTAACTAATTTCTTTAAAGGTCTTGTGAACCTTCAAAATACTTTTTTTAAACTCCTATTAGTTGAAAAGCCAGTAATGAGAGAAACAGAATATCACAAGCCCCATCAAAAAATTCAAAATAGTTACCAAGTTATGAAGGTCTCAAAATTTATTTAGAAGAAAATATGCGAGAGGCTCATATGACGTCATTTGAGCTTTTTGAAATATTAAATTTAATATATTTCATTTATTTTAACACTAATTAATATTCTATTTGCTGAAAATGGTTCAATATGATGAAATACAACATTTGCATATAAAAACTGAATTTTGCTGTTTTAAATTGCTCAGAAATTGCATTGCATGCAATATGACATTTTGAAAAAATCATCTCGAAACAATAAGGTGGGCGGGGCTTATATGCTAATTTGCATAAAATTAAAACTTGCATAACTTTTGACTCGGTTGGAATTTTAAAATAGGGTTTTCAGCATTTTGGTTTTCTCATCACTGTCATTTAAATCATGAGGACTTTCCAAAATGTTTTTGAAGGTTCACACGACCTTTAATATCCCCTGCTGCTGAAGGGTGTATTCTAATCCATCTCATTTTGTTGCTTTCAATGTGGTCACTAACTTGCTGTCACATCAAGGAATCCAAACAAATAAAAACAGCAATGGCCTTACTAACTTGCTGTCACATCATGGAATTCAAACTAATCAAAACAGCAATGGCCTGCAATTGATTCAATAGCCCCACACGAAAAGGTAGCAGGGGTGTGGGCACATAACCCCCACCACAAACTTTGTCTGGTTTATACAGGAACAGAAATAAAGCATTGCAGACATTGCAGAAACTTTAATATAAAAAATCAAGAAAATTTTAACCTGACAAAGAGAAGAGCAAATCACAGATAAAATAAGGAAGCCTTATTTAAATCTCGGACCCAGTATACACGGACTGGTAACTGACATACAGGTAAATGTATATATTGTAAACACATTGTTGAGGCTGAGCTTTCAAAACTAAACTTTAATATGTTGAAGATTAAATAATAATCATATCTCCATTATTTCTCTGCATATCTGTGATTTTCTTCAAAAAGCAATGTTTCAATATACTATCTTTAAGACCGTATTTTTAAATTTATTGAAAGTTATCCGTCTTTTAAGAACATCAGCAACTAAAACAAAGCCTCAACAACATAACTTTTTTTTATCTTTACACTTTATTCTCCCCGTCATCTGACATACAGAGGGTCGGGGAGGGCCATCCCTCTGCATGCCTTACAAACTACAGTAAGGGTATTTTTTTGGTTGACTGTATCTCTAGCTCACCCCTTTCATGCACCTTTCATGCAATTTGGAAAGCTGTTTTGAAACAGATTAAACAGCCGCGAAGGCACCATTCAGTAGTCTGGTTTTATTTGTTTAAAGGATTCTTAAAGCTTGACCAGTTTATTTGTTTGTGAGTTTTTGTGGTTCTTTAAGAGACATAAAATTACCATATTCAACCTTACAGCTGCACTGAGTATCAAACATGTTAGGTAAAATATGCTAATTGGTGCCCTCCCGGCTGTGATATACATGTTATATGTGATAAAGGACAAGAAAGGTTAAAGAAACAGTATATAAGCATACAATCAAAGCATTACTGCACCTACCCTCTATATTCGGACAGTTGGGTTGAGTTGAACAGCACAGACTTTGCTTAGACTTAAATAAGGAACAGTAGTATATACTCAAAGTCTGTACGGCCTTTCATTTTGTTGCCACCTTCAATCACCCTGCTCTCTATCTTAAGGGTTCCATTTGAGGCAGAAATCCAATGTGTCTGAATATTTAGGGCATGTGTCTGAATATTTTGGGAAAATACCATTAGCCCCTAGCACAGGATGACAGGAGTGTCAAATGAAAAAGATACATCAAAAAAAAAAAAAAAAAAAAAAGACAAAAAAATTGAATCTCTGACAACCTATTCCTCTCACAGCATGGCAGCGGGAATGAGCTTACGTTTATGCAATAAATTTTGCATTTAAAGTGGGGATTTGCTTTTGTCAAGGTTTATAAATGTTTTAGCTCAATGTATTGTATCTATCAGGTCTTTGTACTTGGTCCATGTGTTTTCAAATTTATCTAAAGAGCCTTTTCTGGTAGCTGTATGTTGCATTTAAGCTTATAAAAGTATTTTAACTTATTTTGCAGTGCTACTATGGATAGGGGGTGGTTGGTGCGCTTTGCAGCATAAGGCCTAAATGAAATATATGTGTGGTTCCTGTTGCATGCCAACAAAATTTAGGGTAGGTAGGTAGGGAAATAATTAAATTTTATTATAACAGTTAACAAAGAAAATAGTGATAAATACTGAAAAAGTGCCCATTTTAAGTATTTTCTCTCCAAAGACCATTTTAATGTTTAGGGTAGGGTTAAAAAAATTAGGGTAGGTAGGCAACAGGAACCACACATACATTTCATTTAAGCCTAAATGTAGTACTTAACAATAACAAAAATATGCAATTCTGCTGATGAGTATGTTTTCCCTATGTTAAATATAAATAATTCTTCAACGAATGTCAGATTAATATTGTTATTGTTGAGCCATCTTTTGAAGTCTCCAATTAGATTTTGAGATTCCTGGCATTGCCAGAGTATGTGATTTATTGTTTTTCCTCTTGACAAAAACTACACCTGGGGCTTGGTACATACTTCATGTTATACAGGTACTTTTTAGTTGGCAAAATCCGATGATTTATTCTTGTATGAAACCATTGCATTTTTGTACCTAATGATAGGTTAAAAGGAAAAGAATGGATTTCTTTCCAAGTTTTTTCTTCAATATTGTAAACATGATTCCATTTACACTGGGATGTAGGTTTAACTAAATTTTGATTTAGAATTGTATAAAAAATCTTTTCCTCCCTTCTTTGATTTTATTAAAAGGTGTATACTTGCAGGCAGCAATGGTGTATGCCATTTTTTTTAGAGAAACTTATTATATTGTATGTTCTTGCATATGCCATTATTGCCTGCTTTAATCCTAAAAATTGAACAAAATTAGTTTTTATATCATAAGTATGTTCAAATTCATCCTGTGAAAGAAATTCACCATTTTCATGTATCAGATCATTTATGTTCTTTATTCCCTGCTGTATCCCACTTTTTTTTTATATATATTGGTTGGTTGCCAATCAAAATCTTACTGTTATAGAAGATTGGACTTGAAAGAACAAAATATTCAGTGTCTTCACCAGTAAGTTGGAGAATATCTGAGTATGCATGTAGTACACCAATCCAAAATTTATTTTTTATCTTATTTTGAATAGCATTAGTATTACATCTTCGACAACATAACTTTGTTTTTTTGTCAGTGACCAGTCCATTTATTTACTGGGTCCGAGTTCAAATTAACATTGCCTTTAATGAAACAGACAACATTAGTTAAAGAGCTATTCTGTGACATAACACCATCTTTAACAGATACTTACCTGCCTTACTCTATCTTCCAAGCACAACCCCTTTTAATGCAAGTGTCAGCAAGGGAGCTGCAAGTACCAATTTTTACACCTTTGGTATGGTGCGACTGCGGGATTCGAACGTGTGACCTCCCAATCTGAAAGCAGTCACTCTACCGAGCTATCGAGGCGGTATACAAAATATAAATCAAATTTAGCCATACCTCGCGTCTCGAAGCAATATACACGGAGAGGAAACTCCAATACATTTAGGTGAAAATTTTACCTACGCATTATCGAGTTGAAAATCCAGGTAAGTGCTTGCTGCAATTCGATACTTAGCCGATTGTAATAAAATAAATGGATAAATATGTGTATCAATTTAACTATCAAACTTTTTTGTTTTAGTTCTGACATCTTCGGACATCAAATAAAAGCAAAACAAAGAATGTAAATGTAATGTTCTTATTTTTTGCTTTAATTTGATACCTAACACGATAGGGTTGCTTTAAAAAAAAACATACTGAGAACACTATACCACAGCTCGAAGCCAATATTTGTATTTGTTTTTATTTGTTGTTCTTTTCAAAGAATTTTGTTCTCTTTATTTTCATGATAATGCTTATCAAAGAAACATTGTACTAGTTTTGTTTCGGGTCGCAAACGTAATCCACGCTTTGAAGCTTTAATTAAGCCTAATTGGGTTGTAAGATCGCCGCACATTCCTTAAAATCACATTGATTAATTTATTCATATACAATGTAACTGCTTTTATTTGAAAGGTTAATCCCTGAATACCTGCTTTTATCAAAGTAGATGAAACAAAAATACCAAAATCTATGTCCCTAAATCCAATCCTTCATCATCCCAGTCGAGAAAATCATCCTTCCCGTAAGACATTTTAATCGAAATTCAAACAGCATTACGATACTTTTTCAAGATGGCAAGAAAATAGAAAAATAAACAATCTATAACTAAGTTCGTTTCTAACTCGGGTGGTCGTATTGTGTCAATGAGAAAGACACATTTACTTCCCAAAAAGAACCAAATCACTGTCCCGACATGACTGAAAAATTGGTTTGTGGGACGTTAAGCAAATAAAAAAAAAGAAAAGGACGAAGCGAAACGTGACTAAACTAATGTTCTCAAGCGTTAGATATTTGATTATACTTTGTTTATCGTAATCAATGTCATTTAAATTCGATGCAAAAATCTCACAATGTGTTATGGACTTGGCATCAGAACCTTTTGTTTTATTTCCTTGCAAAAAAACAAAACAAAACACGCTGATCAACCTGCACAGACGCGTCTTTGCATGTTCCCACGACGGTTGACACGCTAGAAACAATATGCATTGTTTATCAAGACAGTAATAAACAAACACATGTATCAGTTTGCGCGGCTCAGCTTTTATTACAAGCAAGCCCCTCCCCCATTAAAATCACAATAATGTATCAGTCTGCGCGGCTCAGCTTTTATAACAGGCAAGCCCCACCCCACCCCCACTAAAATCACAATAATATAGGGTTTTCTAGCAAGACAGGTCCGGATCCCCTGAACAAAATCACAAAACTACTAAGCCAGCCTTCAATGTTGGGCCATCATAGGCACGCCAGCTAAACGCCATATATATGGCGGATCGCTGGCGGGCTGATGATGGCCCGCTTATAGTGGAATTTGGATCCTCTCTCGTCTCTACTCTCGTCAATTTAAAAGAAAAGTCAAAGTTGCTTCCCCCCTTTCGTTCTCATAGAGAGAGAGAGAGATATATATATATATATATATATATAGAGCAGGCATATGATGTTGAAACAATGTCGGATCAACGTCGATGCGACATCATGACGTCGCTGCGACATTGGTACAACATTGTTTTAAGGTTGTATGCCCACTGAGAGAGAGAGAGAGACGGGGGGACGTCCAGCTGTTGGAAAAATGACACCTTCGTGACACATTCTTGTGGTTCTTTGAAATATGATAAAGGATTAATTTAACCCTTAGGGGCTCAATTATTTATTTGTGTAGGTACCTGGCAGTGTGTCAACATCTGGTCATACAAGATGGATAATTATTGTCTCAATGAACATGTAAATTTGGAATTATACAAAAACTATGTTAGTAAATTAATATTCAAAACATATGCTGCCCCTTTCCCGTTTGCCGCCTTCTGGGGTGGGGGTGTAACAAAAAATAAACATGCTGATCAACCTGCACTGATGCGCCTTTGCATGTTCGCATGACGTTAGAAACTAGTGCAGTATACAAGGACGCTGACCAGTCTGTGCGGATGTACGTATGTTTTGCATGCGGGTTGAAACTCTAAAAGCAAGATGCATTTTTATCCACTGCTGTATTTCCTTTGAGACAAAAAATTGGAAAAAAATATACAAAATTGATGGTGGCCTGACTGCATACTGTTTGATTTTTGCGAATCCAAATATACACCAAAACACAGGAAAATTTATGTATTTTTTGAAACAGGCGTGAAAAATCGACATATTTACATCGTATGTCTGCTTTTGGTACACAAAAATGGGTACTGCATACACAGAGAAAAATAGCGTTTTCCGCCATATTGTCAATTTTTCTTTTGTAATTACGGGCAAACGACACGATATGATGATAAATAACGAACTGTGGCACACACCGACGGCTATCAGCTTCAAATATATGAAATATTTACAAACATTGAAAGCTTTAAATGGCCGCAATATGTACTACAATATGACTGTCAGAACTAAAAAACAAAAGTTTGGTACACATGTTTATCCATTTCTATTATAGTGATGTGTAAAGTTAGCCAGCACTTACCTGGATTTTTGACTCGATAACGCGTATATAAAAATTTCGGAGATACGTCTCCGGTGTATATTGCTTCGAGCTTAAGTTGAGCTTGGGCATCATTCTTGCATAAAAACTTAAGCCTGTCAAATGTAAAACATCTTATTTGTTTACATGTCAATATACTTAAGTTCCGACCAGGGGCGTAGCTAAAAATTTAATCATGTTGAAGCCCACCAAAAAATGGAGAATTAAGAGATATCTGACTGAGGGCCCCTAAACTAGTTACTTTAGTTTTCAGATAGTGAATAAAAAGACGCTGATCAGACTGCACGGATGCACATGCTGGTCTGCTCATTTGTTCACAAGTGTGGTAAAACGATGTTTCGACATATAGTGTTACCCAGCGATGAAAGAGGGCGTAGTGGAAACAACATGTTATGAATTAACCAATCAGAAGACGCACGGACTGAATGCAACGAAAGACCGCCAAACAGGAGAGCTGAGCAACATTCAGACAACAGATCCCGAACAAGAAGGAACTAGGTTTCCAGACATTTGGGAGGTAGGTTTGAGTCACATGTAGTTATAAATGTATTATTACAGCGGACATCCCCTCGGCCCTATTTATTATCAGGGCTTATTTTTGGCCGATTTTATAGCCGTTATTCGGTTATATTCCAAATGCCAAAAAGTATCTTTTTTTCCCAATTTTCGGAGGAAAATTCCCAATTTCATGTCTTAAAAATTTTTGAAACCAAATCATTAATTTGTCTAGTAAAAGTTGGCTTAAAAATGTGTGTACAGCATGTGTATTCAGGGTTCCCAATCACGAAAATTAGCGTGGTGTGAACCGGATGTTTACATTTTTCTACCGACAGTTGTTATCGGTCATGTATAAATTTAACCTGCCGTTTAATTATCAGGGCCCAGGGGTGTTATGTTCTCTAACCATCGGCATATCAGCCTTGGATTACTTCTTTGTTTTGATAGATAATTGCCCCTGTAAGTGCAACATTAAAACTTGTTCTCCCGATGCACAAAAGATAAATATCAAACAGCTGAAAAAATAGCTAGTTTAATTTGGTACATCTGTGTGTAAGGATGGGACTCAAGTCAGATGGAAAATTAAAGAGGTAAGATTTTATTTTGACTATCTTGTATCTGTCTCTTGTCTATCAAACCTGAAGAAGCTGGTACTTTGGTGTAAGTTTCTGTAGTTCAAAGTACCCCACCCCACTTCTTCAGTTTTCTATCTTATCCCTACTTTATGATGGCTGGGGAAAAGGGCTGGGGGTGAACGAAAAAGCATTATGTGTAGGGGAACCCCTGCCCAATTTTTTTTCAGTGTGTTAACTTAGTCATTTTCCAGCAAATTCTGTTAACGGAGCCCTGCTCAAATTTTAGGATGGGTTTGCATAGTGATTTTTAAGCAGTTAATAACAAATTTAGGCATACACTGTGCTTTAAAAATGAGTGGCTGTCAAAGTTTTTGTGGCTTCATGTACCCTCTAAAAATGAACCACCAAAATTTTACCCTAGAGGGCACCCTAAAAAAATATGAGAGGGAACCCCGGGATTCTGGGAATATTCAGCATTGCACAGTCTCATATAATACAACATGCAATTCTGATTATAACTTAACAGTACAGCCAAATTCAGATAAATATGATGTATTTTATGATTTGACAATGTAGCAAAGGACACTAAAAAATTCCCAATTTGGGGCGTTTACGCGCTAAAATTCCCAATTCCAGGGGTATGGGTCATTGTCCCAGAATGGTGAAAATAAGCCCTGATTATGTATTCATTTTTACAACACAAGTAACAAAGTCAGGGTTTCTCTCATCCAGGCCCATATCATATGATGTTGAAGTCCTTGCTTCTGCCAACTAAAATAAATACACTGGAACGTTGATCTATGTTCTGTCTATCACCATTGCCTAGTGCTGGTTCAACCAAGAAACGTAAAAGGCAAACTGAAACAACATGATGAACAATCGACCCATACACCCAGTGATTCATTTACAATTTGGGGCTTTTGAGTCCTGGGACTCGCTGTTTCCAATATCAATGAGTCCCCACTGCAAACTAATGAGTCCAAGTAAGTAAGGTTGCAAAGATCAGGAATCGATACAATCAAGTACCACAACTGACCAAGGATACCAATGGGAAAGTGACAAACTCACAGAAGACACCACAAACGAGAGCCAAGAGGTCAGCCCTTTCCCAGTAGGTGACCACGAAGCACATATAAAAACACTATTTTTAATGACAAGTCTGCCATACTATTGCATCCCGGGACTCGCTGAAACAAAAACTTTTGCGTGCGCAGGTAACAAAATCACTGATACACCTTACCACCATGTCATCTTTTTGTGATCAAAGGCAAAACGAATTAAGTTGTTTTGCGTAGCAAAGGTTCTCTTGAATACCTGAAACAAATATGGTGATCAATTACCGAGAATAAATGACAAATTTGGGATTTAAAGCTAATTTCATGCGGTATTCTCAATTTTTTCGCGCCACCAAGACTTTTATCATGTCGCTAAGACGATTGGCGGTAACAACTAAGAACAGTAGTATACAAAGTCACAGCGTTTTAGTGACATAGATTTTGGCTATCTACCAATAACGGTAAAATCAAGCTATCGAACACTTTTTATCGAACACAAATTTTATATTGAACACAATACGTAAAAGACTGACCTTATGATTCCAAATATTTCAAAGATATGACCAATTTACAAGTATGTAGAACACCGATTATTTCATAAAATTGTTTAGAATCCAATTACAGAACCTGTCACGCGCTGTTTGATGTCATCGGGGCTTATAACGTCATATAACAAGTATTGACTTATCCAAAAATGTCCCCGCTAAAGTGTGTATAATGAACCGTGCATTGGGATAATTATTTTCTTAAAATATGCAGTGATGGATGGCATCTATTTATTGAGTATTTTTCTAACGTACTAAACTGTAAACAAACAAGTTAAAAGTACTCAATAAGGACCGGTATCAAGATAGATAGATCCCCATCTTGTATACCTCTACCGTTCAGAATGCATTTTTTTCTATTTAAATCGCTAAAATCAAGTTGTTACAACAAAAACTTTAATTTCAAACGGCTATCAGATGTTGTATATATACAAAAGGTATCCATCTATAATAGTGAGATCCTGTAACATACGGTTTAGGGTGTCCTTTTAGGGCCCGACTTGTATACCTCTATAAGAAATTGTACCATTCAAAATGCATTTTTCTATTTAAAACGCTAAAATCAAGTTGTTACAACAAAAACTCTGGATTCAAACGGCTATCAGATGTTTTATATATACAAAAGGTATCCATCTATCATAGTGAGATCCTGTAACAAACGGTTAAGGGTGTCCCTTTAGGGCCCGACTTGTATACCTCTTTAGGAAAATTGTACCATTAAAAATGCAATTTCTTCTATTAAGATCGCTAAAATCAATTTGTTACAACAAAAGCTCTGGATTCAAATGGCTATCAGATGCTGTATATATAAAAAGGTATCCATCTATAATAGTGAGATCCCGTAACAAACGGATAAGGGTGTCCCTTTAGGGCCCCAGCTTGTATAACTCTATAGTAAAATTGTACCGTTCGAAATGCATTTTTTCTATTTAAATCGCTAAAACCAAGTTGTTACAACAAAAACTCTGGATTCAAACGGCTATCAGATGCTGTTCTTGTACAATAAGTATCCATCTATCATATCGAGATCCCGTAACAAACGGTTAAGAGTGTCCCTTAAGGGCCCAAACATGTATACCTCTATAGAAAAATGTACCATTCAAAATGCATTATTCCAATTAAATCGCTAAAATCAAGTTGTTACAACAAAAACTCTTGATTCAAACGGCTATCAGATGCTGTCCTTATACCAAAGGTATCTATTTATCATAGTGAGATCCTGTAGCAAATGTTTTAGGGTGTCCCTTTAGGGCCCCGACTTGTATACCTCTACAGAAAAATGGAAACGTTCAAAATGCATTTTTCTGTTTAAATCGCTAAAATCAAGTTGTTACAACAAAAACTCTGGAATTAAATGTCTATCAGATGTTGTTCATATACAAAAGGTATCCATCTCTCATAGTGAGATTGCGTAACAAACGGTTTAGGGTGTCCCTTTAGGGCCCCAACTTGTATACCTCAATAAAAAAATTGTACTATTCAAAATGCCTTTTTTCTATAAAAATCGCTAAAATCAAGTTGTTACAACAAAAACTCTGGATTCAAACGGCTATGAGATGTTGTTCTTATACAAACGGTATCCATCAATCATAGTGAGATCGCGTAACAAACGGTTTAGGGTGTCCCTTTAGGGCCCCAGATTGTATACCTCAATAAAAAAATGTACCGTTCAAAAGGCCTTTTTTTCTATTTAAATCGCTAAAATCAAGTTGTTACAACAAAAACTCTTGATTCAAACGGCTATCAGATGCTGTTCTTATACAAAAGGTATCCATCTATCATAGTGAGATCGCGTAACAAACGGTATAGGGTGTCCCTTTAGGGCCAATACTTGTATACCTCTATAAAAATGTACCGTTCAAAAGGCCTTTTTTCTATTTAAATCGCTAAAATCAAGTTGTTACAACAAAAACTCTGGATTCAAACGGCTATCATATGCTGTTCTCAAACAAAAGGTATCAATCTTGTATAGTGAGATCCCGTAACAAATGGTTTAGGGTGTTTCTTTAGGGCCCTGTCTTGTATACCTCTATAGAAAAATAGTACCGTTCAAAATGCATTTTTTCTATTTAAATAGCTAAATCAAGTTGTTACAACGAAAACTCTAAATTCAAATGGCTATCAGATGCCGTTCTAGTCCAAGGAGTATCTATCTACCATAGTGAGATACTGTAACAAATGGTCTTGGGTGTCATATTAGGGCCCCGATTAGTATATCTATATAGATAAAAATGCTTTTTTTCTTATAACATCGCTAAAATCCAGTTGTTACAACAAACACTCTGGATTCAAATGGCTATCAGAAGCTGTCCATATAAATTTTATCTATCTATCATAGTTGGATCCCGTAACAAATGGTCTAGGGTGTCCCTATAGGGCCCTTACTTGTATACCTATATAGGAAAACGGTACCTTTGAAAATGCATTTTTTCCTATTAAAAGCTACCTCTATAGAAAACATGCATTTTTTCTATTTAAAAATGGGAGATCTACTTTTAAAAAAAGTATTCTTTTTTCTGTTTATGTCACTAAGGACTATTCTATTTTTTTTTTGAATTCACTAAAATCAAATTGTTACTTCGTAAACTCTAGACTCAAATGGCTATCGGATTCTGTTCTTATGCAGAAACCATATTTCAACAAACGGTCAATTTGTCTGTTTGTTTGTTTTGTTGATTTCATCATAGTTCTTGTAATTTTTCAGTTCAACTGTGATAACAGTGCTCATAGTTCATTCAAATTCACTACAGGCCGTTTGGTGTGAAATGTGTTAGCCACACATACCTAAAAACGAGAGAAATAGTTATTTTGCTTTTATTGTCTTCCTGGTGGATTGTGTCTGTTAATGTTCTATGGCTCTTCCTCGCCGTGCTGTGGGTTGATCTTCAGTTGTGATTGTGGTATTTTCTGATCATACACACTTACTTTCTAGACGAGTTTAGTTCTGGTTATATGTTTGGTCTTTGTTTTGGTAAGCATACCTGATTTACAATTATCTTTACGAGGTATACAGAGCTGGTTGCGCTTAGCTTTGGTTGTCTTCCTGGTGTCTTGTGAGTGTTAATATTATGTGGCTCTTCATAACGGTGACGTGTGTTGGTCTGTAGCGATTTTGTGGTATTTCCTGATCATACTCACTTAACTTCTAAATTAGATAATTTTCGTTCTGGTTCTGCGTTTGATCTTTGTTTTGGTATGCATTACTTCGTGTCCTTTCTAGTTTACAATCATTTTGACGAGGAAGAGAAAGCTGGTTGCCTTGCTTTGATTTTCTTTTTGGTGTCTTCTGAATGTTAATGTTCTGTGGTTCCTTCTCACGGTACCATGGGCTGGTCTGTATGGTGTGATTGTGGTATTTAAGAAATGAATTCAATTGTTGGAATGTTCATGGAATCATGAATACTTCGGGTCTCTTGGAAAGTAAGTGAAGCCCTTGGGCTTCACGTTAACTTTGCAAGAGACCCGAAGTATTTATGATTCCATGAACATTCCAAAAATTGAATTTATTGCTTATATTTACATTTTATTATAAATATCTAAAATACAGAAATTATTTATAATTTAGGAAAAACACATTTTTGTTATAATATGTAATCGTAATTAACGGTTTTGTTGGAACAGCCGGTGTGAACACAGACAGCCAATTGAGCAAACAAGAGGCTTGTTTTGCACGTGCTACTCAGGTGTGACACGCTGTCAATCACAACAGCAGTGTGCCTTCTGGCGAATGAATTCGACGTTTGAATCGTGATGCACGGGCAAGTGAGCTTGGGAGCTGTCAATCAAATTTATATGATTCATGAGGCTATGAACGGTTGCAAAAATCTAAAGATTCATTAAAGGCTTGCTTTGAAAATGTAAATATTTCCTGATTATCCTCACTTATTTTCTAAATTAGCAGCATAGCAGCATGAAATGGTATATTTAGCAGTACAGCAGTACTAGGTGGCTAAGTTAACAGCATGGCAGTACGGCTCATAAATGGTAAATCCAGCAGTATGGCAGGGTATGTTGTACTGGCATACTGCTGAATTTATCATTTATTAGCGGTACTGTCATGCTGCTAACTTTACCATTAGCCGTACTTTCGCGCTGCTTACTTTACCACTAGCAGTACTGCCATACTGCTGGATTTACCATGTAAGAGCCGTACTGCCATGCTGTCAGCTTTACCATTAGCCGTAGGCTACTGCTATGCTGCAAAGTTTACCCTCCCATTATGTCAGCTTTACCATTAGCCGTAGGCTACTGTCATGCTGCTAAGTTTACCACAAGTTTACCACAAGCAGTACTGCCATACTGCTGGATTTACCATTTATGAGCCATACTGTCATGCTTTTAACTTTACCATTAGCTGTACTGCCATACTGCTAACTTTACCATTATCATGCTGCTATGCTGTTAACTTTTCCATTTTCATGCGGCTATGCTGGTAACTTTACCGAGCCTACAATTTTCTGGCTTCATGCAGGTTCGGCAAGATTATATTAGTCTAAGGGAGGCTACTGTCTCATATTGTAGGGTTCACATTTTTACGATTATTTCCCTTCCCTGACCTATGACCCAGGAAAAGACAACGCCCCTATATGATTGAAAAAAAATGATGAATTGGACAAAAGGTAGTGTTCTCAGAGGCCAATATCACGTCTGTGACTAGACGGACCTTTATGAACTGCACTTCTTATCAGGGTCTTTCTATACACCCTTTGTACAGAGAGTCCTAGCTGTATTAAGACATCTAACTGAAAGTTCTATAACTACTACAGAAATAAATTTATGATACTTTATTACTCCCCCATAGCTCAGAATACAGTAAATAAGACATTTCAGAGATGTATATGCTTGTATATGTATGCGCAAATATTTGACTATTTTTCTATTTACTGGTCTGATACCAGTCTAAGAGAGTCCCTGTTCTTATTAACCTGATATGTGAGGCCCTCCCAGGCGTTTGGGGGATCAGGGGAAAAGGGTATGTATTTCAGGGGAACAGGGGTCAAAGGCCAAATTTTGAGGGAAGCAGGAGAACAGAGACAATATTGGGGAACAGAGAACATAAGAAAACAAATTTTCGATTTTTGGGGAACAGGGGAACAAGCCAATTTATTTCAGGGGAACAAGGGAGCAGGTACCCCCTCCCCCCCTGGGAGGGCCTCATATGTATGCATGTGTCATACATACACACAGATTGAGGGTGTGTCATACATACAAACAGATTGAGGGAAAACAGTGTGGCTTCTGAAAAGTAAGTTGATCTAGACGTCAATGTTATCAAAAATACGATAGGACATGCGATTGCTTATAGATATTCTCAAAGCTGAACATATTGACCTCGTACGATACGAGAAGACATGTCTTTGGGGGGTTTGCTAACAACAAAGGCGCAGACCAGCCTGTGCTGATCAGCCTGCGCATCAGCGCAGTCTGGTCAACGCCTTTGTTATTCTCTTATTGGAAAGTATTACATCTAGACTTACTACGAGCGAAATTTCGATTTTCTGGCTAGTATCTGTAGCTGAGCATGCTGGTTTGAATCTCCCCGAAGACAGGGTTGCTCGCGTTGCGGCAAAATTAATAGGTATTGCTTAAACCAAACCAGTTTAAGACTAGTTAGCGAGTTTGTGTTTATTAACATTCTTACCATCCAATGTTACTTGTGGAAGCGCAGTGGCTCAGTGCATGGTAGAGTGCTTGACTTGAAACCGAGGGTTGCGGGTTCGAGCCTCATCTACGGCACTGCGTTATGTCATTGAGCAAGACACATTAGTCCTAGCTGTGTACTGGTTCAACCCAGGAAGACCCGTCCGGAAATAACAGAGAATTTTTTTAATCAAACCAAAAACATCTAAATTATGAGGACGAGGCTGGGGAGGGGGTAACTCGGGTGTAATTTTGGTACGGGTGTGCGAGCCAATATTACGAAACCAACCCCAATCATATACCTGGCCTTTGAAACAAACAGCCTATTCATAGACTTTATTTCACAGAAAGTTGACCTATTCATATACTGTTATACCCTTTCATATCCTCTGTGATTTGTAAACAAGTTTACAAATGACCCTTTAATTATGAGTAAACCTGTTTTATGTTTAATGTGAAAACAAAGGCTTGACGAGTATCGGAGCGTAAAATATGTGTATATACATGGGTGTCAGAAAAGTTGGGCTATTTAAATGCCCAAAATGAGAAAATCTGGTCATTGCTATACTACTTTCTTTTTAAAACATGGGATTTATCATAGGCCTATACCTGGCGGCGCCGTGCAAGCATGCCAAACTCAAGGCATGTTCATAGGGACGGACTTGTAGGTTGCTGCCGAGATGCTGCATGGGGGGTGTGTGTGTGTGTGGGGGGGGGGGGGGGTGGGGGGGCTTTACACTGTTTCATGGAATGAGTTAATTGTTGTATTTGTCCTCCACGGGGTCAATCGGTAAATCCGTTAATTCATCCATGCTTATATTTTGGGATAATCCAATACTTGTTTTCATAGTGACGTCGTAAGTAAGATGACCTCACACAGCACGCGGATTGCATTGTCTCCACCGGGAAGCATTTTTCAAATACTATCGCGCCTGTGCAGACAATGTGCGGATTGTTCTATAAGATTCTAAAGAATAATTTTTTGGGCATAAATTAAAATATAGATCTAGATGTATTCAAGGGTAACAACCTACGTCATAGCATTGATGTTTTAAACACGTAGTGCGGCGCCATCTTTGATTTACAAGGTCAGTTTTCCCCTTCGTAAAATTAAACAAATGAGTGTCTGTACAAACAAAGCAGTGCAGGCGGTGCCTAACATCACACTTGAGCAGAATATATAACGGCCACGCCCCGATATGCCGTTGCCTTTGTAATCATTCACCCACAAGAATCGAAGCGGGAGACACGAGGATAATTTTAGCAGTCACCCACTTCGATTTTTGTGGGTGAATGTTTACAAAGGCAACGGCATTTTCTGGACGTGACCATTGTATATTCTGTTCAAGTGTGATGTTAGGCACCGCCTGTACTGCTTAGTTTTGACAGACACTAATTTGTACGACATTTACGAAGGGAAAAACTAACCTTGCAAATCAAAGATGGCGTCATACTACGTGTTTACAACACCCACGCTATGACGTAGGTTGTTACCCCTGTGTATTAGAGCCTAGAAATATTATATTTACTTTAATAAAGTCAGTCTATTTTGTAAACTAAATAGATCTATACATGTATGCAATTTTTCATTAAAGTACTGTTTATCAATAATAGGACGCTGCGTAAGTTAGACCCTAAAGCGGTCCCCTAGACCATTGTTACGGGATCTCACTATAATAGATGGATACCATTTGTATATGAACAACATCAAATACCGTTAGAATCCAGAGTTTTTGTTGAAACAACTTGATTTTAGCGATTTTAACAGAAAAATGCATTTTGAACGGTACCATTTTTCTGCAGAGGTATACAAGTCGGGGCCCTAAAGGGACTCCCTAAAACATTTGTTACGGGATCTCACTATGATAGATAGATACCTTTGGTATAAAAACAGCATCTGATAGCCGTTAAAATCCAGAGTTTTTGTTGTAACAACTTGATTTTAGCGATTTAAATAGAAAAAGGGCCTTTTGAACGGTACATTTTTATAGAGGTATACAAGTATGGGACCTAAAGGGACACCTTAAATCGTTTGTTACGTGATCTCACTATGATAGAGGGATACCTTTTGTATAAGAACAATATCAGATAGCCGTTTGAATCCAGAGGTTTTGTTGTAACAACTTGATTTTAGCGATTTTTATAGAAAAAAGGCATTTTGAATGGTACATTTTTTATAGAGGTATACAAGTTGGGGCCCTAAAGGGACACCCTGAACCGTTTGTTATGCCATCTCACTATGATAGATGGATACCTTTGGTATAAGAACAACATCTTATAGCCGTTTGGATCCAGAGTTTTTGTTGAAACAACTTGATTTTTGTGATTTTAATAGAAAAAAGGCATTTTGAACGGTACATTTTTTTTATAGAGGTATACAAGTTGAGGCCCTAAAGGGACACCCTAAACCGTTTGTTACGCAATCTCACTATGATAGATGGATACCTTTTGTATAAGAACAACATCTGATAGACATTTGAATCCAGAGTTTTTGTTGTAACAACTTGATTTTAGCGATTTAAACAGAAAAATGCATTTTGAATGGTACCATTTTTCTGTAGAGGTATACAAGGTGGGACCCTAAAGGGACACCCTAAAACATTTGTTACGGGATCTCATTATGATAGATAGATACCTTTGGTATAAGGACAGCATCTGATAGCCGTTTGAGTCCAGAGTTTCTGTTGTAACAACTTGATTTTAGCGTTTAAATAGAAACAAGGCCTTTTGAATGGTACATTTTTTATAGAGGTATACAAGTATGGGCCCTAAAGGGACACCCTAAACCGTTTGTTACGCGATCTCACTATGAAAGATGGATACCTATTGTATAAGAACAACATCTCATAGCCGTTTGAATCCAGAGTTTTTGTTGTAACAACTTGATTTTAGCGATTTTTATAGAAAAAAGGCATTTTGAATGGTACATTTTTTATAGAGGTATACAAGTTGGGGCCCTTAAGGGACACCCTAAACCGTTTGTTACGCAATCTCACTATGATAGATGGATACCTTTTGTATAAGAACAACATCTGATAGACATTTGAATCCAGAGTTTTTGTTGTAACAACTTGATTTTAGCGATTTAAACAGAAAAATGCATTTTGAATGGTACCATTTTTCTGTAGAGGTATACAAGGTGGGACCCTAAAGGGACACCCTAAAACATTTGTTACGGGATCTCATTATGATAGATAGATACCTTTGGTATAAGGACAGCATCTGATAGCCGTTTGAGTCCAGAGTTTCTGTTGTAACAACTTGATTTTAGCATTTAAATAGAAACAAGGCCTTTTGAATGATACATTTTTTATAGAGGTATACAAGTATGGGCCCTAAAGGGACACCCTAAACCGTTTGTTACGCGATCTCACTATGAAAGATGGATACCTATTGTATAAGAACAACATCTCATAGCCGTTTGAATCCAGAGTTTTTGTTGTAACAACTTGATTTTAGCGATTTTTATAGAAAAAAGGCATTTTGAATGGTACATTTTTATAGAGGTATACAAGTTGGGGCCCTTAAGGGACACCCTAAACCGTTTGTTACGCAATCTCACTATGATAGATGGATACCTTTTGAATAAGAACAGCATCTGATAGCCGTTTGAAACCAGAGTTTTTGTTGTAACAACTTGATTTTAGCGATTTTAATAGAAAAAAATGCATTTTGAACGGTACCATTTTTCTATAGAGATATACAAATCTGGGCCCTAAAGGGACTCCCTAAACCATTTGTTACAGACTCTCACTATGATAGATGGATACCTGGGATATAGGAACAGCATATGATAGCCGTTTGAAATTAAAGTTTTTGTTGTAACAACTTGATTTTAGCGATTTAAATAGAAAAAAATGTATTTCCAACGGTACCATTTTTCTATAGAGTTATACAAGACGGGGCCCTATAGGGACACCTTAAACCGTTTGTTACAGGATCTCACTATGATAGATGGATACCTTTTGAATATAAACAGCATCTGATAGCCGTTTGAATCCAGAGTTTTTGTTGTAACAACTTGATTTTAGCGCTTTAAATAGAAAAAAATGCATTTCGAACGGTACCATTGTCTTATAGAGTTATACAAGTGGGGGCCCTAAATGGACACCCTAAACCGTTTGTTACAGAATCTCACTATGATAGTTGGCTACCTATTGAATAAGAACAGCATCTTATAGCTGTTTGAATCCAGAGTTTTTGTTGTAACAAATTGATATTAGAGATTTAAATAGAAAAAATGCATTTTGAACGGTACCATTTTCCTATAGAGGTGTACAAGTAGGGGCCCTAAAGGACACCCTAAACCGTTTGTTACAGGATCTCACTATAATAGATGGATACCTTTTGAATAAGAACAGCATCTGATAGCCGTTTGAATAAAGAGTTTTTGTTGTAACAACTTGATTTTAGCGCTTTAAATAGAAAAAATTCATTTCGAACGGTACCATTTTTCCTAAAGAGTTATACAAGTCAGGGCCCTAAAGGGACACCCTTAACCGTTTGTTACAGGATCTCACTATGATAGATGGATACCATTTGAATAAGAACAGCATCTTATAGCCGTTTGAATCCAGGGTTTTTGTTGTAACAAATTGATATTAGAGATTTAAATAGAAAAAAATGCATTTTGAACGGTACCATTTTCCCACAGAGGTGTACAAGTAGGGGCCCTAAAGGACACCCTAAACCGTTTGTTACAGGATCTCACTATGATAGAGGGATACCTTTTGAATAAGAACAGCATCTGATAGCCGTTTGAATCCAGAGTTTTTGTTGTAACAACTTGATCTTAGCGCTTTAAATAGAAAAAATTCATTTCAACGGTACCATTTTTCCTATAGAGTTATACAAGTCGGGCCCTAAATGGACACCCTAAACCGTTTGTTACAGGATCTCACTATGATAGATGGATACCATTTGAATAAGAACAGCATCTGATAGCCGTTTGAATCCAGAGTTTTTGTTGTAACAACTTGATTTTAGCGATTTTAATAGAAAAAAATGCATTTCGAACGGTGTAATTTTCATATAGAGTTATACAAGTCGGGGCCCTAAAGGGACACCCTAAAAAAATTTGTTACAGGATCTCACTATGATAGATGGATACCTTTTGAATAAGAACAGCATCTGATAGCCGATTGAAACCAGAGTTTTTGTTGTAACAACTTGATTTTAGCGAATTTAATAGAAAAAAATGCATTTTGAACGGTACCATTTCTCTATAGAGATATACAAGTTGGGGAGCTAAAGGGACTCCCTAAACCATTTGTTACAGAATCTCACTATGATAGATGGATACCTGTTGCATAAGAACAGCATATGATAGCCGTTTGAATTTAAAGTTTTTGTTGTAACAACTTGATTTTAGCGATTTAAATAGAAAAAAATGTATTTCCAACGGTACCATTTTTCTATAGAGTTATACAAGTCGGGGCCCTATACGGACACCCTAAACCATTTGTTACAGGATCTCACTATAATAGATGGATACCTTTTGAATATGAACAGCATCTGATAGCCGTTTGAATCCAGAGTTTTTGTTGTAACAACTCGATTTTAGCGCTTTAGATAGAAAAAAATGCATTTCGAACGGTACCATTTTCTTATAGAGTTATACAAGTCGGGGCCCTAAAGGGACACCCTAAACCGTTTGTTACAGAATCTCACTATGATAGATGGATACCTTTTGAATAAGAACAGCATCTGATAGCTGTTTGAATCCAGAGTATTTGTTGTAACAAATTGATTTAGAGTGATTTAAATAGAAAATAATGCAATTTGAACGGTACCATTTTTCTATAGAGGTATACAAGTCAGGGCCCTAAAGGATACCCTAAACCGTTTGTTACAGGATCTCACTATGATAGATGGATACCTTTTGAATATGAACAGCATCTGATAGCCGTTTGAATCCAGAGTTTTTGTTGTAACAACTTGATTTTAGCGCTTTAAATAGAAAAAATTCATTTCGAACGTTACCATTTCCTATAGAGTTATACAAGTCGGTGCCCTAAAGGGACACCCTAAACCGTTTGTTACAGGATCTCACTATGATAGATGGATACCTTTTGAATAAGAACAGCATCTGATAGCCTTAAATATCCACAGTTTTTGTTGTAACAACTTGATTCTAGCGATTTAAATAGAAAAAAAATGCATTTCAAACGGTACCATTTTATATAGAGTTATACAAGTCGGGGCCCTAAAGGGACACCCTAAACCGTTTGTTACAGAATCTCACTATGATAGATCGATACCTTTTGAATAAGAACAGCATCTGATAGCCGTTTGAATCCAGGGTTTTTGTTGTAACAACTTGATTTTAGCGATTTAAATAGAAAAAAAATGCATTTCGAACGGTACCATTTTCCCACAGAGGTGTACAAGTAGGGGCCCTAAAGGACACCCTAAACCGTTTGTTACAGAATATCACTATGATAGATGGATACCTTTTGAATAAGAACAGCATCTGATAGCCGTTTGAAACCAGAGTTTTTGTTGTAACAACTTGATTTTAGCGATTTTAATAGAAAAAATGCATTTTGAACGGTACCATTTTTCTATAGAGGTATACAAGTCGGGACCCTAAAGGGACTCCCTTAACCGTTTGTTACAGAATCTCACTATGATAGATGGATACCTGTTGTATAAGAACAGCATATGATAGCCGTTTGAATATAAAGTTTTTGTTGTAACAACTTGATTTTAGCGATTTAAATAGAAAAAAAAGTATTTCCAACGGTACCATTTTTCTATAGAGTTATACAAGTCGGAGCCCTAAAGGGACACCCTAAACCGTTTGTTACAGGATCTCACCATGAAAGATGGATACCTTTTGAATATGAACAGCATCTGATAGCCGTTTGAATCCAGAGTTTTTGTTTTAAGAACTTGATTTTAGCGATTTTAATAGAAAAAATGCATTTTGAACGGTACCATATTTCTACAGAGTTATACAAGTCGGGGCCCTAAAGGGACACCCTAAACCGTTTGTTACAGGATTTCACTATGATAGATCGATACCTTTTGAATATGAACAGCATCTGATAGCCGTTTGAATCCAGAGTTTTTGTTGTAACAACTTGATTTTAGCGATTTAAATAGAAAATAAAATGCATTTCAAACGGTACCATTTTATATAGAGTTATACAAGTCGGGGCCCTAAAGGGACACCCTAAACCGTATGTTACAGAATCTCACTATGATAGATGGATACCTGTTGTATAAGAACAGCATCTGATAGCTGTTTGAATCCAGAGTTTTTGTTTTAAGAACTTGATTTTAGCGATTTTAATAGAAAAAATGCATTTCGAACGGTACCATTTTTATATAGAGTTTTACAAGTCGGCGCTCTAAAGGGACACCCTAAACCGTTTGTTACAGAATCTCACTATGATAGATGGATACCTTTTGAATAAGAACAGCATCTGATAGCCGTTTGAATCCAGAATTTTTGTTGTAACAACTTGATTTTAGCGATTTTAATAGAAAAAATGCATTTTGAACGGTACCATTTTTCTATAGAGATATACAAGTGGGGGCCCTAAAGGGACACCCTCAACCGTTTGTTACGGGATCTCACTATGATAGATGGATACCTTTTGCATATATACAGCATCTGATAGCCGTTTGAAACCAGAGTTGTTGTTGTAGCAACTTGATTTTAGCGATTTTAATAGAAGAAAAAAATGCATTTTATATTGTACCTACCGTTTTTCTATACACATGTATATGCATACAAGACTGGACCCTAAAGGGGTTTCCTAACCTGCTTGTTACATAATCTCGCTTAGATGGATAGATACCTTTTGTACTTTGTAAACCTATCTACTGGGCCCACCCTGAGGGTTGGGATACCTTTTATAATTGTCTTTTACCTCTGAAATAAGTTGACATGTTCCCCTGTTCACGAAAAATCGAAAATTTGTTTCTTATGTTCTCTGTTCCTCAATATTATCTCTTTTCCCCTGTTCCCCTAAAAATTTTGCTACTGTTTCTTTGTTCCCCCGAAATAAGTGCCCACTTTTCCCCTTTGGCATGGCGTCATTAAATACAGTATCACTTATTAAAGTAATAACTTGTTCTGCGGAAACTTCAGGGGCGGATCCAGGATTTCTAAAAAAAACAGGGCTTTATATATTTTAAGATGTGGGGGTTCGCTTTGACATTTTTATCTCATTTTTATCAAATTTCCCATGAAAATGAAACAATTTAGTCTCCGTGAGACCGATTAATTTCATTTTGATAGGACATTTTAAAATGGGGGACTGGGAAGAGGGCACTGGATCCGCCACTAAACTACATTTTTTTCAATTACGTCACGAAGAACGTGCCGATTACGTCATTAGGACTGACTTTGTCGACGAGTCTGTTTTGCGAGTACTGTCAGTTAAAAGATGCATGGTAATGAGGCGATTCTAGTTCTTTATAAGCAGGTAAAGCATTACGTATATTCACCAGCCCACCACGAGCCTATATTGAGCAATCTGTGGTATATGTTTATTTAATATTTTGAGATGAGACCTGCATAACCAGAAGCAAGATAAACTCGCCCGAGTTTGTTTACAAAGACTATCAAATGCCTTTGATTCGACAGTTAGGGTATATTTCTGCTTATTTATTCTTTGCCAGTCAAAAGAGTACACGAAACCACCCCAGGATGTGAGGCACATGAGTTAAAACTATTTTGTTCGATATGGGCGTAGACAAATTGTGTTCGATAAAAAGTGTTCGATGACTTGATTTCAGTACCAATAACAATCGAACAATACAATACAAAAAAAAGTGTTCGATGGCTAGATAGATAGATAGATAGATAGATTTAACCATTTTAAGCTGAATGGTATTTCTACTCTGAACCAGTCATTTCCTTTTTAAGGGTTGTTGGGTGGTATTTTTCATTTTATTGAAATTTTGATCGGACACTCTGTAAGTATACAGTCGGGAGAAGCGGATTAGAATCTGACCTGGGTCCGCAATGCGCGCCTATGTCCACAAAAAGGGTGTTAGACTTATTTTTCTTGTGTTTTTGTCACTTTCCCGTATGGTATCCTGGGTTAGGTGTGGTACTTGGTTGTATCGATTCCTGATCTCTGCCCCCTTCCTTACTTTAAAACAAAGTGTCCAGTGTAGCACCGACGTCGATTCGACGTTGTTTCAAAGTTGTGCGTCTCTTGTAGCATTACATGTACAGGGTTAGAGGTGACAGATGATATATGCAACCACTTTTACAAACGGTATCCCTGTCAGATACCTTAGGATCACCTCTGACAGGTTTTCACACCTCAGAATTGGTATGACCTGGACGAGGGAAACTGGACACATTAGCACATTAAACTGGACAACGAAAGACAAGACTGTCACAGAGTAAGGTCTTGTATTTCTGTAGGGCCTAGCATGGTTTCCAGTTTCAGATTAGAAACCAGAAGCTGTCTTAATGTGTAAGTTTACACCTAAAGAGGTGGCAGCTGAGCTGTGTAAGTTTACACCAAAAGAAGAAGAACAATTTGATTTTGAAATAAATCAGCAGACGACAAAAAGCATGACAAATTTCCGCGGGGGCAAATAGTTAACATTGGGATTCGAGCCATTGAAGTTCACTGTATAAAGATACCTTATTATCCTGACACATGAGCACAGGTATAGATAAACAAAAAATTCAGCGTGATATATATATAGCCACAGCTGCTGCATATCTTAAGCAAATTCTTTTGAGGTCCCGCAACATATAGACACGAAATTTTTGTGGTGGAATAAGATGGACACAAGCTAAAAAGAGACAGACAAGCACCAAATCACAGGTTGGTTACGCGTTGGCTACACATTTAACCAGTTTAAGCATGGCGTACAACATTTGACCCAGATGAGATAGGACCAAACGCATCATTTCACAGGCAATTGCATTGTTTGCATCCCTCAGTGGCGGATCCAGAAGGGTTCGTTTGAACCCCCCTCCCCGTTTTTAAATATCCTATGAAAATGAAATAATTTGGTCTCAGTGAGACCAAATTATTTCATTTTCATGGGATATTTAAAATCAGCAAAACGAACCGCCCCCACATTTATACATATAAACCACATTTCCTGAAATCCTGGATCCGCCCCTGATTCCTAAAAAGATCCAGCAACAGTGGAGGCCCCCCAGAGGGGGGGGGGTCTGTGCTCCCTAGATCCCTGAAAATAATGCATTGATCTCCCCGTCTCCCTGCAAATAACGTCCTCGTCTCCCTAAAAGTATTTGCCTTCGCTCCCCAAATCCCTAAAATTAGTTCCTCTTCTCCCCAAATCCCTAAAAAAATAAGCAAATTCTCCCTAAAATGTATTTATCTTTCCGTAGAATTAAAATTACATACTAAAAACTATGAAGCTATATAAGAGCGCATGCTTTAATGATCACTTAATATTTTGTCTTATACATGTCAAGACAGGTCTTTGCCACGGAATACGTGACATAAAAAAGCCATGGAATGCATGACATATAATTAATTTCAATGAAATGCATCATATATGGCTCAAAGCATGAGTCCATCCTTAAAATGTTGTTGCTGTACCTGGTAGAGTAGGCTCGGAGGTTAAGAGACATACCATTCGTTTTTCTTTTTGGGAACAGGGGCTGATTTTTACCAACACCTTAAACCAGATTTTTCTAGACACTTTAGTGAAAGCATTTAACTATAAAAAGTCTTTTCTACATTTGCTTATTAGTGTTTATATGCTTGTTTAACTTCAGTTAAATCAAGTAAGTATATCTGATAAGCAT
Source organism: Loripinus fragilis (assembly GCA_964019695.1). Lineage (NCBI taxonomy): Eukaryota > Metazoa > Mollusca > Bivalvia > Lucinida > Lucinidae > Loripinus > Loripinus fragilis. The sequence continues at coordinate 1,533,845 of OZ026525.1, forward strand.
TCTTCAAAAAATCCTTTAAAAAGGGATAATTACCTAAAAAGATAATAGCATAGCAGGTGTGTAGGTGGTCCTCTAACATTGTGTAGTCACACTGTTGCTAGGGGGGTCCGGGGGCATGCTCCCCCGAAAAATTTTGACAAAAATGGTGTGATCTGATGCAATTTTGGCGTCCCAAAGTATGTTATCACCAACCCCAAAATCAAAAATCGTTAGAAAAAAAATCAGCAAGAAAACTGGATTGCCATATATTCTATGTTAGATCAATCTTGATGAGCACGTTAATATGAAAAAAAAATCATTTAGAATTTACAAGGGGAAGCAGAAGCAGAGGAAATTTTTAAAAAATCAAACAAAATGGAGGCTTTTCCTTATGTTTTTGCTTTTTGGCAAGGCTCCCTAAATCCCCAAAATTATGAGCTTGCTCCCAAGCTCCCCTTAAATAATTACCAGTGCTCCCCAGCTCCCTGAAAATAAATGGTCATTCTCCCAAGATCCCCAAAACCCCTGGGGGGGGGGGGGGCAACAGTATTGGGCATTTCAACCAGCAACCCCATTTAAATTTGTACGATTATATCGTTCCACGCAAATAAATGTGTTTATACAAAGGGTATACATTTACTTTTAAGAGTTGGTGCCAGCATTGAGACATGTCCTTCTCAGTAAAGTGGAAAAATAATAGTAGAAATATACAAATTGCGGACCGCTTCCTCTGTCAAAAAACGGTGATTTTTTTCTACGATAAAAATTAAATGGTCCCCGTGGTGTAGTGGATAAGCGCTATGCCTTATAAACCAGGGGTCGCAGGTTCGAATCCCGGCTTCTCCCAGTCTGTCGGATGAGACTTTAAGCCGTTGCCCCGTCTTCTGAGACGCTTTAAAACCAGAACCACTGCCGGTTGAGCCTTCGGGAGTTCCTGGACATAGAACCACAAAAAGCATAAACCCACCCGGCCAGTACTGGTACAGCCAAGGAACACGGCCACAAACAACAAACAAAAAAATTAAATGGTCAAAATTGCCTAATTGCTGGTATCTATATTATACCCCCTATATACGATTGCAAAAATCTAGATGCACTTTACCAACTACTAGATGCGCTGACAAAATATTAAAAAAAAACTTCTTAAAATGCATGTTATTGCTCTATCTAGCTGTTACACTCGCGTGAAATGTACAAAATATGAAATCTGTGCAAAAATGCACAGATTTTATATTTTGTACATTCCACGCATCTGTACATCTCTTTCAAGAACAACAGACCTTTCCAATACGACACGAAAACGGTCAACTGCGATAAGGCCTCCTTTCGAATGACATGGCAAAAGAAAGCCTCTTGCCTTTCGTGAGTACAAAAGCAACTTCGGGCTATATATCTTTTTTTGTTTTATAATAGGTCTAGTTCAGCTTCTTTCGTGTATTTGGGTGAAAAAATACAGTATAGTACTTTCGGATTGCACGTTGAGTACGTGTGCATGTGGGATTATAATTCTTCGTGACAATTTCAATAACATGCATTCAAGTAAGTGATCAATTATTCAGAGAAGTGGCCCCATTGTTGTTGTTTTTCTCTACTGCTGCAGCTGTAATGTAAATAATAATAATAATAATAATAATAATAATAATAATAATAATAATGGGCGTTTGCATGCTTGTCATTTCTAAAAGAAATATTTAACAAAAGTACTATTTAATATTTGTCATCATTTAATACAATAACTTATTATTATTATTATTATTATTATTATTATTATTATTATTATTTAATAAACTTTGATAATAATAATAATAATAATAATAATAATAATAATAATAATAATAATAAAGGTCTGATTGCTGCTACTACAACTACTACTACTACTACTACTACTACTACTACTACTACTTGTTATTGTATTAAATGATGACACTGATTACATATATATATATACTCTTTATTTCCTCTTTATCAGAGACTACAACATGATAGTGAAAATGAAAGACAAACAAGCAAATTCAGAGAATGTATATCCCCCGCCACTTTATGTTTGTCTTTGAAGTTTGAATATATGAATTATCATGCAACAACTTAAGTTCGCAGAACAGAAAGCAGAAACAAAACTTAACTATTTTATCCAAAGCATATCGATATCTTCAGGCCATGACATAAGCACATAAAGATGTCATAAAGAATTGTATAAAACTGTAAGAGCATTTGCACTCAAAGGTACTACATATAAATATACATTGATAAGATATTGATAGCACTGAAGGCAAAAAATGCTGGAAAAGTGAAAAATGTTAAGCTGAGGTTTTATATCCAAACCACATGCATAACTTCAGACCATGACCAAAACACCAGTGAAGTTTCGAAAGAATCGGTATAAAACAGTAGGAGGAGTTGCGCCCACAAGGTATCCCCTGTCCATATAATGCTTGAACTATTACTAAGTTCAACTTGCGAAAAAAGTAACAAAAATAATCTGAGGATTATATCCAAACCACATGCATTTCTTCAGACCATGACCAAAACGCCAGTGAAGTTTCGAAAGAATCGGTAAAAACCTGTAGGAGGAGTTGCGCCCACAAGGTATCCCCTGACCATTCACTTTGTTATAGATGATGCCGGAAAAAATGGCTAAGTTCAACTTGCGAAAAAAATGACAAAAATAATCAGAGGATTATATCCAAACAATATGCATATCTTCAGACCATGACCAAAACACTAGGTTCAACTTGCGAAAAAAGTAACAAAAATAATCTGAGGATTATATCCAAACCACGTGCATATCCAAATAGAACTATGGCCTGGCTTAACAGGTAAGTTGTGGTTCTTGATCACCTAGATAATCGATAAGTCAATTGTCCCCCTTACACCGCGGCGACTATATCGCGAAATCGATTGTATCTGAGTCCAGGTATCCATGGTATTAGTCAGGCATTGAGTGTATAGTATTTGCTGTATAGTTTTGTGTGCTGACGAAAGAGGTCTAAGAGGGTACCCAATTTCATTTATGTTACATAAATAGTTCAAATTGGAGTATGCATGCTCAACTAATTGAAATCAAGAAAAAGATTTTTCATCTCCAAATGCAAAACATGTACGTCCACTATTCGTGTGTTCTGAATTGAGTACATGAGCACTTGAGTACTGAATTTCTTAATGTTCAGAAAACATAATATGGGCCTCGATGTGAGAAAACTGTCTTGCGGGGTTTTGCGAACAACAATTGCGCAGACCAGCCTGCGCATCCGCAGTGATTTAGAAATAACACAGCTTCACCAAACAAGGCCGTCGGCGACGGTATGGTCAAATGTGCTTATTTGGTCTGGTCTGGTCATTTTTTTTCAGTTTCCTCTAGACTTTTTAATGCGGTGTTTTTTTTCATGTTTACCCGTATCAGTATTGTAGATGCGCAGCTTGATTTGGGTCTTCTCTCGGCATAGGTCTTGATAAGAGAAAATCCAGCATAATATTGTTCCAACATTTTAGCATTTTTTTAGAGCACTCAAAAGAACCATCTCATTGAGACCATTCTTTGAGTACACGTATCCACAGTATTTTCATGTTCAGGTTGAAAAACTGAGAGTGGGTAAGCGGATAATTACTCGGGCTTAATTAATCTTAATAATCAGTAAACGAATTATCAGAAATGTGGTGAGCTCGATCTTTATCTGGATCCACACTCTACACTTTTTTCGCAAATAAAATCAGCCGACATCTGTAAAGACTCGGACTGGGTCCAAGGTAAAGAACATTGAGTTTGACAAAAAGGGTCTGATCAGCGTCTTCGCTTCAAGTTAAAAAACATAATACAGGATTATAACGCAGTCAAAATTAATGAGAACAGTCGCTTTAGGCCAAATCCTTATCAACTATTTTCACACTTTTAACACAGATGAGCGAACCCCCACTGAGTTCCCGCTGTGTCAATAAGATGACCACATCATAAAACGACTGCATGGTTTTAGGTTTCAGCTCTCCAACAGCGACATTAATGGAGCAGGCCAGTCTGTGCATATATTACATGCTCATCGCAGTTTCTTGTGTTCACTGCTCAGATGCTACTGTTAAGCATGAATTCTCGGAACAACATATGCGCTTAGTAAATAATTATCAGCGCAGTCTGATCAGTCCCATTGCTGTCTACGGTTAAAATTATAAATTGTTTTTGGTCAGTTCTGGTTCTTACTGGTCCCGATCAGCTCGGTGTGAAGAGATTTGTTTAAATCTGTGTATTTTGGGAATTTTTAACTGAGAGATATGGAACGCAAACAGCAATGGATCAGGCCTGACCGCGCTGTGCCATCTCACCCGAACCTTTGCTGTTCGTTCAAGTTTAACCTCTCCGGAAGAATTAAATGACATCACTTAAAACTTAATTATTAGTTTACAATTTATTTAAATGTTGAATTATTACAAAAATACAGGCACGGAGAGACATCTTGTTATTAAGTATCTGGATCTACACTGTTGATTTTGCTTCATTTTTAGTACTCTTCTTCATTATATATGCATGTCTTTTACTGTAATTGCAAAGCCTAAACATTAGTAGAATTTCAAACGACACCATTTGCACAGTCTGAGCATCTACCCATGAAGTGACAGTTATGGTAGTATGACCGAAAAAGGTTGTTATACTGAACAGTAAAGACCCTGACGAGACGCCGCATGACAAAACTAGTAAGAAGGGTGTACAGAGCACGAACACTGTGATCAGCTTGGGTATCTGATACACACCATTTTATTTATGCATAAGTTTTTAGTAGAATGCCAAGGCTTCCACACAGGACAGTTTATGCAGAGTCGTTTATTCGGTAAAAAACGTAAAATCAGTATTTTATGACCGAGATAAGACCTTAGCCCCAGGGATTATCTGACACCTAGGATTATCGCATATCCCGTTTTGAACGTCTCAAAATCGTTTCTCACACCAGAGGCACACCGAATAGGTGGCAATCGAAAACGCTCTTAACAATCGACAGACGCGGATCAAAAACTGATAGAAACAGTGTTTTAAATTGCCATTTGTCACCATTCGGGCCACGATTAGCAATCGAAAACTCTGGTTCTAAATATTTTGATCTTCGTTCGCCGATTATATAAGTGTATTTGATTGCCGCCTATCCGGTGTGAGAATGAAGTACGAATATACTGCCAGATGAAAGTCTTCGAATAAATTTAGGCATTAATAATAATAATAATGATAATAAAATAAAAAAGTATTATTATTATAAAAATAATAATTGTTATATTTAAAATAAAAAATGAATTGAAGCAACTTGTAATAAAATGATTTTTATTTCGGTGTGATAAGTTATGGTAATGTTATTTTCTAACAATTTCCTTTAAGATTTTTTTTTCATTATCTTGTCTCCCATTCAGCTAAGTTTTCCCCTTAAATTTCTATTTAAAAATGATGTTAGGTTTCTCGACATTATCGGCATATTGAATAGTGCGGAAGCATAATAGACACAAACTATGAGAACTTAGACATTTTCTCCGCCCTTTCAAGAAGGCGCTTAAACTCAATTTTCAACCTAAAAATGACAGAACTAAAATTTATTTTATTTCTGTGAAACTTATATGGTTGATATCGTTGGGTGATCGAGATACCATTTATAACTTATAAAACATCGAGAAAATATCAGAACATGATTATTTTGGGGTCATAAAAGGCTCACCAAGGGCATTTACAGTCAGTTTACATAGAAATGAATGGGATTTTACCAGTCAAAAAGATGAACAATTTGACAAAACTAAATACTAAGAAATTTCGTATTTGTTTATATCATTATAAAGATAAAACATTAAATTTTCTTTTGATAACTTATACCACATCTGAATTAAGGGTGAGGTTGGCGCCGTTAAACCGGTTTAAGCCCTCCAGTAAAATATTTTACTGACCGTTCCAAGGCGGTACTTCTTTTGTGGATCTTTTATGTTTTTGTTCTGTCTTGTGTTTGCTATGTTTTGTGCGCGTCTGTTTATATGTGCTTCGTGGTCACCTGCTGGGAAAGGGCTGACCTCTTGGCTCTCGTTTGTGGTGTCTTCTGTGAGTTTGTCACTTTCCCATTGGTATCCTGGGTCAGGTGTGGTACTTGATTGTATCGATTCCTGATCTTTGCAACCTTACTTACTTTTATAAAATAATGGCAACTTAAAAATAAGTTAGTTATTAATGATTTATTTAAAGGGTTGCATACTTTTCTGTGTAATTGATGCCACAGATTTCAACAGGTAAGTTGCGGGAGTGGTCAATATTCAAGGGAGATAATCGGGCAGATAAAACCGATAACAGCTAATATTGTCCCATATGTTCAGACCATGGCCAAAACACCAGTGATGTTTCAAAAGAATCGGTATAACTGTAGGAGGTGTGCCTACTTCTATAGGGGGACTAAGGACGGAAGGGCGGAAAGACGGAGAGTAAAAAACTAAGTCCCTCCGCTTTTCTTCGAAAAGGCGGGGGACAAAGATATCAGAAATGTATATCGATATATTGATATCTTCAGGCACAAATCAACAAGCTGGAAATCGCTGAAAATTACCATGCGGGGTGTACCTTTTACCTGGGTTCTTTGGCAGCTTGTACGCGGGGTAACCTGAGGGGGAATATCACAAGACACTTTTGCACCACAAATATACATACGCGGGCTGAGAAGTCCTAGAGTAGAGTGGGCGTAGATGAAGGCTCAGGCCCAAATTTTGACATATAGCCCCACGTCATATTTGGGGCCCCATAATTGAATATATTCAATCAAACCAGACCTTCTGGTTTCCAATCTCTCTCTGACGGATCCGTTTTTTTCTTCTGTATATCAACATATAAAGCGCGCAAAATTACTTATGACCCAAGGTTATAAAATGTTTTCATGCTCATCAAAACTAAGCATGAAATTTCAACCCAACTTAGCATGAAATTTCAACTGCTTATAAAAACTAAAATGCTTTAAAATAAAGACTTTTCTTGCTTTCAATCTCTCAGATGTATTAATCATGCTAATAAATGTTAAATTGTCAACAATTGTTTGCATTTTACCACGTGTGAGCATGATAAACTTCATGCTAATTCGAGTTGAGCATGAAATTTAAGTTTATATCCTCTGGGCCGGGTTTCCAGCCGATCAAGTGGTGCAGCATTATTAATTGTATGGATGAAAAAGCAGGGCTATCTATTGAAAAATTAATAAGGTCGAATACGGTAATACCAGAATATTATTTCTACGCACCAGCGCGTAGACTATCTAAGGTTGTTTAATATTCAATGTGTACGAGGACCACTGTGTTTATTTTTTCATGGCCACCGCCATTTCAACCCCGGTATCACGGAGCCAAAGCTGACACCACCATAGATCAGTAATCTGTATGCATGGTATGTAGAAAATGACAATGGACATGTTCACTGGATGAACCGTAATTCAGTGCAATCTATAGTGGTCAACTTTTTTTTATTCTTTTATATAAAAAGAGCCAGTGCATGAGATTTTCAACATTGTGGTATGTGCGACCAGCAAAGCCTCAGATCAGCCTGCGCAATCGCGCAGTCTGATCAGAGCCTTTGCTTGCCGCTTGAGTATTCTTTGATTGTTAAGCTACTGACTGAACCGCATTTGGAGTTTCTAAGCTTAATAGGAGGCTGCACAGGCTCGTCTGAGTTTACACTTGTCAAAATGCCACATTGTTGGAAATCACATGCGGCGGTTCATTAAATTGTTTGGATTGATTGTTTTCTTTATGATCTAGTGAATCATGTGGATACTGTATTTTGCTAGGTCACACCATCTTGAAATCATCACTCATATTTCAGACGTAATGGTGTTAGCTGTTTACCAAGACCAAATACACTGACGAAACATTTTAAAAAAACCTTTTATATTACAAATTCGAAAAAAACTGACCACTAAAACGCAATATGTCGCATCCCGTTGTTTTACGTTCAGGGGCTCGAGTCTCACCGGTTCAAGATACTCTAGCCTCTGCTTAGTTCTATAGTTTAACACAGAAAACGTCCCAACATGACTAAAATTGTTGACAGGGACGTAAAGAAACAACTAAAATAAAATAAAAAGTCTTTGAAGTTAGTGGTCCAAAAAAGTGACCGAATTACTGTGATATAAAACAACTGTATTAATTAATTATATGACTAAACAGTAACTGCCCTTCGGTTACATCATGTCACAACCTTTGTGTGTGTGTTTATTCATCATTTCCTATCCTTAAACCTATACCGCAAAAGAAAAAAGAAAGGAACATCTGAAAGTATCGTCTGCTAACGTAATCTGCTGCATATTTTTGCAAAGAAAACACATTGCATTTAAAGTTGCAGGCAAACAGTTTTGACGCAGACGTGGGCCCATACGGTTTGCATTCTGACTCTCGAAGTAGACGACACTGGAAGCGACTTTAGTCGACTTGGCAGCCTCTGGACACTCATTCTTTGTGGTTTATTTCAGGTTACAGAGTGATATGGTGTGTCTTAGGTTTGGTGGCAACCACAGGTAGTCAGTTTATGAAAGGATCGTCACCGGTTGTCCCTAGCAACATCCTTGAAACTTGCCAACAGCAAGCCGTTGCTAAGCGATATAATGTTAATCGCGATGGGCAACATTCTGACGTCGTAAACAAATGGTGCTCGTAAGTTATCAATGTCTTCTTTACCATAGTAATCCACAACCGCCAATAAATTATGAGAAACATCCCAATTTCACTGTATTATACCAACTTTTAAAGCATGCATGCTTGTTGGTAACGTTCTGTTACCATAACAAAGATAGTTTTTATAGAGGTCACAAAAATGAACACTTGACATTTTCCAGTTTTGATAATAATAAAAATGACATGTTTGCGGTTTTGAATTATTAATGGATCACATTTAAAGCTGTTTAATTTGATACATTATGTTGCTACGTGTGGGTAACTCGCTATTGGTGGTCATTTTAATCCTTTATGCACCAATGGATTCTTCCTTCTGGTTTGATACTATAAACTTGGAATTTCTCATTATAAAAGATTAGCTATAACATTAATGTATCGCTACAGACTGCATGCTTGGTGGTCAACCCAATCACGGTTGACAATTTTTCTTTCCTCTTCAATTACAGCACATGGGTCGGACTTCAGACTCTATGACAGTTCAAACTTAAAGACTTATCTATTGATGAGATGGTAGGGGCCTGGTGATGCTTTGGCTGTTTGTCAGGCCCAATGGGGTTCACCTGTTGGATTTCTTTTGCTCCGGTATTCAGTTTTATGTACTGTTGAGTCCTTATCTTTGCTTTATCACATTTTTATATTCTGATTTATATATTCTAGGAGATGATGCATGGATAAGTAAGGGGTCTTTCATGCAAACCAAACATCTATGTATCTTGATCCACATCTGAAATAAGGGTGAGATTGACGTCGTGAAACCGGTTTAAGCCCTCTAGTAAAATATTTTTACTGACCGTTCCAAGGCGGTACTCCTTTTGTGGATCATTTTTGTTATTTATGTCTTCTGTTTGTCATGCTTTGGCGTCTGTTCATTGCTGCCGTGTGGTCACCTGCGTTTCTCTGAAAATCATTTTATCTAGCAAACGATGTATTTTATCTTGCCAAAGTATGCACTTAGATAAAGGGTTAGAAGACAAGCATATATAATTCAGAGATGTACGCTCAGGATAAAACCAGTTTTCAACCAATCAAATAAGCATGCTACATATAAGTTGGAATCATGTTTTCAATTTAAGCATCATTTTAGTAGAAGAAAGGATATACCACACTTTCCTATCTCAGGATCATTTTTGTCTTAGCAAACAGTGTATGCTCTGATGAAATGGCATATCATGCGGCAATTCATCTGGGTCGCAACTATTTGCCAAACTACGCATTTATGAGTCACTAGTAGATAAAGAGTTACTTAAGACAGGCATGTAGTTCTGAGATGTACGTTCAGAATAATACAGCATATTTTCCCATCAGAGATTTTCAGCATCCAAACATACGAAGACGATTTTGAAGGATATAGTCCGAGGGCTGGCCAGCTGGATTGAATATTTTTTCAATCGGTCTGGTAGAAAATTTTCGTTTATACCAGGTGATAATTTAGTATAACTATATAGAAGTCAAATGAGGGTGGATGCCAAAAACAAAAGTGGTGCAGATTTTTTTTCAGGCGACATTTTGTTACCCCACCCACTGAAAATATATTGTAATATAAATGTGTGAGCATTCAGCACAATTTTAATATGTATGAGTGTATATTGACTTCTTATTGATTTATATGAAAGTTAAACAAGAAATTAATGATAGAATTCAGTCAAAAAAGAAGTCAAACATTATTTGGTGCATTGGTGTTACCCCCTTTTTATATAGTTTTTTTGTTTTGTAATTTGGACAAATTAATACCATTTTAGACTTTTGTGTTTCATCTACATGGATTAAGATTGAAAATAATTACTATCAGATGCAAGAAATAACTGCATTGTATATCGCTTTGATCTTGTTTATCCAATACCCCACCCACTACGAGATGTGGGTTCTTCTATACGAATATATTTTCATTATACATTGTTTGTTTAATGATTGAAAACATTATAAGTCCCAGATTACTCTAGCTGGAAAAAATAAGTTCTAAAGGTGACACGCTCTGCTATAGTTGGTTAAATTTAAATTTTAATAATCTAACAATTTAGAAACAAGATTTAATTGTTCAGCTCTTGTTTTCTATAGGGATGATAGTATAATTAAGCATTTAATGTAGATGCCAGTTGTGCTTTTTGGACAAAGAAATAAAAACTATTTTACAAGGGATTATACATAAATTATACATCTACCACGTCAGTCTATATAAACATACCAATTATCAAACATGAGTACGTCACAAACCCATTACTTGGTCTATCTGACTGAGAAAATAATACATGGAACCACCATATAAATCAAAAATTTATAGAGCATACAGGTCCATTAAAAAAGTTATTTCACTACGCAATATTTCAAAAGTTTTTTCACATTTTTTTTTTATACATTAATGATCTATGTTTTACCTGCATGTTATCTTATTATCATGCAATTTTGTTTCTATAAATCATATCAACGTATAATCAGACATCCTTTGTATATAAATATTAAATGCATTCCAATAAAACACAACAATATACTTAAATACTTTTAATGAAAACACAACAAAATACATGTACGCTTACATCATAAATTCAGTATTCGTTGCACCTCCCCTTGTTTAATAAGATCTGCAATTCTCCAAAGCATTGAATTGTATAGTTCTTCCAGGACGTTTGGAGTTTCACTATACATGTACCACGTTTCAGATGCTCGCTTTCATATCTCTTCCTTTAAAATAGCATTTGGTTACCACTCTCTTTCTTCATTATATTCCAAACGTTCTCTGTGGAATCCATTTCAATTCCCAAGCCATTCCAGAATGGGTATTCCGTTACATTCTAGGAACGTTCTAAGTCTTTTAAAGTTATGGCATGGCGCAAGATTACGCATAAAGAAATTACCCCTACACAACGCACTTACATGTGTTTGTATTTCACAGTCATATCAATCGATGCCATTGTCATGTTTGGCGCAAGCAGAATAAGAAATATCATGCTATGATATTGTTTGTTTGATTTGATTCTTTATGTCCCATCACCAATCTTTCAGTTAAACAGGGATGGGTCTTCCTGGGTTGAACCAGTACTAAGCTAGGATAAATGTGTCTTGCTCAATGACCACAACGCATTGACGCCTGTGAGGCTTGAAGCAGCTACCCCTCGGTCTCGAGTCAAGCACTCTACCATTGAGCCACTGCGCTCCCTATTATGATATTGAAATGACATGTTAATGCATTGTGTTCCAACAGAAGGGATATATCTTCATGCACGATCTCGTGCCATGCGACAACTCTGAAAGTACTAGAACATTCCTAGAACGTAAAGGAATACCCTTTTTGGAATTACCAGGGAATTCGTGAGACATGAATCCCCAAGAGAACGTTTAAAATATGATGAAGAGATTGGTAACCAAATGCTGTGTTAAAACTAGAGATGTGGAAGCGAGTATGTGAAGCGTGGTATAGTGTAGCACCAAACGTCCTGGAAGAACTTTACAATGCAATGCCAAGAATTGAAAATTTATTAAAGCAAAGAGAGATGCAACGATATACTGACTTTATGATGTAGGCGTACGCTGTTATTGTGTTTTCTTAAACAAGGCTATCGGTATCATAAACTTCGCAAAACATTTTCAAAATTTTATAGACGATACTATGATTTGATTTCTAAATTCCAAGTTGGACTTAAATCTCTCTTGCGCCAAGGACTTTCGGAACCTGATTTCTATGGTGACTTGGTGTATAAGTTGAAGAAGATTGTTGGCTCTAATAATTTTTCAGCGCAGTTCATTAAAATAATTTCCCATTATAAAAAGATTGGCTATAACATTAATGTATTGCAACAGACTGCATGCTTGGTAGTCAACCCAATCACGGTTGGCAACTTTGCTTTCCTCTTTAATTGCACGCCGGTGGGTCGGACTTCAGACTCTATGATGGTTCCGACTTAAAGACTTATCTATTGATGAGATGGTAGGGGCCTGATGCTTTGGCTGTTTGTCGGGCCCACTGGGGTTTACCTGTTGGATTTCTTTTGCTCCGGTATTCAGTTTAATTTACTGTTGAGTCCTTATCCTTGCTTTATCTCCTTGTTATATCTTGATTTATATGTTTTAGGAGATGATGCATTGATAAGTTAGGGGTCTTTCATGCAAACCAAATATCTATGTGTCTTGATCCACATCTGAATTAAGGGTGAGGTTGGCGCCGTTAAACCGGTTTAAGCCCTCCAGTAAAATATTTTACTGACCGTTCCAAGGCGGTACTTCTTTTGTGGATCTTTTATGTTTTTGTTCTGTCTTGTGTTTGCTATGTTTTGTGCGCGTCTGTTTATATGTGCTTTTTGGTCACCTGCTGGGAAAGGGCTGACCTCTTGGCTCTCGTTTGTGGTGTCTTCTGTGAGTTTGTCACTTTCCCATTGGTATCCTGGGTCAGGTGTGGTACTTGATTGTATCGATTCCTGATCTTTGCACCATTACTTACTTTCATTGGAATCTATTTAAAATATGTTGTTGTGTTTTTCATTGGAATGTATTTGATATTCATATACATATGGTGTCTGATTATATGTTGATATGATTTATAGAAATAAAATGGGATGATAATTAAATTACACGATGGTAAAACATAGACCAGTAATGTACAATAAAAAAGTGAAAAAACTTTTGAAATATTGCGTAGAGAAATAACTTTGTTAATGGACCTGTACACTTAATAGTATTGGTCCTTAGATTGGCTGTATAGACCCCCATCCCAAGGGCAACTTTGTGCAATATAGTTTTTTTTTAACTGCTCTTTACAGAGCTCAAAATGACAGCCATTAGCTCTCTTGCAGTTGCAGTTATCGCGAGTAACAGTTGGGTAACGTATGCTACCATTTAAATGGTTTAAAATGATAACATTGAAGATAGTAGAGTATTCTTATCCACATTTTAATAATTGTTTTTTTTTTCTTTGTCTTCATGCAAGGAATTCTTATAAGATTGAAAATTTGTATTGGCTTCTCTTCTGTATGTTACATATGTATAATTGCTTTTACAAATGTAACCTTCGAGTGACATGATATATTTTAATATGCAATACAAATTGATTATACTTAATCCAAGTTCAAACATAATCAATCTTTGGATTTTTATGACTAGATAAGTAGAAAGTCCTCATTAATTTTGTTCTATATGCAATAAATTTAGCTTAACCAGGTGAAAGTGGCTCAGAAAATGCAAATGTGATTTTATAAATTACCATGAATTCTTGCGAGTTCACAAGTTAATCCATATGGGTTGCTCTTTTTTCAAATAGAAATGAGATATTTCTATCTCAACCAATTATTAATTACACCATCGATCTAATAAAACTGGTAATAGTAACTAAGCCACAAAGACAAGTGTTAGTATTAAGGTTCCCCTCAAATAACTAAACCAAATTTGATTAATACTGCTACCTTAGAATAATTATAACAACCTAATATGGATAATAAATAGTTCTTATTTACCATCATATATTGCTATTGGTTTTACTTATAGTAAGTAGATGCTTTTGATAAAGTGCAGAAGAAAGTTTCACACAATTCACATCCTCCTGATGATGGCAGCAGATAGGCATTTTAACATTTCTCTGCGATTTTAGAAGCACATACATTCACAACAAATGTCTTACACGTTCATCTTATCTACAAATAACCATTTTAAATGTTTCGTTGTTCAAGATTATGCTATTTGGCCCTGTTCACAGTTTTCAGTGATGCTGAGATGGTTTCCTGGGTTAACCTAGTATAAAAATAGAATAAACATATCCACAATGTACGTTAAGGTATGGTTAATTGGAATATGTAATTATAAGGTATAGTTTGAGTAGATAGCCTTAGTCTACCCTATTTACATCAATTCTGACGGTTGTGCTATCATTTATCAAATAACTGGAGCAAACTCAACAATATTTGAAGAGTGCCTTGCTTATATTAGTGAGAATTGCAAACGCCCATTTATTTGCCCCACCCAACCCCATTATAGGCACTAGGAGATATTTAAAGTATCAAAAATGTATTGAAATACAATGGTGTATATGTATTTACAATTCTAGTTCCTAGGTCTCTACAAAAGTAAGTAAGGGTGCAAAGATAAGGAATCGATACAATCAAGTACCACACCTGACCCAGGATACCAATGGGAAAGTGACAAACTCACAGTAAGACACCACAAAGGAGAGCCAAGAGGTCAGCCCTTTCCCAGCAGGTGACCACAAAGCACATATAAACAGACGTGCACAAAGACATAGCAAACATAAGACAGAACAAAAACATAAAAGATCCACAAAAGACGTACCGCCTTGGAACAGTCAGTAAAATATTTTACTGGAGGGCTTAAACCGGTTTCACGGCGCGTCAACCTCACCCTTAATTCAGATGTGGATCAAGACACATAGATATTTGGTTTGCATGAAAGACCCCTAACTTATCAATGCATCATCTCCTAAAACATATAAATCAAGAAATAACAAGGATATAAAGCAAAGATAAGGACTCAACAGTAAATAAAACTGAATAACGAAGCAAAAGAAATCCAACAGGTAAACCCCAGTGGGCCCGACAAACAGCCAAAGCATCAGGCCCCTACCATCTCATCAATAGATAAGTCTTTAAGTCGGAACCATCATAGAGTCTGAAGTCCGACCCACCGGCGTGTAATTAAAGAGGAAAGCAAAGTTGCCAACCGTGATTGGGTTGATCACCAAGCATGCAGCCTGTTGCAATACATTAATGTTATAGCCAACCTTTTTATAATGGGAAATTATTTTAATGAACTGCGCTGAAAAATTATTAGAGCCAACAATCTTCTTCAATTTATACACCAAGTCACCATAGAAATCAGGTTCGGAAAGTCCATGGTGCAAGAGAGATTTAAGTCCAACTTAGAATTTAGAAATCAAAAAGTCATACATATAGTGGTTAGAACGTTTCAAAAGTTCACAGGACTGTTATTTGATAATTGAACTTCATTTAAATTTATCAAAATCAGCTGCAATGGGAATTACTAACCTTAATTTCATGCAATAGTCATTTAACGTTGTGTGTTATGTATGTTACATTTTTCACATTCAAGATATTTAATATCATTTATACAGAGTTTAAACCATGCTTTAAAAAGATTATTCAGATGTTTTATAAGGTAGCTATCTAACTTACGCTTTGTGATTTTCTAATATGTACATTTTAGATTTGCATTATGCATTATAGTTTTGTGTTAACAACTAAAATATCTGAATCAAAAGTTTGATAAAGCAACAATTTGATAAAGCGAATTGGATTTAACTTATCTATTTATAATGTTTGAATCAGTTTGTTAGCTAAAAAGATATTAGAAAAGATCAAGATTGACTAAGAACCCCATACTGGAAACAAAGGCCACAAAATTAAATATCTGTAAGCATTATGTATGTCACTAAAAATTTGCCAGTAGCTTATATTGAGACATATCTTAGATGATTCTGCCTTTAGTATTTGGGAATTTCTCAGGCCTGATGTCGTTAAACATTTGTAATCTTGTTACATCTTACAGAAGACTTTCATGCTTGTATGCTAAAGTGGCCCTTATGATTTGCAGCTTTTGCTTTGTGCTTCCAGGTTTAGTGTTTAGTAACAGACACATTATAAAAATAGAAAAAATATCATTTTTGCAGTAAGTCGAACTCAAATCAATTTTTCTTTAAAGATGAATACAAAGTATGGACCCATTTGAAATTGATAACGCATACAGAATCCAGAGGTACTATTATAGACTTAGATGCCTATTTTGCTGTGTTTCATTTAAACAGGTAACGTACATAACACAATAAAGATTCCAAATTAACTTTCATAAGAGTACACTGCAATATGTGATGATTCTCAAGTATACCAGCTAAACCTTATTTCAAAATCAGTGAGTTAGATGTATGAAGAAGTATATTTATGTTAATCAATTATGAAAATAAAACGACTACTAAGTAAAATGGGTGGGGTACCTTGTATGCAACCTTCCCGTGTATAGAAAATATGGCAAGTATTATATAGTCATTCGAAAAAGCAGAGTCTTATACTCTCTGTATTAATTTTAGGGCCAAGAAATACAATATATGTGATTAAAACTTAGTAATTATAAAAGAACATGCATTTTCATAACATTTCAAATAATGACACATTTGATATGAACAGTACCATGAAATACGCCGTCATTTTTATACCAAGCCATCAAAATTTGAGAACAAAATATTTTTCCTAGCTTATGGGATACTAAAATATTAGTTTAAGCAACCCAACTGGCTATAGTAGTGGATGTGGCAGATTTCAACTGAACTAAGACTTAGACGTCATGGAAAATAAGTTTAATTGAAAATAATAGCACAATTTTGGGTAGGTGCGTTTATTATGTTGTAGAAAAAATCTGCACCACTTTCAGAACTGGCATCCACCCTAAAAGTGACTCTAACATGTTACCCTAATCGACTGTACAATTGGAATTTTTCTACCAGATGGATTAAAAAAAAATCTTAAATAGGGCTCTTTTTTAAACTGGGCCTTAACCTAATACTGATTCCATGGAAACTGCTCGTGAAACTTGGCCACTTATCGCACTGGTGGGCCATTTAAGGCTTAATCGAGCCGCGTAGTCTCGGATCGGGCAAACCTCTAGGCACCCAACCCTCACCTAAGCATGGACAGGCACGCCAACAAAATGAGCCTTATTTTCAGAGTCTGGCGTTTCATCGTTTAAAATCTGGGAAGAGATTCAAAGTATAAACCTGTCTGGAAAGGGTTTGTAAATCTATTAATAGGAAGCCCAGGAATAAACTAAAGACACGGACAGTTGTACTGAGAACGCAGTTAAAAGTCTCTTTTGGTGCAAAAGAAAGGTATATTCAAATGGCTTTCCACAAAGGAAAAGGATCTTTAAAAGAATGCAATTTGAATGATATGTTTTATTACAATGCAGGCTGATCCCACACACGTGCATGTATTAATTATATGATTGCTGAACCAGGGGTCATATTGTTTGCAGTTGATTTCAAAATGGATGAACAATGAATCATGGTAGAGAAAAACAACATTATACTTGATATTGTGTGCTTGATCTTGTTCTTGAGATTCATGCGCGGATCTTTCGTCGATGAGGGGATGAGAGAGGATCAAAATAACACTAAAAGCGGGCCATCATCGGTCCACCAGCGAAACATCATTAAAATGGCCAAACATTGAATGCTGGCTTGGTAGCTTTGTGATTTTTTCTGGGATGCGGGCCAGTATTTTTTGAATGATATACGAGATTCATGTGTGTATGGCATCGGCGAGCAGCGAGTCATTTGTGCATATGTGATAAGTGTGCTGGCCCAATATTGTTTTTCTACAATTTTTTTGGAATACATACGTTCGTCCTTAAACTTCTGCCTGGGAAGGGGTAGGGATCCCAAGATCCTGTTGGCACACCTCTACACGTTTTGGTAATATGTTCCCCTGCAGCCCCACCGGGATATAGCCCCACCGGATCGCTGGACGTGTAAAACTATGTGACATTTATCAAAATCTTACTGGCTTGCCCAAATACTTGTTTTGATATACAATTATTTTTTGTGGAGATAGCGACACTAAAGTATAGCTACATGTTACTAAATAGTGTTCACATCACTCTATTCAATGAGACACAACGCAGACTGACCACAGTGAGCAACATTATGTTTTTTTGGGACTGGCCGACTCAACATTGTGGCCACTCTATTGAGCATGGACATGTATTCGATTGTCAAGATAATCGCCTGTGGGTCATTAACTGTCGTGCTCTCTTTGAAGAGCTAATTATGAGGTGATGATAGCCTGCTAGAAACTGACAGGTTTCCCCTGCAGGAACCACTGATTAATGCAACAGTGTGAAGGTTAGATGGTGCAGGTAACCATTTTGCAAAATGTCAAGAGGCCAAGTCTCCAAACTTTATAGCAGCCAGATTTTATTATGGGCACATTGACAAAACTTGTAAGATCAAATGACAGCACGCATAACAGCGCAACTCATTAGGATCAACAATATTTGCTAAGAAACTAGAAATTGTGTTTTTGAAACACTGTGCCCACAACCACGTGCTTGTCTATTAGAATGACACTCTTCTATCAGCTGACCAAGTTTGAAGCTCCTTCAAGATGACAAAACATGATGACAAGTTTTAAAAGCCCATTTTTTCAGATTTAAGAAAAAAATCACTAGGAAATCTACTCATCATCCTCAATCAGCTGATCAAGTTTGAAGCTCCTAGCTATAATAGTTTTCAGACATCTTGCTTACAAAATTTGATTCTGACCCCTAATAGGGTCATAAAGCCACAAAGGGAGCTAATTCATACCAAAAAATACACGTGAGCTATATTTTTATTAGGAATCCATATATGAAATTTCAAAACCCTAACTTTAAAAAATGAACAGAGGCATGGGTACACGTGCGCACGGACGGACGGACAAGCCAAAAAAAATATGCCACTCAACATTTTCAAAGTTTGGGACATAAAAACGTTCCGGGACAGGGGTACAGGGATACGATCTGATTTATAAAGATTGAACAGAAAACTTTCAACTACTACTTAAGTTGTTAGACATGGTCATTTTGCATCTTGGTATGCGCTCATACGTAAAGATAAATGATCTTGTCTTAAGATTGAAACATACTATTTTCCCACAATATGCAGCATGGTTTAAATATGGACAAACACTTAGACTGACAATTGGAACGTCTGTGACAGGAATGTAAATTTGAAGACAATGCCTCCAGATTGCTTTAATGTGCATTTGCCCGCCATGCAGTGAGATCATGGGCAGTAGGAAAAAACGTCGTGTTCGTCAGAGCATTCGCGCAACGGTTCCACACATATAAGGTGTTAGTCTAATGAATTAGACTTGGGTTCATTTTTAGCTCACCTGTGCCGAAGGCTCATGGGTGAGCTAAAAGTATACCAGTCACTCCGGCGTCCGTCCGTCAACATTTTCAAACACCTTCTCTGAAACCACAGGGCCAATTAAACTCAAATTTCATATGGAGACTCCTTAGTATGCGGGAACGAAAGTTTGTTCAAATGGTCCTGGTCACATGACCAAGATGGCCGCCACGCCCATATTTGGTAAAATCCCTTTTAAAATCCAGAAGGCCGATGACCTTGGGACTTTGTATGTAGCATTGGGGGTGTTGGAACTACCAAGTTTGTTCAAATAATGATGCTAGGTTGACCATAACCTACTTAACGTCAAGGTCAAATTTGCTTCCTAATGCATTTAACTGGGATTTCTTTTTTGAAAAGTTGATTTTTTGAATACTGTTAAAGCCAAAGTCATTATTCTTCCTTGATATGTTAAAACTACATGTAATAAACAATGGCTATAAATAAGTTTCAAAGGTCAAGGTTGGCATTTGCCCTTTTAGCCAAGGTCGCTCATATTGTGGTCCCATCAATATATTAAACATAGTTTTCTCACTAACCATTGGCTCAGTTGAACTCAAATGTCACGTGAAGACTTCTTATAAGTTAGCCAAAATTTATACAAAATATTTGGTCACATGACAAAGATGGCCGCCACGCCCATATATGGTAAAACATTTTAAAAATCTTCTTCTCCAGAACCAGAAGGCCAGTGGCCTTGAGACTTGGTATGTAGCATTGGGGATGTGGGGCCTACCAAGTTTGCTCAAATGATGATCCCAAGATGACCTTGATTTACTTAACATCAATGTCAAATTTGCTTCCTAATGCATTTGAATAGGAAATTTTTTGGAAAGTTGTTTTTTCGAATACTGTTGAAGCCAGTCATTATTCTCACTTGATATGTTCAACCTAGTGTCTATAAATAAATTTCAAAGGTCAATGTTGACCTTTTATGACCTTTCAGCCAAGGTCGCTCATATTGGAGTCCCATCAACATATTAAAACA
This sequence comes from Loripinus fragilis, assembly GCA_964019695.1. Classification (NCBI taxonomy): domain Eukaryota; kingdom Metazoa; phylum Mollusca; class Bivalvia; order Lucinida; family Lucinidae; genus Loripinus; species Loripinus fragilis. Next base: position 1,554,358 of record OZ026525.1, read on the forward strand.
TAGTTTTCTCAGAGACCACTTGGGCAATTGAAATCAAATTTCATATGACAATTACTTATGATTGGTTAGCCAAAATTTATATAAATTGTAATAGTCATATGACTAAGGTGGCCACCACGTCCATATATGGTAAAACTCTTTAAATGTCTTTTTCTCTGGAACCAAAAGGCAATTGGCTTTGGGACTTGGTATGTACCATAGGGGATGTGGGCCCTACCAGGTTTGCACAAACGATGAATATAGGTTGACCTTGACCTACTTTATGGCAAGGTCGAATTTGGTTCCTAATGCATTTATATGGGGGAAAATCTTAAAATGTTCATTTTTCTAAAATTGTTTAAGCCAAATTCATAATAGTTAAACCTAATGAGACAATGGTTTTATATTAAGTACCAAATGTCAAGCTGACCTGTGACCTTTTATCCAAGGCCACTCATTTGGACCGCCACATACCTATCTAAGCATGTTTTTCTCAGAAATCTCTGAGCTGTTTGATGGATTATTCATTAGATTGTTTAGGTCACCTCAACTCACTTGACCAAAATGGCTGCAACCCCCATATATGGTAAAACAAAATTGGTTCCATTATAAGCTCTAGTTGACCTTGACCTATTTTAACATTATTAAGGAGATCAGGTGAGCGCCTCAGAACCTTCAGGTCCTCTAGTTCACATTCTTAACTACATATATCACAATCTTCATGGAAGAAACAGCGAATGCATGTATTCAGTTATCACACATATCACAAGCATATTCCATATTCTCACTATAGGGATGTCATCGAATATGACATTGGCATGTCCTCGCTATTTTTACGAAGAAACATATGAAGCCACATGCTTAAAGTTAAAACTAAAACTGGACTGCAATGATTTGCCTACATATACTCGCGGAACTGCCATGTCTCTGCATTGACTGGTTGTGTTGACCATCGCAAGTAGACTCGTTTGAACCTGCTACTCGTTTCTTATGAGCTGTACTAGGCAAACCAAGAATACTAAAGTTTATTAATGGGCGTTACTGTTATACGTTGAAGTTCTAATTCTGTAAAGAGAGAAAGTCTTCGACTTGTCACTGCTGTGTCAAACCGCACATTTGATAAGTTGAATGTTGTTACCTGGCAAGCAGAGCACCAGGTCGACATTGGCCTTATTTATTATTTTGTATTGTTTGTTTGAATTATTGCAAAACGCACAAGTGAATCTGTTATGGTCACTGTTGGACGACATCCAGGGTGGCAACCATATGCTTTGACAATGATTATAAAGTGTCTCACTTGAGGATACAACATACCGATAATGCCATTAGTGAGGTTCGAACCTGAGACCCCTAGTCGAGCATTCTAGTACTCCTCGTGTATCATTGGGTTATACTGGCACCTGTACCACTGTGGTAGATGTACCTAAACTGGACAATGAAATATTTTACTATGTCTTAAATGACAATCGACGAGACAATGGGCCTCCACTGAAATACCTGCACTTTAGACGTTTTATTTTGATGGAGAAGAAAACTAAATAAATACTCAACTCATTTTTTATGATTAACTATTATAAGAAACTGCTACACCTGTGTCACGAGCTCTTAACACAATTAACAGATAATGACATAAACAAATAACGTAAGATACATTTGTTGTCTGTGTCAAAGCGAATTACCCGCGTAACTGAGCATAGGATACATTAACCGGACCCATTACAATGTTTGTTGACCTCAGATGACAGTCATTGTGTTTATGTCTTGTTATTCCGTTATTTACCTCGTTTTAAAAGTCTCCGTAACAATGAAGAAAAAGATGCCGATTTATTACTTTAGCAAACGGTTTTTTGTACTTATAGCATAGTCCAGCAGTGATGTCACATGCGAACCTGTGCTAATGCACAGTTTCACCAGAGCCATCGCTGCTCGTATACACGATGAAGGCTCTGGCCAAACTTACATGAATAAACATACATTATACCCCGACATAATACAAAACAATAGCAATTTACATCAACACATTAACGAACACACAAAACATACATGCTGATAATAGTTCCACAAAGAAATCTTTTAAAATACGAAGCATATTTTAAAATGAACAATATAGGCCTGCAGTTGGCATCAACGTTCTCTTAAACAGAGCCCAAATGCCAGGTGGTCCAGTGTCTGCTCCCTTGGATAAAATGCCCATAAGAAAAGCCGAAAAGAGATGGATTCTATATTGCTGTCTGTATCTAGTAGAACACTAGAGCTATCATACCAATTACCCTGAACAGTCACCCAAAATGTGTTGAATATCGTGCATGCCAATTTTAATCGATGATTTTCCAGAGAAAATATGATAATAGTGTAACTTTGAGTTGGAGGGATTGTCAATTCTCCAAATTTCATCTCTGTATGAAATCTTGTGCACCATAACCATTTACGAGGGTCAGTCAAAAATAACTGAGAGTTGATACATATCTCTTACGTTGGCTAACGTACACTAGTCAACTTTGGCACATGCATGAAATGAACTGTCCTGCGTCAGAATATGAAAAAATACAATACCATACAAAGTATAGATAGTCGTTGCTAAGCAATTGAAAAATGTGAAATAACGTCATGCGTTCACGCTGGAATATAGCGTTGCCATGGAAACACTATACAAAATTCAAGTTACATCAACATGTGCATTTTTTGCAAATAGAGTGTCTGAATGTATTTTGATAAATGCAACAACTGAGATTGAGGTGTTGGAATCTTATTACATAAATAAAAGGAAAATGACCTAAATTTTCGGAAAATTTCACCCCAAAATATACCCCACCCACCAGTAACGGTTCATTCTAGAGCAATATTATCAAATAAGTATCATATCATATGACCATTTCATTGTATTTAGTAATTGGTTTTAACATCTGAATGCATATCTTGAATATTCCCAGGAATAAACGGTTGCCATAGCAACAAAATCTGGTGTTTTTGTTAAAAATGGAATTTCCATCGATTTTGGTTGCTAGGCAACGAACGTGCATGTATTGTATTTACTTTCTATTTCATTTCTTCAAAACATTTCTAACACATTGTTTGATCCAATTGGCGAGATAAAAGGTCCGTTATTATACTGTTTTAGATTTGAAATGATTTTAAATTTATGGCTGCTTTGTCAGAAGTGTCGTCAGCGCGAACGCACATCGCTAAGAGACGGTCTTCGGTTGCCTAGCAACATCACATTGAAGATAATAAAACGTCAACTTCTGAAGCCCAACGGTTCATTTATTATGTGTATTAAGTTTCAGTCAAAAGTGCCTTCCCGGTAAAAAGATATTTACCAACTCTCAGTTATTTTTGACTGACTCACGTACAATGAATGCGTGTCGTTGCAAATAAGCCCTTTTTGAGACTAGGCATTTGCATCCTACTGACATTTGCTATGTTTTTCAGGACATACGGTAGTGTGGTGCCATGTATCGAGAGATCAGTGCCTGCGACTAACAACGTCAACGATTGGTTTCTAAGTCTAGTTTTCAACGAATCTGTAGCCAATGATCTCTCAAGGGCAATGTGTAGAAGGTTCCCTTGTAAGTAAAGTTAAGACGTCATTTCTACTTACATTTCACACATTAATGTCACTTGCCGAGGTTAACATATATTTTCAAAGTCAGATATTATCTAAGTGTCCTGCAGAATCATATAGGGGCCATCTAATGGCGACCCTTTGTTCATGTGACCAAATTAGTGTCTACAAATGAGCCGCGACATAAGATTTCCAACAATGTGGTATGTGAGACCAGCAAGGCTCAGACCTGCCTCGGGGACCAACCTGCACATACACACAGTCTGATCAGAGACTTTGCTAGTCGCTTGAATATTCTATGACTGTTAAGCTACTGGCTGAACATAATTTGAAAAGGAGGCTGCACAGGATCGTCTGAATCTACACTTGTCAAAATGCCACATTGTTGGAAACCACATGTCGCGGCTCAAATATTGTATTAGCTACCAATCAGAAACATGACGTCAAAAGGACGTTGTTGTGCCGACATCCGGAAGTCCCAGTTTTAAATTGCACAACACACTGCCTTTTTTTAAGATATCAGCACATATACATGTGTCCCTTTTTCAAACAATAAACCTGGAATATTCTTGCCCCATGGTTATTGCTCTACTGTAAAGTATGATTAGATAAAACAAATCTTACATAACTAAATCATTCTGATTCTTGGAATTGTTGAAAAGTTTGGAATTATCGGTATATAAAAAGGAAAGTACATGTACAATATGTGCAATATGTATCTTTTTGAGATTTCAAAATTTGGAATTGAAATAATCAAAAAGTATTGTAACTATAAAGTTTATTGCACAACTATTTTTCCACATTACTTTTATATTAGTTTTATATCAGTTTATTAAAGTTTCTCAGAATAGAGCATACCAAAATGCTTACAGAAGTTCACAATACAGTCTATATAATTTACATAACTACAAAAAAAAAAACGATTTTTTTGGCGAAACTGAGGTTAATGCCTTTTCTTTCCAGTTCTTGGGTTAACAAACTAACATAGCTTCACGATTGTCTCACAAATGCTTCTCTGGCGAATCTTAAGACCTTCAGTCGTAGTTAAAACTGTCAAAATGGTTAACATAATCTTATACCCTTGGTCATATATTCGGATTGGTAACATAAATTAAACATACATCTATAAATTCCAAATGGAATGACTACTTGGTCTGCTTAAATCATAAGGGCTTGCATGTCACAATTTAAGGCTTTTGACTGTCAGAGCTATTCATATTTTATGGTCAAAACGTATGGTCATTTTTTCCCTAATGTCAGACAAATATTGAAACATGCATTATAGTATGCTGTGTTTTTCGCTGACCACACATCACATTTGTGTGATGTTTAAACGTCTTGGAGACCATTTCCTTGGCAAAGGAACTGTTAAAATATGTACTTATCCTATTCTCCATATTTTTTTCAGCCATGTCTAATCTTACCTGTGTTGATAATCATCTCGTAGATGTTGCTACCTGTATGAAATGGACAACAACTTCAGCTATAAAACACTTTAATGAGCTGCATAACCCTGACATGAGGTCAATATCAGCGGAAATTCAACTTAAAGCATTCATCTATGCTTGTGTGTAAGTAAACTAGTGTAGGTGGAATACAATTAGATGCTGGGCAATTTGGCACGCTTTATATTGTATTAAAAATTATTTTCTTCCAAAGCAGATGGGGTAAAGCCTAAAGTACAAACAGAGATTTAATATAATGCAAAATATAACTCATTAAAATGTGCCTCATATGTTGAATGAGCATGGCTGGAGTTCACTTGAGAAACCACGAATGGATGTCTCAATGCAAGTTCCATTGTGCTTTGAAGTCCATAGAAATACATGCACCATCTTGCTTTTTAGCAGATATGTATAAATGAGCCAAGATTTACAAAAGGGACCTTCTGGCAAATAAAGTCAAAAGTGAGATATTTACAGAGAAAGAAAGACCTAGCTATTGTGAACAGTTACAGAAAATTTGAAGAAATTATCTTTACAAATAACAAAGATATGAGCGTTTAAACTGGTATAGATGATGCGCTTTAAACATGACGTCACTGAACGTTGCTAATGACGTTCTGACGTCAACACCACTGTATGAATGTATGACGTTAATACAAAGACGCTAGGAGCAATATTTCAAGAATGCTCCATGTTTCTGTAAATTTGATGTGTATGCAATTGCATAGACTGCACAAATAGCCCATATACGCACATCCCGTGTTTACAAAAGCATTTAAAGTTAGGTACCCTGTTTTAAAGGAAGTATGTAGTCCATATGCACAGCTGTTGCCATGGAAACATACATTATACATATCACTTAATTTTATCAGAACTGTTTGCGCCTTTAATTGTATTACATGTTAGAAGCAATTTGACTCTATCATAAGAACATGCAAAATCTTGAAAATATGGACGTTTTTGAAATTTTGTTTACACAAAAACTGCTAAAATGCCCGAAGGGCCCTTTTGTCAGATCGGCACTCAAATGTAATATTAAACCAACAACAATGGTACCATGCACTTCTTTCTGAGGTTATCCTGATAGAGGATTGCCTAAATTGTTGATTGTTTTATAGTGGAAACCCTTCCTTGAGAATTTGGTGGCAATGTAAGATGGATATCAGATGTCAGATACATGTAATGCACACGTTTGTGTTCTGCTTTTTAAAAAAATAGCATATGCTTGAAAAGAGCCACATTTCCACAATTCTGTCTGTGGTTCTTTGATGAACGATCAGAAAAAGCTAGTGATACTTTCCCATACTTGGTTTTTTGGTCAGGTGTGGAGTTTGATTGTAAATGTTTGTGTTTGTTGGCTTTCATCTATTGAGACTAATAAATGATTTTTAGGCATTCATGCTTACATAAAAAAGAATTGTTTATAAGCTTATAAAGGACACCTAAATCATAGCATGTAGATATTTTGAAATCTAGAAAAGGTAATTAATATTGTTTTTACAGAATTTCTGACACCACAGCCAAATGTTTCCATGACAAGCTGACGTCATGCAGTCCTCAACAACGAGACCTACTATATGATTACTACATCATGTTGGGTGGACAATGTCTAGAAATAATATCTCGCCCAACTCATCAAATCCCACAGACTACAGGTATGTTTATTGATTTTCACACTTTTTACATACACTATTAGCCATATCAGGTAAAACCCTGCCTTAGGGGTTGCAACCAGCAAGACACATACTACCCTGCATAGTAGCTTGTATGTAATCCTAGAGAGAGAGAGAGAGAGAGAGAGAGAGAGAGAGAGAGTGGCAGTCCATTAGATAGAACTTGGGACTTGCTAGAATATTGAATTTTTATGTATTAAGAGTATCTATTATGGTATATGTATCTAAACAGGAAAGCACAACACTGATTGGACTACATATTTGATGTTCCCATAAGGAATAAACAAGTATTCTCTTAACATGACTGGTATTTGACGATTTCTCAAAATATGTAGATTGACAAGGTTTAATTTTATCAGCAGGCAAATGTATACCTCTTTTAAGTTAAAATGTATGAAGACAGAAGATACAATCATGTTATCAGTGTTCAAGATTACTGTAGCATCACACTTAAACAGACATTTTTAAATGTAATTATTCATAAGGTAAAACTGTTCAGTAGACTATAGTTCGCAAAACGTTAAGCTATTTGCAAACATAGCAAGGGCTATTAAAATGTATGCTTTTTGTTCCCCTTACACACAGACAAGGCAAGAGTAGCAGCAAGAAAACCCAATCCAAATGTAGACACTAGGCCCAGTCCTCTTGATCCTACCTCCCCAACTACCAGTCAGGCAGAGGAAACAACAACAGATTCCCCAGCTGGAGCAGAGAGGCCACGAGATCCAAATACTATTAGTGGTAATTCAGGGAGTCGAGGCAATATAAGAGGAAGCTTCAGTAATTGGAACCACAACAACAGAAAGGAACCAACTGTGCCTGAAAGGACAGGAAATTCAAAAAATGCAGCAAGCATGAACTCTCATAGCAGAATCTATATGTCTCTGCTGATATGCTTATATGCAGCGCTAAAGCTAGTTTGATAACCCGATTTACTAAATGACCACAGAAGTAACATGACTCTATCCAAAGAGGTATCCAGTAGAAAGTATCACTTACAAAATAAATAACATAAAAGAGCCCAGTCTCTGTTATCATGGTTTCAGCATATTACCAGTGAGCAGCCTCAAAGCAAACATGTGTGACTTTACATTCAGCTCTAAGTTATACATGTCAAATCAAATTTTGCTGAAACCCAATACATGTATAATTATAACAAACAAATTGTCAATACAATTTTGAAAAGGACATAACTGAAACCTCTTGCAACTTTAATGTTTTTGTATATTATATTACCATTTTTCAAAAACAAGTATGGCCAGGAAATACCACAATCATAGATCAAAAATCAACCCATGGTATCGTGAGTGAGTCAGAGCATACACATAGAAACGTAGATAAAACAAGAATATAAATTTTTAGTGGTTGTGTTTTTTTAAAGGTGGGTCGGCGTTTGATGCCTGTCTTTGTACGAGCCCACCATGGCTCAACTAGTGATTTTCCTTAGCTCTGTGAGTTTTGAGTCTTTTCTTTGTTTCATCAGATAAATGGATCATTTGATTTAATGTGATGATACATTGGATAAGTAATGACACCTTCATACTACCTAAACAATTTATGTGATTTAACAACAGGAGAATTTAGGACAAATATCTGGCCTGTTAAATATATTTCAGCCACCACCCTCCCAATGGCTGCAGCTATTGTCCATTCTTTGAAATGATTCTATACTTGTTAGTTCATTGTTTGTTATTGCTTATATTGTGTATGGGGGTTTGTGCTTGGTCCTGGTTAAGCAATCATCTTGCTGAGGAAGAATGAGAGCTGGTTGCTTTACTTTGTGTTGTGACTGCCTGTGTTCTGTGTCTCTTCCTGATGGTGCCCTGGGTTGGCCTGTGTTTGTGGTGTTTCCTGGTTATACGCGCTTGTTGTTTTTGTAGGGCCCATATCCCCAATGTAACATATCAAGACCAAAGGTGAGTGACCCTTTAATCCTGGAGACAAAGATTTTCAATAGATTTTATCTAACACATTTGGAAGCCATTTTGGTTGTGTGACCTGGATCATACAGCCATATTACGGCTGTCTCATCCATAGGATGTTCCATATGAAATTCTGCTTCAATTGGCCCTCTGGTTTCTGTGAAATCCACTATGAGCTGCATTGGCTGAAAGGTCAAAGGTTTGTATTGACCTTTGGTAGCTACCAAGAGTCATGGAAACATAAAGGGTCAGTACAAGTGCATATTTTGTTATTTGTACTCATAGTCTGTTGATTTAAAAGGAAACTGATAAATGAAACCTGACTGCCTTCAAAGTTTCTTCCCCATGGTTGATATGTGATCTATGATTGTGGCATTTCCTGTTCATTTTCTCAATTGTTTTTCTGATAAGGTACCAAACCTCACTTAATTCACTTGCTAGAAGTTATTATGTTGATGATCATGAGTTTAAGACCATGTTCAACATTATTCAACCCTGTTACGACATAAAGCCGGTCAGGAAGGAAGAAGGGAAATCTTATTGGAAAATTCCTTTATGCGATGACGATGCTACCAGGGAAAAATAATGCACACAACTAGCAAAAACTTTTCAGTACTTTATGTACTAAGAAAACATCAGCAACACATTAATATACAATGACACCACCTACGCTGTTATTTCTGGCTAATTGACCATCCTATACTAGAGCAAGTTGCCACTCCAAGATCATTTCAATAGAAAATAGAACCAATCTTGGACTGTCCTGTTCTAGATGTACGTCAACTAGTCAGAAATAAGAGACGTAAAAAATATGATTAACATATAGCTTAAGTTCTCATAAACAAAAAAAAAAAAAAAAAAAAATTGGGCCCTTTAATATTTCAGTTCTCGTATTGACGAGAAATCTCGAGATTATACGCGTCTCGCGAACACTATGTCTTCTAAGCTGCACGTGTGTCTACTTCAGACCATCGGCGCTGAGGTGATCGAGCCTGTACTTTGGTCGTCACTGGTTTCACGTAATATTTCTTACGCGTACTGCTGATCGTCGTTCAAGACGTCAGGATTAATATAAGTAGTTCTTCCTGATCATATCCCCACGTTGGGGTGTCAGATTCACATATAACAATTCAAGCCGGTTGGCTTCCCATTCGATTGTGCTACGTGGTAACGATTGGGCCTTGATCCACGCTGGTCGTGGCCTGAGAGGGACATGAGATGTGCCCTCAGGTTATAATCATACGGCTCACCAACATTCAGCCTCCAACGTAGGAGGGGACACAAGAGACGATTCTGCAAAAAACAATCTATATTTAGAATCTCAGAATCACTCTTTTGCGTCAATAATGGGGTTGTTCGTTCGAAGTTCACAAAAATAGAAATAATTTCAGTGGTCTTACCCTTTTAAATTACATCCTAACCCTATAAGCACGATTAGCCCACACCTGTGGGTGTATGGCTAACGGCTCCCATGCGGTTAGGATGGATCGGCTCTTCTAAATATCCACACTTAAAATTATATAATAGAGAAGTATTTTTAGTGACTGGCCTATGTCAGCGCTAAACAATACCTCTTATGCCAAACGAACAAACCCATATGTAACAAAATTTTCTATACACTGTCGTAACGTCACCCTGGTTGAGACGCTATGGCAGCCGAAACCTCAAGATCCCGTGGCCTTTTTTCCCTTCAAGGTCACGTTATCTAGATAGTTTCGAGGTTTACAAACACTGATACCAATTCTCTTAAAATTCCAGGAAAAAGGTTGAACAGTGTGGTGCCGACGTAACGTTTGGACGTTTACGTCGGACATCACCCTGCCCACGCACTAATTTCGTACATGTATAACGTATCAGTTGTAAACAACTAATTATGACCTCTCGGCAAAAAATATTTACATCAATATTGAGAGATTACATTCTGCTGTTTTATGTGTGTAAAACCGTACAATGCTTTCTTACATTTATTTTGGTGTAACACAAAATATTCTACATTTACTTTGGTGTAACGAAAATACTTTACATTTACTTTGGTGTAACAAAAAATATTTTACATTTACTTTGGTGTAACATTACACCTACCTAATCTCTAAACATACATGTCAGCTATCACCTTATTTATGTAAGTGTGTTGTAGTGTATGCACCTAACCCTTATTCTTATATGCGTCAGATATAACTCGAGGTGACACATACAGGTCGCTACAGAAAGTCGATTATCACTGGCAGTTAAATCGTCTTTCCAACAACGCCATATAAAATCACAACAATTTAAAATCTAGCTGCTAAAATTGTTTTTCACCTATCGGTCCCTGGTAAATCTTTCAGCATACCATTATAGTTTTAGGTGCAGGCCCGACATGGCCTGTGACTACTTTTGTCCAAAATAACCTGACGAGTCCATCCGGACAGCTTTTACTATAGCCGCAAAAATGGTCCCAGCAGATTTTTAGGCAATACGCATGTGCGTAGCTTCATACGCAAGTGCGTAACAATCGCTATTTTCACCGAAAAAACGGGACTTTATTGATAACACCCGAAAGAACTCATACACGGAATACTGGCCGATTCAACAGACGACAAAATAGAAAACGAGTGACTTATTATTTCAATACAATGTGACATGCTACAGACATCGCGATTCAATGCAATTACAAGAATCGCCATCGCCCTGTCATGTACAATTTCAACACAGTAACAATATATATAACTTCACGTACCTTTTATAATAATGAATAGCGTCTCTATATCGAACCTTTCAACGGTATGTTTAAAATGTCCCCTAACAAGAATGGGAAATTCCATCCTTTATATATTGAAAAACGCACAAGATTTCCGAGATATTCAAGAAGAGTAAGGAAATCGTGCAAGCGTTGATAAATATAGACACAATGAATTCCATCTCAGACAAACCGACCTTTTATTGGGATTATCAATAGAAAGAGTACCGTATCATGGTTCGAATAGGTGACCAGGTGCATACCTAAACCTCTGCGTATTTGTGCGTATACGCAACCATCGCTGATTCTGTTATTCCAGCCATTCTGCATCGTAACAAACCCCATCATTACATCATAATGATTCTCGGTGGGCTTCTTATAAGCGGTTTGCCCAGTCAGCATACACCAGCCAGCATACACTAGCCAGCATACACCAGTCAGCATGTTTCAGTCAGCATACACCAGTCAGCATACACCAGTCCGCATGCTTCAGTCAGCATACACCAGTCAGCGTACACCAGCCAGCATACACCAGTCAGGATACACCAGTCAGCATATACCAGCCAGCATACACCAGTCAGCATACACCAGCCAGCATACATCAGTCAGCATACACTAGACAGCATACACCAACCACCATACACCAGTCAGCATACATCAGTCAGCATACATCAGTCAGCATACACTAGCCAGCATACACCATACACCAGTCAGCATACACCAGTCAGCATACATCAGTCAGCATACACTAGCCAGCATACACCAACCACCATACACCAGTCAGCATACACTAGCCAGCATACACCAGCCAGCATACACCAGTCAGCATACATCAGTCAGCATACACTAGCCAGCATACACCAGCCAGCATACACCAGTCAGCATACATCAGCCAGCATACACTAGCCAGCATACACCAGCCAGCATACACCAGTTAGCATACATCAGTCAGCATACACTAGTCAGCATACACCAACCACCATACACCAGTCAGCATACATCAGTCAGCATACACTAGCCAGCATACACCAGCCAGCATACACCAGTCAGCATACATCAGCCAGCATACACCAGTCAGCATACATCAGCCAGCATACACCAGTCAGAATGCATTCTCAGGCCACTTTCAGTCCGCCAGTGAAATGCCATTTAAATAGAGAATACTAGGTGAGTGTTGCTTTATATTAAGTTTACCAGGCAAGGCTTTGAGAATGCTTGTTTGACAGTGCGAGGCTTGCCCAGTGATTCAACATGCGTTCTCGAAGTTGAGCCTAGTAAACTTCATATCAAAAGACACAAACCTGGTATTCTATTTATCAGTTTATCAATTCTTTCACTCTTCAAACTAGCGACAATGTCGTAATTTTAGATTTTTGTGTGGATTCAGCGTCATTAGCGACATCATTCAAAAAGTGCAAAGCCATCATGACCTGATAAAGGCACATGCCGTGAGATAGACAACGTTTATCAGGCAATGTGCTACAATGCAGTTTATATGCGAGGTAACTGATAAATGGCACTTTGCTGCGAGGCTGATAGTGGTCCACTCATACTTGCCTATTGGGTATAAGTTCTAATTGAATGTTTCATACTTTTGTCAGTTACTGACAACATGCCAACTTAAATCAATGATGGAACTCTCAAACGGTTTCACAACCTTTAGAATTAAAATTACTTGCTTATGATTGCACTACATTGTCAGGTTAAATAGAGGATCTTACATGAGTGCTTGTGTATTATTGAATTTATTAAACAAGTGGAGATAAATTGTGAGGCTCTCCAAAGTTTTTATCATTATTTTGCAAGGAGTTTGATAAATTCAAAAATATAGAAGCACAAATGTTAGTTTTAGTTTTGATTTATCATATTGAAATCTTGTTTTTGTGTGAAATGTCAAGATTTTGCTACATAAATACAAAGTTGTTATGGATGTCATTTTATAACATTACTAAAATATGAAATTTACAGGTGGTTTATCAATTTTGATACATGGTTTATATCACTCAAAGATGTGATTTCATATGATAAATAATAATGTTGAACCACAAAAAGGTCAGATATGAACAAAATACAATACTGTAATTGGACACACATTGTTTTGTAGATAATAAGAATGTTTAACATTTATGTAATTTGTACAAACATGTTAATAAATAAATGTACGTTGCTTTATTTAATAAAATTTACATTTATATGTGTACACAGTTTTTGCAATCCACCATACATGTATGGGCTGTATATATACGGGGGTGTAAACAAGGATTTTTTTCCACTTATCATAATTTTCTTATGGTACATACCCAAAACTGTAATTTAAATACTGTCAATTCTGAAATTTTCACAAATAGCATTAAAAGACATATTTGCGACCTAAAAAATTGCAATTATGACATGATTTACCTTCATCCGTTAGTGACAGAATAATTTGGCCATTTCGTGAGGATTTTATTTTCACGAAACTTGGCACATGCCAAATTTCACGAAAATAAAAGCCTCACGAAAATATCTGAATCTACAGTACCCATGCTGCTCACCAACGATATACAGGCTCATCTGAGACTTTGCTGTTCACCGCTGCTATGAGTACCAAAATCTCATGTGATGGCTCCTAGCCTCCTATAATGATATATGAATCTGATAAGGAATACTCATTATTGGTGACAGTGCTTATGTCTAACTAGTGCGCCAGGACTTGAATAAATAAGATTGAAAAAACTGAAGAAAAAGTGACACATTTGAACACAATTAAAATAAATAAACTAACATACATGTAGAAGAGACACATACAAGAATATCAAAAGAAAATAACAATATGCCCCTCCCTGTATTCAACTGGGGCTTGAAACAGAATATACTAAAATACATGTAGAAGAGACACATACAAGAATTTCAAAAGACAAAAACAATATACCCCTCCCTGTATTCAATTGGGGCTTGATAATAAAATGCAAAGCAGACACACCTGCATTAACATTCCTCTTACATATAGCTGTTAACAGAAATATTGCACTTTAAGTTTACATGTTTACATACAAATCATAAATATCTAACTCAATAATAGTACAAGGCCTCGAGGTTATAAAACTTTTTTCATGCTCAACTCAGCGGAGCACGAAATTTATCCTCTCATAAATGTTAACATTTATTAGCATGATAAATACAACATCTGAAAAACTTAAAGCAAGAAACTTTTTTATTTGTTGGTATTTAAGTTTTTATGAGCAGTTGAAATTTCATGCTCAATTGAGTTGAGCATGAAAAAAGTTTTATAACCTTGGGTCATGACCCAACGCACATGAGCATGAAATTTATCCTGGTCATGGATATCAAAACACCAGCAATAGTTGGCATTTTGAATTTCATTACCAGGACAATTGAGTTTTTCTGCTGGGTTGAGCAAAAAAATTGCCTCAGTTATTTTTCTTTTTTGATATTTATGAAGATAACAAAATGCCTGAGTGAGTTGAGTATGATAAAAGTTTGATAACCTTGGGGCCAGGCTTATCTTTATTAAAAAAATCATACAAATTGAACACTAAAATTATCCTCAACAGCCCTATGTCTATTCCAATTACCAAATAAATATTTTATATAACAAAAATATAATCATTACACAGTCTTATAACGGTACATAAAAAATATATGTACCTGAAGTGACAAAAAAGACAATTATTCACTTCTTGTTCATTTTTGTCTGCTTTTTATATCATCAATGTACTAGATTTAAGATAACAAATGTTAATTTGATTATTTGTGGAGAAAAATCGTCTTATCAAGCCCACATATATGAGTGTATAACTGAAAATTATTTTCTTATTTCTCAACCAAAACATATTTTGTGGGTACTTAAAAGAACTGTCTCAATGAGATGGTTCTTTTGAGCACCAATAACACATCTTTAAACTGATGGATAAGAAAACCATCACAATTTTAGGCTGTAAAATTTTACTTAACTAGCCCTATGGCATATGACCGTAACTTAACTCTGTGTACTTCTTGATAAAAAAGAACAAATAGTATGACAAATAACCTTTATAAAGGTAATCCTTTGCAGACTGGAAACCCATAAATAGGTACTTTTGCAAACGTTGAAGACCCAGATGAAATGCCACAGAATGTGGCATTTCATCAGTGTCTGCACTGTTTGCTAAGACAAAAACAATCTTCAGAGATAGAAATACATTTTTTTCAAGTTTAAAACCAAATAATTTCAATCAATTCTGAGCTCAAACTTCACTTAAACAGGTTGATACTATATTAGGGGATACTGTCAGTATTTGAGGTTGTATATTTGAGGTTGTATATCATTGGATACTTATTGACAGAAATCAAGTGATATAATATAGCAGAGTCTTAAAACATTATTTCCAATCATATATCCCCGGACGTCCACAAGATTTATAATATAGTTATCCCCATTTTAATGCTCTTGTTAACGTTTTTTTTCCTTCAACAAAAGTACAGTGGCAAATCTATTGTGTTGCAATAACAACCACATGCCAGCCAATAAAAAAAATCACCTACTGTAATGAAGTATACTGTCTAAAATACTGTCGAAAACTGTTTAGGCCATCCATTTAAATTATATGCCTTGTTACATTCTCAGGCGCATAAATATGCACTCAATGAGCTAGCATCTCTAATATCAGTGTCAAACTGATTAACAAAATGAGAGTATTCACAGGTTAAGAAGTACAAAAGTATTTGAGTCAGCTCATGTGAGCAGCAAAGGCATACATGATGTATGCAGGCCTCCAGATAAGAGAGCCTAATGGACAATTATTTTCTTTCTTTCTCATCCAAAACATATGTTGTGGATACTCAAAAGAATCGTCTCAATGAGACGGTTCTTTTGAGCACCCAAAACACATGTTTAAATTAATGGGTAAGAAAATAATAAAATTTTACGCAAATAAAATGTCCTTATCTGGACCTATGTGTATGTACTACAAGTACAAAAAATCTAATGTGCTGGCACAAATGTTTTGAAGTCAAATGGATTTCTGTGGAGTTAAGACATTAAGATATTACAGTGACTTCCTTCACTTCTGAGATTTTCCAAATAGTGTCTTCTTAGCAGGCTTATCTTGGCCACCCTATAACAAGAAAACAACACATGAAGTACAAGACTATAACACACGCCATTTTAACACAGATTTAAATATAACATGGCGATGTTAACGCTTGTATTTTTTCTAGCCTAATTTTTGTACCATGTAACTTTACAAAGGAATTATAGGAAAAGGGCTTTATAACAAAATCTACTTATAACATGGTTCTTTCATAATGTTATAAAGTGACTGCACTGTAAATAAATACACATTCAGTCATTTGGATTGCATTAAATAGTATTCTCTCATTGTTCAAAATGAAGCCATCAGCTGGTAAGGTACATCTAGGTTCACAATAACTGAAAACTAGAGGACCGGAAGGTTCTGAAGCGCTCACATGACCGCCTTAATAATGTTAAAATAGGTCAAGGTAAACTTAGCTTAATTTTTAAACATATTATGTTTTACCATATATGGGCATAGTGGCCATTTTTGTCAAGCGACCTAAAATAAATATCATATTTATATTGTTTTTTATTCTACTGAATAGTATTATACTCCATATGAAATTTAAGTTCAAACAGCCCAGTGATTTCTGAGAAACGTATGTGGCAGTCCAAAATGAGTGGCCTTGGAAGAAAGGTCAGCTTGATTTTTGGTGCTGTCTCATTAGGGTTCACATTTCTTGCAAGTATTATGATTTCCACTTAAACTGTTATAGAAACATGAACATTTTAAGATTTTACCAATATAAATACATCAGGAATCAAACTGGCATTGCCGTAAAAAGGTCTAGGTCAACCCAGATTCATCACTTGTGCAAACCTGGTATGGCCCACATCCCCAATGTTAAATACAAAGTCCCAATGCCTTTGGCTCAAGTGAGCTAAAATGTCAGTGACTTTGACATGGAAATGTCACAATCACAGACTGTAGACCATCGATCGCAAAATTGACTTAAGAAACTCTAGTAAAGCGTTTTGTTTAATATGTTAAATGACACATTATTGCACCAGTCAGGTAGAGAAATAAAAGCGATTTCATTTGCAATTAATTTTCAAAATGAAAAATAACACAATTTCAAATTGTTTTTTGTTTTTGTTTACAAATTGTAGTTTATATGATTAACTCAAGTTAAAGCGCTTGTCAGATTCTATATTTATTAACTAACATCATTCTATTTACAACATAACTTTGGCCATGAAGAACCAACCCAGATATGAATGACAGCCAGCATTGGCTCAACTAGTATGATTGCAGACCTTTAAGCCCAGTACGTGCTGTTCAGAGGATAATAAGGTGCAGCATGGCATAGTACATGCGGTCTGGCATAGCACAAGCCACTACACAGGATTCCAGCTGACTTTGACCCTGCACATGGTGGACTTGCATAGCCACGAATATCTGAAGAGATAGCTGACTGATACAGTTAGAGTCACCAAGGTCGCCAGGCTGGGTCTGCCCTAGCATTTAGTGGAGCACTATGTCAGAGTATGAGCCTGCAAGTCAGGGTGGTGGACACGGTCGCAGCCACAGAGTCTGTGGTGGACTTGATCCAGCCAAATGGTGTCTGCGGACCCCTAACTGAAACAGGTTAATCAGACAGACAGCTTGAAGGCTTAAAGGGCGTAAGTACAAGCAGGCAAGTCCGTGCATGATTCGGATCCTGCAATGTGGAGGAAATGAGTTGATTTCAGATCGAAATTAAATTCCCCCTAGATTACATTCAAATCAAAATTAAAAAAAAAAAAAAAAAAAAAAATCCTAACTTATATTCTGGGTTGTTTCTTTCCAAATGTTGAACAAGGTTGAGAAAGGGGTTGGTGGTGGGTATCCAAATGCAGAACTGCAAACAGCTAGCAAGCAAAATGAGAACTGAGCCCAGATTTTGTCTGGGACAGCTGATGTATGCATAAATTCTATAAATAACAATTTGTCATAGAGACATAATGTCAAATGCACACCCTAGACCAAGGGCTGCAGAATAGTTACAAGTATCATATAAATTATATTTATTCCTCAATAAATAACAATTTATATGATTAACTTAAGTTAAAGCGCTTGTCAGATTCTATATTTATTAACTAACATCATTCTATTTACAACATTACTTTGGCCATGAAGAACCAACCCAGATATGAATGACAGCCAGCATTGGCTCAGCTAGTATGATTGCAGACCTTTAAGCCCAGTACGTGCTGTTCAGAGGATAATAAGGTGCAGCAAGGCATAGTACATGCGGTCTGGCATAGCACAAGCCACTACACAGGATTCCAGCTGACTTTGACCCTGCACATGGTGGACCTGCATAGCCACGAATATCTGAAGAGATAGCTGACTGATACAGTTAGAGTCACCTAGGTAGCCAGGCTGGGTCTGCCCTAGCATTTAGTGGAGCACTATGTCAGAGTATGAGCCTGCAAGTCAGGGTGGTGGACACGGTCGCGGCCACAGAGTCTGTGGTGGACTTGATCCAGCCAATTGGTGTCTGCGGACCCCTAACTGAAACAGGTTAATCAGACAGACAGCTTGAAGTCTTAAAGGGTGTTAGTACAAGCAGGCAAGTGGGTGCATGATTCGGATCCTGCAATGTGGAGGAAATGAGTTGATTTCAGATAGAATTTAAATTCCCCCAAAATGAAGACAATGTGGATAAAAAGATGTTCACATTGGGTTGGTTTCCCCACAAGTTAATAAGTTAGAATGAAAGGACACCGTGTTCAACACTTGGTAATTGCTGGTAGTACATGACATAACATCTTATAAGTAACTAACTATATACATTCCTATAAGTGCAGGCAAAATGTCAATGGAGTGTGAGTGTGTAATTTGAGTCTGAGAATTAAAATTCCATAGTAAATATCCCTGACAGGTTGTCAACATAAAGGTTGATTAATCCTTTGCCTGCTAGCTTGCTGATAAACTTGCAAACAGTTTATAAGATTCAGAACAGGCCACACAGAGCATCTGGCTGGTCTGGATCCAACTGTTTGGCACTAATGATTACCTTGTAAAAGTTTGTATTTTTTTTTTTTTAAGAAACTGCAGCAGACGACCACACAAAAGTTTGAAAACTGTTATTCCTGTCATTCACTTAAATGTTACCACAGCAAGCAAGCACATAACAAAAACAAAACTAAAAATGAAAAACAACAAAAAACTCCAGAAAAATCAACACAACAAATTAAGTGTTAATAGCCGTCTGAAGTCCTGGAACACAGCCAAACCTGTCACAAGAAGCACCGAAAATTGGTTTAGGCAGGTGCCTATCCAACACAGTTGCATAAATGAATTGCTACTAGCCCAGTGCAGCTTCTAAGGTGCACAGTGCAGCTTCTAAGGTATTTGAAAAACAGATTTTTCTGAAAACAGGTGCCTCCTATGACAGGGCAGACTGTAACTCAGTCAGAAGAGCCATCTGAGCTGACCGGATCACTTGTTTAGGTGTGTGAATATAGGTCCTTAAGCAATCCGAGGACCATCTGCCTAGAGTTTTAATTAAGTGATCTTCAAGACGAGCTGCACACCCAGAGCTAGCAGCACCAATCCTGAACGAATGCCCTGAATATAGTGTGTTGTCCAAACATATCTTTGACAGAATATGTTTGAAATGTTGCATAAAAACATGTCTTGATAGAGGATGTCCTTCTTCCGTTAGAAACAGTGGGTCCATTGATGATTGATATGTCACAAATTTAATATTCTGTTTTGATAAATAAGCTCTGAGAGCCAGGAAAGGACAAAGTTTGGAATAATTGTTGTTCTTGAATAGGGGTATAGAAACTCCATGTCGAAAAGGGTCTGTTTTGGAAGACTTGAGTATTACTTCAACATATGCGTCATGAAATGTTAAATCCCCAAGACATAAACTGACGGCTGGATCAAATGCATCATCCTTGGATACCTTAAATTCACCACAACATAAAAATCCAAAGAATGCTGTCAGGCATACAGCAGTTAGTAAGGAATCAGTATAGTCAGAAATAAACCCTGTGTTGAGTACAGTACATATCTGGTCTAGAATACTTGCAGTGATAGGCTGCCTAAGATTGGGTTTATGCCCTTGAATACGCTTGACTGCTTTGAGTAAAGTCATAATCCGTGTGTAACTGGGGCTATCTGTTGGAATCAATGGACAAGTAATTCCAGCCTTAAGGTAAGCAAATCGAATACCACACAAATACAGTTTAATAGTTGTATATCTTAGTCTAAGTGTCTTGTAACAGTGAGCAATATACAGAATTATATTATCCTCTGATACAACTGGTAAGGTATTGCTCGATTGTACTAAGTTATTCATTACTAAGAACAACTTGGAAGATTTCACTGCTGTTTCATAAGCTATTAAAGTGTTCTTACTAAGAACACAGTCCCAGAGAGATTTCACTGTCCTATCTAAGTCTTGTAATCCCAGATTATGAGTTCTGGGGCTGGGCAAACATCTGGTTCTTTGTTGGCAGTTGGATGCAACTTGAGGAAAGTCTGTAATAGAAGCCTTGAGAGACTATCTGCTATAGCATTTTCTTTTGAAGGTAAATGCTGTGCAGAAATGGAAAAGTTATTCACTGCAGCAGTCCAAGTCAATGTCCGCATAAGTTTCATAATAGCCAGACATTTTGAGCGTCCTTTATGCAAAATGCATACAGTTGCTGAATTGTCACACATGAACATAATCCTTCTACAAGTCCATTCCTTTCCCCACAGAACAGCAGCAACAACTATTGGATATAGCTCCCGAAACGCCATAGAGAGATCCTCGCCATCGACAGAGGGAATATTCATGGGCCAGACGGAGTAAAACCACTGATTCTTAAAAACTCCCCCAAAGCCAAGTAAAGAGGCATCAGTATATAATGTCATATCAGATGCACATGTAAACATTGAATCATAAAACAGAGATACCCCATTCCAACCCTGGAGGAATCGCAGCCACATCTTTAAATCATCTCTGCATGACTTTTCTAACCTAACCTGATTCCAAAGTTCTTTAACTGTAGTTGACAAGTGAATCAAATAAGATACAAATGTCCCGCCAGGTATGATGACACGAGAAGCAAAATTAAAGTGGCCTAGCAACTGAAGCAATTCAAGTTTTGTACAAGCTGGTTTAGCCAAAAGCTCCTCAATAAACTTGATAATCCTTTGCACCTTATTGAGTGGCAGTCTTGCCTCCATGCGCTCACTATCAAGAACGATACCAAGATACTCCAGACAACAGGATGGACCTATACACTTATGATGTGACAATGGAACTTTTAAGATTGCAAAGATGAGGTCAAGTAAAGCCTTAGTGCGTAATCCAGTGCACAAATCCAACTTATCAACTGTGAGAAAGTCATCTAAAAGGTGAAAAATTGTCTCAATTCCATCATTGTGAGAAGCTATCCATAAGATAGCTTGGGACAAGGTGTCAAAGATCTTGGGGGATGACCGACAGCCAAAAACTAATCAGACATAGACATAATACATGTGGTTCCATTTAACACAAAACAATGGCGACTGACTAACCTTTATGGGCAACTGCTTAAATGCGTCTGCAATGTCCATTTTGCAAAGCAAAGCCCCCTGTCCCCAATGCTGAATAGCCTTGATAGCATCATCAAGTTTGACATATGTCAAACTGCAAGAATCTTTATCAATTAAGCCATTAATACTGGAATGAAAGGGGTCATCATGGGGAGAGGATAAGTCCACAATTAGACATTTTTTACCGGAATATTTTCCAATGGCCAAACCCAGGGGACTCACTCTAAAGTTGTCAAAAGGGGGCTTATCAAAAGGCCCATACAAGTAGCCTTTCGAACATTCTTTCTCAATCAAATCTTGCACATCTGAAGGGTTGCGACGAGCTGACAACAAATTTTTACATTCTTTGTTGGGCAGGGTTATAGAAGGTACCAAAGTGTCAAAACCATCACTTAATCCATTGCATAAATAACTAACAAATGTCTGATCAGGATGCTCCTTCAATTCAAATGCTAATCTATCTACATCTATAGGTGTAGAAGGGGTGCTAGATTGAAATAATTCTAGTCACACAGGATTTTTTGACTTACTCTTGTCCATAGTAGATGTGGAAATATCTGGCACAGTAAGAGTATTGGGGTGACAAGAAGATTCTCCATGACTTGAACCCTTACATCTTTTGCAAATGTGTAGGAAGGCACAATAAGGCCTTATACAGCCCCTCTCCCCATTAAACTTATTGCATATTTCTTTCCCCCTGACCAAGACTCTGGGTCTGCCAAGCATATCCTTCGTAGGATCTACACTAGAATAATTAGAATTTGTCTTAAATCTAATGGGTCGAGAGACATTGATCTGGGTGGGACAAAATGAGGATTCATGGTCAGCCTGAGAGCAATAATCACACAATTTAGTTTGAGTACCACCAATGAGTAACTGAAACAGGTCCTTGTGTCTTTTAGACCAATCTACTTTAAAGCCTTTCTCTAAATAAGCAGCTGCTTGCTTCGAAAAATTTATATGGTACTGGTAAAAAACAGACCCATAATGTTCAAAAATTCTGCCAATATCAGCTTCATAAAGGTCAAGCTCATCCCGGCGCTGGGGGTAAGCCTCACACATGACCCTCTTGTAAATGCCAAATGCTTTGTAAAATTGTGTTATGCTAAGAACTCTGTCAAGGCGATTATCTCTCTGCTGGCGTCTCTGCTGATCAAGTCCACCCATGTTATCCACAAATGAAGTGTCATAATCCGGAATAAGTAAACTAGCAAGGTTGACATATTTACCAGCAATAATGTTCTTTTTCACTGAGTCTGGCACCACATCTACATAAGGTAAATTGTCAGCTGGTATACCATATGATTTTAAACTAGTTTGTAGCATAGCTGATCATGACCCTTTATCTGTCTGTGCAGAAAAAAATTGCTCCAAGCAATTAGTTGTTGCACTAGAAGACTGTTATTTTACTAGATTGTTTATTGAAGATTGAAGGGAGGAAATAGCTCCCTGCATACTTGAAACCATACTGATAGTACTGTCCAAAAGTCTGGATTGTGAGAGCTCATGAGTGGAGCCTAGACTTGTCATATCTTGACTAGTGGCTGGGGTAGAAATTCTGGTTTCAGGTGATGGCAGATCACTAACAATGTTATCAGGTTCAATATTTAGAGTAACATTCTGAGATGTATTGTCCGTTTGTTAAGTACTAGACGTTGGATGTTTGAGTTGATTGCCACCATGTCTGTTCTGAACAGCTTCCAATTGTTGATGTATCTGTAATAACGCTGACTTTGGTATGGAAGATGCTGACAAAGTTACACCAAACTTGGAAATTTCTGTCTTTAACTTAGCCACAGTCCAATTTGCTGGCACACTTAAGTCATATGGCACAAATCTCCGCTTACTGTTTTGTCTTAGCCTATGTGCAATGCTTAGCAACAATAATCCAAGTTAAACCAATTAAATTGTAACTGAAACAAGTTAATAAAATTGAAATTATCCAAACATATCCAAATGCAGAACTGCAAACAGCTAGCAAGCAAAATGAGAATTGTGCCCAGATTTTGTCTGGGACAGCTGATGTATGCATAAATTCTATAAATAACAATTTGTCATAGAGACATAATGTCAAATGCACACCCTAGACCTAGGGCTGCAGAATAATTACAAGTATTATATAAACTATATTTATTCCTCAATAAATAACAAAAGACACCTACCAGTAATTTAGCACCTAACAACATCTTGGCTTTATCTTCCTCCTGTTGTACATCAGTTACTGGGGGCTCTTCACCCATTCTAGATCTCATATGCAACTTCTGCTTGATTGCCTTTGTAAGAAAAAAACATTTTGTACAGGCATGTATTACTGGTATATTGCACCTCAAATGGAACACAGATTTTCGTTTTTAAATTTTACATGAAGGATTCTTCACCCTGAAAATTGCATGCGCATAGATATAGCAAAACCCTAACTAGATTTAAATTTTGGCGGAGAATGAAACCAATGTTACTGTTCTGATATCTTGTAAAAATAAAAAACTTAGTTTTTGTTGGAATGAAAATACCCGTTTAGTACCCATTTTTGTACTGTCAGTGCAATACATCTTGGATAGATATTGTAGTATTTGTTCAGCTATAAGATGTCCATTAGAGATTACAGTAGACAATTATTTTGTAACATCAAATGGTGCAGTTTACGATGCAATCTAAGCTGTTTATATAGTTATACGGATAATGGGTTATTAACATGTTTCATGTCTACCAAGTACCATCATTTTGCCTGCTTACGTCTGGCTACCTAATTGTATGTTTTGCTCATGTGTCTGTATGTGCAAGCATACAGCTAGAAATGCACAGGCCTGAAAATACGAATAAGATCACAGATGTACGAGCACATACATGTACTACATTTCATTTTCTATTTAACTTTTATTGTTTCTTTATATGATGGAAAATATGCATGTTTTCATATGGGAGTGGTGAGATCAATAAGCAGACTCATTCATGGAATAGCTAGGCAAATAGGCGTTTCCAACTAAGAGGGCATTTTGGGTAGTAGACATCTATAGGATTAGCCTTTCGTTTGTGTCACCGTCTTTGTGACATGGTTAGATAATTGAAATATTGTTGACTATGCTGATAAACAGCAACGTAAGCCAATATACGGCTACATTTAAAACCCACTGATGCATTGTAAATTGTCTTATATTAGTATATACATGGTTTTATATTCAACTGATAGGCATTGATCCATATCTTCCAAGGTACAAGAAGGGAATGTTATTTGGCATAAAACATTAAGAATGTTAAAATTCCATCCTATCCCAGCATTTATGAAAACGTATACAAACTTCAAAAAAATATTTTTGGTTTGGGTTTTTTGGTTAAAATAAATTTTTCGAATTAAATTCAAAATCCCCATTTTAGATGTAATGTTATTGCCAAAAAACAGTGTTCCATTTGAAGGGCTATACTCCAGTAAGGTACATACAGCATTCCCTCTTATATGTACAGTAAATGTTTGAAAATTTCAAACACTTTTCTCTTTCTGTTCTTAAATAAAATTTTGGTCAGGGTAGGAATTCACAACATGCTTGTCAGAATAACAAACAGGAAAAATCCAGATCAGACTGATTTTGAAGAAGTATGCTGATCTGGGTCTGCACTGTTTTTAGAGGCCTTTTTTTGGCAGGCAACAAGTGTTCAAAATTATAGAACATCTATAGAATGTTTTGTAACATTATTCAGCTTCATGTTATTGCATAAAACATATACTAGTGCCATACCCTTAAAACACCTGTGAATTAACCCTTGAAAATCCATGTTTTAACAAAAAAAAATCACATGCTGTTATAAAGGGAATGGCAACTATCATACTCTTATTCCAGGCCTATATATTTTACAATAGCTGATCTGTTAATGACTATCCCTGGAAGATGGCTATTGTCTGAAAATTTTCAGCCAAGCGTTGACTGTGAAATGGTGACACAATATAGTGCCATGATTTTCACAAATTTTGGTGAATATTTTGTTGAATTTATACAATAATAGCAATCAAACATTATTTTTCGGACAGGTCCAGAGAGAGATATTTAAACCATGGGCAAAGTCATGAGCCCTTTTCTTTGTTTCCTTACAGTAAGTTAATTTGACTGTTTCAAGTGATGATAAATTGCTTAAGTTAAAAAGCCACCATGAGAGCTAAAACATGTGTTTAAACAATAGCATAATCTGGTGTAAAGGTTTGGCCAGTAAAACACATTTGGGCCCACTGTGGACTCAGCTGCTGTCTGTTCTGAGATGGTGTTTCTGTTGTTGCTGGTTTATTGTTTATTGTGATCGCATTGTGTGTGGGGATTTTGTGTTTGGTCCTTGTTCTTAGAGCTCTTTCTAGTTTGGCAATCATCTCAATGAGGAAGAGAGAGTTGGTTGCTTTGTTTGATTTGATTCTTTAAGTCCCAGTTAACAAGTTTCCTGAGTTGAACCAGTTATAAGCAAGGATTAATGTGTCTTGCTCAAGGCCACAGTGCAGTGATGGTCAGTGGTCTGTGATTGTGGTATTTCCTGTTCACACTCACCTTTCTGGCATCATTACCTGCGAGATTAGAACTCTTTTACTATCATTCTTCATAGCCATGAGTAGATCAAACCAGGTCCATATCTGGTTATGGTACTCTAGTGTGGGTACAACAAGGCTGAACTCGTGAACATCTTCAATATTTTTCTCTTTCTCTCCCTGTTAACAGACATAACCAATGCATAATACAAAACAATTGTTGATGCATTTGGCATGTCAAGCTAAGCAAATATTCTCATCTACAGATATAAAAAAAACTGCTGGAGCAAGGGCACAAATGGATTTTGTATTCAATCTTTTTAATATTATAAGAATCTATCATGAGTGTGTAGAAAAATCCGTCCCGAGGATCACCCTTTGGCATCAAGAGGCTTGCAGAGTGATGACAAACGGTGATTCTGAGGGACGGATTTATTATTCTAAAATAAGTTTCCAGAAGTCCCTGCATGCACTAAGATGCAATTTCACATGATAACGTCACTTTAACATAACAATGACATCACTTGAGGACCATGTGTGTGAGCTCCAATACAACCAATGTATGTAGCCCTCACATGACAGCCTGGGTAAGATAGCATGCGTAAGATAAGATTTTCTATCCCAGGGTAAAATCTTAGATATCCTTATTCGGTGTGCAAGAAAACATTTTATTCTGAAAATGTCATCTGCTCATAATGTCTGCTGCATATATTAAAATGCACTCCTGACTAATTTTATTGTGGAAGCAAACACTATGAAATGGATCAGACTGCTCCAAAGTCTGATTTAAGTTGATATTGTTTGCAATAAAGGCTACATAAGAATATAAACAAACAATAGAGTAGACGACCAAAGTCCTGACTGGAGGGAAAAGAGTTAAAAGAGCTACATGCATTAAGGGGCTAATTTGGCCCCCTCTGGAGCCAAAAACTGGAAGTTGTTTTTCACCAATTTCTTCTGATTGGTTTATTAGAAGTATAACCCAAGTCTAAAGTCTGGCATTTATTTCACTTTTACCAAAATAGCCCCTTAATGCACATGATTCTTATTTATGTTAATCATCCTGGCCTATATACTAAAGCTATACTTTCAGGGAGAGCAGACATAGGTGACTAACATGTGCATTAAAGCTGACTCCTAAAACACTCCTAAAACTATTCATATAGGAATGTATCATACATTAAATCATCTTTCTATAATATATACTAACCTTGTAGCTTACTCTAGCTGACACTTCTGGAACTTTGACATACAGGAATGTGTTGTTATTGGCGGCCCTTTCCTACAAAACGGAAGGATCGACTTATCAAATTCCAAACTCATTATTTAACCGTTTGTATTCTGATGGATTTTCCCATACAGATAAAAGCAATAATGATGGGATTGTCCAGAATACATTCTAAGGGGTCACAGGTTGGCACATCCCAATTATGATGTATTTCTGTCCCTGAGGAGTGTTTCAACCTTAACAAACAGTGTAGACCCTGGGTCATCACTGTTTGTCAATGTACCCATTTAGGGTTTCCAGTATAAAAAAACATACATTTAAAAGTCTTAATAGAAAACATACATTTAAAAGTCTTAAAATGCATTGTATTTACTTATAAAGTATGTTCTAAAATTCTAAACACTAGTTGTCTACCAAAAAGCATAGACAAACAGTGTAGACCCAGATCAAACTGCTTCTGAAAAAGCCTTGTGATTGGTCAAGCACTTTAAGCGGAGTCCACCCATTACTGATAATAGCTAGGACATATATGACAGGGAAGGATAGGCATATATGTTTGTTTATGAACACATATGTAAAGAGTAGAAAGACATAACCATGTTCATGAACACTGGGAAAGATATATTTTTGGGCATGAACACAGGTAATAGTGTGCAAGGCATTGATGGCTATCTGTATTTCTACGGAACTATATGCCAGGAAAAAAAAGCTTATATATGGGTATAGGTCATATGGCAAGAGAAAAAGGGAAGTATATGTCTATAGACACAGGTTCTTCGGATGTGTCAGGAAAGGAAACATAGACATACATGTAAATATATTTTTTTAGGAAATGAATAAGAAGAAAAGCAATTTCCTTTTAAATACTTGAATAAGTGATAGTTGGTATTAATCTAGGTGTTTGTATGTGGATGTTTAGTGCCTCTCTGGGAATCAGCTTGGACCAGTCAATGGTAAACATTTTTGTCTTGTTTTTAAAAAGCAATAGTCAAAATCTTAAACTGCTGTGTAAAGGAATCTTGTAATGAAACTTTCTGGGGTTATAATGGCTGGTTTCAAAGTTTACACAAGGAGTACTTTCATCACTTTCATAAATGTAATTTACAAATTTTATAAAGTGGTTTTCTTATTATCTCAAAGGTAAGCAACAGCAGTGTATAAGGTAAAGGTCATATTCTTTTAGGTTGTATTTCAGGGAAATAAAAGGTATATGTATATCCTCATGTGTCAGGATAATAAGCTATCTACTGTCGTGCCAACCAAGAGTGACAGTGACGTCGTGTTTTATTTACAATTGTTAAGTCAAACATTAACTTGTGCACTCAACTTAACCTTATGCGGATCGATAGATCACTTGTGTATTAATCTTATCCTGAGGATAGGATGAATACACAAGTGATCTATCGATTCTAAATCCCTGATAACTTTGTAAACAAAACATGAGGTCACTGTCACTCCTGGCTGGCACGACAGTATATACAGTGAACTTCTATGGCTCAACACCAATGTTTTATTTCCATGGTTAACTCTTTTCTTACTTGGTAATTTTCATGCATTTTTGTCGTCTGCTGATTTTTTTCAAAATCAACTTTTTTTCAAAAAATTCTTTCAGGAATACCTTTAGAGTGTCAAACAGTTTGGATACAGATCAGGCCCAACATTTTGTTGGGCCTGTTCTGGATCCAAACTGTTTGCAAGGGTTGTCAGCAGAAAACAAAAGACTCTGCTAACAAGGAAAGAGTTAATCTTCAAAAGGTTTGTTGTGTGTATTCATTTGAATTGCCTCAATGAGATCATTCTAATGATTACACAAAACATACCTTTAATTCAAGACAGATATTATCCCAATATATGCCTCAGGATCTGGTGCTATAAACAATCTCAGTGGCACAAACTACCCATATCTCGAACAAAGTTTCATGGACCCTAAGGTGTTGAAGTTCAGCTGTATATAAAAGCTGGTTGTGACTGGTGATAATAAGCGCTCTCGGTAACTATGGCAACTAGTCTCACCTTCATTTTATCAATATACATACTGCCATCCATAGAAACACTAGAGATTCTTTTGTAAGTTTTTCTCTATAAGTAACATTATCCAGAGAATCATACATGAGTATTCATTAAAATGCAATTTAGGAAATAAGCTTTAGCCAGTTTCATAAATTTTACATATGAAATGACCACTTGTGTAAGATTCTGTTTATCATCATCAAATCGTCATCATAATTGAGCTGTGACTAAGATTGCCAACAATGTGGTATGTGCGACCAGCAAAGCCTCAGATCAGCCTGCGCATATGCGCAGTCTGATCTGAGGCTTTGCTAGTGGCTTGCATATTCTATGAGTGTTAAGCTACTCACTGAACATCGTAGGAGTTTATAAGCTTAAAAGGAGGCTGCACAGGCTCGTCTGAGTCTACTCATGTCAAAATGTACATTGTTAGAAATCACATGTCACGGCTCAATTATTGGGTTTTTGTCAATTTGCAGGTGCAAGGGCATATTCAACATCATAGCACCCACATACATAGCAGATCTCACATCTGATCTTCAGTTGTTCCTTTCTTGGGGGTTGACTTTTATGAGCTTCAACTCACGGCAGTCATTCTCCAATAATTTCTTCCACAGCATCTTGGGCCTCTCTGGCCACCGCATCAACTTGTATATCACATGCTGTTCTGACGGCACCATTAGAATGCTCAATATGCCTATACCAGTGAAGCATTCACTGTCTCAAAATGAGGTTAAGATCCTCAAGCTAATACTTGCCAGTTGCTCCCTTGACCTTAAGGTGGCCACATCCTCTAGCATGATATTGCAGATTTGTCAGATCATGGCCCTGTTGTTATGCTGCAAACTGGGAAGGTTCCACTTGGTCAACGGTCAAGTTTCACTGGCATGGGGCATTGCACTCTGAATGCAACAACTGTAGACATGGCCACATGTCTTGTAGGAGAGGTGATGTGATGAGAACCGGCAGTAGCTTCCCGAATTCTTCCAGGTGGCTTTTACACCAGTAATGACGGCCAGTTCACCTCTAGCTTATCAGGTCTAACCTGAACTTCACTCTGCAGTCTGCCGTCAATAGGGTGGGCACTGTGCACACCTATAATCAGGATTAAGATTCAGTCGTTGGAGCCTGCTGCATTTTTTATGCACCCAGCAAATACAGTCATTGCAATGAATGCTATTATTGCCTACTTTTGAACAATAGACAGCGCTTGGGAACTCAGCTGAAGTCTACAGGAGGTCCAGGCCTGTACTGCATTTACTCTTAACCCCTTATCCTCTATAGCTTCTTGCCTTATCAAGAGCCTTCTGACACATTCCTCTAGCGAGTCAGCAAAGATGGCAAAATCATCTACATAGAGGACCCCTCAGGGAACACCAGGCCGCCAGGTTATAAAACTTGAGTACAGTCTCAGACTCAAAATAAAGTACAATAATTGGCTGCTTGCGGACAGTTTCCACAAGCAGCCAATCATTGTGCTTTATTTTGAGTCTGAGAATAAACTCAAGTTTTATAACCTCAAGGCCAGAGAGGAACCCTAGTGACAAGGCTCCCAGCTCAAAGATGAAGAGTAGGGGACTGAGTACCGAGCTCTGGTGGACCACGACCCTCACCTCAAACTCTTGGCTGTAACCTTTGTTGACAGGGATGCGGCTCCAGGCATAGGTTCACATTCCCTGGACTAACCACACAATCCACTCCTCAACACCTAGTTTTCTCAGTGCCTACCACATAACCTTCAGGTTTACTTAACCAGAATTTTCAACTTTTAATGAAGAATAGTAATCATAACATTGTCACCTATGTCACTTTGATGTAACATTTAATTGAATGTGCAATCATATAACTTTAATATGACAGGACCTTACAGCAACATCCTATGATAAAAACTATATATCATGTAAGAAAAATGATTTGTTTTCATGCTGCCATTATAATTAATCTAGGAGTGTAGTAAGTAAGGAGTAAGGTCAAATATGTAACCTTAAAAAATGAGAAGCAGTTTCTAAATTGTGCGAGTATGACTTTTTAAAAAATAATGTTTATTCCTTACCCTCATAGTATTTTTTCCTTGAAATGTTGTCTGCTTGTCATGTTTGTTGCATATATTCTAATGCACTTTCAAATTACTTTATAGCATGGAACCAAACAGGTCATACAACTTTTTTCATGCTCAACTCAAATGAGCATGAAATATATCCTGCTCATACATGTTTAAATGTCAACAATTGTTGGCATTTTAACATTTATGAGCAGGATATATTTCATGCTTTTAACAGGTTATTAGCAGGATAAATCGGAGAGTTTTAAAGCAAGAAAAATCTTTATTTTTCACAATTTTACCTTTTATGAGCGATTGGAATTTCATGTTCAGTTAAATTGAGAGGATTCATATTGTTTACAATACAGGCTACAAAAGTACATATGCAGATGACAATGCAGACAACAAATGGATTTAAATTAAGAAGAATCAGAGTAGCTGTGCTCACCTTCATTTTGTCAATGTCATCACTAGTATTTGCTGAAGGTAATCTCTTAACATCCTTCTTCTGAGAACTTTTCTTAGATTTAGCTGCTGCAGCTCCTTCTACGTCATCTGAAAATAAGACAAACCTTGTCACCAGGAACTCTGATTTTGTTGCATGCAAACAACAAAGGCGCAGACCAGCCTGTCCATCCAGGCAGTCTGGTCAGTGCCTTTGTTATTTGGATTGCATACACATGTGCAACAAACACAGAATTCCAATTTAAGCTCATAAACACTTAAAATGGCAAAAAATGTAGCATGGTCATGGACAATGGTGGAATGTTATGCTATGTTCATCTTCATAAAGGTCAATGCATGACCGAAACTGGTTGATACTCCTATAATAAATAGACAATACTGGCTGTTGTTTGTAGTTTATTCTGTTTTATCTTCTAATGTGATAAAAAGGTTATAGTAGTGACACCAGTTAAAGTGTGTCCCAATGTGATATCAAGATACCCCCAAATGTGGAAATAATAACTCATATCTTGTAATAAGATAATAATATCACAGCTGTTTATAGATTAAATACAATTGCCGGCGTCACTGCGTTGTGTCCTGGAGTAAGACACATTAATCCTAGCTTAGTACTGGCTCAACCTAGGAATATTAGTCCAGACATAACTGAAAAATTGTTAACTTGAACATAAAGAATCAAGTCAAACAAGCAAAATGAAACAGCACTTACCTTGATCATCATTATCAATATTTTTATCTGGAAAGAAGAATTCCATCATCTTCTTGAAGAAATGATATGTCATTTGTATCTGTAAAGGTATGATATTCACTTCTAGATGCTCCTTCACAGCTATACCACCCACTAGAAAGAAAAATATATAAATCTTGGCAAGCTGCGAAATTTTGTTGCCGTTTTTTATATTTTTGTCTGCTGATTTTTTTCAAAATCAAGGAATATCATCTGGGTGTCAAACAGTTTGGATCCAGATCAACCTGACATTAGTCTGGCCTGATCTGGGATTGAACTGTTTGCAAAGCTTTTCAGCAGATGACAAAATTTGCCCTGGTTGGCAAGGGTTAATGATATCATTAAGCCACTTTTGATATACACATGAAATTAAAACTGAATACTATAATTCTATAAGTCCCAGAATGTGTGTGTGGGACGGGGGAGGGGTGGGGGGAGGTACGCATACATGCCTTTTACAAATGCCAAATTTTGCTCTAGATTATGCTGTTGTTAAAACACAAAAATTGTTTAGCTTACATGGAGGCTTCCTTACTTATGCAATCAATCATAACAGAGAAACAATCTAATCTACTTAACACCCTATGATAAACAAAGGGGCTCATGAAAAGGGCTCATGACTCACAGTCAGACCTAAAGAAAATGTCAAAATGAGCTAGGGTGGGCCCAGCCAAGGCATGCATCAAAGACCACCTCACCGGTGAAAGTTTTATGTCAGGGCCATCATTGAGCCTGAGGCCATCGTGCAATTAAAGAGGAGCCATAGCTATAACCTATGATTGGGTTTCGACCAGGCATGCAGACTGTCACTCCATATCCATGTTATATCCCACTTTTTTATAACATTAGATTACATTTCAGCAGCCAATAAAACAAGACAATTTTTGTTGTGATTAAGGGTTAAACCTCATGAATGAACTGAGTTTCACTGTATTTCCAGAGGATCAAATGTATAAATTGTAAGACACCTTTTCTTTCATAAAAGTAAAAAGAAGAAGGCAAAGATCAGTAATCAATACAATCAAGTACCACACCTGACCAAAGATACCATATGGGAAAGTGACAAAATTACAAGAAAAAATTGCATACCAGAGAGCTAAGAGTTAAGCCCTTTCTCAGCAGGTGATCACAAGGCTGCAAGGAATAGACATTCTCACACACCAGATCGGGATTTCCATTGTTTTTACTCATACCCTTACCAGCCCATGGGAAAGATAAAAAACGAACAGCTGCACGCTGGAGGCATGTCTTTTCTTGATGTCATCATATGTTAAAATGACATCACCATGTCACATCTCAGCGAATTTAGGATTTTCTGGTAGCCTTTTTCATGTTTTTCTAATATAAAGTACGGAAATTGGTGATGAGCAAGAAAAAGAATCCATTATTTGTGTGAAGATGGGATAGAAAATTCCGCCCCTCTTGATCACCATTTGTCATCAATGGGCAAGCCTCGTGATGTCAATCAGTGATCATCGGGACAGATTTTTCTATCCCACCCTCACACTCATGATGGATTCTTATAATACAGCATAATAAAGACAACCATGGAACATAAATAGCAAAATAGATCCGCAAAAGAAGCACCACCTTGGAATGGTCAGTAAAACTACTGGAGGGCTTAAACATGTTTAGCAGTACCAACATCACCCTGAGTACTGATGTGGATCAGGACTAATATGGGAAAGTGACAAAAACTCAAGAAAACACAACACACAATAGGTAATCCTTTCCAAGCAGGTGATCACAAGGTGGCAAGGAAAAGAAAAGACAGCATAACAAAGACAAGCATGAAAAATATTACCAACACCATGAGATCTGCCAGCGGTGCATTATACACCTGTTAACCCTTAAAGTGCCAATCATGACTGCAGCAGACAACAAATTTTGCCACATCTTTCCCAGTTTCGACAAAAATAAGATGTGATACTTCATGAGAATCGTCTGCCAGCAGACGATTCCCATGAAATGTTATGCCTTATTTGTAATTTTTGAAAAAGTGGCAAAATTTGAAATTGTCATCTGTTGCAAATTATAGGTAGCGCTTTAAGGGTTAATGTTTTATAGAGATTATGGTCAAGTCAAAATAAAATTTCTGTTTTGTATGTTACCATGGATTTAGATTCCTATGAAATCATTATTAATTACCTGGTGGTCTTTCTGAACAAACCAGCCTCACTGTCATCCTGCGATTGTCATCTAGACCAAGTGGATCACGTGGTTGTAAAACATCCTGAAGTTACAAGCATGATAATTGGATATCAATGTTATAAATGTACCTAAAAAGTTCAAACAGATCAGGGCTTTGCAAATGGGAAAAAATCAATATCACCTCTATTCTCAGGCCCGAAGAATAACTTGGTTGCAAATGATTTGTGTATAATGTTTGGATTATACATGACATCCAGGGTAAGACTAAGCAGGAAAAGGTTAATGATTATCTTCTGCACACTTATGAAATGAAAAGAAATATTGCAGTTATGCATTGCAACTCTCAGGGGTAACAACCTACGTCATAACATGGATGTTGCAAACATGTAGTATGACGCCATCTTTGATTTACAAGGTTAAGTTTTTCCCTTCGTAAAATTATACAAATAAGTCCCACTGGAACAGAACATATAACGATCACGCCCAGAGATGCCATTGCCTTTGTAATCATTCACTCACAAATATCGAAGCGGGAGACTGCTAAATTTATCCTCCTGCCTTCAGCTTCCATACTTGTGGGTGAATGATTACAAAGGCAATGGCATTTCTGGGCGTGATCATTATATGTTCTGTCCAAGTGGGATGTTAGGCACCGCCTGCACTGCTTAGTTTTGACAGACACTTATTTGTATAGTTTTTCCAAAGGGAAAAATTTACCGTATAAATCAAAGATAGCGCCATACTATGTGTTTGCAACATCCATGCTATGACGTTGGTTGTTACCCCTGACTTTGTTCCATATGTATTAACCAGGCTCTTTCTTACTTCTTTTAAAAAAGTCATAGACACCAATAATCATATTTAACTCATAAATTTTAATTATACATTTTATTTCAGCACTGACACACTCTAAGCTAAATATTCCTTCCATGTACTAAGTACTTGACCTTCAAGATTTATCCATAAAACTGAAGGAATCATTTTATTTTGTAGTGACCTTCAAACATCTTATCATGACTATAATTGTATTTGAGTGATAAAAAGTTCTGGATTGACCCAGATCCTCCTTATGCAACTAAAGTCAGAAAAATGCCAGTCTAAAAAGGGCATAATTCATTAATTTTTTATGGAATCTAACCAAAAGTTATTTTAGGTTTTCTACTCTTCAGTCTAAATCAGTATACAAAATATGGAGACTAGCAAATTTAAGTGATTGAAGAAGCAGCCTGTTATCTCATTTAAAGCAGAAATAGTTATATAACTACCTTATAAGGAGTATTAGGTAACAAGTTGGTCATTCTGACCCAGCCCAGCTCCACCTGGTGGCTCCATGTATCATCATCACGATTCACTTTAGTGTACCTGAAATTTACAGACCTTTAGTTATATAACTACCTTATAAGGAGTATTAGGCAACAAGTTTGTCATTCTGACCCAGCCCAGCTCTACCTGGTGGCTCCATGTGTCATCATCACGATTCACTTTAGTGTACCTGAAATTTACAGACCTTTAGTTATATAACTACCTTATAAGGAGTATTAGGCAACAAGTTTGTCATTCTGACCCAGCCCAGCTCCACCTGGTGGCTCCATGTGTCATCATCACGATTCACTTTAGTGTACCTGAAATTTACAGACCTTTAGTTATATAACTTCCTTATAAGGAGTATTAGGCAACAACTCAGTCATTCGGACCCAGCCCAGCTCCACCTGGTGGCTCCATGTGTCATCATCACGATTCACTTTAGTGTACCTGAAATTTACAGACCTTTAGTTATATAAAAAGCTTATAAGGAGTATTAGGTAACAAGTTTGTCAATCTGACCCATCCCAGCTCTACCTGGTGGCTCCATGTGTCATCATCACGATTCACTTTAGTGTACCTGAAATTTACAGACCTTTACTAACATAACTACCTTATAAAAAGTATAAAATACAATATTATGCTTTGGTCAGATTTTCTTGAGAGTTTCTTAAGGACAGATCTAGCCTCGAGGTTATAAAACTTGAGTACAGTCTCAAACTCAAAATAAAGCGCAATGATTGGTTGCTTGTGGACAATTGTTCGCAAGCAGCCAATCATTGCGCTTTATTTTGAGCTTGAGAATGAACTCAAGTTTTATAACTTCGAGGCCTAGACAAGCCCTGATATGAAAATGACTTCTGAACAAGATTACATTTAAACGCTGACAAAAAATGCATCTGAAAATACCATCTGCTAAAGTCATCTGCTGCAAATAATTGCATAACATTGACTAATTTAAGTATAAATAAAGTATCAAGCAGTGTGGACCCAGATCTGACTGTTCCTATATGAGCAGTCTGATACCGGTCTACACTAATTGTCAAATTGGCATGTTGTGGACCAAATAATTACCATCTTAACTCTTTATCTCCTGGTAAAATTTCCATGATTTTGTGTATAGCCTGCAGATATTTTTTTCCATTTCTTTTAAGAATTTTTTTTCAGGAATACCATCAGAGATTCAAAACAGTTTGGATCAAGATCAGACCCAACATTTTGTCGGGTCTGATCTGGGTCCAAACTGTTTGCAAAGGTTATCAGCAGACAATGACAATAGTCAGTAAAGAGTTAAATACACTGCTTTTTTCAAAAATCAAAATCAAATCATTCTTTATTTCTCTAGGTCCAAGTACATTAGCAACATGAGGTAGAATAAATAATAATGGTTACAATATATGAGGCATAAATGAAATAACATGAATACAAACGTATTGCATGTATATAGTAATCGTACAGTGTAATATGATTGTGCATTTAATGGCGTCATAAATTTATAATGGGGCATTGTTTACGCTGTGGGTACTGAATGTGTTTAGAGACGAATAGGTATAATAAGAAAGAGAGAGAGAGAGAGAGAGAGAGAGAGAGAGAGAGAGAGAGAGAGAGAAAACATCCCAGTATTGATGTATTTGCTCTCTCACTCTTTCTTTTCCTTGCTGTAAAACTCCATGTCATCATCAAACTGCAAAACTCACACAAAGTTCCTTTGAGCAACATCTGCCAGTCCTACCTGACCGTCTGCATCTGTCAGTCTCTATTGAGCAAACTTGAAGTTGTTGACTTTTTGTTTATTGTTACTCCCATTGTGGGAGTCTATAACTGTTCTATGTTTTGTTGTATGTCACTTTATGTCCATTCTAGTATTGCAAGCGACAGCTGATTGCATTGCTTAATTTGTCTCCCTTGTTACTTGTGGTGGTTGGGTGGCTCTTCCTCGCAGTGCCCTGGGGTTGTCTGCAGTTTGTGATTGTGGTATTTCCTGATATACCCACTTACTATTTTTTAAACACACCTCATTCTTCTCCCTTTTTGATTTTTTATATACTTACACGAAGTTCCTTTGAGCAACATCTGCCAGACCAACTTGACCGTCTGCATCTGTGAGTCTCCATTGAGCAAACTTGAAACACACTTCATTTCTTCTCACTACATATGCTTGTTGAGCTAAAATTTACAATTACAAGAGGACCATGAGACTCTGGATCGCCCACCTGAGCCCTGTTACATCAGATGTTTAACCCTTTGTTTGTTTGAATGTTTTGATTCTTTACGTCCCATCAACAATCTTTAAGTTAAACAGGGATGTGTCTTCCTAGGTTGAACCAGTACTAAGCTAGGATAAATGTGTCTTGCTCAAGGACCACATCGCAGTGACGCCGGCGAGGCTTGAACCCGCGGCCCCTCGGTCTCGAGTCAAGCACTCTACCACTGAGCCACTGCGCTCCCAAACCCTTTGTATTCTGATGGATTTTCCCATACATACATCTATTGATACAATAAGTATGGGCCTGCCCAATTTGTACTTTAAGGGGTCACAGGTAAAAGTTTTTATATTATAATGTGATTCTGTCCTTAAAGGTTGTCTTGTGATAAGCAAACAGTGAAGGCCCTGATGAAATGCAGCATTAAGCTGCATTTCATCTGCGTCTTCACTGTTTGCCAAAATACCCGTTTATGGGTTCCCAGTATACAAAAGGTTAAAATTAAATATATTTCTATCTCTGGCAGCAATATCTTTTAATGAAATTTTGGTCAAGCACTTTATGAGGAACATTTGTGTGAAGTTATTCTAAATTTGGACCATTGGTTCAGGAGGAGTTGTTTTTGAATGATTCTTTTCTATTTTGATCTCTGGTGACAGTTTTGTTCAGTGGAGAGGAAATGTTTCTGAGGGCATTATATGGAATATTTGAGGGAGATTTAGATAGATGTCATTTTTTTCTTCTGTTTT
Source organism: Loripinus fragilis (assembly GCA_964019695.1). Lineage (NCBI taxonomy): Eukaryota > Metazoa > Mollusca > Bivalvia > Lucinida > Lucinidae > Loripinus > Loripinus fragilis. The sequence goes on from OZ026525.1 coordinate 1,593,613, forward strand.
TAGCTCCTGTGGTCAACTTGTTCAGTGGAGAGGAACCACTTGTGCAACCTTAACCCTTAATGCGCCAATCCCAACAAAAGTCGTCTGCTTTTCTTGTCAGCTGAAATGTTTAAGAAGCCCCAATGGCTAACAGTGTGGACCCAGATCAGACTGCTCTTATTGGAGCAGTCTCTTCTGGGTCCACGCTGTTTGCTTCTATACTTAATTTGTCAGTAATGTTAGGCAAACGAATCCAGCAGAAGACATTTTCAGATGCATTTTTTTTCTTGGCGTTTTAAGGGTTAAAAGAAAGCAATATAAAGAACATTTGTGTGAATTATTTTGGAAGTCAAGTCAGTGGCTCAGGGACTGACGATTAAAGCTGTCTTCCATTTAAGTTCTAGTGGTCATTTGTTTTGTTCAGCAGAGCTGAACCATTTGTGAATTTTGGAAGGGGCATTTTTAGATTGTTTGCAACTCTAAGACTACACTCCTCATCAGGTAGTTGAATAGACCAGGGCTTCAGATTTTTTTCAAGATTGGTGGGCCTAAGAGACCCATGTGGCAAAAAATGTAGGTCATTTTTCTGAAATGATGGGCCCAAGCATATCAAGCTAACCACAGTTGACATTTGGGTAGATACTTTACCTACACACTGACACAGACACTTGTATGCATATATGCATATTGACTGCTGATTATATACTCAAAAAAGAAGATCAATTGTGGCTTTATGCAGGTCAAAAGTATTGCAGAATGCTCCAAGGGGAGCATTCTGCAATCCTTTCAACCTTCATTAAGCCAACATTTGTTATTAAGATCTTTGTTTTGTCTTTTTTGAGTGGCTGCTTAAGACATGTTTTACTGTATTGACTACCTACATGTACTTTCTGTTTTGTGGAGTTAGTAGACTCACTGTAAGATGAATATTTTTTATTAAAGTGAGATTTTGTAACAGCTAAAAAAGAAGGGTCACTGGGCCCACTGCCTTGGAAAGTGATAGGCCATATCTTGAAATCAATGGACAATGACGCAGGCCCACCATAAATCTGAAGGGCTGATAGACTATATTTAATTTTAAATTTTAACATGGAAATATGGTACAAAGTTTGCCTATCAGAATATATAGGGTAAATATGGTATTATAAGAGCTGTTCTGACCTTTTTTAGAAATTCTGACTTACTTTGATTGTTAGCCTGCAGCTGAGTTCTGTCCTGAAGTTGACTTTCTTTCAAACAACTGAAACAAACAGAAAATAAAGAAATTTATGCACACACATACTATTATTTTTTCATTGGAGAATGAAAAATAATAATATATACGTGTGCATAACTTTTTCAAATTCTAGAATTGTATTATTTACCTTATCCCAACCAAATTTGCACTGAAAACACTGCTATAACATTTAAATATCCCTTTTCTGACTCAGGATTTCTCTAAACAAACTGGCGTCAGATGTAAACTTTTTAGTGTCATAACTATAAAATAACCACTGGTTTCATCTGTGAGGGTTCATAATAATTGTGAATTGTGCTTGGTTTGGGTAGGACGCAGGTGTTCAGCCAGGTGCGGTGTTGACATCTGTGATTGACATGTTTATGTTTTATAGGGAATTCTGACACAAGTTTGTTATTGTTTCTCAAATGTCATATTTATTAGCCTGTCAATTTTGATGGGATGTTTTAAGACTTTCAAAAGGTCATGATGACAGATGTTACTTAGTTTAGTAAAATTACATAAGCCCAATAAATAGATGGTGTCAATTCTGACATTGATTGGCAAGATTGCACAATACATTTAATCATCTGACCTTTGGGGAATTGCGCAACTGGTGTGACTATGAGTCACTTTTGTATCTTCTGATTGGTTGATATAAATGGAAGCTTACCTATGTAGAGGGCACTTTATAGTAAACTTAAAATATGATTGGTTAGTGATGATGTCATTAGGTGGCGCTGTGGTCAGCTTCTATCACGTGACTTCATGGTATATAAGATGAAACCCAGTGGCAGAGCTTCAGATTTCGGAACTTTGGGTTATAGTTAGTTTCTAGAAGTATTTAAGTTGTACTTAAGAAGATTTAATAAAATTATAAAATTGTGAAAGTTGTTGCTGAAAATTACAAGACTTAGAAATTCTAAAGAGACTTTGAAAACACAACGCGAACTTGAAGATTAGAATCAACTACTACCTTACATAACGTCATCACGCCATACCTGGACAAGTTTTGGTGAACAAAAACTGAAGCGGCTACTACTACTGAGGAAATCTGGGCAAAACTCAAGACAGGTTAACTTTGCTGAAGACAACAGAGGAGGTGTATGCACAACAAAGCCCCACCGATGGTGACATGAAACTTGGTGGTAGAATAAGGTAGTAGATGATGCCAATACAGCCAAGTGCCAAGCTTCAAAACATGGTAAGCTGGCAAATGCACACGAGCATCAAATAACACTGCCAAGCACATCTCCAGATGTGTGGTGCACCATGCACGCCACCAAGCAGACAAGGAGGTCTATGATGGCATTGACCACATGTTGTCTGATATCTACTGCCTCGCCAACCAGATGAGGAAAGAGAAAGTTGATGTTGTAGGCGACAAGCCAGTGAAGAATGACGCTGGGGAAACGTCAATGAGCGAGAAGGCAAAGCAGAATGCGTGGGCTGAACATTATGAAAGGCTTCTCAACGTTGAATTTGACTGGTACCCTGATCACCTGTCCAACGAACCGCCATTAGAAGGCCTCCTTATCCCATTCACTATCGACATGATGAAGAAGGCCATCTCAAAGATGAAGTCAGGCAAAGCTGCAGGTCCATCTGGCATAGTGGTGGAGATGATCAAGGCAGCAGGTGATACAGGTGCCACCATGATCCGCGATCTTGCTACTGCGATTATCTGTGATGACAAGGTCCCAACTGACTGGGAGCAAAGTTTCATTGTCTGCCATTACAAGGGCAAGGGTGATACTTTGGACAGAGGCTATTATTGAGGTCTCAAGCTGACCGAGCAGGTCATGAAGATCCTAGAGAGGATTGTCGATGGTCTCATAAGACAGGTGGTGTCTATTGATGACTCCCAGTTTGGCTTTATCCCAGGAAGAGGCACTACAGATGCAATCTTTGTGGTCGGGCAGCTGCAGGAGAAATACCTAGCAGTGAACAAGATGCTTTATATGGCCTTCGTGGACCTAGAGAAAGCATTTGAAGGTGTCCCTCGGAAGGTTATCTGGTGGGCCCTGAGAAAGCTAGGTGTTGAGGAATGGATTGTGCGGTTAGTCCAAGGAATGTACCCTAATGCGCAAAGCAGGTTCGTGTTGGCGAGGGTTTCAGCAAAGAGGTCGGGGTCCACCAGGGATCCGTACTAAGTCCTTTGCTCTTCATCATTGTGCTGGAGGCCTTGTCACTTGAGCTTCGGGCTGGTGTCCCCTAGGAGGACCTATATGCAGATGATCTTGTCATCATTGCTGACTCCCTAGAGGAATGTGTCAGGAGGCTCTTGATATGGAAAGAAGCCATGGAGAAGAAGGAATTGAGGATAAATGCAGGAAAGACAAAGGTAATGGCCTGTCATACAGGCCTGGAACTCTTGCAGAGTTCAGGTGAATACCCATGCATTGTCTGGCATACTGGAGTAGGCAACAACAGCATCTACTGCAATGGCTGCAAACTTTGGGTGCATAAGAAATGCAGGGGGCTACAAAGACTGACACCAAATCCTGATATTAGGTGTGCATGGTGCATGGGAAATGCCCGCCCTATTGACGGCAGACCACAGAATGAAGTCCAGGTCAGACCAGATAAGCTGGAGGTGGTACCTTCCTTCTGCTACCTGGGTGACATGCTTTCTGCTGGTGGAGGCTGTAAAATAACAGCCACAACTCGTGTGAAAACAGCCTGGAATAAGTTCATGGAGCTACTACCAGTTCTCACATCCCGCAACGCCTCTTACAAGACCCGTGGCCATGTATACAGCTCTTGCTTGCAGAGCGCCATGCTCCATGCCAGTGAAACTTGGCCACTGACCAAGACGAACCTGCAGCGCAGTGATAGGGCCATGATCACCCAGATCTGCAGTATCAAGCCAGAGGATGTGGCCACAGTAAGGTCAAGCAAATTACTGGCAAAGCTTGAGCTTGAGGACTTCAACCTCATTTTGAGAGAGAGAAGGCTTCGCTGGTTTGGGCATGTGGATCGTTCTAGTGGTGCTGTCAGAACAGCATGTGATATACATATTGAGGGCAGGCAGTGGGGGAGCGGGAGGCCCAAGCTTACATGGAAGAAACTGACGGTGAAAGACTGTCGCGAGTGGAAACTCACGACAGTTGACCCTCAAAAAAGGAGCACCTGGAGATCAGGTGTGAGATCTGCTATGGGTGCAGCTAGCCAGTTACCTGGAAAGGGGCCCACTGATGTGGATGATGCCCCTGCACCTGCACGTTAATCAAAAATCTGATTATGATTCTGATGATATGAGAAGCATCTTGCAAATTGCTAGGTCTAGTCTGCAATGCTTTTCCTATTACCTCATGCAAAATAATCGGGACCTGTTTTAAGTATTTTCAAGTTTAAACTCATGTTCAAACAGCATGTGAATCTCCTGATATGAACATGGATTTACCTTTATTTAACAATTGGGTAAAAACAGCTATAGGAATGAGCATTTATACAAGAATAATTATTTACCTAACATGTATCTATGTTAATAATGAGATACTTTAAGCTAGAATTTGACATACCTGATTCTGATTGAGAGTTCATCATTCAACATGTTTGTTCTCTCCTTACATGCTAGAAGTTTGTTCTCAAGAATTTCTCTCTCACGAAGAAGATCTGATGTTAAACTGAAACAATAACAATTAAATGACAAAGTTTGGTTATTATGCAGAAGTCTCTTTTTAGTTGTTTTCTTAGTTTATATAGCACTCTTGTAATGTAAACATAATAACAAGATCTTAGTCTCATATGTTACTTCATGTTAATATCCTTGTAATGTTTTGGTATCCTGGGTCAGGTGTGGTACTTGATTGTATCGATTCCTGATCTTTGCACCCTTACTTACTTCTTTTATATAGTCATCATAGCACAGTCAGGCCTTTACTAAAATACCTGCTGGTGAACAGTGATTATAAAATAACAAGCAAATGGCAAAGTATGACAAAGAGGCTATACCATTGGATCACCCAAGACCAATCAATTGGTACAACCTCATTCACAATATGTGATAATGTACAACAGATTAAGTTACTATTAAAATAATTTGTTTATTATATATCTTTTTCAGACATTATTCTGATTTTATAGATCATCTGGTCTTTAATCCTGAAAAATTGCGGGAATGTTTGCCTTTAAGTTTTGTTTCTTGACGGTATGTCATCATGTTTCCCATCTCTGGTTCCTTGCTTGAAATTTGCTTTACGTAACGTTGCCGCAAAAACAGGTAACCAACATTAGCTTGATTTTAAAGGATAGTGATATGGATTCAGAAAACCTCAGTTCATTGATCGGGCTTTCTGTATCAGATGGCCAGAAAAAAGACAGTTCAAAACTTGTATCACTTATAGGTATATAATAAATTACCTGTCCATACTAGCACCTTCTTCTTCTTCTTCCTCCTCCATGGATTTCATCACTAGGAATAAATCTCGCTCATATTGACGGAACAATGCCATCTGTTTCCTGGTCAAAAAAAACATAAAATAAACATTTAAAGGTTTAATTTGTTATTAAATAACCAGAACAAAAATGTATATAAAGTGAGGCAAAACTGATATAGTAAACCTCTAAAATTTGAACTTTGATTTTTTTTAAATACTCCCTGTAATATTCGAAATAAGTTAAGGACTCACTGGTTTCAAAGGATAGGACCTACAATTCATGATATTATAATAACTGTCTATAATAACATATGTTTTGGGTGCATAAAAGAAACATCTCCTTGAGACATTTATTTTACGCCCCTAAAGCTTATGTTTGATAGAAAAAAATGATTTTTTTCCAGAAAAGTCCAGAATTCCCTAGAATTTTCTTTTCCATGCAAATAGAAGCTTCTGGAATTGAGTAGAACCATTGAGCAACCACTGGAAATTTCCAGAATATATAAATATAGCATATGATATCATAGTTCTTTCCTGATTATTCCGGAGCTTTCTTAAAGAGTATATATAAGAGTAAATTTTCATAAAGGCATCTTTGAAATAATTTCACCATTAAAAGTCTAAACCTTTTGTGCTGCATTATATTGGAATACATTGTGTTTAATTTATTCATTCTGGATTGCTTGGATTATTCAGTTTTGGATTTAGACTTAGTGTGCATTTGGATTTAACTTCAAAATCTGGTGATCAGAAACTGTTGAAAGACTTGTGTTGATAAAAATTCTGAGGGACAGTTTGGACATACAAGGTATTGTAAATTAGATTTTCTTTGATTGTATAGCTATTTTCCATTGCTTGTTATAAATGATAATTTTGTTTTTAATAAATTTTGTTAAATTTTAAAAGTGCTTTTTGCTGACTTTCCAAATAGCAAATTTTGGTTTCCTGAATTTTTTTCTAGTCACGCCTGGCACGTAACACTTTATTCATACTCATAAAAAGTGAGTATGATCAGGAAATACCACAATCACATACTGCAGACCAACCCACGAAACTGTGAGGAAGAGCCACAAAACATTTATAGTAACAATACATCTGTAAGACAATAATAGCAAAGCAACCAGTTGGGGTGAAATTTATCCTGCTCATAAAAGGCCATAATCACACAAAAAAAAGGCCATAATTACTTTTATGTATTTAAATAAAAAGCACCCAAAGCTATTCCATTAAGATACTCAGGCCTGAGGGTGACTTTGTTACCTCATTTTCTCTTGGAGCTGTAGTATGGGTGTTTTCTGGTCTTCTACTCTTGAGAGTTGCAACTGAAATCTCATACTCTGTAACTTCTCGGTGGCTTCCTATAGATTAAAGATAAAATTAGAGTTGACTTTGCACCCTTACTTACTTTCATGTGGTTATGTAATTGGAAAAGTATTTAACTGATCAATTATTCATGCCAATTTAGAATCATGTACTCTATAAAGCTGCAAAATAATTTCAGAAAATTAAAACTGCGGGCCAGGCTTCCTGCCTAAATTGTTATTCGCTTTCTGTAAAGTAAATTACCTACATTTGCTGCATGCAAAACTTTCATAATAGCAGATTGGTTTGAGCCTCCATGGTCACAAACCCCTGAAGACGGGTTTTCTCGCTCATTTATGTTTTCTGTACTCAGTGGCTGATCCAGAGTGGGTTCAGGGGGGTTCATTGGACCCCCAACCCCCCCCCCCCTTTTTTTTAAAAATATCCAATGAAAGTGAAATAATTTGGTCTCAGTGAGACCAAATTATTTTTATTCATGGGATATTTAAGAGAAAAGTGATAAAATCGGAAAGGCTACCCCCTACCCCCCTTTCTTGAAATCCTGGATCCTCCCTTGTTGCTAGCTTCTGTAGCAGATTGGTTTGAGCCTTACATTGTCACAAACCCCTGAAGATGGGTTTTCTCACCTATTTATGATTCCTGTACTCAGTGGCTGATCCAGAGGGGGTTCAGGGGCTTCGCTTGAATCCACTCCCTGCCCCCCGTTTTTAAATATCCTATGAAAATGAAATAATTTGGTCTCAGTGAGACCAAATTATTTCATTTTCATGGGATATTTAAGAGAAATGGGATAAAATCAGCAAAGCAACCCCCACACCTTTATACATATGAACCTCCTTTCCAGGGAACGCAGTGGCTCAGTGGTAGAGTGCTTGACTTGAGACCGAGAGGCAGGGGGTTTGAGCCTCACTGGCCTCACTGGGTTGTGGTCCTTGAGACACATTTATCCTAACTAAGTACCTCTTCAACCCAGGAAGTTCCGTACTTGTTTAACTGAAAGATTGTTGGTGGGACGTAAAGAATCAAATCAAACAAACAAAAATATCCTATGAAAGTGAAATAATTTGGTCTCAGTGAGACCAAATTATTTCTTTTTCATGGGATATTTAAGGGAAAAGAGATAAAATCAGAAAAGCTACCCCCCACCCCCCTTTCCTGAAATCCTGGATCCGCCCCTGGTACTTACTTTCTTCTTCACCTCAACATGCAGTAGAAGATTATTTACAATGTCAAGAATCATCACATACTGGAGCTACCCCCTACCCCCTTTCCAGAAATCCTCGATCCGCCCCTGGTACCTACCTTCTTCTTCACCTCAACATGCAGTAGAAGATTATTTACAATGTCAAGAATCATCACATACTGGAGCTGAAATTAAAAATCAAAATCAAAAATCAAAATCAGGTCCACCGGGGGTTAGCTGTAGGATTTCTTTTGCTCTGGTATTCAGTTTTATTTACTGTTGAGTCCTTGTCTTTGCTTTATCTCCTTGTTATATCTTGATTTATATGTTCTAGGAGATGATACATTGATAAATTAGGAGTCTTTCATGCAAACCAAACATCTATTAGTCTTGATCCACATCTGAAGTAAGGGTGAGGTTGGCGCACTGTGAAACCAGTTTAAGCCCTCTAGTAAAACATGTTTACTGACCATTCTAAGGCCATGCTTCTTTTATGTTATTTATGATCATTTATGTTATTTCTGTCTTGTTTTTGTTATGCTTGTGAAGTTGTCACTTTCCCATTGGTATCCTGGGTCAGGTGTGGTGCTTGATTGTATCGATTCCTGATCTTTGCCTGCTTTCTTACTTTAACTCTTTGCATGCTGGCTATTTTTTCATGCTAATGTTGTCATCTACTGACTTTATTTCAAAATTAACTTTTTCAAAAAATTATTTCAGGGACACTATCAGAGTATAAAACAATATGGATACAGAGGAATCAAGACAGTTTGTTCACTGACAAGATAGTTCACCGACATATATTTTGAAGACAGTTCACCGACAGAATTGAGGGCAGTTCACCAACAGAATTGAGGGCAGTTCACCTACAGAGTTGAAGACAGTTAACCAACAAATTTTATATTGCATTTAATATTGAATGTCTCAATTTCAACCATTAGTTGATATGATATTAAAGGAATGCCCATTAAAAGCTATTAAGTTGCATATTTGCTATTGTACTTCGAGTTTCTATTAGACTTAACAATATACAATTGTCAACCTAGGAACAGTGATGTTCTACAAGGCTAAGCCGAGGTGAACATCACTTTCAAGGGTTGACTAATCCTGATGTTAACCTCAAAAGAATGCATCAATTGTTTTGTTATATGATACTGTCTCTATTTTTCTAGTTTTATTTAAAGTATTTTTATATTTATAAATTTACTCAAGTCAGATGTTACTAGTGCACTTCACTAGGAAGATTATTTCAACAATCTACTTCCCAAATTTCTGGAACTCTTATGAGATAGCAAAATAATTGCATTTTTAATCCATATATGCCTAGCGTCCTTTTTGTGGGACATAGGCAAACAGTGCAGACCCAGATCAGATGCCACAGAATGCAGCGTCTGATCAGGGTCTCCACTGTTTGCTTGCATAATTTTCTATTGAAAATTGAATAAAAATGAAAAATACCACCTAACATCCCTTAAAACAGAAATGGACTGTTCCAATTGATAACAGTGGGAAATTCCATTCGGCATAAACAGGTTAAATGCCGTTTTCATAAAATCAACAAAAATTTTACCTGTGAAATATACATAAGAAACCAGTCAGTATTTCAATGTTTATTTTTAGCTGTCAAGTAGCAGTGAAAAAAGTCATGTCACATGGGCTAGATTTAGTGCAATCTATTTTTAGCTGTCTGTTAGCACTGACATAAAGTCCTGAGCTCATCACTGTTTGACATCATGATTTGTCACAACCAGTGCAAGCTAGTTTCAGCCAATCAGAGGAGGTCTTTTATATGAGTCATATAATAATGTCTATTGCATTTTAAAAGCCTGTACATTGCTCATATCAAAATATATTCTATATCGTCAAACAGAAAACACAACATTGAGAAGAAAAAATGAAAGAAAGGGTAAAAAAGCAGGCCTACAACCTATCAATTTAAGATATTCAAATGGAATATTTTGCATTGTCAGCGATTTTTTTTGTAAAACAAATATAGTTAGCTACAGAATCACATCAGTTTAGTTCAAAGTAGCATCTGAATGTCTTCCTATTATTTATTTATCAGGCAAACGAAGTCGCGTCTTGTAAACCAATCATTACACAGGGACAGAAATGCAAAGTCCATGATTCATCTGATTTATTTATCAGGCAAACGAAGTCGCGTCTTGTAAACCAATCATTACACAGGGACAGAAATGCAAAGTCCATGATTCAACTGATGCAGCAAAACAGTAAATACACTCTCGTTGGTGATCTATATTTCTTCTATACTGGTAGCAATTACATGCAATCATTATTCTCTACCAGTTATATCTACTTATTACACCAATTGATAACTAATGCATACTTCTTTATAATCACCAATTACATTTTTGAGCCATGGGCCAATAAGAATAGAGAAAATGTGTAGGTGATCTGTCTTCAAAAGTGACCGTGAACTGTCTTCAGCTCCATCGGTGAACCTCTCCACTGTGTCGGTGAACTGTCTTGTTGGTGAACTGTAGATCAGGCCCAGTCATGATGTGGGTCCATATTGTTTGCAAAAGTTATCAGCAGATGACAAAAGTCACCATCAGCAAGAAAAAAGTAATCCATTTAAAGATATATAACAAGACAATATATCTTGTAACAGAATAGCAAATAAAATAATCAAGGGCTAGCGCCAATATATTGATCACTTCTCCTCTTTAATCAAGATGAATTATAATGCACTTGCTTCTGTAATGCAACATCTGATTGGTTAACATCAAACATTTAAGACATGATATCCTGCATCGGAATTAGTTTGACGTCATTAATTACGTCACATTTCATTGAATTATGTGTGGCTTTATACAGCCTGCAACACTGCTATTTGAGACAAAATTGCAGAAGTGCATTAGAATGGGGATAACCATACTCCATTTTGGGAGGTATATCATTGGATATACAGTCTGAAATCATGTTTTATGGCTCCGCTTGCATGTCACCATAAAACTAAATTTCCGATCCTATATCTGACGATATACCTCCCGAAATGAAAATTTTGAATACAGTTATCCCCTAAAAATATGTAAAGCTGAAAAATATCAAACTTTGTACTGGGTTTCCCGCCAAAATTCTGATTTTTTACAATCAATATACAATGTTAAAAAATTGACTATTAAATCACTGTTACCTGTTATATGGGTAATTTAGCCTGTCTATAGAATTGTGATTCTGTTTTTGTTAGCTCATTGCTTGTTGTTGATCTCATTGTGTGTGAGCCATGCTAGGAATTGAAGCCCCCGGTACCAATGCTTTAGCCACTGAGTCAAACAGTTGTCTCTCAGATGCAGTGCAGCTGTCATAGATGGTTTTATAAACTGAGAGCAATATGAAATATATTACATGTAGATAATCTAGGTGAGAGTGACCATCAGACAAACATTACAGTACTTACATTGTTGGTACAAACATTGAGATCATGATGCAGAAGGGTGAAAGTGTCAATGCCCTCTTCCCTTTTCATCAGTACAGACTCTTCTGAGGGCTAAAAAACACAAATGAGCTGTGACATGTGATTTCCAACAATGTGGTATTTTCACATGTGTAGACTCAGACGAGCCTGTGTAACCTCCTTTTAAGCTTAGAAACTCCAAATAATGTTCAGTCAGTAGCTTAACAGTCAGAATATTCAAGCAGCAAGCAAAGGCTCTGATCAGACAAGGGCGTATGCACAGGCTGGTCTGAGCCTTTGCTGGTTGCACATACCACATTGTTGGAAATTTCATGTCACGGCTCATGTACAAATATGGAGCAAAGAGTAGCTGGTGAAAATTTCTTGATTATTTCAAATTGGACCACACCCCCTAGAACATCCTTAGAAAACTCTGGCTTTTCAACTTTCTTAAATAGTAAACTAATTTTTTGTGTGAAACTATAACAGGTGCTTACTTAATAAATGTTCTACGCTAAACATGAGGAAGTAAATGATCATGGACAAAAGGTTTTATCTACAAGATGGGTAATAACAAATAAGAATGGACAGACCAAGGCCAGATTAGTTGTGAGAGGATTTGAAGAAAAAGAACTTGAAATACCTAGAGACAGCCCAACAGTGGGCAAAGGAGCAATGAGGTTATTAATTTCAATAGCAGTACTTAAGAACTGGACATTAAAAACCACAGATATAAAATCTGCTTTTCTGCAAGGTAAAGAACTGGAAAGAGAGATATACATTAAGCCACCAAAAGAAAGTAAGACACCACAGCATTTAATTTGGAAACTTAAACACGGATTGTATGGATTAAAAGATGGGGCTAGACAATTTTATGAAAGTGTCAAGGAAGAACTGATGAAACTTGGATTTACTCAATGTAAACTAGATCCAGCAGCATTTTATGTACAGAAAGACAGTAGACTTAGGGGAATGATATGTTGTCATGTTGATGATTTTCTGCATGGTGGAGATGAGTATTTTGAGTTGCTGATGAAAAAAATTCGAGAAAGATTTTGTGCTGGTAAGGTGGAGGAGAAATTGTTCAGATATATAGGTTTTAAAGTGAAGCAGTTTGACAATAAGGTCATTCTAGACCATTCAGAATACATTGATAAAATGAAGACTGAAATCCTAAATCCGAAAAGAGCGTCTGCCAAAAATGAACTACTAAATGCAGAAGAACAAACAACATATAGACAATTAATAGGTCAATTGAACTGGGCTGTACAGGGATCAAGACCTGATATAGCATTTGAAATGATCAAAATGAGCACAAAGTTAAAGCAAGGTAAAGTTGAGGACCTAACAAGAGCTATCAAGAAGATAAGCAGACTTAAAGACATCCAATCTTTTATGACATTTCCAAGGTTAACCAGTTTGGAAGATTTAAAGATAGTTGTTTTCACCGATGCATCCCTAGGAAATATAAACGATGGGGCTGGAAGTACTGGTGCATTCATAGTATGGCTCATGGATAATACAGGACAATGTTGTCCTATCGTTTGGAATGCACATAAAATAAAGCGTGTAGTCAGATCCACTTTAGCTGATGAAACATTGAGTTTAGAAGAGGGTCTGGAAGCTGGTTTTTACTATAGGGAGATGCTAGAAAACATTTTAAGACTAGAACCCAGAGCCATTAAAATTGAAGCATATGTGGACAATAAAAGTGTCATAGAAGCCATTCTTTCTACTAGGTTGGTGGATGATAAACGGTTGCGAGTAGACATTGCAGCTATCAAGGAACTGATCCAGCTACATGATGTTAACCGGATCCAGTGGGTTCCAGGACACCTACAGTTAGCTAATCCGATGACTAAGCAAGGAGCCTCTGGATTTAACTTACTGAAAGTTCTACAGTCTGGAAGAATGTTACATGAACTTTTTGAGCCTTCCATTGAATAACTGGTATTTACAATTTTAGACTTTTGAACTGGTCAGCATATTTTAATTCACCATGTTTATTATTAATATTTAGTTATTGAAAAACAACACAACCCCAACTTCTTTTGTCAACATGATTAAAAGAAATTGCGCTTTAAAAGAAAGAAAAAAAAAAAAAGAAAATATAATTAACGTTAATGATAATAAATATTACTATGGGAAGTAACTTTTATATAAGGGACATAATATATCATAATATAATGCTCTCCAGTGTTAGAGGTACAATTACTTCACATTACTTTACTATGACGTCATCGACGTCATAGCAACTTTAACTTCCTGTTGTTGAACCATTGTTGTTAATAAAAGTTGTGTATTACTTCTTAGAAGTATTTGTGGTGTTTTCTGGGGATTAACAGTGTAGTCCCTTTATAATGCTATGTTTGGGATCAATCCAAATGGACCATGTTATAAGTGAATCATGTTATAAAGGGACAATCTTACAAAGGAATTAGTTATATATGCATATAGAAAACTCTAAGCTTATAACAGGTGCTTGCTGACTGTATCTTCTGCATGCTCAGTAATTGTTCATGCTCTTGTTGTCGTCTGCTGACTTTTTTCAAAATCAACTTTTTTCAAAAAAAAATTCAGGAACAGTATCAGAGTGTCAACGGTTTGGATCAAAATCAGTACTGATATTCTATTAATCCTGATCTGGGTCTAAACTATTTGCAAAGGTTATCAGTAGACAACAAAAGTTGCCACTTGCATGTAAAGAGTTAAAGCTTTATTTACAATTTTAGCCATTTTGAACACATGTAGAGCTGTGTAAAAAGTTTGTAAGAGGTTCGTAAAATGAAAAAGCCTAAAAAATTTGACACATTTCTTTATCGCCATTTCAAAAATAATGGTCATTCACCTAGTAAAATTGTAATTCAGCCTGTTGAAAAAATTATATATGATCCTAATTCATCAACTAGATTAAAAATATTAAGAGACATGAAACTGAACTTAAATGGATTAAATTTTTGCAATCACCTTTTCCTTTAGGCTTTAATGATAATATATACCATGAAGGCAACATTTCTAAAATGCCAGATTTTGATGTTTTTTCTGTTTTGGAATGTAAAAAACGTAAAAGTAGATCTCATGGTAAACGTAAAAATGGCAACATTAAGCGCAAAATTTGTACTGAAAAACGCTTAATTACTTCTCTAAAGGATCTTTCTTTGGCTTTAACTAATCATGTTCGACATGGCTTATTTTCATTTTTAAGTTCCTTGCCTATCTCAGTTTTACGCAATTTAGAGTTAGAGGCTAATAAACTTTATGATAGAGCAAATAAATTATATAAAGCAGCACTCCTTACAAGGTGTTATGTTCAACATTTCCTTAGTCCTTATATCAATTCTGAGGTCAACCATAAACGACATTTTATCAAAATTCCATTCATTAACAAAGGTATTGAGTTTATTGATTTACATAGTATCTTCAAGGATAATTCAGTGATTTCATCTATTCCAAATTACTTTAATAATTCTGAAACTCCTATCATTTGTTATAAATATAACAAACCAATAAGGTCTACGATATTTAACTTTAATAAAATTGTAAATGATTTAGATATAGATTCCAATACTCCTGCCTCCTGAGATTGTAAAAATTCAAATTATTTATATCCCTCTGCAGGGCATGTTATTACAGGTAATCTAAATGTCATTCCTGACGCTAGAGTTCGCAATATCATTTCTAAAGGTCCTAAATATAGATTTCCCTCTAATATTGATTTCTCTAAATGTCGTAGAGAGATCGCTGCTTCTTTAAATGACTTCAGTAATCGATGGTGCAAACGGGAAAATGTTGAACCTGATGCTTTGAAGGAATGGAAGATTAACATTTTTAAAATTATTGATACTCGTATTTCATTTTACTCTCGTAATACACATCTTTTGCCCCCTAAACCTAAATCTTCTTTTCGTCATCTTAAACGAGGTATCCAGGATTTTCATATGAACTATGTTTTGGTTCCAGCAGATAAAGCTGCTAACAATGTTGTAGTTGTATGACGATTGTATTATATTAATACTCTTAAGCGTGAGCTTGTTTACACTAATGCCTATAAACTGCAGCCTTCTTTAAGTGAAAGGGTGATTGTTGATGGGCATGGTTGTCATACAGCCCTACATTTTGGTGTCAAAGCTAAAGAAAATCAAGACAAAGTTCCTACGTTGTACTGGTTACCTAAACTCCATAAAAAACTCTATAAAGCAAGATTTATTGCAAATTCTAGTTCTTGTACGACAACAGAACTTTCTAAATTGTTAACCTCGTATCTTACAGCTGTTAAAAAACATGTTATCAAATATTGTGAAAAAGTATATGAGAGATCCGGTAAAAACCTATTTTGGTCGATTAAAAATTCAGGTGAAATTTTAGATAAACTTAAAGCTAGAGATTTCAATGCGACCAGTTTGTCTACTTATGATTTTTCTACTCTTTACACTACTTTACCTCATAATTTAATTAAAGATAAACTTATTGATCTTATTGAAAGAACCTTCCAGAGAGAAGGCTCTCCTTACCTTGCATGTAGTGACAGAAATGCATTTTTTACTTCAGAAAAACCTAAAAAATATCATGCATGGTCGTGTCAAAATGTATGTGATGCGCTGACCTTTTTGTTGGACAACATTTTTATTCGATTTGGCACCAAGCTCTATAGACAAGTAGTTGGGATTCCTATGGGCACTAATTGTGCTCCCCTGGTTTCAGATTTATTCCTGTTTTGTTATGAAAGAGACTTTATGATGTCTCTTTCTGATGATAAGCAGGCTGATGTTATTGATGCGTTTAACACTACTTCCAGATATTTGGACGATATTTTAAATATTAATAATGTTTATTTTGAAAATATGGTTAGTCAAATATACCCTTCTGAGCTCCAACTTAATAAAGCCAATGCCTCTGATACCGAAGCCGCATTTTTAGACTTGCATTTGTCAATTTCTAATGGTATTGTTTCTACCAAAATTTATGATAAACGTGACGACTTTGATTTTGAAATTGTCAATTTCCCATTTTTAGATGGTGATGTTCCTCGTTCGACATCCTATGGAGTCTATATCTCTCAACTCATTCATTTTGCTAGAGCATCTAGCTATGTTACTGACTTCAACACTCGCAATAAATTGTTAACTCAGAAACTTCTTAAACAGGGCTATCGGTATCATAAACTTCGCAAAACATTTTCAAAATTTTATAGACGATACTTTGATTTGATTTCTAAATTCCAAGTTGGACTTAAATCTCTCTTGCGCCAAGGACTTTCGGAACCTCATTTCTATGGTGACTTGGTGTATAAGTTGAAGAAGATTGTTGGCTCTAATAATTTTTCAGCGCAGTTCATTAAAATAATTTCCCATTATAAAAAGATTGGCTATAACATTAATGTATTGCAACAGACTGCATGCTTGGTAGTCAACCCAATCACAGTTGGCAACTTTGCTTTCCTCTTTAATTGCACGCCGGTGGGTCGGACTTCAGACTCTATGATGGTTCCGACTTAAAGACTTATCTATTGATGAGATGGTAGGGGCCTGATGCTTTGGCTGCTTGTCGGGCCCACCGGGGTTTACCTGTTGGATTTCTTTTGCTCCGGTATTCAGTTTAATTTACTGTTAAGTCCTTATCCTTGCTTTATCTCCTTGTTATATCTTGATTTATATGTTTTAGGAGATGATGCATTGATAAGTTAGGGGTCTTTCATGCAAACCAAATATCTATGTGTCTTGATCCACATCTGAATTAAGGGTGAGGTTGGCGCCGTTAAACCGGTTTAAACCCTCCAGTAAAATATTTTACTGACCGTTCCAAGGCGGTACTTCTTTTGTGGATCTTTTATGTTTTTGTTCTGTCTTGTGTTTGCTATGTTTTGTGCGCGTCTGTTTATATGTGCTTCGTGGTCACCTGCTGGGAAAGGGCTGACCTCTTGGCTCTCGTTTGTGGTGTCTTCTGTGAGTTTGTCACTTTCCCATTGGTATCCTGGGTCAGGTGTGGTACTTGATTGTATCGATTCCTGATCTTTGCAACCTTACTTACTTTAATAGGATCTAATTACTTTTGTAGTAAACATAAAACATCTGGGCAGCCTGTCCCTACATTTTTAGATGTTGTCATGAAGGTCTGACACATATGATAAAGAGCCAAAAACTTAACATAAACCAACTCAATACAGGGGATACTCTAAAATTTTGAAAACTAACTGCCTCCCAAAAAGATCCAGAAAAACAGCAATACCCAGATCCGGTCTTCCCTGTTTGCTATTCTGATAAGCATTTGTAAATCCCAGCCCTCATAACCAGCATTTTATTTAAGAACAGAAAGAGTAAAAGGTTTGATATTTTAGGCATTTTACTGTATGAGTGTATAAGAGGTGATAAACTGGTAAAGAACATACTGGTGGTAAAGGGACATCAGCCCCAGTTTCAGGGTCGACCTCACCATAGTTGGCATAGAAGAACTGACATTTACATCTTGATATAATTCTCTGTAGCTGGATGGTGTGTTGACTCTGAAATACAGAAATACATTTACACCTTGATATAATTCTCTGTAGCTGGATGGTGTGTTGACTCTGAAATACAGAAATACATTTACACCTTGATATAATTCTCTGTAGCTGGATGGTGTGTTGACTCTGAAATACAGAAATACTTTTACACCTTGATATAATTCTCTGTAGCTGGATGGTGTGTTGACTCTGAAAACAGATATACATTTACACCTTGATATAATTCTCTGTAGCTTGATGGTGTGTAAGCTCTGAAAACAGATATACATTTACACCTTGATATAATTCTCTGCAGCTGGATGGTGTGTGAGCTCTGAAATACAGAAATACATTTACACCTTGATATAATTCTCTGTAGCTGGATGGTGTGTTGACTCTGAAAACAGATATAAATTTACACCTTGATATAATTCTCTGTAGCTGGATGGTGTGTGAGCTCTGAAATACAGAAATACGTTTACACTTTGATATAATTCTCTGTAGCTGGATGGTGTGTTGACTCTGAAAACAGAAATACATTTACACCTTGATATAATTCTCTGTAGCTGGATGGTGTGTTGGCTCTGAAATACAGAACTGACATTTACATCTTGAAATAATTCTCTGTAGCTGGATGGTGTGTTGACTCTGAAATAGAAGAACTGATATTTGCATCTTGATATAATTCTCTTTAGCTGGATGGTGTGTTAACCCTGAAATACAGAAGTGACATTTATCTCTTGATATAATTCTCTGTAGCTGGATGGTGTGTTGACTCTGAAATACAGAATACATTTACACATTGATATAATTCTCTGTAGCTGGATGGTGTGTTAACTCTGAAATACAGAAATACATTTACACCTTGATATAATTCTCTGTAGCTGGATGGTGTGTTAACTCTGAAATACAGAATACATTTACACCTTGATATAATTCTCTGTAGCTGGATGTTGTGTTGACTCTGTTATACAGAAATACATTTACACCTTGATATAATTCTCTGTAGCTGGATGGTGTGTTAACTCTGAAATACAGAATACATTTACACCTTGATATAATTCTCTGTAGCTGGATGGTGTGTTAACTCTGAAATACAGAATACATTTACACCTTGATATAATTCACTGTAGCTGGATGGTGTGTTAACTCTGAAATACAGAATACATTTACACCTTGATATAATTCTCTGTAGCTGGATGGTGTGTTAACTCTGAAATACAGAATACATTTACACCTTGATATAATTCTCTGTAGCTGGATGTTGTGTTGACTCTGTAATACAGAAATACATTTACACCTTGATATAATTCTCTGTAGCTGGATGGTGTGCTGGCTGTTACTCTGTAATACAGATATATATTTACACCTTGATATAATTCTCTGTAGCTGGATGGTGTGCTGGCTGTTACTCTATAAAACATAATATGAATTAATACAATGTCAGCAGGAAATAATATTTCCTTTTAATTCATTGATGTTTTATATCTTTTCTAGCTTGTAATAGGGTGTATTACTGTCCTTAGCAATAATGTTAGCAAATGTATGCAGCAGAAGTAGTTTAACATCCCAGTCAACACTATGGTCATGTCAAGACAGTCAGATGACCTAGCCACACTTTTTCCTAGGCAAGCTTAGACTTAGGGGCGAACTCAGTGTATATAATTTCGCTTGTAACTGACAATAGGCCTTCTTGAAACAGCAGAAGGAGGAAAATGACAGTAGAAAACATTTCATGATCAATCTCCACAAAAGTATGGGGCCAAGGTCAAACTCACGACCCATGGATCAGCAATTGGACTCGCAACCAATTGCGCTAATGGGCACGGCTATTTGTGTAGGTTTGTCCATAGTGCCTTACCTGACTGGCTGTTACATCAACAATTCCCCCTACACTGTGCCCACTAGCTGCCATTTCTTGTAAGCTGGATTGTTCAGGATCAGGTCTGTCCTCTACATGAGTAGTTGATCTACTAGAGAGTCACTTACCTGACTGGCTGTAACATCAACAATTCCCCCTACACTGTGCCCACTAGCTGCCATTTCTTGTAAGCTGGATTGTTCAGGATCAGGTCTGTCCTCTACATGAGTAGTTGATCTACTAGAGAGTCACTTACCTGACTGGCTGTAACATCAACATTTCCCCCTACACTGTGGCCACTAGCTGCCATTTCTTGTAAGCTGGATTGTTCAGGATCAGGTCTGTCCTCTACATGAGTAGTTGGTCTACTAGAGAGTCACTTACCTGACTGGCTGTAACATCAACAATTCCCCCTACACTGTGCCCACTAGCTGCCATTTCTTGTAAGCTGGATTGTTCAGGATCAGGTCTGTCCTCTACATGAGTAGTTGATCTACTAGAGAGTCACTTACCTGACTGGCTGTAACATCAACAATTCCCCCTACACTGTGCCCACTAGCTGCCATTTCTTGTAAGCTGGATTGTTCAGGATCAGGTCTGTCCTCTACATGAGTAGTTGATCTACTAGAGAGTCACTTACCTGACTGGCTGCAACATCAACTATTCCCCCTACACTGTGCCCACTAGCTGCCATTTCTTGTAAACTGGACTGTTCAGGATCAGGTCTGTCCTCTACATGAGTAGTTGATCTACTAGAGAGTCACTTACCTGACTGGCTGTAACATCAACAATTCCCCCTACACTGTGCCCACTAGCTGCCATTTCTTGTAAACTGGACTGTTCAGGATCAGGTCTGTCCTCTACATGAGCAGTTGATCTACTAGAGAGTCACTTACCTGACTGGCTGTTACATCTACAATTCCTCCTACACTATGGCCACTAGCTGCCATCTCCTGTAAACTGGACTGTTCAGGATCAGGTCTGTCCTCTACATGAGCAGTAGACAACCAAGGAATACTGTCATCATCAAACTCATGACTGGCATCAACTGTTGCATAGTACTGCAATGTATAAGAGCTTTTTGAATGAAGATAATCCCTGCTACACATGGAGTAAGCTGTCCATATGTTTATTCATGCCCAATGTATGTATCCTAGGACTGTAATGAAACAAGGCAAATTCGACATATTTATATCCCCCGACAAAGGGTTATTTGAGAGAAACATGTAAATCACTAAACATAAATCCCATTTATCTAACCCTAAGTTCATCTACAGTATCATTCAGATAATAACAAACGCTTGTCAAGTATGTTTTAGTGCTTAGTTCAATAAAAAAATATACTTACATCTGCATAATTTCAATATCTGACCTTTAAACCCAACCTCAGAGGTCAAGGGTGTGTGTAAATTCAAAGTGTCACCTTGCATGTAGGTCCACACTTCTTCCACTTTACTTTGATATGCAACATGACCACTTTTAGAAAAGAAAAAAACATGACCTTTTGACCCTACCTCAGAGGTTGTTGGTGAGTGTAATGACAGCATACTTGCTTTCATGGTGCTCTGTGCTCAATTCCCTTTACTTTGATATGCAACATGACTACTTTCAGTAAAAGATATAAATTGACCTTTTGACCCCACCCCCTGGGTCAAGGGTGTGTCTGTGGGCAAAATATTTGCTACCATGTTCCTGCCAGCGTAGTCAGCTTTAAACTGATATGCAACATGACTACTTTTAGAAAAAGATATAGTTTGACCTTTTGACCCCACCCCCTGGGTCAAGGGTGTGTCTGTGGGCAAAATATTTGCTACCATATGGCTGCCAGCGTCGTAAGCTTTAATTTGATATGCAACATGACCATATTCTGAAAAAGTTTAATTTTGGCCTCGGCCCCACCCCCTAAGTCCACCTTAGAGGCTCGGACCCAGGCCTTCAAACTAAAATCCCGCTTGATATGTTTCATATCTATTGCTGCTCTGCCTGCATGCAAAATTTCAGCAAAAAAATATTAATAATTGCCTTAGTTATTGCAAAATTTGAATATTTGACCTTTGACCCCTTAGGTGGGGTCAAAGGAGGTGGGGTAAAACTTTGACACTGCCATTCTTATCTACAGGCACTTGGCAATCATAGTCTATAGTGAGAAGTTGTTAAATATAATAGCTTTGATGAAATGTGAAGATCATCACACAAAAAAGCTAATATAGGTTTTGCCTTATAATTGCCTATACTTAAACAAGGGCAATAACTCAAGTGTTAAGGGGTTGATTTTGACCAAACTTATAGAATATCGAGAGTCCATGGTACTTATCATTTGTACCAAGAATGAATTAAATCTGACCAATAGATACTGAGATATGGTTCCGGACAGACAAAAAGTGTGGACGGACAGACGGAATGGACGGACGACGCCAAAACTATATCCCTCCTACTTCGTCTGGGGATAATATATATACAGTATGAAACATTTACCGCCCTGATAGCTTAGTTGGTAGAGCATTCACTTTGGAAATTGAAGGTCGTGGGTTCTAATCTGGGCTACACCTTACCAAATGTGTAAAAAATGGTACCAGCAGCTCCCTTGCTGAAGCGCGCATAAAAGGGGTTGTGAAAGGAAGATAGAGTAAGGCAGGTGAGTATCTGTTAAAAATATTGTTATGTCGCAATAATAGCTCTACAGAGCTAATGTTGTCTGTTTCAAATAAGCGACGTTAAATCAAGCTTCTTTATCTTTTTCTTTATATCAAGATAATTAAGATACTAGAAGAGGAAGTATGTAATAGCCGCTATATATAGGTGAGTTACCCAACACGTACATGCTATACGGGGTGGTGTGCCGTCGCAGATACTTTACCTGTATTCTGGTTATAAGGATAAAAAAGCCTTTGTGAACAAAGCCTTTGTCGCCTATGGCATGATCTTTTGAGCTAAAATGCATGCTTTACTAATATGCACCACTGCACTTGCCATAAAGACCTTGAACAGATAAGTTCTATACTTTCTGTGGAGCTGACATTTAATATATATTATTGTTCCAGGTATGTACATATTGTATTCCATAGTTTTGTATTAGGAAATATGTGAATTGTATTTTGTAAAGTATCGCTGTAATGTGATTTTGTAAATGAAACTGCAAGATTTCTGAATATTTCATAAATCCGACCCATTGTCCTGTTGTATGTTAACTTGTCTTAGCAGCCAAATTCCTATTAAAATTCCTATGCCTGGTACATTATTCGCTACCTGTTTCACCATATTGAATCTGGACTGGGTACACTCTTTGGAAGCATCTCTACGAGACGTTTCCAATGAGTTTACACCGTCTATGTTCCTGGATGATAACACTTGGTTTTAGGGAATGCGTTGCAATGGCTAATTTTGTAGGCACTTGCCAGAAAGACCTTGAACAGATAAGTTCTATACTTTCTGTGGAGCTGATATTTAATATATTTCATATATAGTATTGTTCCAGGTTCCGGACTATGTGATGTCATGGTTGCTGCTCATTATTAAACATATATTGCCTATATCTGAGTTGTATTCGTCATTCCGAAGGACCGATCTCACGACCGGTGACAAAAATACTAAAACAAAATGTTTATTAGAATACAAACCTGCATACACTCCACTGAGCCTACCCAGGTATCTTTACTCTTCAACTGGTTATGCCACCAGACAGGATTGTGGGCACAAGACAAGATCCTTGCCTTTGCCATGGCAACTATCACAAATCCTTGAGTCTCACAACCTTTCACTATCATCTGACTGTTACGAAGCTCAACTGAAACAACACCAAATAAGTTTTATGACCAGTTACTGGTCTAAAAATTTGGGGACAACTGTAATCAATATTATCATTTGAATAGGTAAATTGTTGCCATTGAATAAACATTTCAGTAACATATCAGGGAGCTATAATATAAGAATCTATTATGAGTGTGAGGATTTGATAGAAACTCTGTCCCGAGGATAACCGTTTGGCATGATGAGGCTTGCAGAGTGAAATCAAACAATGATCCTGAGGGACGAGTTATTCTGTCTCATCCTAACATAAACATTGGATTCTTTTTCTTACTTTTTTTAAGAACTTGAATACCCTGATATGCGACATAACATGATGTCACTTAAGTGTAAACAGTATTTTATTCAAATAAGTACATCATGATACAAACAATTTATATACACAAAACATAACATTTGAAAGAGATACAGAAATAAGTCAGAAACGTGACAGCCTGGGTAAGAAAACAATGTAATAGGTATAATAATTTCTCTGATGTCCATATCCAGTTTGCAAGGAACTGCACAATGTTATCATGAAACAGACAATTTGAACTCCTTAATCAATTACAACCTTATTGAAATTTATCACATTAAAGGGTCCTTTTGTTTATTTTTCCTTTTGAATAGTACAGTAAAACCTGAGTAAAAGAGCAACTAAAAAACGGCAAAACAAAGTTCTTAATGACAACTTGTAGCTTAATGAAGGTCAAAAGTATTGCAGAATGCTCCCCTTGGAGCATTCTGCAATACTTTTGACCCGCCTTAAGTGATAATTGGTATTGAAAACCAATTTTTGGTGTTCTTTTGAGTGGCCGCTTAAGACAGGTTTTACTGTATGTTAATACTGATGGGTACGAAACCTTCAAATTTTAACACTAAATATCATTTTATCTTGAGCTATGCACTTACTGAGCCAGTTTCTTCCTCTGACATCATCACTTTGACAAGCAGCTATGCCATGTAGTTGGTCCATGTTTTCACTGGATGGCTGAAGAAGAAAAAGAGCTTGACAATGTATTGACCTATGAAACAATAGTTACGATGTGTTTCTTAAACAACTATATTTATCTGTAAACAAGTGCTGCAAAAAAAAAGAATATTCTTAAATCATTTTACCATATCCAGTGTGGTCCCTTTATAAGGCTATATTTGTGGTCTATAGGAATGGACCGTGCTATAAGTGAATTGTGTTATAGAGTGACAATTTTACAAAAGAAATTGTCATTTTCCTGTAACTCTTTTGTATGATTCCATGAAAATTGGTAATGTGTTGGGCAAAAGAAAGCAACCAAATGTAGTAGATTAACGAACAAGCAAGAATATTAATAAAAGATGGGTCCAATTAAAACCAGTAGATCACCTACCTCTTCAGTAAAAGCCACAGATTTACTGTCAGATTCTGCTACCAGCTTCATTAGCATACTGTGGGCATGTCCAGTCTGTATCTTGGTTGTAGGACTTGGGGTGGCCGCTGTTTCTGCATCTAAAGACAGGTTTAAACCCTTGGGAGTAGCTTTCTGAAAGTATGGTACATATGTCAAGGTTAATGAAGTATCTTACTAGTAAAGACCACCATTTCTGGCACTAATGACCGTGTTATTTTTGACACAAAATAATCGAATAATAGGCCTCCAGATAAGAGTGCATGACTACAAATTATTTTTCTTATATCTCAACCAAAAACATATGGTGTGGGTACTTAAAAGAACCATCTCAATAAGACGGTTCTTTTGAGCAACCACAACACATGTTTAAATGATGGGTAAGAAGATAATTACAATTTTAAGCTAATAAGTTTCGTTATCTGGACAAATGGAAATATGTTGCCTTTTTAGAAACTTTTTGATCGTAAAATTGTACAATATTTGTCCTGAAAATAAAAAAGATAAAAATTGTGGTCTGCTGTATTGTGATTGGCACTTTAACTCTTTGCATGGTGGGGAATCTTTTATGATTTTGTTGTCGTCTGCTGACTTTTTCAGAATTAACTTTTTCAAAAAATTCTTTCAGGAACACTATCAGAGTGTCAAACAGTTTGGATCCAGATCAGGACCGATGTTCTGTCGGTCCTGATCTGGGTCCAAACTGTTTGCAAAGGTTATCAGTAGACGACAAAAGTCACTGCTAGCAAGGAAAGAGTTAAGAATTACTCACAGTTAAGAATTACTCATTTGCGCACAGTTAAGAATTACTCATTTACTCACATTTAAGAATTACTCAATTACTCACAGTTAAGAATTACTCATTTACTCACAGTTAAGAATTACTCAATTACTCACAGTTAAGAATTATTCATTTACTCACAGTTAAGAATTACTCAATTACTCACAGTTAACAATTATTTATTTACTCACCAAGTTTGCAGCTGCACTTTCTTCCACCTTGAAGCCCTTAAGGGCGTCTGATGAAAGATTTCTCTTCTGTGCCTGGGCTTTCTGGTAGCCATCGTACAAACCAATCAAAACTGTTCTGTTCTCCTTGTTCCATGAACCCCTCATTTCATACACATACAGGTTGTGGGTCGGTGATTCCTATAAAAAGTTTATACCTTAACCATTCTCTAACAGATTAGATTGAGCCTTATCATGAGAAAACCTGATTTTGCTTCATGCGAACAACAAAGGTGCACACCAGCCTGCACATCCACATAAATTTGATATATGTTTCTCCACATAACCAGTTACTATGGTAATTTCTATAAAATGTGGTATTCTTTTGCTTTAAAACTAGAGTTTTTATTGGCACAGTGTTTATATTATTTGATACTAGAATAGTTTGATCTGGGTCTACACTGTTTGTCAAGGACTTTGTCAAGCATTTCAGCAGACAACAAAACAGACGACAATTGTTGTGATTTCATATTCTGGTCCTTTGGGAATATTGGATTGTGACAGAGAGCAGAATAACGCTCAAGCTGGTGCTAGGGGCGTGAGAATTGTTTCACTTTCAATTAGTTCTCGTGAACAGACTCAATAAAACCAAGTCTGCTGTTTTCTTATATTGTTGGTTCTCTCTACTTCTGAAGGTCCGTTTTTTCAGATTATTTAAGTTTCCTGGTAATATAGCATAGCTTCAAGGATTCCAGGGTTAAAATTAATTGACTGACAATAACAAAATAGATCCAGCTACATGTATTCTCTTTGTGTGTTTTATGCTGGATATTAGGGATGGTTTTACCTTTTCTGAGGAGTGTTTCTCGGGTGTTTCACCGGGTACTTCTGTCTGTTTCTTAGAAGAGGATCTCTGGTAGGTAACCCTGCAATAAATTATACAATTAAACTTTTGTCATAGAACTTGGGATGTTATAAGTGAATAGAAAAGAAGCTGGATGAAACTCAACAACAAGTTGTCTGCTGTGTCAAATCTTGGCACATAACCTTTAGGTAGATGTATTATATAATATTGCTGTAATCTTGAAAATTAGAGCAAGGATACCAACATCAAGCCACAATGTTACATCCCCATGTAAACTTGGTTCAAATCTGCCAACTAGATCATAAGATATCTTGCAAGAGAGCGTCACGCAGACGCCAATTCCGACAGCATCTGCATCCAAAACAATATGTCTCCCTCCCCTTCATCGGTGCGTGTGTGTGTGGGGTAATTCCTGCATTGTTAAACATAGTAAATATGACCCAATACCACTCTTAAGCTTAAATTATTATTCCAAGACAAGGGGATTAAAGAAAGACATTAGTAATAACATTAAGCCTGAAAATATCTGCCTCTATGAATGGATAATTACCCTTTTTCATTCTGGATGCCTACAAACTGGTACTATGGCAATTAGTGAAGACCCAGATAAAATGCCACAAAATGTGGCATTTCACCAGGGTATTCACTGATTGCAAAAATGAAAACAAATATTCATGACAGAAATGCATTACATTTTAGAAATGTCTACCTGTGACCCCTTAAAATGCAAAATGGGCATTCCATTCTTAATCTATCAAAATGCATGGGAAAATCCATCAGAACAAAAGGCGTTAAATCGGCAACTAAACCCCAGAAACTTACTTGGATACACTGAGAAAGAAGCTCTTCACTGGCTCCCCGCTGGTTGAAAGGTCAAGCTGAAAAATAAAAATGACTCAGCACATCAGATTGAACTCTTTGCCCACTCATGTTAATGACCTTTGCAAACAGTTTGGACCCAGATCAGGCACGACAAATGTCGAGCCTGATCTTGATCCTAACAGTTTGACACTCTGATGGTATTCCTGAAAGAGTTTTTTTCAATCAGCAGATGACAAAAAAATATGCAAAATTACCCAGTAGGTAAAGAGTTAATTTACAGCATTATCAGTCAGTAATTGTCAGTCAGTAATTGTCAGTCAGTAAAGGTTAAGACAAGACTGTACATCTGGGCAGCCTCACAAAAGCCTTCAATCTTTCCACACATTAAGTAATTTCAGCCCAAAAATTAGACCTATAACCCCACTGGATATATGTGTTTGCAAGTATTTTTTTCCATGGTGTTACAGACAATCATTCTCACCTTGGTTATCTGCATGTGACATAGAATCCTCTGAGACAGAAATTTGCTCAAATATAATTGTTAATCTGGATTTAGCATTATATCAAGACTATAACCATATTCAAATTATTATTCTGTGGCATTTCATCAGCGTCTTTGCTATTTTCTAAGATAAAAAAAATCACCAGGGGCAAAAATATATCATATTTTGAAAATTCAGACATGCGACCCCTTAAAATAGTTAATAGTATCAGCATGAACAGAGTTAACTATTACCTCCTTTTCATGTTTATGTTGAGATCTACACAGCCATATTTTGGTGTCTAAGAGTTCACAACTGAGATAGTCTACACTCCACACTGTATTAGAACGGTGTACGAGACCATCTGTCACAGGTACCAGGGCTAGGTCACTCTTTAACTCTAGGGCAAAAGATCTCCCGTAGAGCTCAAGGCCATGCTGCATAGCAAATGACATCCAGTAGTTCACTTGAAACTGATGGAAGTTCACAGATAACTTGGCAAAGCTGAAAATATGACAGCACATGAGATTTTGGTACTTATTTCAGAGGCGACCAGGGAAGGCTCTACCAAGCCTGCGCACCAGAGCCTTTTCTGCTTTCAGGCACAAAGTACAGTCAAACCTGTCTTAATCAAGCGGTCAAGGGATAATCCAAAATCGCTTGCTTAAGACAGGTGGCTGCTTAATAGAGGTTCAGCTAAGATGGCCATATGATTGAGGACTCGAAAGAATATTGGCTTTGAGTCGAGCATACCCATATAACAAACAGTTGAAAAGTATAAAGAATAAGGTCAACACTGCTGCAGTTATTGCATTTTATCATAAAATATATAAATGGAAAAAAAACACACAACAAAATATGAAATAAACAAAATCATGTCCATTCAGTCTAAAGATTTCCATGTATGTCAAAAGAGGAGAGATAGCACTGCTAATCATATTTTTTCTAGAAGCTAAAACTTGATTTTTTATAAGCAAATGCATGTTTAATTGCCATCGTACTATTGAACATGAAGAGAATGCTAGAATTGAAAATTAAATCAGGTGAAAAAGAATCGGAAAATGGTTCAAATCCTGTTACTCATAATAACTTTTTTTTCTCAAAAGCTATTACTTGTTGACTTTTAGCAAAGATTGCATCCTTGTGTAGTAAGTATATGCCTCCAGCAAAGAGTATTACTTTGCATGTAGATTTTCACACATTTACAGTTAAACATGGGTCACGGTATGGATGAATGAACTTTGGCAGCGGCAAAATGCTTTGATGTCGACAATTTTAACGGCTGACTGGCTCTTCGACTGGTTACCCGCTCCCAATAATGGTTACCCGCTTACAAAAAAATCAACAAGTGGTGTTCGTTTAGCGTATTCAGGTTTTTGATTACTGTTGACGCTGTTTTAATCCATATGTGCTGGATTCCTGAACCATGTCGTAGTGTTTTATTAGCGTAAACACTTGAACTTAGTTGATTTCGGCCCAGTTGTGGTTCGACATCACCACAAACTTCCCAATAGTTGGGTCCAATAACCTCAACATAGGGTAGCGACCGTTGAAGAATTTATTCTGGGAGACACCACTGCTGGGGAGTTTAATTGCACCAAGCATATGACCGGTGCAAAAAATTTAATCGATGTAATTTAATCGAAACTGGCCGCATCGACGCATAGAAATTGGCCGTTTGAGGACACAATTTCAGCGTTTTGGGGCGAATTTCGCTGACCGCTGGCCGGGTTGGACAGGTGCACGCTTAATAAAGGTGCATTTGCATTCAAAATCGTTCGGGGGGGGGGGGGGGGGGGGGCTCTGAAATGGCCGCTTAAGGGAGGGTCACGCTTAATAGACGTGGCCGCAACAGCAGGTTTGACTGTAGTGACATACATAAATGGCCAATGTCTGGCCAAAAATCAGACCTGTAACCCAACTTGATAGCCATGCATCTACATTTTAAAAGTCACGGTTGGCAACTTTGCTTTCCTCTTTAATCGCACGCCGGTGGATCGGACTTCAGACTCTATGATGGTTCCGATTTAAAGACTTATCTATTGATGAGATGGTAGGGGCCTGATGCTTTGGCTGTTGTCAGGCCCACCGGGGTTTACCTGTTGGATTTCTTTTGCTCCGGTATTCAGTTTTATTTACTGTTGAGTCCTTATCTTTGCTTTATCTCCTTTTTATATCTTGATTTATATGTTCTAGGAGATGATGCATTGATAAGTTAGGGGTCTTTCATGCAAACCAAACATCTATGTGTCTTGATCCACATCCACATGGCTTTACAAAATTTCATGCCTGATCTGGAGCCAAACTGATTGGTACTCTGATGAATTATTTGAAAAAAGTTAATTTGAAAAGGAACAGCAGACGACAAAAACATTGAAAAATAATCCAGCATGCATAGAGTCAAACCAAATCAACAAAGTTGAGGAAGCAAGAAACAATATGCTCATATGTTTATCCAACTAAAGAAGCATAGAAGACACTTACTTATAATGCCTGCTTAACTGTGGTTTACGTGGTTTTGTATTCTGAAACAGTTTTCCTCGTTTAATGGGTCTAGTCACATTAGCTAAACACAACTGAAATAAAGAAATTGAGCATGGAATTTCAAGATATTCATGACTATTTTTAAAGCATTCATGATGAATGAGACTATTCTTGCTAGGCTGTATTGTATTGTATTTTGATTTTATTAGTCACCTCTCATACTAACTGCATTGTTGGACGTTGACATGATAAACATTGCCTATCTCACGACATGTGCCTTTATAAGTTCATGATGACGTTGCACTGTTTGAATGACGTTGCTAATGACACAAACACAAAAATCGAAAATGATGTCATAATCCTTAGTTTGAAGAGTGAATCAGCTTGTAAACTGATAAACAGAATACCAGGTTTGTGTCTTTTGATATTAAGTTTACCAGGCTTGGCTTTGAGAACACATATTGAATCGCTCAGCAAGCCTTGTGATGTCAACAAGTGTTCTCAAAGCCTTGCCTGGCAAACTTGATATCAAAAGCCACTCACCTAGTATTCTCTATATCTCGGCAAGCCTTGCAATGTCAACAAGTGTTCTCAAAGCCTTGCCTGGCAAACTTGATATCAAAAGACACTCACCTAGTATTCTCTCTATATATAAACCTTCACCTGCTACAAAAAAAATGCATCTGAAAATTTCGTCTTGTGAAAAAATCATGTAATCCCTATATTAAAAATGTATGTTGAGTAACCCTTATTCTGCCACTAATTTTTGTCCTGAAAATATTGTCTCCTTTTTTTGTCTGTTGCTTATATGAGCCATGACATGGGATTTCCAACAATGTGGTATGTGCGACCAGCAAAGCCTCAGATCAGCCTGCGCATACGCGCAGTCTGATCAGAGCCTTTGCTTGTCGCTTGACTATTCTGTGAGTGTCAAGCTACTGACTGAACATCATTTGGAGTTTCTAAGCTTAAAAGGAGGCTACACAGGCTCGTCTGAGTCTATACTTGTCAAAATGCCACATTGTTGGAAATCACATGTCGTTGCTCATATTCAAGTGCACTTCAGACCATTATCATATCAAGAAATCTCACCTTAATCTTATCCAGAAATCTCAATGAACTTGCATACATTAGACAGGATGGGTGACCTCTTCTTGAGGATTTCTTGGAACTGGTTTCTAGAGAAAGACTAAGGTTCAAGTTCTGAGATCTGAAGGCACGGAATGAGTCATGTTCCTCGTGGGAATAATCTGGTACTTTATCAGGAGCACACGGCATCACCATATAGTGATCATTGGGATCTCCATGGCACAACCAGTCTATAGTGGCACTGAAATAGTTAATAGGATATCATTGGGATCTTCATGAAAGAACCAGTCTAGTTTTATAGTGGCACTGAATAAGTGAATAGAATATCATTGGGATCTTCATTTCAGAACCAGTCTAGTCTATTGTGACACTGAAATAGTAAAAGGCACATAGAACCCTAATAGTGATCATTTGGTTCACAATGATACAACCAGCCTATTTGAGGACTGAAATTGTAAATAGATGCAAGTCATTACCATAATGTGGTCAATGGGATCAACATGATAGAATCAACCAGTCTGTAGTGGCACTGAAATAGTAAATATGGACACATGGCATAACCACATAGTGATGTCACAGGGTCTTAGTTTATAACTCAATATTTACATTTTCAAAGCAAGCCTTTAATGAATCTTTAGATTTTTGCAACCCTTCATAGCCTCATGAATGGCATAAATTTGATTGACAGCTGCCAAGCTCACTTGCCTATGTAATACGCTTCTAACATCAAATTAATTTGCCAGAAGTCACACTGGTGTTGTGATTGACAACCAGCCACACCTGAGTCGCACATGGAAAACAAGCCTCTTGTTTGCTCCATTGGCTGTCCGTGTTCACACTGGCTGTTCCGCTATTCTGTTAATACACTCCAACAAAACCGTTAGTACAAATACATATTTAATACAAAACTGTTTTTTTTGCTAAACTATAAATAATTTCTATATTTTAGATATTTATAATAAAATGTAAATATAAGCAGATAAGCAGTAAATTCAATTTTTGGAATGTTCATGGAATCATGAATACTTCGGGTCTCTTGCAAGAGACCCGAAGTACTCATGATTCCATGAACATTCCAAAAGTGGATTTCATTTCTTAACTTCTACTGTCTTGTCATTGAGGCTGGTTTTTACAGAAATGTAGTTGAGTATTTGCCTGTAAATTCAGTAACCCAGGATCGAATCCACAGGTTGGAATCCTTTCACTCTACGGCATAATGGTAATAGGGGTCATTATGGCATAACCAGGCTCTCATAAAAATTATGTTAGGCCTCCTTTTTGCATGATGTTGCTTAAATTATCATTAACATTTACTGATATGCATGAACAAACTCACTTAAACCCAGTTTGCTGCTTTCAAATTTTGTAAGTTCACTCTTTTTCCAGAGGCTTTATGTTTTCACAGAGGATCTAACATGAGTGGACATGTATTATTTAATTTATTATACAAGTTGGGGTAAAAAGATAAAATGCAAGGGGTTTAATAAATTTAATAATACAGGAGCAAGAACATTAGATTCAATTTAACATATGACTAACAGTACTTTAAAATCATGTTCTGGGCAAACAAAGCTCAAGATTTTGCCATATATACACAATATTGATATGCCCGTCATTACATAATGGTATAAAATATAAAGCACTAGTGGTTTATCTATTTTAAAACATGGCATTACATCACTCCCAGACACAATACCATGTGATAAAGATTATTTGGGCCTCGTCCCGACATAAACCTGTCTTCAGGGTTTCCGACAAAGTGAGATTCAAACCAGCCTGCTCAGCTACAGAGACTAGCTAGAAAATTGAATTTCAATCTCAGCAAGTCCAGATATGATACTTGTCAAAAAACGAATAACAAAGGCGCTGATCAGACTGCGTGAATGCACCTGTGTTGTTCGCAAACCCCCGAAGACAGGTTTTCTCGCGACGAGGCCCATTTATCATAGGAAATCTGATCCCTTGTCATTACATAATATTACTAAATATCCTGGAGGATACGTAAAGCACTAAGTGGTTTATCGATTTTTACACATGGCATTATATCACTGCCAGACACAATGTCATGTGACATAGATTAACCCTTAAAGCGCCAATCACAACTGCAGCAGACGACAAATTTTGCGACATCGTTCTAAATTTTCAAAAAAAATAAGGTATGATATTATATGAGAATCGTTTGCTGGCAGACGGCTCTCATGAAATATCATGCCTTATTTGTTATTTTTGAAAAAGTGGCAAAATTTGAAATTGTCGTCTGCTGCAAATTATAGGTGGCGCTTTAAGAGTTATTTAGCACACAACAGCTGTCTCCATTCTCCCTTTTCTTACCAAAATTTGAGGCCAGGCAGGTGCAACATCCTACAATCATCATACTTGGAAGCAGTTCTAGCAAAAACATCTAAGTTACCTTTAAACACAAACTTGCCTGTAACAAAAAAGGTTTCAGATTCAGTTTTACATTAAAGCAATTTTAACCCTTAAAGCACCAATCACCACTGCAGCAGACGACAAATTTTACGACATCTTTCTTAATTTTCGAATAAAATAAGGTATGATTTTTCATGAGAATTGTCTGCCAGCAGACAATTCTCATGAAATATCATGCCATATTTGTTATTATTGAAATAGCGGCAAAATTTGAAATTGTCGTCCTTTTTGTTATTTATGTTTCATGTTTGTCTTTGTTATGCTGCCTTGTTTGTTCCTTGCAGCTTTGTGACCAACTGCTGGGAAAGGGCTGACCTCTTGGCTCTCTTGTGTATGATGTTTTCTTGTGTTTTTGTCACTTTCCCATATGGTGTCCCGGGTCAGGTATGGTACTTGATTGTATCGATTCCTGAACTTTGCCTTCTTTTTTGCTTGGATCTACCATGTTTTCAAAAAAGGATAAATCCAGACTCACCATAGCAAACGTTAATTAGAAATTTACCTTAAAATATGATGGGAGGATTAAAATGACATGAAGTAATTTTAAACATGTTAAATTTTAGCTAAAATATCTATTAATAATGCTTAAATGTTGCATGTAAAAGACATTCCATGCATAACATATATTTATTTTTAGGAAATGAATTTAATTTTTTGGAGGTTCTTGAAAGTATGAGCATCATAAGTTCAATAAGTAAGCGAAGCCTACAGGGCAGAGCTTAGTTTATTGAATTGGGCTGGTACCATGTAGTTCAAACACTTACAGCAGATCCATGGGTTGCAAGTTCGATCCCAGCCCGATCCTATACTTTCGTGGAGATTGATCATGAAATAATTTTTACAGTCATTCTCCCCCTTCTGCTGATTTAAGAAGGGTTGTTGTCAGATACAAGCGAAAGTATGTGCACAAAGTACTGGTAAACAGCTTAGTGAAGCTTGCCCAGGAAAAAAGTGTGGTTAGGTGAACTGACTGTCTGGACATGACCACAGCTGTTGAATGGGTTGTAAAACATCAAATCAAACAAAACAAAAACAACACACCCAGTGCAAATATTATCAGGAAAACTAGGGATTTCAGTGTATAAATATCGAACAAATAAATATAAAAGGCCTTTAGATAAAAGTGTGTAATTAAATTAAATGTTCTTATTATTCAACAAAAACGTATGTTGTGGGTACTCAAAAGAACTGTCTCAATGAGATAGTTCTTTTGAGCACCCAAAACAAGTGTTTAAACTGATGGGTAAGCAAATATTAACAATTTTATGCTCAATTTTTTTATTTACCTGGACGTATGATATATTGTCAATTTGGAAATTTTCGCGAGAATTTTATTTTCGTGAATAGCATTAAAAGACATATTTGTGACGTTAGAAATTCACAACTTGGGCACGATATATGTGTATCAGTAAACTACAGAGTGAATTAGCCATTTCGTGAGGGTTTTAATTTCACGAAACTTTGCATAAGACCCTTGCGAAAATTTTCGAATTTACAGTACAATTAGATCAGTACTTGTGATACTTCCTGGTTACATTCCCTTGTGTTTTTTGGAATTTTACAAACCATTGGTCCAGTCCATTAGTAGATCAGACCAGGTCCAGTCCATGAACTCTGTTGTATTGTAAGGGTCAAACGAAGCATGATACAGCCAACTCATTCTGTTTGTAGTCATTACCAGTCGACCATGAAGCAGGAGTCGGGATTTGTCCCACCAAGGTAGAGGTCGACTTGGGTCAATGGACGGCTTGTTGATAAGGTCTAAGGCTAAATTATATTGAGCTACAAATGGTTCCCAGCAAGCACCATAGGCCACTTCAAATGAATCAACATCTGGAAATGAAATAAATGAGATAAAAAATACATACATAATTATAATGAATACAGAAAAACATTTTGTATAGTAATCATGTAAAAAGACTATAAAACTTGCATACAACTCAAACTTTGCTAAACACAAAAACACGCACCAAGTTTGAAGGATGAGAGTTATAAGAATATGAGATCAAAGCATAAAACTTTTTTCATGCTCAACTCAACTGAGCCTGAAATTTATCCCGCTCATAAATGTCAAAATGCCAGTACTTGTTGGTATTTTAATATTCATAACCAAAATAAATACAACATCAGAGTGTTTTAAAGCAAGAACTTTCTTTATTTTTCAGTATTTAAGGTTTTATGAGCAGCTGAAATTTCATAATCAGTTGAGCTGAGCATGAAATAAAGTTTTATAATCTTGAGGCCAGGCCCCGAGGTTATACAACTTTTTTCATGCTCAACCCAACTGAGCACGCAATTTCAACTGCTCATAAAAACTAAAATACCTACAAATAAAGAAGTTTCTTATTTTATGTCTCTCAGATATTGTATTTATCATGCTAATAAATGTTAAATGCCAACAACTGGAATCAACATCTGGAAATGAAATAAAGAGATAAAAAGATACAGGAATATAATCAGGGCTCCAGATAAGAGTGCAAAATGGAATTTTTTTTTCTTTATTTCTCATCAATGAGACGGTTCTTTTGAGCACCCAAAACACATGTTTAATTTGATGGCGAAGAATATAATTACAATTTTATGCTCATAAAATTTCCTTATCTGGACCTATGTACGAGGGTTGTCCCAGTAAATCGTGGACTTTTGTTATAACACGAGACTGTGTACCAGTAATTCCATGATATTTTCAGGATGTGTTTATATACATATAGGAACGATTTTGTATACATATGGGTGAAAATGCTAATTAGATAACAAATTTATGAACCTTTACTTGATGGTATGTCGGCGTGAGCGGCGCACGTCGAAATTTTCGTAATGAAACTATTCTAATCCAAAAGGTAGTGTACATTCAATCAAATTTCGCTTTTGTTTTTAAACAATGCATTACCACATCAACTAGTAACCATGCAAGGTAAAGTTTTGAAAAATTGAAACGTTTATGGCCATTGGCATTGGTTTTATAAACGATTTCACACACATACAACATTTTTATTTTTCAGAAAATGCTAAGGTTAGAAAAACGGTATGGTGCAAAAATGAGACTTTAAACAATATTTAGCTAATTAATCACATAAAACTTCGTTCTTTTAATGTTAAATGATTGGTCGAAGAGTCACTGGTGTCGTAAAATGGATTTTGTGTAAAATTAATTTAGTAATATCACTAAGACAAGTTCATTTTCGTCAATTTAACGTAACGCATGCTATTTTTCTGTAAGTTATTTTAATGGTAAATATTTTGTCTCTTATTAAATCTAAAAGATCGTGCTTGTTTGATTGCTTAACATATCTAAACTAACTATTTAGTCTTTACTGGAACCAGAGAGACATACTCAACAAATAGATGGCAATATTTGTCACCATTTAAGCTTATTTAAAAAGAGTACAGTCAAAACATTTGACCACCCCTCACTGAAAATACAGCAAAATAATTTGTGACGTGCTCCGCGTAGATGTATATTAACATATTATACAAATTTCATAGAATTCGCGATAGACAATCCCATTTTATAACAAAAGTCCACGATTTACTGGGACAACCCTCGTATAATGAGTACAGAAAATATACTTTTTGTATCTGGTAATTGTGTAAAAAGACTATTATTAAAATTTGATTTATTGTTTTATGTACCTCCCATTGTTTGTGGGTGTTCTGTATTGGTCTTTGTTTTGGTATGCATTACTTTATGTCCTTTCTAGTTTTGCAATCACCTTGACAAGGAAGAGAGAGCTATTTGCTTTGCTTTTATTGTCTTTTGGATGTCTTGTTACTGTAAATGTCCTGTAGCTCTTCCTGACGGTGCCCTGGGTTGGTCTGCAGTTTGTGATTGTGGTATTTCCTGATCATACTCACTTACTTTTGCATACAAAATCAAACTATACTAAGCATATCAAAAGATTTTTAAATTCTCAGGATGTGTGATCTGGCCTAAAGGTTGTGAAACTTTTTCATGCTCAACTCAACTGAGCACATGATCCTGCTTGGCATTTTAACATTTATAAGAATAATAAATACAACATCTGAGTGTTTTCAGGGATTCAGTTTGGCGTCGGCCATTGGACATAGTCCGAAAATAGTTCCAGATGTCCGAGAGTTTGCTGTCCAGTTTGGACAGTTTGTCCGACACGATTTTCAGAAGCGCATACTGTACGGTAATGCACAGTGATGCAATAGTATTTTTGTTTTATAAAACGATCGCTGATTGGCCAAAATTCTGTAAGCGGCAGGCTGGTTCGCACAATTTTACCCCTAAAATACTTATTCACTAAAGCAAACCAGTCATAGTGTTTTGTTATGCAACGCCTGATTGGTCTATTGCATACTGTAAACTTCTTCCCTCGATTTCATCTCGAAGCGGACAGCATATTTGCATTGGCATTCGCCGATAAAATGACTAAAAAACTTAACTGCCACCAAGAAACAACAGGAACTCAGGTTTTTTATGCCCCAAAACAGTTTGCCCGCTCCATCATTACCTGGACAGCCACTTTCCGCCACTAACGAGTCGCGCAGCGGCCGAAAATAGCAGCAAAAAACAGTACCCCACCCACTTCCACCGATCAGCAAGCTCAAGTCTCCTCATTAAATAAAAAGCCAGCCAATCAATCAGGCCGCATCTACCATCCGAAATGATAGCAAAACTACCCCTTGTTTCATTATGAGAAGGGCAGATAGCATTTTCGGTTTATGGTGGTAAAATGAGTGTCTGAAAAAATGTCCTTAAAAATTTCCAGATGTCCGAACATAATGGGGGCTGCTTGGACAAAATGTCCGAAGTAAATTTCAGTCCAGCTGAAACCCTGGTTTTAAAACAAGAACAATGTAACATGTATGTTGTTTATCTGTTTTGTATTTTGTTTACATAGTTTCTGTTGACCCAGATAGGTAAATAAGTTGATGTAAACAAGGTGTTTATTTGATTATAAGATTTTTCTAGAAGGATGACTTATCATCTAGAAATAAAAAATGCATTGTCATGGAAGTTTCTGGAAAAGACCAGAACTTACTAGAATTTTCTTTTCCATGCAAATAGAAACTTTGAGTAGGTTCTGGAATTCAGTGGAAGTTTGTTGAATTTTCCAGAATAAATAAATATAGCATATGATATAATAGTTCTTACTAGACCATTCTAGAACTTTCTTAAACAGTATATATAAGAGTAAAATTTTCATTTGGGCATCTTTGAAATAATTTCACCATTTAAAAGTCTAAACCTTTAGTACTGGAATTCTATAGTGGAATACTGTGTTTAATTTATTCATTCTGGATTACTTTGGATCATTCAGTTTTGGATTCAGACTTAGTGTTCATTTGGATTTTACTTCAAAATCTGGGGATCAGAAACTGCTGAAAGACTTGTGTTGATAAATATTCTGAGGGACAGTTTGGACGTTTAAGGTATTGTAAATTAGACTTTCTTTGAATGTATAACTATTTTCCATTGCTTATTGTAAATGATAATTTTGTTTTTGATAAATTTTGTTAAATTTTAAAAGTGCTTTTTGCTGACTTTCCAAATAGCAAATTTTGGTTTCCTGAATTTGTTTTCAGTTACGCCTGGCATGTAACAACAATCTTCATGTTTTAGTATTTAACCTTTAAAGCGCCAAGAAAAAAATGCATCTGAAAATGTCATCTGCTGAAGTGGTCTGCTGCAAATAGTTGCCTAACATTACTGATGGATTAAGTATAGAAGCAAACAGCATGGACCCAGAACAGACTGCCCCTATAGGAGCAGTATGATCTGGGTCCACGCTGTTTGCCATAGAGGCTTCTTAAAAATTTCAGCAGACAAGAAAAGCAGACGACCTTTGTTGCAATTGGCGCATTAAGGGTTAAGCTTCATGAGCAGTTGTAATTTTATGGTCACTTGAGACCAGAGTTGAGCATGAAAAAATTCACTGATGAAGCCTAAATGGCAGAAACTAGCTAGTCTGGCCCAGGAAATATGCACACTCTAGTTTCAGTTCTTTGGTGCAGTCTTTGCTTCCAAAGGATACCCTTTTAAGAACATATTAAAATATTTGGGTCATCAGGATTTAAATCATCAGAATGTGAGTTATCATGGTTAGATTATCAGAGTTTTTGAGTTATCAGGATTAGAGGTAACAAGATTGAGTAATCAGGTTTAGAGAAGTCAGGTTTGAGTTGTCAGGGTTTGAGCTATCAGCATTTTGATATCAGGATTTTAGTTATAATGAATCAGATTATCAGGATTTGAGTTATTTGGAATAAGATATTCAGGATTTGAGTCATTAAGCCTGTATGATTGTTTGGCGGTGCTATTTACCGCAGATGTCAGGCTGTGAAGCAGTTTGCAGACAAAAAAGCATACATCATGTGGATTTTCACAAAATGTAAGGCAGCAGAACGATGCTCACATGATTGTCTTACGTTCAGGTGCAAGGCTGTCGCAAGATGGTCATGCCGATTTGTAAGCCTGTCGCAAGTGCAGCTGTGCATCAGTGGTGCGAACTTTATCGGTAGTCCATCATTTCGCAGCATTCTTGTGGCAGCCATGCAATAAATCCCAAGGTCATTGCACAGTAATCATATGGCAGTCTTACCGCATTTGCAAGCCAAAAACATGAGTGTGAGCTCTTACGTTAGTCATACGAACACCTTGCATGCCTTGCAGCAGCCTTGCAACCTCATAAGATTGCACAAGAATTGCAAAGTAAATGAACATGTCGAAAATTTAGTTTTTGTCATTGCGGCAGCCTTGCGACCATGCGATATCATAATTAAGGCAGTCTTGGGGTGTTGCTGCACGAAACCCAGAAATTTGTCGCCGTAGAGAGGTGTACGGCTGTCACAAGGCTGATGTGAAACTTGGTTATCAGAATTCAAGTGTTCAGGGTTTGAGTGATAAGGATTTAAGTTATAAGGAATGAAGTATCAGGATTGGATTTATCAGGTTTGAGTTATCATGAATGAAGTAATCAGGATGTTAGTTATTCCGGTTTGGGATATAAGGGTAATTAATATTCCAGTTATCTAGGTCCTGTGTACTTACCACAGCTAAAATCATGGAAGAATTTCAAAGCTGGAAGATTTCTCTCAACAGTCATGTTACCCCATGGCTGCTCCACCTCGACAGTTGCTGTTCTTTTGGCTGAAATCATAGCAAAAAATCCATGTTACACCTTATCCTGCCACTATATGTCCTACAAATTTTGTCTGATTTTTACGTCTGCTGCATATATTCAAGTGCACTTCAGACTAGATTTTATCATGGAGGCATCAGGGGTGTCCATCTGTCGCATTTTCAACTTTTTTTGCGAAATTGATTTGCAGAAAATGTGAATTACGTTTTGCGAATTGAACGCGAATTATCCAAAATATAGTTTCAAATTTACGAATTTTACGTCTGATCCTCAAAGCCAATATATTTTCTTTTGAGTCTGATCCCCAATATATTTTATACTGTAGTGAATTTGAACGTAAATATGGTACACAGCGGGTGCTGATAGTCCTTCAATCATACAAGACGCTTGATGATGTCCCGAAGATATCAGTAATGGTCACACAAAGTTAATCCATTGATTCTGGCAATTAACCACAAAAACATGTACGTCAATGATCTATATTAAAAAATCTAAGATGACAGTGGGAGTCCAAATTTCGCTTCCAGCCGCGCTCAAGGGCATGTTAAGTTTGTGAAAGCAGTAGGCTGGCTTATTGTGTTCTCTGCCAATCAGAATGTCACAGAGAGACTGCGACAACGTCCGAAATTATTTGTTTGATTCTTTACGTCCCGTCAACAATCTTTCAGTTATATAGCGACGGGTCTTCCTGGGTTTAACCAGTACTAAGCTAGGATTAATGTTCTTGCTCAAGGACACAACACAGTGACGCCAGTGCAGCTCGAACCCGCGATCCTTCGGTCTCGAGTCAAGCACTCTACCATTGAGCCACTGCGCTCCCTACAATGTCCGAAATGCAATCATTCACAATGCGGAAAAAAAGTTCCTTTTAAAAGGAAGGCTTCCTCGGTTTTGAAGGTGAAATCTTGTCTTCAACTCATTTGCCCTTCATTTAGGTGAATATTTCTATGGGGTGGAGGGGGTGGGGGGGGGCTTAAAACTTTTCCTTTTTAGATTGAAACAAATACATTGGCCAAATATTACGTTTAAAGCGCCTGCAAGAATACATATGAAAATGTTGTCTGCTTTAGTCATCTGCTACATATATCTGCTAACCTAATTGCAGGCCCCCTAGCAGACCCTTATGAAATTAAAGGTTTTTATAAAGGCTATTTTAGGCAAAATAAAGGTTGTTTTATAGAAATTCTAACAAAAATAAAGAGCAAATTAACATCAATTTTTCCAGTATCTTTATCGGATGCTGATCTTTAATTCCATGTTATGATAGATGAAGGTATGAATGGGGTGGAGCAAATCCTTTGCCAATAAATAAAAAGGCCTTTATAGCTAAAATTACAAATCAATAGAAAATTACTCTTGTTGTTTAATCCCTAGCTAAAAACCTCATTTTTATTATAAAGATATTGCAACCATTTACTGTATGCTCTTTTTTAAATACAAAATTTAGACATATATGCATATTTTCTGTATTAGTCTTTGGGGTGTAGACAACACTGTTTAGATTGGACAACCTTAAACAATGACATTAGAAAATCGGGACATCATTCAGAAGTCAGTAAATCCAATAGATGCCATCCATTAATATTTGTTGGTGCAGTTATTGCAGTTGGTAGGGTGTCCAGAGTTTTGCAGGTTCTATTCCCAGGTTGGGCACATTCTTTCACTAGTTGTCAGTTAGCCTTACTAGTGAAAGATGAGCACTGAGTACTAGTAAAAGGATATAGGTTAAGCCGGCCTGGGAAAAGGGTGGTTAGGATCAACTAGTCATTCCGACATTACCTCAGCTGTTCAGCATGGATATAAAGCAAAAGATAAACCCAAAAGCATTTATATTTACCTTACCTCAATCTTTTTTTTTTTATTGCTGTCTAATCTGAATTATCGGAAAAATTGACTATAAGAGTCACCCTGGTGCAAGAGGTAGGTATAGGCACAATGGTCTGAGGATGAATACAGCTTTCTGAAAAGCTCAAGATGTCACAGTCATTACCACATAACATACGTACGGTCTATTTCTTATGTTCAACTGATCTTTCAAAATTTAAAGGTTTATTAATCAAAATAAAGGTTATTAAAGGTTTTTCAGCCAAATTAAAGGTTTTAAAGGATTGCAACCAAATTAAAGGTTTCTAAAGGTTTTAAAGGTTCCACTAGGGGGCCTGTAATTGACTAATTTAAGCATAAAAGCAAACAGTATGGACCCAGATCAGACTGCTCCTGCAAGATGCTTCTGTAGGAACAGTCAGATCTTGGTTTATGTACACTGGTTGTTTCTAAAACACATTAGCAACAATTTATTGTAATTGGCGCTTAAAGGACCCTTGTGCAACAAGTACAAACAAAGGATTGCCCAAATTTACCCCTCTACAACAAGTACAGCTTTTCAAAAATGATCATGTACAAAGACTCCCAGAGCTAAACTGATGCGTGCCAGATTTTATGTGAGTACTCAGTGTTCTGCCAAGGCGGCGCCCTTGCGCCATTGGCGCTTAAAAAATCCATATGGCGCAGAGAAATTCCCATAGATGGGCCGCTGGGCGCGTCCATTTTTCCGTGGGGGTGAATCGTCCATTTATCGATAAATAATGGCACGAATCAGTTCGTAACCGCTCTATCGGAAACCGCTGTTTTAGCTGCTAAGCGGTCGCTAGGCAGGTGAATCAGCGAACCTGATTGGTTCATTGCATCATCTGAGCAAGTTTCAACCAATCGTATGCGTTGTTTCATTTGGTGCTTGCACTAGACCACAAAATGACTTCGAATAGAAAAAGAATGATGTTTTACTTCTTTGCAAAGTCGAAAAAACAAAATCTGCGGACGACGGTGGCGAAAGTCAAGAAACATCGTCTTCTACGGGTTCTTTAAGCCCTGTTTGTCCATCAGATAAGTCTGCATCCGTTCAAAATCCCAATGAAAGTGAAACATCGGCTGCATCAGATCAGCTCAGCCCAGCACCAGTGGAAAGAAAAAAACAACTGAAAAGCGATCTTTTCTAAAAAATTCATTTAGAGATTAAAAAATGGTTAAAATTTCAAGAAGACAATAATTCCATGTCCTGCACACTCTGCATTAAGCATAAGAAGTCAAATGCATTAACTGGTGACTGGCACTTCAGCATTGGAGGACCTCTAAGCAAAGAAAACTGTTCTTGTCCTCATCTGAGAGTAAATAGAAGATTATGATATGCTCATTTTGCAGGTTATAACCTTTGATAAAGGGTCAGTGAATACTTAACACTTGTTATTCTGAATTGTTTATCTATGGCCCAGTAGAATTTGGAAATGGCCCCACTTTTTCATAGCTAAGGGGCCATTGGCCCCATGGTTTCAAAGTCTTAGCAGAACACTGAGTACTGCTAGCAAGGGATTCTATCAAAGACAATACATGACTTCTGATTGATAATAAAAAAACAACCTGATTGCCTACAAGGAAATGCTGTTTGCTCTCTCATATGACAGTGACCTGAGCTTGGCCTGAACACAGCAGTGACTGGACATGGTATCTAGATTTTGCATCTAACTAAATGTGCTCATTTGAAATTATGGTAGAAAGAAGGATGTTAGTATTGCTAATACCCACTTCTTAACACCCCTTAACACAAGATTGGATAGGGTATAGCAAGTTGATATTGGGCTCTATGAATGGAGAAATTTATGACGGCTCCATGCGCCAAACAT
Organism: Loripinus fragilis; assembly: GCA_964019695.1. Taxonomy (NCBI): domain Eukaryota; kingdom Metazoa; phylum Mollusca; class Bivalvia; order Lucinida; family Lucinidae; genus Loripinus; species Loripinus fragilis. The sequence continues at coordinate 1,638,527 of OZ026525.1, forward strand.
GCTCTATTCTGTTTTGCTACAAGAGGTTTTAATTTTGCTACAAGGAAAACTAATTTGGATACCCCTGAGGCATACGCCAAACATGCTCTATTCTGTTTTGCTACAAGAGGTTTTAATTTTTCTACAAAGAAAACTAATTTGGACACCCCTGAGGCATACACTATGAACCCTAATCAGACTGCTCCCTTGATTGCAATGTAGGCTACCTAAGAACATATTAAGCATATGTGAGAGAGAGAGGAGACAACAATAGAAAAAGGGTTAAATCCTAAAACATCAATCATAACTGCAGAAATAGCATAGATCCAGATAAGGAATTTTGTGAGCGTAAAAATAGTAATTATTTTTTTACCCATCAATTTAAACATGTGTTTTGGGTGCTCAAAAGAACCGTCTCATTAAGACGGTTCTTTTGAGTACCCACAACATATGTTTTGGATGAGAAATAAAGAAAATAGTTTTTCAATACGCATGCTTATCTGGAGGCCTGAAAGGGTCAAAATTATATGAGCCAGCACACAAGATTTGGTACTAATCAACTATATGCAAAAGCCTCCAATAAAAGCCCATGCTGACATAACAAGATGGGCTAGAGGTCTAACTTTTTCTATGAACCTTCAGCAACATCCATACTTAACGTGTAGGTGAGTAGTGAAGGCTAGGGTGAGTCTGTGCATATACACAGACTCTCCTGACCCTGTGTTGCTTGACAATGCTGTAAGTACACACAGCTCATATGCTGGCCCAGACATAAAATTTAATACTTTCATTAATTGAAATTCACCAAAAGATCATCTATTTTAACGCTTTGTCTGCCAGCAGCAAATTTTGTCACTGCTGACAACCTTTGGGAATGGTTTAGACACAGATCAGGCCTGACAGAATGTTGGTCCTGATCTGGATCCAACCTGGTTGACTCACTGATGCTATTCTCAAAATATTTTTTTGAAAAAGTTAATTTTGAAAAAAGTCAACAGAATGATGACCAAAAAAGCATGAAAAATTACCCAGAATGCAAAGAGTTAAAATAATCAAATCATCAACAAAATCTTGTAAATACAGCAATTCTAAGGGAACCTTAGTCCCTATTTCAATTGCTTACGAAGCAGAACCATTTTGAATAACATATTCATGTAGTTTGGGTTTTGTGATGCTAAATTTATTTAGAACGGTGAAAAATGATTGTGATATGGGCATCGAGGTCAGAAAACCGGTCTACGGGGTTGGCCACCAACACAGGCGCAGACCAGCCTGTGCATACCCTCAGACTGAACAGCCCCTTTGTTATTTTTTGGGGGGATATATCATATCTTAACTTGCTACAAGTGAAATATTAATTTTCCAGCTAGTCTCTGTACCTGAAGAGACTGGTTTGTGTCTTGCTTTGTCAGAAACCCGAAGACAGGTTTTGTCCTGTCAAGGCACATATAAGCTTGTCACATACCCGATAGGTACCAAAATCTTGTGATCAGTTGAGTTGAACATGAAAAAAGTTTTATAACCTTGGGGGCCAGGCGTATATACCTCTTCTCGCTCCTTCAATTTCAATCTTCCCCAGACTGTCATGTCTCTCATATCTAGGCAGTGTTGTATTTATCATGCTTATAAATGTTAAAATGCCAACAATTGTTGACATTTTAACATTTTTGAGCAAGAAAAATTTCGTGCTCAGCTGAGTTTGATATGAAAAAAGTTTTATAACCTTGAGGCCAGGCCACTTTCTAGGCCTCTAGCCCCATGATGTCCATGCTTCTGCACGTTAATCAAAACCTAGATGATGATTATGATAAAGGCCTTTATCTCAGAGGCTAAATTTATTTTGAAATTTCTAAATTTATTCTACCTTTATATATAAATCATAAAATACTGAGGACTTCAAGACTGTCCACACCCCTATTGATTAGCTCATCCACTGCACCATGTTGGAATTTGTTCTCCAAAAAGAATTTGACCACATAAACAGTAAACTCATTTCAGATACAATGGCAAGATATAGATAGCTGTATATGCACATTTAATGAGTGAATTCCACATATCTGATAAATATCAAAATCTCGTGATCTGGCTTATATACCTCTTCTTGCTCCTTCAATTTCAGCCCCTATTAATCTTCCCCAGACAGTCATGTCTCTCACATCCATGCAGTGTTGAGGATAGTCACGGAACTGAAACGTCCACGTCTGAACACCAAAATTGACGAAGCGGCACCATAATGTTGTGAACTCGATGCCTTCATCTGGATATGGACTAAAAAAAAGAAAAGAAAAAAAAACATAAGGAGCTCAGGAGATTTTGGCACAGTAAAACCTGTCTTAAGCGGCTACTCAAAAAAGACCAAAACAATATGTTTTCAAGACCAATAATCGCTTAATGCAGGTCAAAAGTATTGCAGAATGTTCCCATGGAGCATTCTGCAGTACTTTTGGCCTGCATTAAGCTACCACATGGCTTAAAGACCTTTGTTTTGTCTAGTTTTAAGTGGCCGCTTAAGACAGGTTTTACTGTACTTATAATCGAGCAGGCCTCCAGATAAGAGTGCACAATTGAAAATTGTTTTTCTTATTTCTCAGCAAAAACATATGTCGTGGGTGCTCAAAAGAACGGTCTCAATGAGAGGATTCTTTTGAGCATCCAAAACACATGTTATAATTGCTGGATAAGAAAATATTTTCAAAGTTACGCTAAAATCTTTTGTCTATCTGGATCTATGGAGAAGAGACATAAGAACATACCTAGATCAAAAAGAGTCACAAGCCATTGACAATATGTAAAAATTGTAAAAATGCCATAAACAGCTCTTATTTGCCTTATCTGCTTATGCACTTCTATCTAGAGGTACGATATATATATATATTTATTATACCTCACCTGAATTTCCCATACAAAACTTCCATAGACGAACGACTGATATTTTATAATATCACCCGGTGCTACAGCAACGGCGAATACTGCCACGTGTTTGCCATAGCAGCGGGTGATATTATGAAATATCAGGACGGTCACATGATGCGTAACGCCGATGCGCGTACGGTTCGTTCACGTCAGGAGACGTTCAACAGCAATGGCCGACATGACACATGATTTGGCGACTTTAAACACCAAATAACTTCGTTGTTTATGGTCAGAAACATAAAGTGTGGGTACTCGTTTTCTTAGTTAGGACGAGAGGAACACGTTGAGACCAAATTCGAGCCGATTTGGTGAAATTTTCTATTTTACAACAAAACCGCATCTTGTACAGTATCTCCATTTAAATGACGCTGCTTGTTATTAAGTTTGACGTCATCGACTTCTTATGACGTAATTTGTTGAACCGAACGTCATGATCAGTTCGAGCATTCAAACTGTTCAAAAGAAACATTTTTGTGAAAGATGTATTTTCATGCATGCAGATCTATAAGAGGCTGTGCATTATTTTCCCTTTGGATCTCCCCTCACCATGGTAGGCCTAAGACAGTGGAAAATAAAGGATCTAATGTTCGGTATAATAAAATAAATATTACCTTCCCTGATATGGTGATAGTCGAAAATATCATCCCTCGAAATATGATTATCAACCTCGGCTGCGCCTCGGTTGATAATCACATTCCTCGGGATGATATTTTCGACTATCACCATATCAGGGAAGGTAATATTTATATAATATAAAATCAATGTACAAATGTATGCCTGTGCGTATGTAGGTTTGAAAGTGTTCCATGATGCTTGTTTTTGTTTTTTTTAGTCTACAAAGGGCCTCATGGAAGATTAGCTGTTATTGCTAAATGTATTACCCTCTGAAAATAAAGACTATTATTATTATTAATTAAAAATACTGCTCTCATGGACTAGAACAGCATTTCAGGTAAATACGAGCTGTATGGTTTCTACGGTTTATATAGAGAGAGTCAATAGTAGAGGTTTAACAAATCAGTCTACACTGTAACTATCATGATACCATAGTTGTGATGTCAATTAACATACCACAATGTATCAGGTTCGGCTTTGGACATCCTTAATAATGAACCCTTTTCCTGCCAGTCACAACTTTATTATCTGCTCAATCATCTGCTTATGTTCTTAGGTAGCTTATATTGCAAGCAATATGGACCCAGATTAGACTGCTCCCAAGGTAGCACTCTGTCAGCCTGATCAGGGTTCATAGTGTTTGCTTCCATAACAAAATCTAGTTTGAAGTGCACTTGATGTAAAGAGCAGATGACATTTTCAGGAAAAAATAATATTGGTGGGATAAGGTCGAATATTCTGGAGGGTCCCCAACGAAATATAATACCATACCTATCTTCATCAATTTCCCTCATAGTTTTCACCACATTTTCTTTCCCATGTACGGAGGTATCTGCTAGTGCTACTATCTCAACACTGTCCATAATCCAGGTGAGTAGCTTCGTTCTCGGAGGGGTGATCTGGTATAACTGTTTACAACGCTGTATATAGATATCACTACTACTCTTATCCAGCTGGGCATAAACCTCCTCCAGCTTGTGGGCTAAAATAGTTGAATAGAGAATATAGAATATGGTAAATGTCAAACACTTTTCACTTTCTGTTTTCACTTAAAGCTGCATAGTCTGTAACTATTGATATTTTAATTTTTGAAATAATAATTCTATTTTTCAAGCACACAGTAAAAAAACTAAAATTCAGATATACATTTTACAAATTTCTTATATCTTTACAAATTATCAGTATCAAAACAACAGCATTTAGGTTAAAACTTGACTGTCTATAATTATTGGAGGGACGCTAATAATTACCAACAAGAGAAAAACACCTGTTTTTATAAGATAATTCACTTTTCCATGCAGTTTTCAGTTATAGTGAACAGATTTATTGTGAAAACTTAACTTAATTCTGCTTTTACAAATAATTTAAAAAGAATTTTTTTTTCTTTCGAAAAATGTTCATAGTTGCAGACTTAGTCTCTTTAAAATGTTGGTTATAAGGGCTGAAGTTCACAAATGCATGTCAGAATAGCAAACATGGAAGGCCCTGATCAGATCTGTCTAGCCCTATTTGGCAAGCAACTAGTGTTCAAAATTTTAGAATACCAACAATATTCAAACTGAGGTCAGTGTTAAAGGCAGTAAAGGCAGTAATTTTTATCCTAGCTTAGTCCTGGTTCAACCAAGGAAGACCCGTCCCTGTTTACCTGAGAGATTGTTGATGGGACATAAAGAATCAAATCAAACAAACAAACAAAGGCAGTAATGGAATAGCAAGCAGTGTAGACCAAGATCAGACTGTTCCCTCAGGAGCAGTCTGATCTTGGTCTACACTGCTTGATCTGGGTCTACACTGCTTGCTCTAACTTACCAGATCAAATATCTATAAAATGCATTTTGTTTACTGTCATGAGTTGGCTCTCAGTACCGTAAATTTAACTGGTGACAGGGCACTGGGTAATGACAGTAAGACAGAACTCAAACTGCAGCATAAATACATTTTATAAGTTAACTTACCATAGGTCCAGATAATCAAACATTTTCAACGTAAAATTGTAAATATTTTCTTACCCCTCAGTCAAACATTTGCTTTGGGTGCATAAAAACCGTCTCATTGAGTACCCACAACAGATGTTTTGGTTGAGAAAAATGAAAAATAATTTTCAATTACACACTCTTATCTGGAGGCCTGACTTACTAGGTATAATTTTATATCCTTGTTTCAGCGCATGAACCTTCTGATCTAGCATCGTCCGTCTCTTCTTGCCCTCGTTGTACTCATCTTTAAGAAGCTCATAGTTGTCGCTCAGTTTCACCTCGAAAGGATTGTCAGATATCTCCAGTTTAAAAGCCTGCAACAGGTATAAATAAAGAAATACAAAAATGTATACAGAGCTGTCCCTTTAAAAGTCCATATGAATTGACTGTCTTAGAGTAAATCATGTTATAGGGGACAATTTTACAAAGGAATTATAGGAAAATGGACCATTTTGTAAAATTCCATGGCAAAAAAATTTGGGAGCCACAACAAGGCTGTGTTATATTTAAATCCCTGTTGTAACGAATTGTGTTATAAATGGAATGCACTGTAGTTGAGCCATGACATGTGATTTCCTTCAATGTGGTATTTTAACATGAATAGACTCAGACGAGCCTGCCCAGCCTCCTTTCAAGCTTAGAACTACGCTGTTTGGCCGGTAGCTTAACAGTCATAGACTATTCAAGTGACTAGCAAAGGCTCTGATCAGACTGTGCATATGCGCAGGCTGGTCTGAGCCTTTGCTGGTTGCACATAGCACATTGTTGGAAATCTCATGTCATGGCTCAGTTTATAATTTCATCAATTTAAGCTAAACAAGCTGTGACTTTCTGTGATGAATCACATGTAAATGTGTACAATGAAGGCAATCAATGTAGGTCAGGGGCCTGCACTGTTTCTTATAATAAACAAGAAATGTCACAAACACGTGACGAATGCCCCCAAAGGAATTGGTCTAGCATAAGACACATTTGAGGAAAGATAGCTGTAATATAGCACAAAAACTAGAAATGAGGCCAGAAGTCAACGTCAAGGTCAAAGTGACTCAAAATGGTATGTACCACTCCGCCATTCCAAGAGGAATCACCACCACAAATTTGGGATTCCTACATCAAATAATATAGGAGATATGCTTTGGACACAATAAATCTTGAAAACTAGGTCAGAGGTCAATGTCACAGTGACCCAAAAATGGTTTGTGACACTCAGGCATGCCAAGATGCATTTACATACCAAATTTGGAATTCCTATTTCAAAGAATATAGGAGATATGCACCAGTTTCTAGAAACTAGGTCAGAGGTCAAGTTCAAAGGTCACAGTGACTAAATTATGGTAAGTGACACTTCATCATCCCAAGATGCATCCACACACCAAATTTGAGATTCCTTCCTCAAATAATATAAGAGATATGCTCTGGACATGATTATTCTAAAAACTAGGTCAGAGGTCAAGGTCACAGTAACCCGAAAATGGTACATGACACTCCGCTATCCCAAGATGCATCCATACACCAAAATTGGAATTCCTAACTCAAAGAATATATGAGATATGCTTGGGACACAATAATTCTTATAACTAGGTCAGAGGTCAAGGTCATAGTGACCCAATAATGGTATGTGACACCCTGTCATCCCAAGATCTATTTACACACCAAAGTTGGAATACCTATCTCAAAGAATATAGGAGATATGCACCAGACTCAATGTAGTTTCCAGAAACTAGGTCAGAGGTCAAGTTCAAGGTCACAGTGACCCAATTATGGTACAGGACACTTTGTCATCCCAAGATGCATCCTCACACCAAATTTGAGAATCCTACCTCAAATAATATAAGAGATATGTTATGGACAAGATTATTCTAAAAACTGGGTCAGAGGTCAAGGTCAAGGTCACAGTAACCCGAAAATGGTACATGACACTCCGCTATCCCAAGATGCATCCATACACCAAAATTGGAATTCCTAACTCAAAGAATATATCAGATATGCTCGGGACACAATAATTCTTAAAACTAGGTCAGAGATCAAGGTCACAGTGACCCAAAAATGGTATGTGACACCCTGTCATCCTAAGATGTATTTACACACCAAAGTTGGAATTCCTATCTCAAAGAATATAGGAGATATGCACCAGACTCAATGTAGTTTCTAGAAACTAGGTCAGAGGTCAAGTTCAAGGTCACAGTGACCCAATTATGGTACAGGACACTTCGTCATCCCAAGATGCATCCACACACCAAATTTGAGAATCCTACCTCAAATAATATAAGAGATATGCTATGGACAAGATTATTCTAAAACCTGGGTCAGAGGTCAAGGTCAAGGTCACAGTAACCCGAAAATGGTACATGACACTCCATTATCCCAAGATGCATCTATACACCAAAATTGGAATTCCTAACTCAAAGAATATATCAGATATGCTCGGGACACAATAATTCTTAAAACTAGGTCAGAGATCAAGGTCACAGTGACCCAAAAATGGTATGTGACACCCTGTCATCCCAAGATGTATTTACACACCAAAGTTGGAATTCCTATCTCAAAGAATATAGGAGATATGCACCAGACTCAATGTAGTTTCTAGAAACTAGGTCAGAGGTCAAGTTCAAGGTCACAGTGACCCAATTATGGTATGCGACACTTCATCATTCCAAGATGCATCCACACACCAAATTTGAGATTCCTACCTCAAATAATATGTGAGATATGCTATAGACAAGATTTTTCTCAAAACTAGGTCAGAGGTCAAGGTCACAGTGACCCGAAAATGGTACATGACACTCCGCTATCCCAAGATGCATCCATACACCAAATTTGGAATTCCTAAATAAAAGAATATAAGAGATATGCTCCGGACACAACAATTCTTAAAACTAGGTCAGAGGTCAAGGTCACAGAGACCTAAAAATAGAATGTGGGACCCCGTCATCACAAGATGCATTTACACACCAAATTTGGAATTCCTATCTCAAAGAATATAGGAGATATGCACCAGACTCAATGCAGTTTTCAAGAAACTAGGTCAGAGGTCAAGTTCAAGGTCACAGTGACCCAATTATGGTACGCGACACTTCGTCATCCCAAGATGCATCCACACACCAACTTTGAGATTCCTACCTCAAATAATATAAGAGATATGCTCCGGACACGATTATTCTCAAAACTAGGTCAGAGGTCAAGGTCAAGGTCACAGTGACCCAAAAATGGTACGCGACACTCCGCCATCCCAAGATGTATCCACACACCTAATTTGGAATTCCTATATCAAAGAATATAGGAGATATGGACCGGACACGAAGACGGGACGGACGGACTGACGGACGGACGGACTGACGGACTGACGGACGCACGGACAGTGCGATTACTATATGCCTCCCAAAGTTCCTTTGGGGGCATAAAAATATTCAGCAATAAAGACACAACGAATTTCTTTTGAAGACCAAATTGCAAAAAAGTGTGGACTCAGATCAGACTGTTCCATATACAGTAGTCTGATCAGGGTCCAAACTGTTTGAGTGCAACTTGAAATCAACTGTTGTGAAAAAAATATGCAGTATACAACATTTTCATTTGGTTTATTCTGATAGTGAACTGTTAACTTACCTTCACTTTAATCTGTAGATCTGGTGGAAGTTTACTGTCAATAGTGAAAGATTTCTTCTTCACTTTGTGGACTAGTTTCACCCATTTAGTGAAGTTCACAAACTGAAATACATTGACAGTACAACAAATTCAAAGACCACAATATTTCGCTGTCTTGCAGTAATAAATACAGTCAAACCTTTTTATAACGTCACTCTTTATAACAGAATATTATAACAGAATCAAAGTGCGACCATTATTCTCTACATGAATGACAATTACGACATGATAGTACATATATTGGTAATGTGAACTCTTGGGATACAGATTCAAATAAGTCATTTGACTTTCTTCTGAATCCCATTTGTATAGTGGTTGTATTGTAATTGTATTCTGTGTTGTTTGTATACTTGTCATATAGTATACAAATAAAATAAAGTTTAAACCAACAGAATATTCACTATCCGACATAAATTTGCAGGGAACGGATATGTTCCCATTAAAATTCCCTCTTTATAACAGAATATTCACTTAACAACAACAGTAAGTTCTGAGAAAAGATATACATTTTCTATTGAAAATAAATTCATTATAACAGAATTTTAACAATGTGTCAGTCAATTTGGTGATCAGGGTGAGGTCTTTTGCATGAATAGGTTTCTCTACATTTGATAAGAGGGAAACTTTGTGAATTTTGATGCAATATGAAATTGAACTGATGTATACATTTGAAATAATAGCCTTTAAATTCATTTGTATAATATTTTCTTTTATCAAATGATTATGATGTGGAAACCTGGTACTGGTCGGCATTTCACTAAAACAGCAAATTCACCTTAACGTCAAAGATAACTTGGAACAAACATGGTCGTTCTAAAGAGGGTTGACTGTAGGTCTATCAGAATAATTGGTGACTATGATAGTGAGCTGTTATTAAATAATGGGAAAAACAGATCATTTAGAAATAGAGCCTAGAAAATTTAAAAACAGCAGACTTCGATTCTTTGATCTGTTCATGAAAGTTATTGGAATATCAAACTACTCTGATGTCCCCTAGCACTAGCTAAATCCTTATTCTGTTTTATGCCAGAACCCTATTGTCCCAAAAGGACCAGAAGATAAAAAAAATATCAACACTGGAGGGAGAAGTTCTACCAACCCGAAGCAGCAAATATGTCAAAAACAAAAGCAAAACTTTTGACTGACAACATCTTGCATTCTGAAAATTTTGAAAGACTGTTTCTGAATGTTGAAGTATGATCCATTTATTGTTATATTTGGTTTTTAAGCCATAATGTCTGTCCAAAGTGATCAGTTCTTTGTACATTTCACTGATATAACAATGAGAGACTTGATTTGTCCGTTTGTGTATGCAATAGGGCTTATCCGGCAGTGCTGATTACACAGGTATCAGCTACTACACACAGCTGCATTGGGTACAAGATCTCAGTGAAACTCACAGGTTTCTTATGGAATTAATCTGATTTCCTTTGTTTATTTCAATATTTACACATCTTTACCCTTTGTACACTAATGGAATCTTCCTTCTGGTATGATACAATAAACTTGGGATGGTCCGGTGTATATATTGAGGGGCTACATGTTATAAGGGGGGGTCTCATATGCGCCCACGCATGGATTTTTATCTAGTTTTACATGGTGAATACCTATGACCTATCAACTATAAAAATGCATTTATTTATTTCAATAGTGACTTTTAGGTCTCAGGAGAGCACCTTGTGTTACTCCATTTTTTCGATGACACCTGTCTAATATTTTGTCAATTTTTAAACATCAGTTTTATTGGATATCACCAAATTTAAGCTAGAATAGTGAAAGGCTCTATATGGATTGCTTTGATACTATTTTGGCCTATACAAACATGCTAACAATTTTTTAACGAAATTTTAAAGTTAAAAGTTTCCAAAAATATAAGTGAAATTCATGTGTATGCCAAATTGCGTCTACAATTTCTATTATGTTACTGTCCTTGTCAACCTATGATTCTGCCCATGAAATTTGCCTCACATGTCCTCTGTATATTGGCAAAGTTTCAATTTTTTTTGAAACCGGTAACAGTGCAGGAAAATACATTATATACATGTAGGTCATTTTTTGACATTTATCATAATTTAATGTTTGAGGCTAGTTTTGTCCTGGAACCTTGTAATTTCTCATTTTTTTCTATTAAAAATATTATAAACACCGATAATAAAAAGCTATTCATGTACAAATGCATATTTAATTTGACATTGGAACAAATCTAAGACTTTTGTAGCTTTAACAATCAGTTAGAGTAACACACGAACAGTCTGCAACATTCAAACTTCTCAAAATCAAGTTGAAACACATCAATTAATGGATTCAATGCTATGATCTCTTCACCAAATGTTTCTAACTCCAAAATGCATTTTGGTTTATATTTGCATTCCAATGTTTTAATTGACGGTTCAGTCTTATAATAGTGCTAGATAAGGCAAGGCATTTGATCGCTGACTTCACTTATTTTGTCCCTTTGTAAGCTTATATGCGATGTCATATATGTAACTGGCATTAGTTCTATGGCATGTGTCTCAAATCTTTTTAATTTTTCTTGTTTTATCCTTGTTTAATATGATATTAAGTTGTTATGCATGATTTTCCCCTGAAAGGTCAATGTGTTTGGAAAAGCCTAGGGTGAAGCTTTTTATATTAATACCAGGTACTGGTTGGGATTCCTTATGTACCATTGGCTGCCTGTTGCACAGGCATTAAATACCTGGCAAATGTTATGTCTGTTTTGAATTCATCATTTTGTCAATTCATTGAATACCAAGATGCACATGCAACGTTATTATCTGAAAGCACTGACTATATTTTAAACTCTGTTTGCAATTTTACTACTTTTGGGAAAGAGTTGCCCAAGGGTTCTGCTTTCCTTGTGTTCTCCAAGTATTATGTCTATTTGTAGTTTTAGTATCGGGTTGAATATTGGCTACAAGTTTTGATTGATTGCCAATTCCGTTGCAAGGGCAAGACTTTGGTCAGATTACCTCAGTTCCCGACCATTGTGACTTCTTCTTATACGGTCAGACCTTTTTCGCAATTATGCTTGTTTATATATTCAATAAGTTCTGCATTTGTAGTTTTATGCTTAACAATTCCTGGAGTTCCATGATGTATTTTCATAAGTGGTTCCTCAGTCAAGTAAATGGCAATTTAATCAGGGAATCATTTATCCTTTGAGCGATCTGATTAGTCCTTAGAAACTTTAATAAGATATTGTCGACACTATTTTTGTCTGTCCCATTTGATACTATGACATTTTACAGGATTATGGAATATGATTGTAAGCACCTCAGAATAATGATTGTAGAGTTTGGTACATGTATTCTTTAGATATTTCAGTATTTTTGTGATAGAGAAATAATCAAGCAAAAGATCCCACAGCTATATAAAATGGGTGAATATTGTAGTTTGGCATTAGACTGAATAGCAACATAAAACCATAATTTAAAGAATAATGAAATCAACTACTTCAAGGAGTTCGACAGGGTGAAATTCTCTCTATGTGGTAAGTATTGGAATAAGGACGACAGCTTTAAATACATTAAAGATTCTGTCTTGCTCACGCAGGAAAATATGCAACATGTTTTAAATTATGAAATTGTGCAGAAGGTAGGATATGATTATATAAGGTTGTAATATTTATTAAATTTTTATTTTATCATGTTGGTGATCAAGAAATGATAAAACAAACGATTCCCTGACACAAATGAAATAAATGAATTATGAAAAATGACTTTCTATTAAAGTGAATCTGGTATTGAAACCGTATTATGAAGATTATCAAAGTTTACTGTTCTATGAGGAGTTGGACAAGGTGAATTCTCCCTAAGGGGTCAGTATTCATGTTGTTATTATAGTTTTAACAATATTTAGGATTCCATCTTGCTTAAAGAAGAAAGCAAACACAAAAACTTGCTTTAAACTAACCGAACACTTATTCATAAGGTACCATCATTCTTTTTACATTTCTGAGAACTTGGATTTGTAACATTCAAAGTTCTAGGACAATATGTTACCGGTCTTCGATTTTCTTGAAAATTTTAGCATATCATCTATATATGTACGAGGGTTGTCCCAGAAAGTCGTAGACTTTTTATGTTACAAGAAAACTATAGAGTGTATTGCAATTAAATTTTACTTGTGAACTCTTCCATTATTCCTGCATTATCATGCAAAATTTTAAGGAAAAATATTTGATAATGAAGTCCGTGCACTCATTTTACCAGCTATAGGTCTAGCACACCGGCGCACGACATTCGAATTACTAAGGACGTCGGAAAGTTTACAATTTTAACTAGTATGGTTGTGTGCGCAATCATCTTCCAATGATAAACGTGGAATGCATCTTGCAGATGTCTGTGCCATTTTCAAGTCTGATTTTAATATCATATGCACCGTAGGGTTCCCTCAATATGTCCTTTCAGCTAGGTAGCCCACCTTTGTCTTCTGTCTTTGCTGGCTACTGATTCGACTTCTGTACCTTCGCCAGTATTTCTAAGTAGCGGTCTTCCCACACGCTCGTCTGCAGGTTTCCCCTCGCGAAATCTCGAAAATAATTTGTATACTAAAGCCTGTGATACATTCAGGTGGCATTCATCTTGTTTTACTTAGTTTAAAGTATCGAGTGGTGTCATTCCGGAGTCAAAACAGAACTGTATTACTGTCCGCTGCTCCGCCCTTACGTAAGACGTCGCCATTATTTCACCGCTCAAGCTCACTCCTACTTGTTTTGATCGTATGCTGTCAGTTCGTAAATTATGCAATCGCTTTGAAATTTTGTGACAATACGCGCAATTCCTCCAGTATGAATGATTAACGGGTATCATTTTGAGTTTCAATACAACCACTTATCAAAAATGAAATATACTATTTTATTTCTTCCACTTTTTGCGTGCGCCGGTGATGCGTACCTTACCGAGATAGAATGACCATAAAAATGATTCCTTTTGATTCTGGTTGTCATTAATACACTCAAAATGTTAAAAATAGATAGTTCAATATTTCTATAAATTATAAACATGCTCACGCGTCAACTTTTCTTGCTATTAGAAAAGTCTACGACTTTCTGGGACAACCCTCGTATAGCCGAATTTGAGAGTAAATTCATAGGTTGACAAGAACTGGAACATGCCTAAATTTAAAAACAAAATAGTTAAAAAAATATTATGAAGCCGAAATTTGGGGACGATTACAAACAAGTTCATAATTTTCTGAATTTAACTTTACAGAAACTGATTTTTGTTCTATGTATATCTAATCAGGGATAATCTTAGATAGTTTTAAAAATAAATATAACACAATATATGAAACTATTAGAGTTATGGGCGGCTTAAACTGAAGGTACCCCCATAATCAGATGCCGGATTACATAACATCTCATTTTTTGACCATGTGAATAGGTAAGTGGGAAACTATATCACAAATAGAATAGTTATATGTGAGGCAATCATTATGCATAATATTATGAAAATCTATGCGTGGGCAGAACCCTATGTAAATTTCCTATAGGGTGAGACCTCCCCTTTCCAAATAAAAATTTATTTATTTATCTGAAATGCGTTTGTCTCAGCAAACAGTGAAGATCCAGATGATATGCCGCATAATGAAGCGTTTCAACTGGATCTTCACTGTTTGCCAAACTACGCATTTAGTATTCACTTATAAAGTTAATTTAATAATCTCGGTAATACAGTCGACTCTCGTTAACTCAACTATGCATAACTCAATACTATCACTTATCTCGACCTGACGACCTGGTCCCGGTATTTTCCCCTATATATTATTGCAATTCCACAACGTTTATCTCGACAACGGCTAAGTCAATAAAACTGATAACTCGTTACGAAAAACTGGTCCCGCTGATCAATTTTAGTGTATTTTACAACGCCTAACTCGATTCCATTTCATAAGAAATTACCTTTTTATCTGAATTAATCCAATTAATCTACCGCTTTCAACGTTAATTATCCCCATTAAAACCACCAATTGTTTCATCACTTGGTCCACGTGTGTGACACGTGCAATTGTAAATGAGTGTGTTGTATATGTATAATTACATAACTGACCGCAGTCGCCAAATTCTATTGATCTATTGTGGTACAACTTCAAAGCGGCTACATGAGCCAATGTGTCATATTTGAGCACTCTCTGTCCATGACTGACTGCGCGTTTTAAATAAGGCCAAAGTATAATTTAATTGTTTCTCGGGCCAATTTTTTTTATTTTGAAAACAAACTTGTGCGTTTAAGGCTATTTTCGGACATTTGTCATGTCATGACAAAAATAGATTAGGAAGGCATATGCACATCAAGCTGACGAAAATTAAAACGTGCCATGTACACTGTTGGGGCTTAAAATATGACGACTTACGGAAGGGCAAAACCTGCGACCGCGGGACCAGTTGCCGACTGAAAACGCTATGTTTATTTTATTTTGTCTTAGAAAGTGAAAAAATAGTCATAATGTCAGGACTGTAGCGGTACTTGAGAAATTTTAATGTTTCAATTTCAAATGTCAATTGATTCTTGGGTCAATTCATCCTGTAGTTTATTAATAAAAGAGCTCTGTATACCGATCTATTAATGGACGAGTTGAACGTGAATTATTTCGCCCCAAAATGGTAGGTATACGTCATGATTTGGTTACCTCGAACTACTGATAACTCGACATATTTTGCCCAGTCCCTTGAAATTCGAGGTATCGAGAGTAGACTGTAATTATGGTATGTACTACGTACTCCACATCTGTCAAACACTGGTAACAATTTTTGAAAGGGGTCATTTCAGTGACCAAACATAAACTGTGTTTAAATTGTATTAAGAGTTAAGTATCAAGGTAGACCCTGATGTTTTGAGTTATAAGAAGACCGAGATGAATTAAGTTTTGAAGGATAAATTACATCTTCCTAACTACCTGTAGGCACTTATGTGACTTTGATGTTTTTGTTGTGCTGCTGTTGTCAGAGAATTATAAAAGTGAAAACTTTCTATTCTAAAATTTGACATCTTATAGTTTTTAACTCGTTGCCTTATACTGTGCAATTTTGCATGCTGTTTGGGTTGTCCGTTGATTTTGTTTTCTTCACATTTTGAATCAAGATCAGGCCCGAAGTTTTGTCGGGCCTGATCTGGGTCCAAACGGATGCAAATGTTATTGACAGACTGCACTAGTAGGCAAAGAGTTATATAATAATAATAATAATAATAATAATAATAATAATAATAATAATGTTGACTCTTTGTCCACTATAATTCGTTTCTTGTTTACTGTTGTGAGTTGGCTCCCAGTACCGTTAGTTTAACAGGTGACCAGGTCCAGGGCGACGACAGTAAACATGATTCGCATTATAGTGAATCCTAAATGTGTACTTTAATGGCAAACAGTAAAAACCCAGATGAAATGCCGCATTAAAAATGGTAATTCACCAGGGTCTATACTATTTGCTAAGACTGAAATAATCTTCAGTGAAATAATACAAATTTATTTGGAAACAATTATAACCTGTTACCCCTCCAATATACAATGGATCATCCCAAGTTTATTTATATCAAACCAGATTTTCGCAAATTAAACAACCGTCAAGGGTAATTTTATTATAAAAATTGAACAAATAAAGATAAAGAAAAATATTAAAAGGGTCCTAATTTTTGAACATACATAATTAGGTTGGCCTATCTTATCACCATGAGTTGATCATGAGGTCTTGCACAGGCTTTAATACAGGATCCATACTGCTCAAGATTCATCAAAGCCTTTGAAAAAGGGGAAAAGTTCCATCCACCTTGCGCAGATATTGACCAAAGCAGCTGTCACTATTACATTATATTACCCCAAGAGCAAATTTTGTGGCATTGTATTTTTATTTAAATATCATTTAACAATTATGCCCACAATAAAACTCTCCTAATTAATTAAAATGAGATAATTTACAGTTAAGAATTTGACCTATTCTCCTAGTGTAAAGCAATAGAAATGCAGCAGCAGCTGGGAGAACTTGTACCCTACAGGTAATCTCTACACAGCATACAGACTGCCGGAGTAGCCCTATTATTCACACGTTATAGATCTAACAATAAACTAACGATGCTCATTAGATGCACTTTTAACATTAAACAGGGCAGCTTAATAAATATTGATAGCATAAGATACTGTCAGACATGTGTTAAAACAGATATTAGACAAAATTTGTGGGGGATGGGGGCTATGCTGATCTGCAGAAAAAATGAACACAACAAGTGAAAAAAACGGAAGCCATGTCAAAACAGTGTTATGACAGTCTGTGCACTATGTGGGTCTGCAGTATAATGATGCTCCAGTGTAGTAACAGATTATTGTTCAAAATTTGAGAGAAATTACCGTACCTCTTCAAAGACGGCAGCAAAGTTGAAACCAAAAGGAAAAAGAATCAATAATTCATCATTAGAGAATTTCCAGCCTCTGTTGGTTGGTAGTGTCAATGTCTTGAAGTTCTCCCTCTCAACATGTAGAGCTGCTTCTGGTAATGTTCTAAACAAAAATCCCTGAAAAAAAAAGGAAATATGAGCCGCGACGCGACATGAGATTTCCAACAATGTGGTATGTGCGACCAGCAAAGCCTCAGATCAGCATGCACATACGTACAGTCTGATCAGAGCCTTTGCTTGTCTCTTGACTATTCAATGATTGTTAAGCTACTGACTGAACATCATTTGGAGTTTCTAAGCTTAAAAGGAGGCTGCACAGGCTGGTCTGAGTCTACACTTGTCAAAATGCCACATTGTTGGAAATCACATGTTGCGGCTATTATGATGAAATAAATGTGCAGAAATAAAAACACCAAAAGAATTTAGTATGTGTGAACATATCCATACTAACATTTAAAGCGCCAAGAAAAAAATGCATCTGAAAATGTCGTCTGCTGAAGTAGTCTGCTGGAAATAATTGCCTCACATTACTGACGAAATAAGTATAGAAGCAAACAGTGTGGACCCAGAACAGACTGCTCCTATAGGAGAAGTCTGATCTGGGTCCACACTGTTTGCCATAGAGGCTTCTTAAACATTTCAGCAGACGAGAAAAGCAGACGACTTTTGTTGCGATTGGCGCTTTAAGGGCTAAAACAGCTGTACACATCATTATATACCAGTCACTGTTTTATATATTTAGGGGATAAATGTATTTAAAATTTTCATTTGGGGAGGAGGTATATCGTATGATAAACGGTTGGAAATTTAGTTTTACGGCGACATAATTTCCGACCATATATCCCATGATATACCTCCACAATGGATATGGTTATCCCCATTCTAATGCACTTCTGTGTTTCTTTACCATTAAAATCTTTGTTTCATCTCAAATTGGAGAATTGCATGCTGCATAATGCTGCATGTCATCCAATAAAATGTGATGTAATTAAGAAATGAATTCAATTTTTGGAATGTTCATGGAATCATGAATACTTCGGGTCTCGTGCAAAGTAAGTGAAGCCTGAAGGGCTTCACGGTAACTTTGAAAGAGACCCAAGTATTCATGATTCCATGAACAGTCTAACAATTGAATTTATTACTTATATTTACATTTTATATTATCAGTCAATTATCAATGTTCAATTTTCACCTAACTTGGCTGGTTTTCCAAATATTTTGAATTAAATCAGACATAACGTAGCGTTTGGAATAGCCAAAACGCCAAATTTCCGCGCTTAACGTCATGGCGATACGTGTTCAACGTCACGCAAACGTCAGTAAACAAGCAACATTATTGGATGGACTTGACGTTAGTCCGCTTAAATGGTGCCTATGTGGGTGTGGCTTAAATTGATTTGTTCATGAAGGTATGAACCACATCTCAAATGTAAAGGTTCATTTAAAGACTCACAGTGGAAATGTAAATATTTAATGATGTCTAACTATTTCCGACAGTATATCATGGTTATACTGTCACAAGTTTCAAACATTATCCAATCAGAGGTTGTGTTACAATAGCAAGTACATTATAATTTGTAAATTTTTATTCATTTCATTATAAACAAGACAAATTCGACGAATTTATATCCCCCGACGAAGGGTTATTTGAGAGAAACATGTAAATCACAAAACATAAAGTCTTAGTTCACCTTCAGTATCATTCAGATCATAACAAACACCTGTCAAGTATGCTTTAGTGCTTAGTTTAATAAAAAAATATACTTACATCTGCACAATTTCAATATCTGACCTTTAAACCTAACCCCAGAGGTCAAGGGCGTGTGTAAATTCAAAGTGTTACCTTGCATGTAGGTCTACACTTCTTCCACTTTCATTTGATATGCAACATGACCACTTTTAGAAAAGAAAAAGAAAATGACCTTTTGACCCCCACCCCACGGGGTCGTTGTGTGTGTAATGACAGCATATTTGCTTTCATGGTGCTCTGTGATCAATTCCCTTTAATTTGATATGCAACATGACTACTTTCAGAAAAAGATATAGTTTGACCTTTTGACCCTACCCCCTGGGTCGAGGGTGTGTCTGTGGGCAAAATATTTGCTACCATGTTGCTGCCAGCGTTGTCAGCTTTAATTTGATATGCAACATGACTACTTTCAGAAAAAGATATAGTTTGACCTTTTGACCCCTTCCCCTGGGTCGAGGGTGTGTCTGTGGGCAAAATATTTGCTACCATGTTGCTGCCAGCTTCGTCAGCTTTAATATGATATACAACATGACCATATTCTGAAAAAGTTTAATTTTGACCTCGGGCCCCACCCCCTAAGTCCACCCAACAGGCTCGGACCCAGGCCTTCAAACTGAAATCCCGTTTGATATGTTTCATATCTATTGCTGCTCTGCCTGTATGCAAAATTTCAGCAAAAAATATTAACAATTGCCTTAGTTATTGCGAAATTTAAATATTTGACCTTTGACCCCTTAGGTGGGGTCAAAGGGGGTGGGGTAAAACTTTGACACTGCCATGCTTATCTACAGGCACTTGGCAATCATGGTCTAATAGTGAGAAGTTGTTAAATATAATAGCTTTGATAAAATGTGAAGATCATCACACAAAAAAGCTAATATAGGTTTTGCCTTATAATTGCCTATACTAAAACAAGGGCAATAACTCAAGTGTTAAGGGGTTGATTTTGACCAAACTTATTGGATGTTTGAGAGTCCATGGTACTTATCATTTGTACCAAGAATGAATCAAATCTGACCAATAGGTACTGAGATATGGTTCCGGACGGACGGACGGACGGACGGAATGGACGGACGGACGGACAGACGGACGGATGCACGGACGACGCCAAAACTATATCCCTCCGACTTCGTCGGGGGATAAAAATGCCAGTCTTTGAGATCATAGTATTTAAATAATATGACTTAAGTCATACTTTAAAACTGTATGCATAGCTATCTAGTGGGACTAGAGACCTAATATTTGGCATGACCCTTTATCTACTTCAATACTTCACATAATGTTCACAGCAAATGATCTGATAACACTTGCTTAATAAATTCAATAAAATACAAGCACTCATGCTTGTAAGGGCAATTATTGCTATATTAATTGACTTAATGATGAACAAGCCAAAAGTAATATGCATGTTTGGGCATTGCTATCTTCAAAACATGACCTGTAGCAATTATAAATGGAATTACAGAAATACCTGAAATCTAAAGATTTTTTCCTCATCACAGAATATATCTAGTTGTTCAATCTCCATGAGAGTTTCACTCGGGGTAAGAGACATCACTATACTTTCTGTACATAGCGTTACACTGAAATACAAAACAGAAATCAGAATATTGTCTGAACAGTGTATTACACTGAAACACAGCAAAGAAATGACTGGTGATCATTATTGTTGCATTTTACATGATTCCAACTATATCACACCACAAACTAAAACAGTTAGATACAGTAAAACCTGTGTAAAACGGCCACTCAAATATAGAAAAAACAAAGATCTTAATGGCAAATGGTAGCTTAATGAAGGTCAAAAGTATTGCAAATGCTCCCCTTGGAAAACAATTTTCTGTCTTTTTGAGAGAGGCCATTTTACACAGGTTTTACAGTAGAAGTTTTCTCTAACTTACACAATGGAGTCAGCTTGCAAATGTTTGACCATCATGACATCATTTTTCTGCACAAAGATTTTGCAAAAATAAGCAATAGCTAAATGGTAATTCCCAATACAGCGCTTTCCAATGTTACTCTATGCAAACAAATCTGCGACCATATGATTGACTTTCAAGTTAAAATCTATGTTCAAACAGCATGTGAACTTCATGATTTGACCATGGATTTGGTCCCATTTAACAACAACTTCAAACAGCCGTGTGAATATGTATTTTTGCAAGAATACCTATGCTTACCAGGTACATAGTCATACATGTGTACACAGTGATACATGTGTTTAAGATTATAAGAACCTATCTTGAGTGAAGGGTGGGAGAAAAATCCGTCCCAACGACCATCGTTTATTATCACACTTCTACTGCTAATACCTGTGTTTAGAAGATAAACATAGTTTGAGGTTCACGGCAGTATTAACAATCACATTCACTGCTATCTTTAAGGATGAAGACTTGTTCACAGGTATATTCTGTATCTTCCCTGTTACCTCCATGGCCTGTGGTTCACCAACTGAAAGTAGCACAAAAACCAGTGTTGTAAATAACCAAACTTTTTGGTGTAAAACTGTGACTTTTTTCTTACCCATCATTTTAAACATTTGTTTTGGGCGATCAAAAGAACCATCTCATTGAGATGGTTCTTTTGAGTACCCACAACATATGCTTTGGTCAAGAAATAAGAAAAATACTTTTTAGTTACACACTCTTATCTGGGGGCCTGATAATTATGTATTTACTTTTCATCATAACTTTCTTCTTTAAGGAAGCAAAATACATGAGCCACCACATGAGAATTCGGTACTTATCACATTAGCAAGCAGGGATAGCTCAGGCGAGTCTGCACATATGCGCAGACTTGTCAGAGCCTTTGCTGCTCACATATACGAAGCATGGATGTAGATGAATGGTCAGAAAAATATAGGACTCTAGCATTGCTGGATATGTCAGCCTGGCCCTGAGTGTTTATCAGAAGAATTTGCACATATGCAATAAGTACCGAAATTGTGTGTGCTGACCCAATTAAAGGTTTTTAGATTTGTATGGAGGTATATTATGTGGGGACAAAATTATTTTGGTCAACTCAATGAGCCTGCGAGCAAAATCCAACATAACATTGAGTCTCCACAAAACATACTTATGTGCCAAATTAAAGTTCACAAACTTTAAAAAATGCATAAATTTATGGGAAATTTAGACATTTATTTCTTTTTTATTTCAATTTTATTCATAATATGGACTTGCCAAATACATGAATGGGAAGATATAAGCAAGCCTTCAAATATTCATATTACAATTATGTTGTTCACTGTTTTGCATATTGTTGCTAAGCAACCGATAAAAATAGCTAAAAAGCCACTAGTATGCTCATTTTTGTTGTTGCCATGGTTACAAGGAATAAATTTCTGATATTATTTGTAATGCTACTCCAAGACAACATATTTTTCTATATATTGACCATCAAAAAGTTAATTGCTAGTCTTTCTTTTATAGCCAAACAATATAAAATGCTTAAAATTTAGTAAAATTTGTCAAGATTCAAAGTTCCTAAACTGGGGGTATGGAAGACAAATATTAATAATAACACAAGTTTAAAAGTCATATGTACTTCAAATTATACCTCAGACTTTAAATCAAAGATAGTCTGTCAATAAAATGTCTTTAAAAAGTTAGAATAATGCATTCAAAATGATGTTGTCATGGACACAAAGATGTAGTATTTTTTTATATTCACTCTAACAATC
Organism: Loripinus fragilis; assembly: GCA_964019695.1. Taxonomy (NCBI): domain Eukaryota; kingdom Metazoa; phylum Mollusca; class Bivalvia; order Lucinida; family Lucinidae; genus Loripinus; species Loripinus fragilis. The sequence goes on from OZ026525.1 coordinate 1,661,477, forward strand.
TCCCTTTTCGTGATCTATTTTATAAAGAAATGTTTATAATCTGTCAATAAAATGTCTTTAAAAAGTTAGAATAATGCATTCAAAATGATGTTGTCATGGAAACAAAGATGTAGTATTTTTTTATATTCACTCTAACAATCTCCCTTTTCGTGATCTATTTTATAAAGAAATGTTGATAATCTGTCAATAAAATGTCTTTAAAAAGTTAGAATAATGCATTCAAAATGATGTTGTCATGGAAACAAAGATGTAGTATTTTTTTATATTCACTCTATCAATCTCCCTTTTCGTGATCTATTTTATAAAGAAATGTTGATTTTTTTACTTTGTTATTGATAGAAATTGAAATAAAACCACACATAAAGACATCAATATGTCTTACATCTTATAGCATAAACTCAAGTATGTATTGAATGTCTGGTTGCCATGGCAATTGTTTTAATGAACTACATAGGGCAAATTTGGCCATTTTTATCTTGTTGCTAGGCAACCACCTCCAGTATGGAGTAAAATTTTCTGAACATTTGTAATGATAGGGAAGATAATGATGCATCCAAACATAAGCCTTATTAATGCTGTAAATATTTTCTTTTAGATTTAAAGTGCTATATGTGTTGAAAATAAGCATTATTTTTTGCCTTGAAATTCACTTTGTGAACTTTAATTTGGCACCTATACAAATCCAATAACCTTTATAGTATATACTTTTGTAATAATTTACTTTTTTTATATCATCTTAAGAAACCACATAATTTTCAATATTTTATTTTTGCAAATTGCATAATGTCGTGTTAAATCTACCACTTTCGTAATAACCAGTAATATCAATAGGCATACCATTTTCTTTGAACTGATGCTGGTTTTCAGAAATTTGAAACAAATCTGAATTACATGTACTAAAACCTTTTAAAGACCATTGGATATATTAAGAAAGAAACTTGAAAAATGTGTGCACAGCCAAATAAGTAATTATTATACTTTATTTACACAGAGTTCAAAATGAAAAATATACTTAAACGCAAAAGTAACGCAACTCTTTCTAAAATGGTAGTTCCTTTTTTATGAAAAAATTCAGCAAGCGATAATGAAATCGCTAAATGCCGGTATTTGCCTTGCATACAGCATCAAATTCAGACCGCTATGACGTATGGTTGGCAAGCTGTAATGAAAAATTTAAGGTAACCCCCCATTTTTAAAGTCACAAAGTTAAACAATTGTTCCTATTTTGCGAAATAATGTTTTAAATCAATATTGGTTTTTGAAAGCAAAAGGGCAGACAAAATCAAATCACGTACTCATATGTTTCTGTCAACGTTCATTTTGTCAAAATGACGTCTTTATTTTTTTGTGTAATTGGCTATTTTTATCCGATCGATTATTGATAATCAAAAACTTTTAATGTCACCATATAGCCCTCAGTACATTGCATAGAAGAAATAAGTATCGCAACATGATCGAACAAAATGCGTCTGTAATGACTGTTTTTAAAAATGTAGGTTGACGTCAATAACGAAATGCAGCAACGCAGCGACTGGTAGCGTTGATAATCAATAACTTGCAAACCTTTTTAGTGTTTTCCTTTAGTTAAGACATTTGACTATCAGATCAAGCTGTTTGTTTTCAAATCAAATGAGGCATCACTTTTTTATACCCCATTTGTTGAAATTTACTGACGTCATTATAACGTCAGAATGGAAATTGTGATCAAAACCATTTTACGGCAAATCGTTACTCAATGCACAGGAACACAGGATATAATTAAGAAAGTATCCTCATGTGATCCATGTGGAAGAAAAAGTGGATTGAAAACGGTTGCATTTCTTTTGCGTTTTAGTATATTTCCCGATCTCTAGCAACTTTGATTTGAAGTGCATACCCCCCACCCCCCCCACCTCTTTTAGGATAACCAAAATAGTCCATTAACATTACTCACTTTCTAAAATCTCTTTAATGAATTACTTTTACAAAAACTACCAAGGAAAGTAAAACTTGATTCAAAGTAATTAACTTGAGGCCTGGGTCGTTTGAAATTAAGGTCAGAAAGTATATTTTAAAGGCTTAAACCTTATTTTCCAAGAAGATGAAAAATGCTGCCACAAAATTTATTTTTCATCTGTTGCAGTCATGATTGGCGCTTTTAGATTAATAATTACTTAATTTGTTCCTGAGCTCCTTCACATCTTCAATCACTTGGATAATGCACATGTGACAAGCTGTTGTCCAATCCAATGATACTTCCTTTGTAACGGTCAAGGTCATCTCCTTCTCCGTCTGCTTGTGTTTAACCCGAATCTCTCGGATGCTTACAGTAGGATGATCAATGTCAAGTGAACGCAACAGAGTTATGTACTGAAAGTACGTAAATCATATGAAATATTTCTGTGTCTACAGTGATTAATACAGAACAGATGTGTTACAAAGTGGATAATTATAATGTAGTTTTGGATCATCACTGGCTAAAAACAAATCTTATTCAAAAGTCGAAAATAATTTCATATCATAATCGGATTTTTGATAAACGTGCAGGTGCAGTGGCATCATCCACATCAGTGGGCCCCTTTCCAGGTAACTGGCTAGCTGCACGCATAGCAGATCTCACACCTGATCTCCAGGTGCTCCTTTCTTGAGGGTCAACTGTGGTGAGCTTCCACTCACGGCAGTCTTTCTCTGTCAGTTGCTTCCATGTTTGCTTGGGCCTCCCTGCCCCCCGCTTGCCGTTAATCTGCATATCATATGCTGTTCTGATTGCACCACTCGAACGCGCCACATGCCCAAACCAGTGAAGCCTACTCTCTCTCAAAATGAGGTCGAGGTCCTCAAGCTGAAGCTTTGCCAGTAGCTCGCTTGACCTTACCGTGGCCACATCCTCTGGCTTGATACTGCAGATCTGTCTGATCATGCCCCTATCATTGCTTTGCAAGCGCTGCAGGTTCGTCTTGGTAAGTGGCCAAGTTTCACTGGCATGGAGCATGGCGCTCCGCACGCAAGAGCTGTACACATGGCCACGGGTCTTGTAAGAGAGGTGGCGGGATGTGAGAACTGGTAGTAGCTCCCTGAACTTCTTCCAGGCAGTTTTCACACGTGTAGTGACCGCCATTTCACAGCCTCCACCAGCACAAAGCATGTCACCTAGGTAGCAGAAGGAAGCTACCACCTCAAGCTTATCAGGTCCCACCTGGACTTCACTCTGTGGTCTGCCGTCAATAGGGCGAGCATTTCCCATGCACCCTGCACACCTATAATCAGGATTTGGTGTCAGTCGTTGTAGCCCACTGCATTTCTTATGCACCCAAAGTTTGCAGCCATTGCAGTAGATGCTGTTGTTGCCTACTCCTGTATGACAGACAGCGCATGGGTATTCACCTGAACTCTGCAAGAGGTCCAGGCCTGTACCACAGATCATGACCTTTGTCTTTCCTGCATTTACCCTCAAGTTTTCTTCTCCATGGCTTCTTTCCATATCAAGAGCCTCCTGACACATTCCTCTAGGGAGTCAGCAATGATGACAAGATCATCTGCATATAGGTCCTCCCAGGGAACACCAGCCCAAAACTCACGTGACAAGGCCTCCAGCACAATGATGAAGAGCGAGGGACGGATCCCTGATGGACCCCGACCTTCACCTCAAACTCTTTGCTGAAACCCTCGCCAACACGAACCCGGCTTCGTGCGTTAGCGTACATTCCCTGGACTAACCCCACAATCCATTCCTCAACGCCTAGCTTTCTCAGGGCCCACCAGATAACCTTCCCAGGGACACGGTCAAATGCTTTCTCTAGGTCCACAAAGGCCATATAAAGCCTCTTGTTCACTGCTAGGTATTTCTCCTGCAGCTGCCGGACCACAAAGATTGCATCTGTAGTGCCTCTTCCTGGGACAAAGCCAAACTGGGAGTCGTCAATAGACACCACCTGTCTTATGAGACCATCGACAATCCTCTCTAGGATCTTCATTGCCTGCTCAGTCAGCTTGAGGCCTCCATAGTTGCCTCTATCCAAAGCATCACCCTTGCCCTTGAAACTTTCCTCCCAGTCAGTTGGGACCTTGCCATCACGGATAATCGCAGTAGCAAGATCTCGGATCATGGTGGCACCTGTATCACCTGCTGCCTTGATCATCTCCACCACTATGCCTGATGGACCTGCAGCTTTGCCCGACTTCATCTTTGAGATGGCCTTCTTCACCATGTCAATAGTGATTGGGATAGGCGGGCCTTCTAACGGAGGTTCATTGGACAGGTGATCAGGGTCCCAGTCAAAATCAACATTGAGAAGCCTTTCATAATGTTCAGCCCATGCATTCTGCTTTGCCTTGTCGCTCATTGACATTTCCCCAGTGTCATTCTTCACTGGCTTGTTGCCTATAACATCAACATTCTCTTTCCTCATCTGGTTGGCGAGGCAGAGATAACAGATGACTTGTGGTCAATGACCTCATAGACCACCTTGTCTGCTTCGTGGCGTGCATGGTGCACCACACGTCTGGAGATGCACTTGGCAGTGTTATATGATGCTTGTGTGCATTTGCCAGCCTTCCATGCTTTCAAAGCTTGGCGCTTGGCTGTGATGGCATCATCTACTTCCTTATTCCACCACCAAGTTTCACGTCACCATCGGTGGGGCTTTGTTGTGCTGCACACCTCCTCTGTTGTCTTCAGCAAACCTGTCTTGAGTTTCGCCCAGATTTCCTCAGTAGTAGTAGCCGCTTCATTTTCCACAGCAGGCACATGTGCCTTGAAGACTTCCTGGAATCGGCTACATGTTTGAGGATCTCTGAGCTTTCACACGTTTGGACGTGGGGTGAATTTGCGCTTGATTTGGGGCGGCATATCAATCATCATGTCGCACACAAGGAGCTGATGCTGCAGAGCAACCTCCTCTCCAGGAATCACCTTCACATCCATAACAAGTTTGCGCAGGCTTTTTCGAAATAACATGAAGTCTATCTGGGTTGCTGTATTACAGGACCTGTATGTGATGAGGTGACTGTCACGTTTCTTGAAACATGTGTTACCGAGGAACAGGTCATATGCTAGTGCATATTCCAGGATCCTCTCACCCTCACTATCAGGGTCTAGCTTGCCATACCCATAGCCTCAATGAACTTCTTTGTAACCGGAGCCTGTACTGCCTACATGGCTATTCCAATCACCACATGGGATGAGGAATTCCGATGCTGGGATCATTGCAGTCACGGCCCTAAGTTGGTCGTAGAATAGATCCTTTACAGAATCACTTAGACCACACTGTGGGGCATAGACAGACAGAGGACAAAGCACCCGCTGACCGACTATGATCTTCACCAGGATGATCCTGTCGGAGACTCGCTTGACCTCAAATACCTTCTCTATCCACTTCTCCGCTACAAACACTCCAACACCAGCAGTACCCTTGCTGTTTCCAGACCAGAACAGTTTGTACCATGAGTCTTTGCCCGTTATTATACGGCAATGACCACCCCGGTATCTGGTCTCTTGGACACAACAAAGGTCTACTTTTCTACGAGATCGTGTTTCCACCACCTCGCAGACCCTCCCTTTTAGAGTGTTCACATTTAGAGTGCCCACTTTGAAATTTCTCAGATGCTTGCTGGATTTGCCGCAATGGCCCGACCCTGCCCCCCACACCTGAGAGGGGGCCAAGCCGGAGACGCCACTGACAGAAATCTGGTTTCTGTCAGCATCGTCTAACGTGACTTCATTTGTTGATACTGCCATGATTGTTTTTGGAACTAAGGTTTTTCTGGGACCGCCTGTCCTAGCTGACATCCCAACTCAGATCTATGACGGCCTCTGAGATTCCGCTGTTCCCGCACTCGGGCAGTGTGCCTTGCCGTTGTTCTTATACAGAGTCGTCCGCCAAGCCACAATAGCTAGGATGCCAAACCATCGGTGTGTAGATGGCTGCCATCTAGCTCTGCCACCCAGGCTGTTGCAGCCTCTTAACCACGAGGTGGGGGATGCAGTTTAAAGTCATACCCAGGACTGGACAGGATTAGTTTGTCTTGCACTAAATAAATTATTTACGCTAAATAATCTTATAAAAAATCCAAAGAGAATTTATTCAAACAAAAACACTATTTTTACTCTGTGACAAACATATGGATTTATATTGTGAGCTTCACCTCCACTGTCAGTGGAGATGTAGCCCACAATATAATTCCATTTATCATATGATGTCGCCTCTGGGAGTGAAATAACGCCATGCAATGAAATCGATAAACCACTAAAAGTTTATAGATTTTCGGGAAACGTTATGATGTCCATAACAACATTGTGCACATAATAACAAAATTATTACGTTGTTATGCCAGGATTGAGACATCAAAGTAATCTTAATGTCATATGATAAATAGAATCTAACATTCGTGATCTTGTATTATTGAATTTATTAAACACGTTGAGAAAAAGAGATAAAATGCTCGGCAAGCCTCACATTTTATCACTTTTCCCCAACGCGTTTAATAAATTCAATAAATCATGAGCACTCATGTAAGATCCTCTATATATACTGAAGGACTTTAGAAACGCACCAGTTATGTATTCACTGTCTCTTCCACATGGTTGATTTGAGGATGTTTTCAACATCACTTTTTATCCGCTTACACAATGGACCATGATTTGCCATAGTTTCGATTTGCTAATGCGGTTCATTCTGATGTAACACTGACGTTAGTGTTTTTCAACAATTGTCGGCTGACAGCTGTGAGATTTGTTCAATTTAAAAGCAAACACTTTGAGCTGGTAGCCAGATGTCTTGACTAACCGAAAAACAAGAAAAGTTTCGGAAATATTTGTTTAATTACACTCCCAGTCGGAGCGTTGCTTAGCTAACGTCAGTCTTAATTTTTCAAACGGCAATAACAGGCAGATGATGTTCGCGCATGTCGCGATACTTTTGTCTTCTACGCAGTAGGTTGCGGAGTATCTTTTTGCACTAAAACATTTTGATTATTCCTTATTCTTAGGATATACACAGCCAAATACGTCAAAAACCATAATGACGTCACCTGGATGAAATGAACGTTACCAGAGGCCTAAAACTTCATGATTTGATTTTGTCTTTCCTTGTGCTTTCAAGAACAAATATCGGTTCGAAAACTTTTTTGCGCTCATAATGGAAGGTATTGGCACTCTGTGACTTTGTAAATTTGGGATGTCTCAGAATAATCGCGATGTCACGGCAAACATAAGCCACAGCGTTTCGGTTTTCTTATTGAATGCAAGCTTAATGAAGGGACTTGTCAATTTTATTTTTCACATAATTAAAATATTACATTTTGACAATAAATTAGCATTTTAGCAGGTGGTGCGTTTCTAAAGTCCATCAGTATATTTGTTTCTTGACAAAGGCCAGAAAATTTGAAACAGAGTAAAATAATTTATACAGAAATTAAAAAATATATTTACTGGTACTTTGCTAAAATTGCCACTGTTTTATCACAGATTTTTTACTTTGTTGTCACATCAATATTCTAATTAATGATTATACTAATGGCATATGCGGCATGTGACTACTTATCACGTTGTTGAGTGGGAGCGCAGTGGCTCAGTGGTAGAGTGCTTGACTCGAGACTGAGGGGTTGCGGGATTGAGTCTCACCGGCGTCACTGTGTTGTCTCCTTGAGCAAGACAAACTAATCCTAGATTAGTTCTGGTTCAACCCATGAAGACCTGTCCCTTTATAAATGAAAAATTGTGAAGTAAAGAATCAAATCAAACAAACAAAACGTTGTTGAGCAATGAAGGTTCTGGCCAGTCTGCACATATAGGCAGACTTGCCAGAGCCTTTGCTGCTTAGCAGGAAGTATGGATTCAGACGACAAGTTAGACATCTAGCCTCACTGGAAAAGTCAGTATGTGTATTCAGATGAAAAATTTAGACCTCTAGCCAGCATATGCTTTGCATGCACGAAGTATGGATTGAGATGGATTCAGACGAAAATTAGACTTCTAGCCTCACTGGAAAAGTCAGTATGTGTATTCAGGTCAAAGTTTAGACCTCTAGCCAGCATGTGCTTTTGCATATGTGCCATAAGTACCAAAATCTCACATGCTGGCACATATTTACCATTTCCTTCATGAATATTCATGCTAAGCTCCACCCACTATGAATAATTATATAAATAAATTTTCATGTTGTACAGAGAACAAAGAAATTACTTGTCAGATCCACTTGTGTTGGATCATATCTAATTATATTTCTACAAGCAAACAGAGTAGACCCTGATCAGGCAGCTCTTACATTATATAAATACATTTTCACGTTTGTACATAGAACAAAGAAATTACTTGTCAGGTCCACTTGTGTAGCATCATATGTAATCACATTTCTATTAGCAAACAAGGTAGAGCCTAATCAGGCAGCTCTTATAAGAGCTGCCTGATCTGGGTCTGCTCTGTTTGCAAAAGTGTTAAAAGGCATCTCCATGAGTTGATGGATTAAAGAGTTTCTGAATTCACCTTTCCTTCCATCCTAACATAGGCCACCTTGAAACCTTCCAGAGTTAAAGCAGCAACAGTCTGTCTGTAATCAAGTGTGGCTGAATCTAGCCGTAACATTAGGCCAACTGAAAAAGTGCAAAGAATTAGATTTTAGAAATTGAAAATAATATTATGTCTTAAGTAATCAACAAACCTGGCCATATATTTGGGTCGCTTCAAATCATAGTCACATTACACCTCCATGGGAAGCAACTAGAACTGAAATATAGATAATGTGCTCATTGGCTCAATAAGCAAAAATTTTGAGTGTAAAATTGTTATTTTTTTCTGACCCATCACTTCAAACATGTTTTGGGGGCTCAAAAGAGATCATTCTTTTCAGTACCCACAATATTTCTATTTAATATGTAATTGCATTAACGGTTTTGTTGGAGTGTAAAACGGAACAGTCAGTGTGAACACAGACAGCAAATAGAGCAAACAAGAGGCTTGTTTTGCATGTGCAACTCAGGTGTGGCTTACTGTCAATCACAACACCAGTGCCACTTCTGGTGAATGAATTCGATGTTCGAAGCGTATTGCACCGGCAAGTGAGCTTGGCAGCTGTCAATCAAATTTATGTCATTCATGAGGCTATGAACAGTTGCAAAAATCTAAAGATTCATTAAAGGCTTGCTGAAAATGTAAATAAATTATCATAATATTCATACCTTCTGAGTTGTTACAGATGAAAGCATTAGTGTTTGTGACATCAAAGTTCACTTTCACTAGCTGTTTAAGTAGGCTGGTACCCAGGCTAGTCTGCTTCTCCACAGGTATATTATATCTTGTTACTGTTCTGAAATGGGAGCGCAGAGGCTCAGTGGTAGAGTGCTTGACTCGAGACCAAAGGGCCGTGGGTTCGAGCCTCACCGGCGTCACTGCGTTGTGTCCTTGAGCAAGACACATTAATCCTAACTTAGTACTGCTTCAACCCAGGAAAAACCGTCCCTACATAACTGAAAGATTGTTGATGGGACATAAAGAATCAAAACAAACAAACAGTTCTGAAATACAAAACCATGAACATTTCATATATTATTTCAATGAAAACTTTGCACTGTTGTAACAGACGTCGTCATGATGTTACTTGTTCCCGCCGAAAGTGTTATGTAACGTGTGGTCATAACATTATTTATGCCATGACGTTATCCACCGAATAACAGTAACTTCATATGATAAATTGTTTTATCACATGACCTTGCGTCTGGGAGTGAAATAACGCCATGCAATAAAATCAATAAACCACTAGTGGTTTATAGATTTTCGGGAAATGTTATGACGTCCATTATAACGTTGCATAAAAGATGGCAAAATCTTGACGTTTTCACACCAAAAATATGATCTTTAAGTAATTTTAATGCCATGTGATAAAAGAATCTAACATTCATGCTCTTGTATTATTGAATTTATTAAACTTGTTGCAAAAAAATGATAAAATGCTCTGCAAGCCTCGCATTTTATCACTTTTCCCCAACTCATTTAATAAATTCAATAAAACATGAGCACTCATGTAAGATCCTCTAACTATTTTTTGTCCTATGCCTATCCCACTGCACTGCAGCTGAAGATATAATGGTGCTGCTACTTATGTACACTTATGACACATTTGGGCCTGGTCACGAGAAAACCTGTCTTTGGGGTTTCCGACAAAGCGATTTTCAAACCAGTCTCCTCAGCTACACAGACTTGCTAGAAAATTGAAATTTCACCTGTAGCAAGTTTATATATGATTCTTTCCAAAAAGTGAATAACAAAGGTGCTGATCAGACTGCGCAGATGCGCAGGCTGGTCTGCGCCTGTGCTGTTCACAAACCCCCGAAGACAGGTTTTCTCATGTCAAGGCCCATTTGATTTCAAATAACCTAATTTATTCCCATATGATTGTTGACAAAAACTATTGATAACAGATTGAAAATAAATATAGCATAGGTCACTACCTTTGAACAACAGGGGTTAAAAACCACAAGAAAGTGTCATGTTGACGCTAACTCCAACAGGATCCCTATTAAAAACCCCATTTGGTGGGGTGGTGGGGGACATATAAATCCATTTGAAATTGGGCATATATTCAGCAGAAGAACTGAGCTTACTCACCTAAATGCAGCATCCGATATTCTTCTTCCTGCTGGCAACCTTGTTCTGCCTAATGTTGTCAGCAATGATACCAAGACATTCACTGTGTTTGTTGACCATTCTATATGCAGATGATCTTGCATTCCTTCTACCCGAATCTCTTCACCTAGTTTCTTGATCTGCAGAACACAATGAATAAAGGGATTATATATGGGCCTCGTCGCGACAAAACCTGTCTTCGGGGGTTTGCGAACAACAATGGTGCAGACCAGCCTGCGCATCCGCGCAGACTGATCAGTGCCTTTGTTATTCCCTTAATGGAAAGAATCATATCTCAACTTGCTTCAAGCGAAATTTCAATTTTCTGCATAGTCTCTGTAGCTAAGGAGACTGGTTTGAGTCTCGCTTTGTCGGAAACTCCGAAGACAGGTTTTGTCACGACGAGGCCCATATGTTTTTTCATGCATTAACATTGACCAGGTGTGTTCAAACATCTCTCAAGAGACCCAGAAAATTTTAATGCAATGAAACAAAAACATGTGATCATTATTCTTGCATATTTTACCTGAAAATGCCACCCAAACGTTAAATATTCTTTTTCTAACACTGGATCTCTGTATACATAAAGTCACCTTGTTAGCTTTTGTATGGGCATAACATCACAATGACATAATTATAGTCTCCAAGGTTTCCCCATACTAAAATGTTGGTGAAATGATGAGTCCAGGCTGCAACACTTTTTTTTGTTACGACATGCAAACAATTCAGGGCTCATTTTAAGTTTTGTAAAGTTAAAACCCATTTTTTTTGCAGAGCCTAGTGGCTCTGTTAATAGAGCATTAGACTGGGGATCAAAGGGTTGCTAGATCGAGTCTCACTGTCTGCCTGCCAAATCGCTGTGTTGTGTCCATGAGCAAGGCACTATATCAGCTGGCTAGAACTGATTCAACCCAGGACAACCCATCCCAGCATGACTGAAAAATTGTTGAATGGGACTTAAAGAATCAACACAAAACCAATTTTTCATACAGCATGAGAATCTCATGATTTTAACATGGATTTTTTTCATTTGACAATGGCTTCAAACAGCTTACACATAGGTTTGTATGCAAGAAAATATATTAACCTTTGCAAACAGTTTGGACCCAGATCAAGACCGACAAAACCTCGGTACTCATTAAGATCCAAACTATTTAAAACATGACAGTGTTCCTGAAAGAAATTTTTGAACAATTTAATTTTGAAAAAAGTCAGCAGATGACAACAAAAGAATAAAAGATTACCAAACATGCAAAGAATTAAATATGGAATGTGATAATCAATTTACTGAAAGCCAACTTTGGGTCAAATATTGAATCATAATGAATAAATATTACATGAATAAAAGATTGGCATACATAACACAGATTTAACACAGATTTAACCCTTTACTCCACATTAAGGCCTTTTGACACCTCATGACATATCATGTATTTGAAAATATTATGGAAAATGGAGCATTTGCTCTTTTGGAGCAAATGCTCCATTTTCCATAATATTTTCAAAAGTATTCAAAAATTAACTTAAAATTTTCTTGAATTTTTTAAATGTTGTCTAAAAGAAATACCAAATACCAAAAGAAATTCTGTTTTGTAGGCAAACATGCTTGTATCATTGCATACGAAGTGAGGATTAGTTGTTAGGAGCCACTTCACGTCACTTTGTGTGTTTTTTGTTACCTGGAAAGCCAATTTTATGCATTTCAAACAGCACTTGTGGTTGTTTACTTACTGACGTCTGTATTGCATACGTCACAGCACCGGTGTCACTGACTGGGTAGGTGTTTGTGTAAACATTTCGCCATTTGAAATTTGACTCAAAATCTCGTTAAAACATCATTGGTAATGTGGCATCGAGCTACCAAGTCAATCTAGCAATAGCAATTCCTAATATAACCGAAAATTACATAAACTCACACATTTTCACTTGTCAACATTGGGTATCTGCAATGCGTATTTAAATATACGTCACCCTGTTGGAACTTTTTTTTGATTGGTCAGATATTTTTCAATTCGGGAGGGCTCGGAGCTAATCGGAACGTGTCGGGAAAACTTGGTATGAAATTAGCTATGGTGTGATGGGTTGGTCTGTAGATCTGTGAGTGTGACAATAAAAATGAAATCTCTACACTCACCTTGACCATAAGGATATTCATATAGAGAAGATGGTTCCAGAAATGTTTCTGACCAGATAGGTTACTCACAGGCTGCTGGGCGTCAGTGTGTGTACAATACAGTGTGTCTACTTCTAGCTCACATGACAGATCATGTGACTGTAACCATGACAACCCTACAACTCCTGTAAAATGGAAAGTGGATCACATGGGTGAAAGTTCAAAATTTTAAAAATCCTGAACTTTAGAAATTCAAATCTTAAAACTTGCAGTATGCCTGTAAAACATTAACAATATCCAGTTCAAATGGTCAGTGGCCTTTAGATAAACTGAAAACAAATCAGATAAGCAAATATAATCAGCTTAATTCAGCATTTTGAGGCTGACTTTCTGTGGAAAGTCAGCCTCAAAATCCTGAATTCAGGAATAATCCTGAAAACTTTCACCCATGGGATTAACAGAAGAAGACTGATGTAATAAATTCAACTTCAATATGCAAAATAGATACATGTATGCCAAGGAGCTGAAGTAGTCGAAAGTCAAGTGAGTCATTATTATGTTTAAGCTAAGTCATCATGTTATATTATGTCGCACCAGGATATTCAGGAACTTCTGTGAGCATTTTTAAAAAATAAAAATGTGGAATGTGTGCAAGAAAAAAATCATTATTTGTGTGAGAGTGGGCTAGAAAAATCTGTCCCTCCCGATCACCTTTTGTTATCACTTGACATGCCTTGTGATGCCAAACTGTGATTTTTCTATCCCACCCTCACACTCATGATAGACTCTTATAAATACTTAAATATGCAAAATACATTGAGATATATGATAAAAAAAGTTTTCAGCTTCATTTTGAAACCAACCGAAATTGCTACATGAACACATAAAATATGGGTATATATAAGACACACCTGGATTATTATGAACAAGACAAATTCGACAAATTTATATCCCCCCTTGAAGGGTTATTTGAGAGAAACATGTAAATCACAAAACATAAATCCCATTTAAGTAACCCTTAGTTCACTTCCAGCATCATTCAGATCATAACAAATGCCTATCAAGTATTTTTAGAGCTTATTTTAATAAAAAATATACACACATCTGCACAACTTCAGTATCTGACCTTTAAACCCAGCCCCAGAGGTCTAGGGTGTGTGTAAATTCAAAGTGTTCCCTTGCATGTAGGTCTACACTTCTTTCACTTTAATTTGATATGCAACATGACCACTTTTAGAAAAGAAAAAAAATGACCTTTTGACCCCACCCCAGGGGTCGTTGGTGTGTGTAATGACAGCATATTTGCTTTCAAGGTGCTCTGTGCTCAACTCCCTTTAATTTGATATGCAACATGACTACTTTCAGAAAAAGATATAGTATGACCTTTCGACCCCACCCCCTGAGTCGAGGGTGTGTCTGTTGGCAAAAAATTTGCTACCATGTTGCTGCCAGCGTCGTCAGCTTAATTTGATATGCAACATGACCATATTCTGAAAAAGTTTAATTTTGGCCTTGGCCCCACCCCTAAGTCCACCCAACGGGCTCGGACCCAGGCCTTCAAACTGTAATTCCATTTGATATGTTTCTTATATATTCCTGCTCTGTCTGCATGCAAAATTTCAGCAAGAAATATTAACAATTGCCTTAGTTATTGCAAAATTTAAATATTTGACCTTTGACCCCTTAGGTGGGGTCAAAGGGGGTGGGGTAAAACTTTGACACTGCCATGCTTATCTACCGGTACTTGGTAATCATAGTCCATAGTGAGAAGTTGTTAAATATATTAGCTTTGATGAAATGTGAAGATCATCACTCAAAAAAGCTAATATAGGTTTTGCCTTATAATTGCATATACTAAAACAAGGGCAATAACTCAAGTGTTAAGGGATTGATTTTGACCAAACTTATAGGATATAGAGAGTCCATATTAATAATCATTTGTTCCAAGAATGAATCAAATCTGACCATTAGGTACTGAGATATGGTTCCGGACAGACAAAAAGTGTGAACGGACGGACGGAAGGAATGGACGGATGGACGCAGCCAAAACTATATCCCTCCGACTTCATTGGGGAATAATCAGCACTCACCTATTGCTTAAAGACCAGGTTTTAGTGTTGCTAGCTGATACACTCTGGTCACAGCAAGGATCAGTCCTGGACATGAAGCAGATGACACTGTCATTGTTACACTCACCTGTTGCTTGAAGACCAGGTTTTAGTTGTGCTAGCTGATACACTCTAGTCACAGCAAGGATCAGTCCTGGGCAGGAAGCAGACGATACTGTCATTGTTACACTCACCTGTTGCTTGAAGACCAGGTTTTAGTTGTGCTAGCTGATACACTCTAGTCACAGCAAGGATCAGTCCTGGACATGAAGCAGATGACACTGTCATTGTTACACTCACCTGTTGCTTGAAGACCAGGTTTTAGTTGTGCTAGCTGATACACTCTGGTCACAGCAAGGATCAGTCCTGGGCAGGAAGCAGACGACACTGTCATTGTTACACTCACCTGTTGCTTGAAGACCAGGTTTTAGTTGTGCTAGCTGATACACTCTAGTCACAGCAAGGATCAGTCCTGGGCAGGAAGCAGACGACACTGTCATTGTTACACTCACCTGTTGCTTGAAGGCCAGGTTTTAGTTGTGCTAGCTGATACACTCTAGTCACAGCAAGGATCAGTCCTGGGCAGGAAGCAGACGACACTGTCATTGTTACACTCACCTGTTGCTTGAAGGCCAGGTTTTAGTGTTGCTAGCTGATATACCCTGGTCGCAGCAAGGATCAGTCCTGGGCATGAAGCAGATGACACTGTCATTGTTACACTCACCTGTTGCTTGAAGACCAGGTTTTATTGTTGCTAGCTGATACACTCTAGTCACAGCAAGGATCAGTCCTGGGCATGAAGCAGACGACACTGTCATTGATATTTCAATTAATTCCACCTCAACTGTAAATCTCTTCTCTTGTAAAAATGTTATCAGTTTATTCCTGAAATGAAAGAACCATTCTTTACTTGTAAGGGTTCATACAGGCAAGATCGTGTAAAATTCAAGGACTTTTCAAGGACTTCTTAGACTTTCCTACTGTTTTCAAGAACTGAAAACTTAAGAAAAATACTGATTGTTAAAATTCTACTTCGGAAATGCTAGAGTCCATTACTAAAGATAAATTAGTATAAAATTGTGGTGACTTTATTTGGTGCAGCATATGCTGCACCAAATAAAGGCACCACAATTTGATACTGATTTAAGTCTCCAAAAACACTGTTGAATCCTCCTGTATCTGGTAAAATTCAAGGACTTTTCAAGGCCTTTGAGTGTTTTTTAGTACTTTTCAAGACAGTCCTGTATATATCAAGTACTTTTCAAACCTTTGCGAACCCTGCTTGTTGTTTTATCTATTTGCATAGGTCAAGATAAACAAAACAAAAATGAGTGTAAAATGGGATTTTTTTCTTATCCTAACATTTTAACATTTGTTTTGGGATCTCACTGAGACGGTTCTTTTGAGCACCCACAACATATGTTTGGTTGAGAAATAAGATGCACTCTTATCTATAGGCTTAAGTGTATAATTTACGCCTTGCATCTAAAAAAACTGTGAAAAACAGTTCAGACCCAGATGATATACTGTAAACTAAGACTGCCACATCTCACCAGGGCCTGCCCTGTAAAGAAATAATACAGACAACCCTTGCAATGAACATTGAACAAATACATTAACACTTATCCTGCTAATATTTATTTGTCCATAATATAAGAATCTATCATAAGTGTAAGGGTAGGATAGAAAAATGCTACGCTTGTCAAAATGCCACGTTGTTGGAAATCACATCTTATGGTGCAAGGTGATACTTTTTGCATGCTGGGTAAGGGCTAAGTTCACGAAGGGGTAAAATCGGCCCTGTAAAATCCTATTTTACAAATGTATGAATATAATATAAATGACATTATTTCTGAAGAAAATGATCTTCCCTCTCTTCAAATACATACCAACAATTTCTTGGATGCTTCCCTAATACCGCAAAAATCCATATTATGACCCCCAGTTTCCCCAAAATGGCTGATATTGTGGGGATTTAGTGTAAATATAACCATAACAAAACATGAGGCCATTATTTGGACACCACAATTTTTGACTTAGCTGTGCAAATTAACATTGAGAACCCATGACCCAAGATTTCAAGGTGTCGAAATTATGGCTTCATAATGTAATATTACGTAACCTAAACGATCACGTTTGGATATTTTGTCTGTGTTTGGTCTTTTCAGGCCATTTATACATGTTTTAAGGCTTAAAATTTACAAATATGACTACATTATCTCATGAAAGCAGGGCTGGACTATTTTAGAAGCCGAAGATACGCCTACTTACTCACATTTTACAGTGCAAACAATGCCGATGCCGAAATAATGTTACGTCCGAAATTTACATTCAGTAAGAGACGCTTGTCGTGCTACCGTTAGGTTTTGTCTGCTTTCGCAGGTTTATACTACCGTTTTTGGTTAATGGGAAGCGAATTTATCCATAAATCACTATTAGAAAAATGCACATGGTCATATTTTTACAATTAATGAGTGTCAGCTTGTTTATATTTTTGTACATTTCTAAGAGCCTATTGTTGTTTTGTTCGTATTTAAAATTATATAGCTTTAAGTGTGCGACAACAAAATAAAGCATCGTTATGGCCGTGCGGTTAAGTCCATGAACATTTCTCATGTTTTGCAAGGGGTCCTGGGTTCAATCCTCAGCAACGTCAATTTTTTCTTTTCTTTTTTTTTTTTCTCATTTCTCTTTAATACCTTCTCAAAGTGCTAGTTTATATATTATTGCAAGCTTTGAGGTTTATCTGATAGCTGAAAACAATTTTCCACATATAGGCCTACTGGTCGTTTTGTTTCAGAAATCTTCCACTGTCCAGTATATACTTATGCCAAGCATATCTGACATGCCTTTATTGTATTCCATAAGCTCACTAAAAAGCATGACTGACATGCGCGGATCCAGTAACTTTCGTCTTAGAGGGGGAGGTGGGGGCAGGACAGAATCTGACAGGAAAAAAGACTTTGTCAACTTTTTGGTCCTCAAACTTATATACAGTGGGTTCATCGTCCTCAACATGTTAACAGTGGGATCAACTGTCAATATCAAAGAAAACTGTACTTTTTGGTTCCAAAGGGGGTCCAACATTTTCCAGGGGTGGGGGTCGAACTCAATTGCTTATTCCCTATAGAACTTGTGATTTTCAAGGTGAGTTCAGGCCACCTGTCCCCCCCCCCAACCTCCTCTCTGGGTCTTGGCATGACTGATCCCTAACAAAATGATCGTGTTTCATGTCTTAATCATGAGTTATGTTAGTCCATAATGCACTAATTTTCCTATTGTAAAAATAACTTATTCGATCGCCAATATGCATGCGTATCTTTAGAAATGTGACACAGTTGGAGGCCGTTATGAAAGAAAAATCGCATTGGGCATTCGCTATGTACGGCCGTTAGGATAAGGTGATTGGTCTACTATATTTATGTCCCTCATTGTTTCCGTGTACCCCATGTGTAAGCTGTAATGTTAAGAACTGGGGAATTTTTTTTACAATAATCGGTAATTTGACGCATGTTTAACATACGTTTGGCAAGACGTACAGTTGATTCAAAGATAGATGAGAATCGTTGTAAACAAAATTATGAACAAATCCAGGTAATGGGTATTTTATACAGGTACTGTCCTGCCAACCTAGAGTGACAGTGACATCATGTTTTGTTTATAATTGTTAAGTAAAAAATGCTTTAACTCCTCTTGAGCTCATTTGAATCGATGGATCACTTGTGTATTAATCCTATCCATAGGATAGGATTAATACACAAGTTATCTATCGATTATAAGTCCCTGATAACTTTGTAAACAAAACATGATGTAACTGTCACTCTTGCCTGGCAGGATAGTATATTACATTAACTGCCTCAAACTGCAGCATTACATTGACCCTTATTTACCTGCTTCAATGGAAAAAATACAATGTGGTATAGTCTGAGTATTTTGCATCTTTGACACATCAGTACTATCAATCTGTAGGGTAAACAGATTTTTTTTATACTTGGTCACACCTGTATTTGCATGGGGAGAATAAAGGAAGATGATACAGTTTAGGATTTATCATGATTTCAGGAGTCAGGCACATCGTTTTGAAAATAAAGTTCCATGTAAAACTTAGAAGTTTGAATTATACTAACAATTAAAGTCCACCTGAAATGTTTTAGACCTGTTTATGCAATGATTTTTACTACATCTTTTTTTCGAAATTCTTATCCGGATGAAAAGTATTCAGGAACATCCCTGCCAACTTCTCAAAACAGTTCCAACATCCAAGATGATGAAGTTACATCTGTGCATAGATAGATGCACTCTGAGCATTTTAAGCAAAGCGCAAATATAACAAGTCAAAAGATGTCAATCAAAATGTTACATTGTACCGCCACAATTCACTTGTTAAAGCGATGTATGGCTTGTTCAAATATATTGGAAATCGCGCCTGATTCGCACGTACGTTAAGCTAGTGGGATCATCTCGGAACCGTAAATTTTAGAACACGTGCAAAGGAAAATGGCACGTTGTGCAAAAAACCCAAACTTTGTTCGTACAAATGAGCCTGTCTGACGTTGATTCTGTGCATGCATGGACAATTCTGAGCATGCAAATGGCAGTTTTATCACTTTCATGTTATACACAACCTTTGAATAACAGGATTTTAATTGTTCACGATTTTTTTTGATAATACCGCTGTCTGTCACGCCCATACGAATTTTACCCGTCAATAAAAAAACTTTAAACGAATTCAATTAATTGCAAAATCTTATCTAAATACAGTTGAATCTCGTTAATTCGAAGTCTTTTTACTTATCAAATATAAGTTTTTGGTGCATAAAAGAAACGTCTCAGGGAGACGTTTCTTTTACGAACCAAAACATATATTATTATAGAAAGTTATTAAAATAGATCATGAATAGGTCCTATTCTCGAAATTCAGTGTGTCCCAACTTAATTTCGAATTAGCCAGTATTTTGAAAAATCGAAGTTCGAATTTTTGAGGTTTTACTGTACACAAAATCTGTATGTGCAACAAACACCAGACCTTTTGGAGAAGTTGGCTGCAAGTCTCCTCTATACAGCTTTATCGTTACACATTTTGCTAAAATTGAAGATAAAAACGTTATTGCGAAAGAATATAGTAGCTGGATTTTTTTTTTCATTTCGTATAATAACTTATTTTCATGATTGAGAGATTGAGATTTACTTTAGTGGTAGAGTGCTTGACTCGAGACCGAGTGTCCGTGGGTCGCTACAGCGTTGTGCCCTTGAGCAAGACACATTAATCCTTGATTAGTAATGGTTTTACCCAGTAAGACCCGTCCCTAAGTAATTGATAGATTGTTGATGTGACTCATGGCAAACAAGGCTTTACTGTTATCACTATTGAATTCCGTCCATCAAAAATGCTATCATGACGTTTCGTTTTGTGTAAATGCTTAGTGTAAGTCCCATTATCATATTTTGACAAGCCTGCCCCACTTTAGCGAGAGGCGGGGAGAATAAAA
Source organism: Loripinus fragilis (assembly GCA_964019695.1). NCBI lineage: Eukaryota > Metazoa > Mollusca > Bivalvia > Lucinida > Lucinidae > Loripinus > Loripinus fragilis. Next base: position 1,681,784 of record OZ026525.1, read on the forward strand.
AATAGCAGCTTACCATCGGCCCAGCCATATACAATTACCTTTCGCCGGTGGCCGATAGTGGTTAGCTTTAACGTTATTGCTGGCACTTTATCAAAAACGAATGATTTCACAAAACATGCACATGAGCTTAATCATTTTAACTTCCACGCTGTCTTTAATTTGAGCGGGCAATATCAGGGAAGGTTCTGGCTAGTCTGTTCGAATGCTCAATATAGCCTGCACCTGCGCTGGTCGCCAATGATAAAAAACATAAATAATTCCTGAGTTGACTTAAATATTACAGCATCACTCTACAATAAGTTACCACGTTCGGGAAACCCAACTATATATAAGCACAGGTATTTAAGATCAGTCAGAATGACAAGCTCCTGTCTGAAAATGATGAGACTACCGTAAAATGACCACTCTGCATTCAACTGCATAAAATGCGTTACGATTTTGTTATCCATCGCATCAGTAATATTGCGTGCATACAGTTTTAATACGCTTTTTCTCGGACCCGTGAAGCGTAGTCGGCAGAGCTCTATTTATTGTCTGACTTCTATGGACTACTCTTGGGGGTGGCGGGACGGGGGGGGTCATGAGTCATGCGTTTGAACCCTTGTACAGTTTTGTTGAAATTATTTTCTCTCTTCTACTGATTCTGATGAGAGTATTTAGTAAGTACTTGATACGGATAAACCCTTTGTAAAGCAGCGGTATAGGATACATTGACCACTACCGTGGTATGACTAAAATTGATGAAAAATACATGAACATAACGCCTCAAACAAACATGCATATTTCAGAGGGTTGGCGGGCGTATCACCATGATAGACTGTTTATCGAGGTTTATATTACATTTTGGCACAAATTTTGGTGCGACACACACTTGTTTTACATAAATTTGTTAGCCAAACTTAGCGACGTCTTTGGCGTTACATTGCAATGTAAATGACGGTATTTTTGCACAAAATTTACAGAGGGTCCTTGTCTTAAGTAACCCATAGTTTACACAATTTAAGCACTAGGCGGATAAAATTTCGATTTTTCTCAATGAAATAAACCATATAAACATATTTTAAGTCGGTATGCATTTCTATGGCAGGGCCGATTTCAACCCTTCGTGAACCTAGCCCTTTACTTTGCTTTTTGTTGTCTGTTGTTTTTTTTTTGGATTTTTTTTAAAATTTTTCTTCAAAATTATGACTGAAAAAATGTTAAATGCAGACATAAAGCATCAAAACAAACAAACATGAAAAGCAGCCTTACTCTCACTACATAGTTTTTGTGAAAGAAATGAATGTCAGTACCTAAACTTTTTGCATGCTTGGCAACTTAGCATGCTTTTTTGTGATTGTGTCGTCTGCCGACTTAACTTTTTAAATACTTTCATAAGCAGCTTTAGTATTAAACAATTTGAATTCACATCAGGCAGAATGTAGTGCATTTATCATATTGGTCTAAACTGGCTGCGATAGCACTAGCATGCAAAGGGTGAATGCTGGCCAAGGAATCAACATTTTATGTGTACTTGATCTAAAATTTCCCCAGTAATTCTCAAGAGATTAACCGAAACAAATTTGACCAGCAGTGGATAAGGATCTAATAATTATTTGAGATTTAGTGTTTCTGCAAATGATCCCTGGCTAATCGGGTAACAGTACATCACTTAATGGGTTCTTCAAACACTACCAGTCTAACTGATAGCCCTATCAGAGAGGTAGACACTTTTAGAATAAAAAATGTAATAAGTTTTTTGAAACATGATAAAATTATCAGTTAGACGGGGGCCAGTCTATCAGCATAAATAAAAAGGTCATTTGTCCATATGAGTAAGTTTTTATTTCTCATTTATCATGTAATTGCTTTCTCGCATGAATTAGGTTGTCTTGATCAATCTCTGTATTCTCTGTCTAGATGTAGTGGTTTTAAACATTTTTGACTTTACTCTTTGTGCAATTTTGGTAGAGGGCATTATGAGCAAAGTCTTAAGAAATTATTTTAAATGTGGGCCAGTGGCTCAGCAGGAGGTATCTAATTTTTAAGGCTGCTTGCAGCCTTATGATATCACTTTAACTATCTAAATTTCAAAAAATCAGAAATAGACAGAAATTTGCATATATGGGTATCTGCTTGAATATGAAAATTGCATTTGGTTAATTACCAGACTGTCCATACAGTTTTATTCCGGGTGACAACACTCACTGAAAATGAAGTCAATATCTAGGGATACAGACTGAAGCAGCCAAAATTCATTTTGCACTTTTCTTCTCAGAAAATTGTCAACGAAACTGAAAGTAGACTTCTATTTATAGACGAATCTATTCATTGCAGGTCACAGTCATGAAAAATCAGCATTTTTACTAAAACTTTCTTACCACTATGTGTAATCAGCATTTAAAATGTCGTCTGCACAAGGCTTTAGTTACATTTAAAGTGGCTGTTCATAGGGGAATTAAGTAGTGATTTTGTATTAAAACAGTAGTGCCCTGAATTGGTTTAAAAACACTTACAATAATAAAACTATTGGACTTTTTGCATTGTAACAGTATCAATTTCACTTTCCAAAGTCGGATGACCCTGTGTAACAAAGAGCAATCCATATAGGCCTTAAACAAATTCACAATTGAAATGCAGCCGAATGTCTTTTTAAAAGCTATTTCTTGTTTCTAATTTCAGCTCTGGTGGTCATTTTGTGCATTTTTGTAGAGGACATTATAGGAAAATTTGTGTGGAATTGTCATGTAAAGATGACACATGACTGACATATGACAAAGGCAAAATATTTAGCTCTTTCATAACTGAGCACCTACCCTGAAGGTCTGGTTTCCTGTGGCTGCTCAATAACAGGCTCTAGTGTATTGCTATTATCTTCGCTGGTTCCCTGTGTGAGCTGGTAGATAACCTGCATCCAGTATTGTATCTCTTCATGGTGGTAGTGGAAATGTGCACCTTCTGATGTCAGTTTCAGCTGAATATCATCACTAAATACCTGGTAAATGAGCCGTGTCATGTGATTTCCAACAATGTGGCATTTTGACAAGTCTAGACTCAGATGAGCCTGTGCAGCCTCCTTTGAAGCTTAGAAACTCCAAATGATATTCAGTCAGTAGCTTAACAGTCATAGAATATTCAAGCTACAAGCAAAAGCTCTGATCAGACTGCACACATGCGCAGGCTGATTTGAGGCTTTGCTGGTCGCACATACCACATTGTTGGAAATCTCATGCACTGGCTCAAATTATAGAAAAAAAAGCTATCTATATCACAATATCATTAAGTAAAATATCTAATAAACCTAGCTTTTCAAGAATTCTCATTGTGAAAAAGTGTGTCACACATAGGGCAACAAAACATCGGGTTACCAAGTAATGTTACCCTCTAATATCACCCCTGAAAGTACAAGTGCACTGGTTGTCGCTTGCACTGTGATGTAGTGTTTACATAATAATCAAGATGGCAGACAGTGAAGCAAATCAATGCATCATCATCCTATAGAATCTTGAAAAGTTAGAATCTCATTTTTTGTTTTGTTGCTTTACGTCCCAAGTCAACAGCTATGGTCATTGCGGGACGGTCAGTTAACCTAACCACACTTTTTTCCTGGGCAAGCTTGAACAAGCAGTTAACCAGTAATCGTGCACATACTTTCGCTTGTATCTGACAACAACCCTTCATGAATGATTCAGTGGAAGGGAGGAGAATGACCGTAGAAATTATTTCATGATCAATCTCCACGAAAGTATGAGACCAGGCCAGGATCGAACTCGCTACCCCTGGATCTGCAGTCAGCTTGGCATCTGTAACCAGACACGTTACCGACTGCGCTACGCGGCCCGGTTAGAATCTCGTTTAATAAAACACTCGAAAATAAACTTCCCCATAGTGAAAAAGAAACACTGATCAGAATGTGTGGATACCAAGGATATTTGGCACATTTAAATTTGTGTTGCTAGCTTTTGTGGTCTGCTGATAACCTTGCAAACAGTTTGGACCTAGCCAAAATTTTTTCCTGAAAGCATTCTTCCAAAATTTGACATTCTGATAGAGTTCCTAAAAGATTTTTTTAAAGTTTATTTTGTAAAAAGCCAACAGAGGACACCAAAAGCATGAAAAAATACCCAGCATGCAATGAAAAATGTCAATAAGCAATGCTTATTAGATCAAGCAATGCTTATTAGACCACCCCCCCCTCAAAAGCCTTATTAGGGGAAAATTGTCTAAGTTCTCACAGCTGTCATTTAGTCAATAATTATTTTTTCTGAACCCAACTCCTTCATGCATATGTTCAATGTGTCTACATTGCACAGGTAAATTATCACATTGTTCTATCAAAAGCTGTGGTAGGAGTTGAACGGCCCCATGGATGGCCTATAATAGCATAAGCATAAAACCCTATATTAAAAGCCATTTAGAACTACAAAGGGAAATAATTCTAATAGAATTGGCCCCTAGCCCGTACTTTTTTGTCTAAAGTATTTGTCTTGCATATATAAACATGTTTGCAAGGTTTGATGAAAATCCAGCGATGACTCTTCAAGATATTAAGGAAACAAAACATTACGGACGGACGCACGCACAGACGGACGGACACACAACGTGAAAACAGTATACCCACCACAGTATACCCACCATAAACAAAGTTTGCGGGGGTATAAAGATCAAGCTAATAATTGCATTGAGAATAGGGTTTTCTCATGACCTACCTCATTTGTAAGAAGAGAAGCATTCACTCACCATAACTTTTATTTCAAAACTGACCATATCCACACATCTTGCTTGTTGGGACCTTGTACTGAATTCTGCGAGAAAAACAACAAACAAGTAATAGCTTTACAAAAAACAATCTGTTACTTATTTTTCTATGAAAATATCTGTAGTCCTGTGTATCTTTGATTTAAGAAAAACATGGCATGATGTCAAAGACTTTCCGCTGGTAAAAAAACGTGGTCACTACAGGTAAATCACATAAAAAACAAAGAAAAACAGTAAAAATTGCAGAATATGGTCCCATTTGGTGTCCTTTACTCCTGATGTGAATTTTCAGAAATGTGCATAGCCGATCTTAACCCTTAATGCGCAAATCGCAACATAAGTCGTCTGCTTTTCTCGTCTGCTGAAATGTTTAAGAAGCCTCTGTGACAGACAGTGGGGACCCAGATCAGACTGCTCCTATAGGAGCAGTCTGTTCTGGGTCCACGCTGTTTGCTTCTATACTTAATTCGTCAGTAATGCTAGGCAATTATTTGCAGCAGACGACATTTTCAGATGCATTTTTTCTTGGCGCTTAAAGGGCTAATATAGCTCAGGTTTGTGACAGAATTTTGAATGACCATTGTGCCTTTGTTATCACAAGCTGCAAGCATACAGTAAAACCTGTCTTAAACGGCCACTCAGAAATAGACAAAACAAAGGTCTTATTGACAAATGGTAGCTTAATGAAGGTTGAAAGCATTGCAGATTCTGCAATACTTTCAACCTGCATTAAGCAATAATTGGTCTTAAAAAAAATTTTTTTGGTCTTCCTTTTGAGTGGCCGCTCAAGACAGGTTTTACTGTATATTGATTTAAGTCACTAAAATTACATGATGAGAAATGTTTTTGTGCTTTATAGATTTTTTTTTTACCCAAAGTATTTCACATCCTTTCCAGGATCATGCTTTTACTGTCAATGTATGCAATCTTTTACCCACTAATATTTACATTTTCAAAGCAAGCCTTTAATGAATCTTTAGATTTTTGCAACCAGTCATAGCCTCATGAATGATAAAAAATTTGATCGACAGCTGCCAAGCTCACTTGCCCAGGGCAATTTGCTTCGAACATCGAATTCCTTCGACAGATGTGACACTGGTATTGTGATTGACAGCAAGCCATGCCTGAGTCGCACTTGCAAAACAAGCTTCTTGTTTGCTCAATTGGCTGTCCGTGTTCAAACTGGCTGTTCCTCTTTTCCATTTTACACTCCAACTAAACCGTTAATTCGATTAAAATTTAATACAAAATAGTTTTATCTTCTAAATTAAAAATATTTTCTAATTATTAGTTACTTACAATGAAATGTTAATATAAGCAATAAATTCTATTTTTGGAATGTTCATAGAATCATGAATACTTCAGGTCTCTTGCAAAGTTAACGTGAAGCCCTTCTGGCTTCACGTTAACTTTGCAAGAGACCCGAAGTATTCATGATTCCATGAACATTCCAAAACCCTTCTGGCTTCATGTTAACTTTGCAAGAGATTCCAAGTATTCATGATTCCATGAACATTCCGAAATTAAATTCATTTCACAAATAAGAACAAAGAAATACATATACCTTTCACTGCTAGAGCTAAAGTGACTTTCTGCATGTCATTCTCCACCAGCTGATTGTGCATCTCCACATGGAATGTTTTAATAGTTACACCAAGATGTCTGTAATGGACAGGATATGAGCTGTGACATGTGATATCCAACAATGTGGCATTTTGACATGTGCAGACTCAGACGAGCCTGTGCAGCCTCCTGTTAAGCTTAGAAACTCCAAAAATGTTCAGTCAGTAGCTTAACACTCATAGAATATTCAAGCGACTCGCAAAGGCTCTGATCAGACTGCGCATATGCGCAGGCTGGTCTGAGCCTTTGCTGGTCACACATACCACATTGTTGGAAATCTCATGTCACAGCTCCCACACTTCCAACACAAAATATATTTTGAGTGTAATTCTAATTCTGGACACACCCGATACTGACACTGTTTAAACTGGTTCACTATTTAAAGATCTGGTGCGCTGGGACACAGTCTTTTACTGAAAAAAGTAGTGCTTCCTTATTCCTAAATTTGTTCTGTTCAAGTTTTGTTACAGGGGATAAAATAATAAATGAAATATATACTGAGGGACTTTAAAAACGCACCATTTTACATTCTCTGTCTTTTCCACATGATTAATCTGAGGATGTTTTCTCTATCATTTTTTATCCTCTTGCAAAATGGACCACGATTTGCCATGATTTCGATTTGCTCATGCCGTTCATTCTGAGGTAATATCGACGTATGTGTTTTTCAACGATTGTCGTCTGACAAATGTGAATTTGATTCAATTTGAAAACAAACACTTTAAGGTGGTAGCCAGATGTCTTAACAAATGGAAAAACACAAAAGTTTTCAGAAATAATCGTTTTATTACACTCGCACTCGCAGCGTTTCTTTGCTAACGTCAGTCTTAAATTTTCAAACATCAATAACAGACGGATGACGTCCGCGCATGTCGTGATACTTTTGTCTTTTATGCAACTGATTGAGGAGTATCTGTTGGAAACAAAAAGATTTTGATTACTCCTGATCCTTAGGATATATACGGCCAATTACGTCAAAAATTAAGGACGTCATGTAGACGTAATGAACGTTGCCAGAGACCTAAAACTTCATGATTTGATTTTGTCTTTCATTTTGCTTTCAAGAACAAACATCGGTTTGAAAACTTTTTTTCATTCATTATGGAAGGTATGGGTACTCTGTGACTTTTTGAATTGAGTTGTCTCAGAATTATTGCGACGTCACGGCAATCATAAGCCACATCGTTTCGATTTTCTCATTGAATGCAAGCTAAATGACGGAACTTGTCAATTTTTTTTTAACATAATGAAAATATCCAATTTCCGACATAAATTAGCATTTAAGCAGGTGGTGCGTTTTTAAAGTCCTTCAGTATATATGTTTTATGTCTATTTTAATGCATAACATGTTTGCATTAATCTCTTACGCCACCTGTGAGTGGCCTGAGAAGTATAATTTTCAATAAAGTTATGTTCTGTTCTTTTGTTCTGTTCTTACAAAGCTCAATCGAATTTTGCATTGGAAGTGTGGGTCAGTATATTTCTACTTAAGTAATAAACAGCCTGGTCTGCAAATCTTGTCCTGCATTTTTTTAAATAAACTTTTGAAAGCAATTTACAAATTTTAAAAGTCAAATAACCCTTATTCCATCAATATTTTTGTCATGAAATGGTGTCTGCTTTTAACGTCTGCTGCATATATTCAAGTGCACTTCACACTATAGATTTCTTCATGGAAGCAAACCATATGAACCCTGATCAGACTGCTCCTAAAGGAGCAGTCTGATCTGGGTTCATATTGTTCGCAATGTAGGCAGCCTAGGAAAATAAGCAGATGAGAGTACAGATGACAAAAGTTGTGACTGGTGAGTTAAAGTTTAATGTATTTTGATACAGCACCAACTTCTGACAAACTGTATTTGTAAATAACTTATGAAGCTGAATTTCATTTTGAATTGAACTTTGGGAAATTTTGTATTCAACCCATTCAAGCCGAAAGGAATTTCCCATTATTATCAATTGGACCAGACCATTTCCATTTTAAGGGTTGTTAGGTAGTATTTTTCATTTTTATTAAAATTCTTATAGAACTTTCTGTGAGCAAATAGTGGAGACCCTGATCAGACGCAGCTTGTCCATTTTTAACCCTTATCCTGCCCATAACTTTTTGTTCTGCAAATTTTGTCTGATTATACGTCTGCTGCATATATTAAAATGCACTTCAGACTACTTTTTATCATGGAAGCAAACATTATTAACCCTGATCAGACTGCTCCTAAGGGAGCAGTCTGATCTGGGTCCATAGTGTTTGCAATATTAGCTACCAAAGTGTATAATCAGAAAAGTATAGGGAAACTGGTTGGATGATTGGAATAAGACAAAGGCTAACATGTCTGTGTTTCTAACCTCTGTTTGGTCTCTCGTACAATCTTGACATCAACATCTGTGAAGTCTAGACCAAGTTCCTGGGGTAAACTGTCCAAAAATGCAGGTCTGTCTACTACAGCTTCACCCACATCTGCAAAAATTGAAAGTGTGTTTTTGAGGGTATGTGCATTTGAGACACAGTTATGGAAGAATTAGGCATGGGAATCATTAATAATGATTCTTGATTTATGGTCATAAAAAATAGAAAGATTTGGGCCAAGTTTTACAGAATTTAAATATTTGAGCTAGTTATACTCGCATTCTAAAATCTTGGTCCTTTAATTATTTTGAGGAGTATATTAAACTGTTTATAACATACAGGCCTCTAGATAAGAGTGTGTAAATTAACATTTATATTCTTATTTATCACCCAAAAAATGATTGTGGGTACCCAAAAGAAAAGTTTCAATGAAATGGAATTTTTTCAATAAAATAGATCTTTTGAGTACCTCAAAATGTATATCAAGCTATTGATATGGCTCTTTTCAGAACTCATTATATGTGTTTTGGTTGATTCATTTGAAAAATAAAATCAAAGTCTAATGTACATCCACAGAGGCCAGTCCAGCATAATAATATGCCATCTCCGATAATATACTGAAATAGATTATAAACCTATTACTTTGTGTCATACTGTAAACATTGGACTGGCCCCTGTGCCTACATCATAGGTTTAGATTTATAGAATTATTGATAGTTAATTCTTTCCTTTCTAGCAGCAACTTCTGTCATCTGCTAATAACCTTGGCAAACAGTTTGGACCCAGATCAGGACCGACATAGTGTCGGTCCTGATCTAGATCCAAACTGTTTGACACTCTGATAGTGCTCCTGAAAGAATTTTTTGAAAAAGTTAACTTTGAAAAAAAATCCGCAGAAGACAACAAAAGCATGAAAAATTACCCAGCATGCAAAGAGTTAGTAGATATAGTGCCCTTAACTATAATTATCATATGACATTGCGTCTGGGAGTGAAATAACGCCATGCAATAAAATCGATAAAACACTAGTGGTTTACAGATTTTCGGGAAACGTTATGACGTCCATAACAACGTTGCGTAAATAGAGACAAAATTATAACGGTTTTAGGCGAGAAATGAGATCTCAAAGTAATCTTAATGTCATATGATAAATAGAATCTAACACTCATGCTCTTGTACTATTGAATTTATTAAGCTTGTTGCGAAAAAGAGATTAAACCTGGCAAACCTCACATTTTATCTCTTTTCCTCATCTCATTTAATAAATTCAATAAAACATGAGCACTAATGTAAGATCCTCTATATAATTCTATTCTTATCTTCACTTACCTTGACCTTCAGTATCATGCTTTTTAATATTTGAAAGAGACTGGGCACCAGAAAGCAGGCCTGAAATATCAATGAAACAAAGGTAAGACGAGAACCAGTCAAACATGAACTACTCATTGTCACAGAAACAAAGAGACTGGGCACCAGAAAGTAGGCCTGAAATATCAATGAAACAAAGGTAAAACAAGAACCAGTCAAACCTGAAGTACACATTGTCACAGAAACAATAGCTTTATGTGAACCTGAAGGGATGGGCATATGAATGGTTTCTGAGATATCAAACCTTTTATGAACTGTCAGTGGTATGGCATACCCATGGGATCCCTGGTAGGTGTTAAAGAGTTAATGTGAACTAGAGGAGGTGGGGCATACCCAAGGTAGTTGTCACTGAATATATATTATCAAAAGGAACAATGCATAATTCATATGGTTGAAGGGTGGTGATATGAATGGTTTCTGAGATATCAAGCAGCTTTGCTTTTTATGAACTGTCGGGGTGTGGCGTACCCCAAGGGGATTCTTGATATATGTAGGTGTAAATGAATGTGTTTATCATTAGGAACAATAATGTATATGGTTTAGGGGTTGGGATCATAACAGATTCTAATATATGTGCCTCGAAATGAGAAAACCTGTCTTTGGCGTTTGTGAACAACTAAGGCGCGGACCAGCTGGCGCATCCGCACAGACTGATAAGCGCCTTTGTTATTCGTTTTTTTTTGGAAAGTATCATATTTAAACTTGCTACAAACTAAATTTCAATTTTCTAGCTAGTCCCTGTAGCTAAGGAGACAGGTTTGAGTCTAGCTTTGGCGGAAACTCCGAAGACAGGTTTTGTTGTGTCAAGGCCCATATAAAGCCTTTTACAAACTGTATGAGGCGAGGCATAGCCCTGGGGAATCTCTTCAAAGGACCACAACCCTAGGAAAATCATCAAACCATAACATGATCACTCAAGGGATATGCATAAAGTGGAAGATTTCATGTTAAAGCTGCATAGTCTGTAATTTTTGATCTTCTAATTTTAGAAATAAAGTTTCTATTGTTCAAGAATACAGTTAAAATACTCAAATTCAAGTAAACATTTTACCATTTTTGTAAGTCTTAACAAATTATCACTATCAAAACAACAGCATTTATGCTAAAATCAACTGTCTAGAATTATTGGAGCGACGTAAATAATTACAAACAAGAGAAAAAACACCTTCTTTTATAAGATAATTCACTTTTCCAAGCAGTTTTCAGCTGTACTGAACATATTTATTGTGAAAACATAACTTAATTCTATTTTTACAAATGATTTAAAATGAAAAGAAAATTTTTCGAAAAATGTTCATAGTTACAGACCTAGCCTTTTTAAAGGTTCAGCACTTAAGAGATAATCTCTTGGTGCACAATAAAGATTTATTAGTTACCTCTCATATTAGCTGCATTGTTGCACGTTGCCTGATAAATGTTGCCTATCTCACAGCATATGCCTTTATCAGGTCATGATGACGTCGCTAATGACGCTGAATCAACATAAAAATCTAAAATTACATCATAATCGCTTGTTAAAAGAGTGAAACAATGGGTAAATTGATAAATAGAATACCAGGTTCGCGTCTTTTGATATCAAGTTTACCAGGCTCGGCTTTGAGAAGGCATGTTGAATCGCTCGGCAAGCCTCGCGATGTCAACAAGCGCTCGGGAAGCCTTGCCTGGTAAACTTGATATCGAAAGACGCTCACCTAGTATTCTTTATTTATTACCTTCTGTCACCATGAGCTGTGGCTTGGTAACTAAAACTCTTGAACTCTGTAACAAAGAAACAACTTTTTTATGAAAATGTTCCTGTGATATTTAGGAAATAAGTTTAACTCTCTCTTGATGAGAAACATGTTTATAAATAAATTGAAAAAAAGATGAAGACCCTTACAAAGTTGGGAAATCATTTTTTTGATAAAACTCACTTAGTTTCACAAATAAAAGTAAATGTGCAGTGCAATCCCTGTATAACACTATGTTTGGGGGGTTCATAGAAATGGAACGTGTTATAAGTGGATCGGATTATTAAGGGACAATTTTACAAAGGAATTATAGGAAAATGACCAGTCCATACAATTTTACAAAGGAATTATAGGAAAATGACCAGTCCATACAATTTTACAAAGGAATTATAGGAAAATGACCAGTCCATACAATTTTACAAGTAAAATTACAAGTAAAATGACCAGTCCATACAATTTTACAAAGGAATTATAGAAAAATGACCAGTCCATACAATTTTACAAAGGAATTATACTTTTGACCTTCAATTAGCTACCATTTGTCATTAAGATCTTTGTTTTGTTTATTTTTGAGTGTATTTTTACTCTACTGTCAACTATCATCACAAGACAAAATTGCTATCTTTCTGTTGAATAGAAATGGTGTGGTTTAAAAATGTCTGTCTGTTCTACTGTCAGACCATTTCTGTCTGTCACTATACACTGACTTTAGCAATTACACATGGGCACACAAGAAATACCTTGATTTTAGCCATGTTGTATGTAAACAGACTGAGGTCTACATACAGACTAAATTTCATCTCTGCTAAACAAGGCTCTTGATTCTGTCTATCTGGCTCACCCTACAAAAATACAAGATAAATACTGCATTATTAATCTAAAAAGCACACTACTATAAATTTGGAAAAAAATCTATACTACGAAGGGCATTTGGAAAGTTCTTAGCATGGTCTTTTATCTCAAAATCCGATTTACAAACCTTATCATGTTTGGTATCATCTTAAAGAGCTATCTTTCTTCTATGTTATGGCACAAATTTCATGAGGATATTATAATGCAGACACGAAAAATATTATTGTGAATACATGTACTGTTTGTATACTGGAAAACGCAAAATTTCAGTGGAAAATGTAACATTTTACCTTTTGAAAAGTGTGCAGAACATTAAGAATAGTTCATAAAATTAGCTATTTTTGTACCATTTGGTAGGCGACAATCTAGTACAGTTATTATACAATTGATGACCAAGTTGGATGTTTGTAATGACTAAATACCGGAACAGCAATACCAAAACCGTCTAGAAAGCAAAGCAATGCGCTAGTTTTTTCGACTAAAAATCGCATGTCACAATGCACATATTTTGAAAATATATAACCGACAGCAGTTTAAAAATGCCTTGCGTTGGTATTTTTGTCAAGTACACTTTATGCGATTTGTATTGAAACCAAAATAAATTTTGTAAACCAGAACAAAGGGAAGATAACTCTTATAATCTTACCATGTGGCAGAGTAAGTTTAGCAATGAGCTGACGTTCTGATTCATTTTAATTAAAGACAGTGGCAAACAAAAAAGTAAAAATACCTTGAGAGTAGAAATCAATCAATTTTGTGATAGTTAACCAGATACCATGAGAAGTTCTTATGCCATCGACAAAATGTGAGGGGTTAAGTTACCCCACCTACTTCTTCAAAAGTAGGGGTAGTGTTATTAGGAATAATTTTCTTGAATACAGAACTAAACACGCCACACTTTTTGCGCGACAAAATGATTTTTATGCATTGTTCGCTACAAATAATGCAAAACATATACTCAATAGGCATTTTTCGTGCTCCTGTAGTGACACAATTTATAGTAAAAGTATAAATAAAAATCGAAAAAAGTCCCATTTTTGAAAGTTTACCATTTCTCTATTAGTCAACATTTCCCGAATGTAACGGTGGTAGTCGTGCAAGCAGTGATCGCTTAATATAATTTAATAAAAAATAAGTTGGCACCAAATCTTTAATTTGTCTAATCAAGATTGCAAATAAGGTCCCCAAATTTCCCTTTGCTTTTTTCCAAGTATTTTGCTTAAAATTTCCGCCAGTATATAAACCCCTACTCATTTTGAGCATGCGCTGCACGTGCACGCCAAGTCCTTTTTCGACAAAAAATAAACCATCAAGTAGCCGTTGAATTCTAGTTTCCAAAAATGTATTATTTGATAGCATTTTATCAACGCATTGTGGAGTTATGATGCCATGCTAAGAACTTTCCAAATGACCCTCGTATGTCTGTTGTCTCTTCTGTTTATGTACTTTGTGATTCAAATAATTAGATGGTTTACTGTCTTCTTTCTGTAGCTCAAACTTTCATTTTACTTAGGCTTAATTTGATATAGTAACATATGTAACATGCTATTACAGACTAACAACCAGCTTACAGAGTGCAAACATCTCTTTGATGCAGCTTGGATTGTTCTTTAAGGTAAGATAAGTCTGAAAAATCCCTTTTTTTTGGCGGGGGAGGGGGGAGGGGTAAGGGTGGCAAGACCTTTTTCAGCTTATAGTCTGATAAGTTTTGTTGAGAAATAAGAAAGTACTTTTATTGCAAACTAGAGCCGCCGCATGAGATCTCCAACAATGTGGCATGCGCGACCAGCAAAGCCTCAGATCAGCCTGCGCATACGTGCAGTCTGATCAGAGCCTTTGCTAGTCGCTTGAATATTCTATGAGTGTTAAGCTACTGACTGAACACCATTAGGAGTTTCTAAGCTTCAAAGGAGGCTGCAGAGGCTCATCTGAGTCTACACATGTCAACATGTCACATTGTTGGAAATAACATGTCGTGGCTCACTTATCTTTAGGCCTGACCTCACTCACCTGAGAAACACTTCTTAGAGCTCTGCAGTTGATATTTCCAGCATTAATAACGAACTGTAAACTGCAAACACACAGAAACATGAGATTCAATCAGGGGTTTCAGGTGCATTAAAGTAAATGTTGCTGGCATTTTAACATTTATGAGCAGGATAAATACAGCATCTGAGAGTTGTAAAGCAAGAAATATCTTTATTTTCATTTTTCAGCATTTTAATTTTTTTATGAACAGATGATATTTCATGCTCAGTTGAGTTGAGCATGCGAGAAGTTTTATAAACCCTAGGCCTGGGTAGAGAAATTCATTATCATTCTTGTCATCTCACTCCAGACAGCCGTGGTCAGATAAAAGTTACAAATACACATTATTAAAATAGTAAATTGATCTAGCATACAGTATTACGTCGAGTGGATGAGGTCATACAATTGGACCACCCTCCATGTGAGGGTGATCCAATGGTATGACCTCACCCACGAGACGTGATACTATATGCCAGATAATATTATGTTGACAATATACCTTTTTTCTGACATTATTCTGATTTTATAAATTGTTTTGGTCATTAATCCAGAAAATTGTGGAACATTTGCCTTGACGTAACGTTTCTTGATGTAACATCATCATGTTTTCCGTCTCTGGTTCCAGGCTTCAAAATAACTTAATGTAATGTCGCCGCAAAAACAGGTAACCGACGTTAGCCTCGTTTTAAAGGATAGTGATACTGTATCGTTGATCCGGTTTTCTGTATCAGATGGCCAGAAAACAGACAGTTCAAAGGTTGTATCATTTATAGGTATATAATAAACACAGTTATTAAGAGATGTGTTATGACCTACCATTCTCACCTTGATTATCTGCATGTTATATAGGAAATATTGAGACTGATTTCATGGCACTTCATCTGTATGAAACACAATAAAGGGTAGAAATACCGGTCTTTGATGTATGAAATATCCAGCCCCAGTTCATGGCCCTCCATATGTATGAGACAATAAAGGGTAAGAGTACCTGTCTTCGATGTATGAAATATCCAGCCCAAGTTCATGGCCCTCCATATGTATGAGACAGTCTGGTATCATTGTCTTGAGTAACATTACTGTCAAACTCTGAATCTTTAAGCCAAAATGCTGGAAAAAAGATGTATTTTTGATTTTAACTTTTTGTATGCTCCTTAACTGTGAATGCTTTATTTAATAAAAAAAATCATGAATATTATTTGTATGTTAAACAGTTTGGATCCTGATCAAGCAGGACACCTTGTCCAAAATGTGTCATAAGGTGGCAAAGAGTTAACCCATATAAGCCTAGCGTCCTTTTTGTGGGACATAGGCAAATAGTGCAGACCCAGACCAGATGCCGCAGAATGCGGCGTCTGATCAGGGTCTCCAATGTTTGCTTGCAGAATGATCTATTGAAATTTGAATAACATTGAAAAATACCACCCAACATCCCTTTAATCAGAAATGGGCTGTTCCAATTGATAACTGGGAAATTCCATTTGGCTTAAATGGGTATAAAAAGGTTTTCAGACATTTATTTCTAGGAAACACATTAGAGTATGATATAAAGTTATGGATGTACCATCAAAGTAGGACAGATTAGCATTTCTTCACTTCACAGAAACATAAAATTTAAAATGTGTCAAATTGTATTTTAGACCATTGCAAGGCCAATGAAATGGTTGGAAAGCACAAACTCTGCATTAAAATCCATAATCACTATGATTTAGGAAGATTGCAAATGTTTTCATCAAAATACTATTCATTGCTCATCAGGAAGAAGAAAGGAGCTGCATATGTACCTGGAGCTGTGACGGTGAAATCAGACCTGCTTGATATTATTTACATAGATCAAATGTGTAACTACCCCTTTTTGACCTTTCCCTTTGTGATTTCTCGGTTATGCAGCATTGACAATCAAAATGTATGTTACACAAAAAAGGTTATATGTGCCCATCATGTGTGCATGATGATATGCTAATCTGCTAGCGAACTGCTTCAACATATATCACCCAATATCCAATTGTTTTCGCTAGCTTTCAGCAGACCTCTAGAATACAAAAAGTACCTCAGCTATTATGCACGATGTAGATGGTCTGAGATTTATTCCACAAACAACATGGGCTATTGATTGACATTCCCTGATTTTTAAATTATTACCACAACAAATTTATATTGCTATCAAAAGACAGAAAATGCAAAGTATATGTACCTTTTGCACCATCAAATGACAAACCCGATGACGCTCTAATTATTTCGCCCTTTAAACCCATGGTAATGCATTCTTTCATTTGGTAGGTGTGGTGATTGAAAAAAATGTGGATTCTGATCTTCACTATTTTCAAAGAAGGTATAGAATTCAGGAAAAGGTTATTATTAAGTGCATAGTGTGTTTTATCCCATTTAAGCTGAATGAAATTTCCCACTCTTATTGATTAGATCAGTCCATTTCGAATTTAAGGGTTGCTCGGTATTAAGTTTCTATTTCATTCAAATTTTAAAAGTACATTATGTAAGCAACAGTGCAGAACCTGAACAGACTCTGCATTCTGTGGGGTCTTGTTTGGTTCTGTATTGCTTGTCAATGTTAAATAAAATGGATGCTAGGCTTAAATGAGTTAAGTTTAATACAGTTAAAGCACTTCTTTTAAGTCATTTGAATATTGTAAAAACCTTAATATTCATAGCATCAAAATTTGGAGACTTTAAAAAATGAAATATTGGCATAATTCAATGTTGGTCTTTCATGCAAACCAAACATCTATGTGTCTTGATCCACATCTGAACTAAGGGTGAGGTTGGCGCCGTGAAACCGGTATAAGCCCTCCAGTAAACTATTTTTAATGACTGTTCCAAGGCAGTACTTCTTTTGTGGATCATTTGTGTTTTTTGTGTCTCTCATGCTTTCGCGTCTGTTCATTGCTGCCTTGTGGTCACCTGCTGGGAAAAGGCTGACCTCTTGGCTCTTGTTGGTGATGTTAATTGTATTTTCGTTACTTTCCCATGTGGTATCCTGGGTCAGGTGTGGTACTTGATTGTATCGTTTCCTGATCTTTGCCGTCTTTCTTACTTTTAAGTAATTTTTCTATTCTCATAGCAGCTACTCCAAAATGGAAAGAATTACTCCACTCTGGGAGGAAATTCTTTCATTTAAGAATAGCTGCTTTGAAGGATGGCTTTACCCTACAAGGAATAAGACACTGTGAGGAAACAGTTCTAAAATTGTTTTATTGATACAGATAGCAATATACCATGGATGAGTGTCCATTTATTGCAAATTGTGTTTATGAATTAGAGACATTTCGCAGTATCTTAATTTGGCCATTTTCATTTATATCATAAAAAGCGACAAATTTAGATTTATACCACCATTTATTAGTGTTTACAGTATTAAATGAAAGATCGTCCTATGTTGGTGAGAGCTGACACAAATATCTCAAGTGAACTGAGTGGAAATGAGTGTGTAACAAAAATTATTTTACTTATTTCTGAACCAAAACATATGTTGTGGGTACTCAAAAGAATGGTCTCAATGAGACTGTTCTTTTCAGCACCCAAAACATATGTTAATATTAATGGGTAAGAAAATATTTACAATTTCAGGCCGAAATTTTTTGTTTATCTAAACATGTGAAGATTCATGGAAAAGAAACAATTACATCTTTGAATCTGCAGTTATCTGTGTTTATGTTTACCTCCAGCCAACACATGACATTGAAACAACGCCCTATCAAAGTTGATACAATATTGTTATAAAGTTGTTTGCCTGCTGAGCCAGTTCTCTTTTGTGAGTGTCTACTCTACCTGGAGATATGCAGCAAACTTGGGTAAAGCAAACTGTTTGGTGGCTGGCCTGAGCTTTGGGGTGGGTGGCCCAGCATCCCTTGGCCCTAGGGTAGACGCCTGAACTCTCACATCTCCCATACATAGTACCAAAGGTTGCCTAACAATTACAAGTTAAACACAAAGTGAAAAATGGTTGTTCAGTTAACATACATACCCTTTTCATTCTGATAAAATAAGTATGGAATTCTAGATTTTGCATTTTGAAGTGTTACCAGTCAAAATTTCTATAAAATGATGTATTATGGAGGCCCTGGAAGGGGGGTCCAAGTTTCCCATATCACTTTAATTATTTTGAAAAATATCCCATATTTCTAAAATAAATATGGCAAATATCCCCAAATTCAGAAAGCATTGTATCCCCATATCCCTAAAATTGATCCAAGTATCCCGCATCCGTTTAAATATTTACAAAAATATCCCGTATCCCTTTAAGTTTTTGGCCAATATCCCTGTATCCCTAAAAACCCTTCCAGGGCCCATTACATGTATGTGGCCCTGATGATTGTGTTTGGACAGACACTGATGAAATGCTGCCTTATATGGCATTTTATCAGGGTCTTCACTGTTTGACATAGTACCTGTTTACTGGTACCCAGAATGAAAAGGGTTAACTCTTTGGCCCCTGACAAATTTTTCATGCTTTTTTGTCGTCTGCTTCAAAATCAACTTTTTCGAAATTATTTCAGAAAAACCATCTGAGTGTCAAACAGATTGGATCCAGATCAGGCCCGACGTTTTGTCAGAAAATGTCGGGCCTGATCTGGGTTCAATCTGTTTTCAAAGGTTATGATCAGACAACACTAGTAGGCAAAGGGTTAAACAGTTAAAAATAAGACAGATATCAAATTGTTATTTTTCAAACTAATCAACAAAAAATATGAGCCAGCGCATAAGATTTTGGCACATGCCAGCATCCAAGACTGGGCATATGTGCAGTGTCTTCAGAGCCTTCTTTGCTGGAAAACACAAAGTATGGATGTAGATGAAGACTAAGACCAATCACCACTATATAGCTGTGCATGTATTTGTAAAGGACTAAGGTCCCTTTGTACACGGTAGAAGTTATTTCCCTTAGACCATTTCTGAGGTATTTGAGTGCTGAGATGCTGTTCAATTGGTTATTGTCGTGAGCATAATTTTCCCTCTAACATTCTCTTTATTCTATATTTTTTTCTTATTTCCCAACAAAAACGTACGTTGTGGGTTTTCAAAATTATTTTTCTTATTTCTCGACCAAAACATCATAATTATGTTGCGGGTACTCAAAAAAACGGTCTCAATGAGACGATCTTTTAGAGCAACCAAAACACATGTAACCATATAACAGATGGGTAAGAAAATAATTAGGATTTTCCAGTAAACAATGTTTATTGGGATGTTTGAAATATAGATTCTTTTTTCTTGAATACCTCTCAGTTTCAATTATTTAAAAATAAATGCCCAGCGGTTCTGTTAACACTAAGTTAACCCATTCTTAACCCTTACCATGCTGAACCAGGCAGGGATTTTTTTTACAATTTTGGGAAGGGGCCCTAGGGCCTTTCAGATTGGGAAAATTAGCGTGGTAAAACCCTAAAATGGACAATTTGTTATAATGTACAATTATGTCATTTTTATCAATAAAACAACACATTAGCTATTACACATACTTTTGCCATTAAATTGAAGGAGAAATAAGATGCAATGGTAGTAGATTTTCACCATGTAGCTTATGCGTGTGATGACTGAATGAAAATCACAATCTTCCAAAAAAAAAAATGTTTCCCTTTTTTTTTTAAGATTGGGATTTTTTTTTCAAAATTGATAAAAAAAGTAAACTAAATTCCATTGGGAATGGGGCCGAATTTCCGTCCCTGAGACCACCCCAAAAAATCCCTGCCCGGATACATCCTGTTTGAAAATGGTGTTGTTGCAGATTAGCTGGCTTCTATGAAGCCAGCTGATCAGGATCCACACTGTTTTCCATTCTACTAGTATTTACATGCTGAAAAACTGGAATAACAGAATTCCAGGTATTTGGATAAAAATTCGGGAAGAGTGTAGTACATGTTAATATCCAGCATGTTAAGGGTTAATGGTGTCACTTTGGCATTGCAATGATGTCACATGATGACCATGTGTGTGACTTCCAATGCAACAACAGTATTGACAACAAGTGGCAGGCCTCCAGATAAGAGTGTGTATTTGAAAATTATTTTTCTTATTTCTCAACCAAAACATACCTTCTGAGTACTCAAAAGAACTGTCTCAATGAGACCATTCTTTTGAACACCAAAAACACATGTTTAAACTGGCGGATAAGAAAATAATCACAATTTTATACTAAAAATAATATTGCCGGTGTGTGTGTGTGGGGGGTTAAAACTCTGAAATCAGTATAATCTCACCTTATTCCCTCATTAAAGTAACAGCTGGAGAGCCAAACTTGATCAATTTCCTGAAAATAAAACAAAAACGCATTTATCAGCAATGACATTATATTATAATGGCACTTTTACAAAACTACTATAACAGGATTGGTGCTTACCATATGTGTGATTTAGTAGTTATTATTATATATTACGTTGATAACCCCTAAAAATTGTTTTAAAAAAAGTCCAAAATCAGACTTGCCCTGACCTGAAACCCCTATATTGGTATCAGCCTGAGTAGAGCAATACAATGGGGAGCACAGTGGCTCAGTGGTAGAGTGTTAAACTTAGGATTGAAGGGTTGCTAGTTTGAGACTCACTGGATGCACTGTGTTGTGTTCTTATCCTCTGCTTAGTACTCGTACAACCCAGGAAGACAGGAAAACATCTCAACTTGTCTGAAAAATTGTTGACTGGGACAAAAAGCATCAACACAAACAAAAAGAACAATACCATATTTGACCTGGTAAGAATACATGCTCTTTTCTATATCATTAAACAAGATGGAAGAATTCACAGGACTTTAGTTAAGAGTGCGTAACGAAATTTAAATTTTCTTATTTCTCAACCAAAACATATGTTGTGGTTACTCAAAAGGACCGTCTCAATGAGACGGTTCTTTTAAGAACCTAAAACAATTGTTAAAATTGGTCCGTAAGAAAATATTCACAATTTTACGCTGAATGTTTTTGTTTTGTTTATCTAAACCTGTGATTCATACATACACTGAAGGTAAAGAGCTAGAGAACTTCAAGGATTCCAAGTTAATGAGGTCAAAAATTGTATACTTTACCACATGTAGCCCCTTTTTCACTTCTATGTGTATCCTGTAAAAGATCCCTAATCCAACACGCCCAATCTTCACCAGGATCCCTGTCTTCTTTCTTATTACGAACTGTAGAACCAACGCAAATACCCTACAAACAGAATGCAGGCCTTTAGTTAAGAATGAGTAACAAAAAATAGATTTTCTTATTTCTCAACCAAAACATATGTTGTGGGTACTCAAAAGAACCGTCTCAATGAGACGGTTCTTTTGAGCACCCAAAACATGTGTTGAAAATGAGGGGTAAGAAAATATATACAATTGTATGCTGAAAAATTAGGTTAATCTAAACCAGTGTGAACATACATTTACTTCTAACAAGAGATTGATTTATAAATATGGAACTGACCTCGAAATCTGAAATGTTACTTAAAACATGGGTGATAAATCAAAATTTTCAAAATCCTGAACATTCAAAATTCCTATCTTAAAACTTGCAGTATGCTCACTAAATATTCACAATTTCAATTTTAAATGGTCCTTAGACAAACTGAAAGTAATTCAGAAGCTAATAATTATAATCTCCCTAATTCGGCATTTTGAGGATGACTTTCTGTGGAAAGCCATCCTCAAAATCCTGAATTCAGGAATAATCCTGAAAACTTTAATTCATGTAGATACATGTATTGTGTAATTATTTGCAAGTCAGCTTCTAGCTCTTATATTGAATGGTGAAATATAGGTACGTAACATTAGTTCTTTGCGGCGACTTTTGTCATCAGCTGATAACCTTCGCAATTTAAACAGTCTCGACTCAGATCAGGACTGACAGAAAGTCAGTCCTGATGACTGACAGAAAGTCAGTCCTGTTCTGGATCTAAACTGTTTGACACATTGATAGTTTTCCTGTAAGAATTTTTTCCAAAGGTTAATTTTGAACAAAGTCAGCAGATGACAATAAAAGTATGAAAAATTACCCAGCATGCAAAAGGTTAAATAAGGGCAATGAGTTACTTATCTCGGACTTCCAGGATTCTTTGAATGAATCTGGGTCAGTTCAGCATCAGTTCAAGTTTGTCTGCGGCAACTTGCACTGTTCATATACTATGTGCAGGGAATTATGTCAGTACCATTCAGGTTGGTATGTAGTTTGTAAAACAGACTTTGTTTTAACAACAGTTGGAAAAATGTAAGGGTAGGGCACAGGGCCTTGTACATTTTATGTTAAGTTAGGCTAAAAAAATAAACAAGTGTTTCTCAGGCCACTTTTTGAAAAACAGATGAGGCTGGCAGGTTTTTAATTTTATTTCCCAAAAAACAGATGAGGCCACTTTTAAACTATAAACGCTCAGACTATAACGATCAAGATACCATGATTGACACTGGCAATGAAAAACTAAGACATCAGGTGGTGTTGACCCAAGGCCGAGTTGGCTGGGCCTGACTTGACCTACCTGTTACCTTTTGAACCCCCAAATCAAACAGACAATTTTCTCTTCATACCACTGATTCAAGCAAATCTACACAAGTACAGTCTACTGGTACAATACTTTGGAAGCACCAGCTCAGAAAAGTTACCATTTTGAGGGTAAAGCACACAGGTACTTGTAGCATACAAAAAAAGCCCCACCCCACTATCACATGCCTGGGTAAAGCACTGTGATTTGTCCATTTTGGACGCAAGACCCCTGGGCGCAGGACCAGTCTTTGATTTGAAGATCAGCTAGAAATTTATAAGAAAAATGAATAAAATTGGGATCTGATTTCCACCTATTAGCCTATGATCCCATGGTTTGGTACAAAACTCCCTGCCATTGCCTTATATTCGTGCATAATTTCTACTTTCGGTTTACATACAGTTAGCACAATGTTGTGTTACTAAAAATAGCACGAGACACTTGGTGGAATTTCCCTACAGTTGAGACGATCCCTGCTTTCCAATTTAACGGACAATACTACCTCATTAATAGGTAAGATCCGGCTACTATGTAGACAAATGTCCATAAAAAGGATGGAATGACCCAGTCCATCTTAATTATTTGCGTTTCACGCGCTGTAATTGGGGTTTAAATCATTTTCTGTCTCATTTTTCCACCCACTGCAAGCACTTGCCAACAACCATGATCAGAAAATAATTAGGTCAAGATGCATGTGATCGTTATTGACCAATCAAAAACTGCTTCCCTTGCCGCCTTGTTGTTCCTGTGAAGTCGCCATTATTGTCGCCATATTATGTGAAACTAGCGTTTTCTTGTGATAATTTTTGATAAAACTATAATCATAGGGCTCTGTAACGGGTTCAGGAACTCACAGGGGTGCGAAATGATGGAGTAAAGATGACAGCCCCTACTCCAACGGGAAACAGTTGCTCATTAGAGGACTGTTACACCAATATTTTTGCTTTGGTAAGATGACATGATTTTTCATTTTTAAATGTCACATTGTTCCATTATCCTATTGCTTTGACAATTTTTAATTCGTTTATGCAAAAAAGGAGTATCCAGGCTGTTGATAGCATTAAAGATCACCACATAAAACATGCCCTTAAGTTTACAGCAACCACATGAAAGTGGATGGGAAAACGTGATTGACCTACCGGAGGATTGGGTTAATGCAAACATTTCGCCAGTATTTAAGAAGGGTGATGTGCATCTAGCTGAAAACTATAGACCTGTGTCGCTGACATCAGTCTCATGTAAGCTGTTAGAACATATAATTTGTAAACATATGCTTAACCACTTGGAGAAAAATAAGATTTTGACCAACCTGAACCATGGTTTTAGATCAGGATACTCTTGTGAAACTCAACTTTTGGTTACACTAGATGAACTCTTACACTTTAATGACAAAGGTCTACAGACGGATATTGCAATTCTAGATTTCTCTAAGGCGTTTGATACCGTGCCACACGAGGAACTCTTGTGTAAGCTAAAGCTATGGTATTACAGGATCACTACATGAGTGGCTAAGAACCTTCTTATCCAAGAGACATATGCAAGTCGTCATTGAAGGGGAAGCATCAGAGAAAGTCACCGTAGATTCGGGCGTACCACAAGGGACAGTCCTTGGACCTATTCTATTCCTATGTCACATAAATGATCTACCTGAAGCGGTACAGTCACAAGTTCGTTTATTTGCAGATGACTGCCTGTTATACCGTCCAATCAAGTCACAGTCAGATCATATAACCTTACAAAACGACCTAATAGAAATGGAAAAGTGGGCTGACAAGTGGGGCATGCGCTTCAATGCCAAAAAGTGCTATATCATGAGTATCAACAATAGATCAACTCATTTTTACAGTCTGAACAATCATATTCTGAAACAAGTTGAAGAAAATCCTTACCTAGGACTTACATTAACTGAAAATCTGAAATGGTCGTCACACATAACTAAAATAACCAAGAAAGCTAATTCTACAATAGGATTTTTACGTCGGAACCTAAAAAGTTGCCCGCAAGATTGTAGGAAGTCAGCATATATATCACTTGTCAGATCAGTGTTGGACTATGGATCCATAATCTGGGACCCCTATCTCTCACGCGATATTGAGAAATTAGAAAGAGTTCAGAGACAAGCAGCCCGTTTTATTACTGGAGATTACCATTCAAGGGAAGAGGGCAGTGTAACCGGAATGCTTAATATGCTTGAACTGGAAACGCTCCAACGTAGGCGCAGTATGTGCAGATTGTTTTTTCTTTTTAAGGTGGTCGAGGGGTTGGTTCCAGCCATTAATCCTGAAGAATATTTGAAACCTCAAAAACAAAAGAGACGTATAAAACCAAGGACATATGAAAATTTCAAAAGTGTTAATATAGTGGAAAAACATTCGGTAAATCATGATAGGGGATATGAAATAGAGCAGTGCCACAGTGAACAATTAAAAAACTCATTCTTTATAAAAACAATTATTGAGTGGAACCATCTTGAACAGGAGGTCGTGCATGCTGTGACAGTAGAGGGCTTCAAGACCCTCCTTAACCACAGAGACTAGATACTCTCTCTCCCAGTGCGTCTACGCTGAAAAGCCCTGCACTGTACAGAAGCAGAAGCAGAAGACAAAAAAGTTGCTGAACTCTCTGAAATTAAAATGCTCATAGTCATGCCATGCACAGAACCTGCAATTATAAGCAAGGTTGATTATAATGTTTTTGCTATGGACATGCTGCTGCCTTGATTGAGCACAATTTTATTTGACTTTGTGACAATATGAAAGTCGAAATACAGTGCCTTTGCTGAACACGGCTGACAATCTGTCGAATGTGAAACCGGCGGTTCAGCAAAGACATCCGGGCGATTAATTTCCGGTTTCGCAAAGAGGATCCGCAAAACGTAGACAAAGTGTACCTGTTCCAATTTTAATGATGGATATTTACTTATACAGAAAGTAAATATCTTAAAATGCTATTTTGTCAGTAAATAATTAGTGTTTTGACACGCCAAAGTAATTTACTTGATTTCGGCAAGGTTTTCAAGGAATTTATTCCCTCCTCCGAAACTCCTGTTTCAACACGGTCAAGGTCGCCAAAAATACAAAGGAAAATAAAGCATTTTGCCATTATCAGTGAGTCTCGATGAAAAATTCACTGTCTAATTGTTTGAATTATATTTTCGTAAGTCGGCGATTGCGCCCCAACTAACACAGCGTTTAGCATATTTTAGAATATTGATTGAAAGGGAAGATTGTTCCTGGTTCGGCATGTGATCATTAAAATATGAAGGAATTATTTCAACCCTTATTTGGAACATTTACATGCGAAACCAGAAACTTGAGACCGAATTAGCCTACAAATCTGCAAAATGTAATACCCTACGCCAATGTGGAGTTATTACAGACCCCCCGCATTATAAACACACTCAGCATGGCGTCTTGTTTGTAGCCCACAAGGCAATAATTAACAGAACAAGCAAAATATCGTCGTGTTTATCCCATATTTGCCTCATCTTAGCAGGTGTTTCACGGGACGGAATAAAAATCCCAAAAACAAGGAAACACCTAACCATATCCTTTGGTGCACGAAGAAACCGATATAGAACTGACAAAATAGCATTCTTTAATTTCAAAAATATTCATTTTAGTTCAAATTAACGGCTTTCAAATGCGAGCACTCGCTGTTTGTTTACCTTTTGAGGATCCTCTTTGCGAAACCGGAAATTAATCGCCTGGATGTCTTTGCTGAACTGCCGGTTTCGCATTCAACAGATTGTCAGCCGTGCTGAAGGAGCAGGACAAAAAGTTTTTATGAAACATTCACTGATTCAGCAGTGCTTCAGATAATTGTCCCTACAGGCGTAAAGTATGATTCCATTTCTACGGTTAGAGTTCAAAATTCAGTTGTACATAAAACAGGTGCGTTTTTACAAGTACAGTACATTATTTCCGGTAAACATGTAAGGCAACAGAGTGTTTCATCTACTTTCAATCAGAAGATGCTCTAAATATTATTTGATTTGTGAATCCCTCAAAACTTGTGCTGCAGTAATCCAGAATCAACCTGCTTGATTGCAAACAAATCTTGATTGGAAGCCGCGATCATCTCAAGGTTTTTCAAAGTCTGGAATTTAGGACGACAAGTTTCTTTTTTGGACCATTTTTTCCGTATCACTCAAACCATTGGACACAACAATAATATGTTTTACAGGGTCCGAGATATTCTTAATGAGATAGGTTGTCCTGTAATGCAGGGATGGCATAAAGCCCAACCCGGCAGGTTTTTGGGGTTTATGGGTTTTATAAATCTAATCGTTTATTATCAATCATTAACTCCCACAACCAGCTGCTTCAATGTACCTTACAGTTTTTCTGTGCGAACAGTACTGGTCCAAAGAGAAACAGCCTGATCAGGATAAAAGCTGTTTGCATTTTTGTCTGCATCTTTTGATGATATACTTTGTGGTAAAATTTTAGGCTGATTACAAAAAACTGTGGGGATATCCCAAATGTTAGAAAAATAACAGTAGTATTGTTTTGACTGTGATTCACACCTTTGGGGCAGTAATTGAGCAATTATCCTTGACTATTCGAAATTATGGTCATGCTGGTCCTAGTAACAAAAGTGTGAACATGTTTTAATGCAGTCTTATTGGGAAATGGGAACATATTCACACTCTGAAATAGAATTACATGTGTACAATACATGATACTTAAAGTTTATTCAGGCTTAAGCATAAAACAGCTCCCCACCAATCAAAGTTAGCTTTAAAATTTACTGCCAAGACCCAGAGTGAGTTATTTGTTTATATTATTGAAGCCCAATTAAGATATTTTTTCAGGGGAAAGATGACAGAAAACTAACATAATCATGATAATAGACAAGATAATAATAATCAGATATGAGCCGCATTTTGACATGTGTAGACTCAGACGAGCATGTGCAGCCTCTTATTAAGTTTAGAAACTCCAAGTGATGTTTGGTCAGTAGCTTAACAATCATAGAATATTCAAGCGACTAGCAAAGACTCTGATCAGGCTGCCCGTATGCGCAGGCTGATCTGAGGCTTTGCAGGTCGCATATACCGCATTGTTGGAAATCTCATATGCGGCTCATATATACTATGCACAATAAGTTAAGCAGTTGTTTTGTATGGATGAGCCCATCCACATCAGAACTCAAGTTTCATTTGCTGTCATGAAGATACACGCGCCGATCATCTGACAAGAATTTCCATTTAAAAAATACGGAATTACCAAACGCAGCGGCCGTGCTAAAGTGACGTTAATTTTTAAGACTAGCGGGTAACGTGTGTATTTCTGATTATTGGGTGAAGCTAAAAATATTTTCAGGCGATTGTTTGGTCACTGAAAACCAAAAAAAGCATAGCAAATGCTGCAATTTTCTGACTTTTCTAAAGAGAAATAAAGCACCATTTTTCACAATTTGACGTTTTTATTAATGCTTTTATGTTATCGCCTGTAAACGGTGTTTCTAGGCGATTTTTCTTAAACCACGTTGACAATTAAAATTGTTTGATGCCTTCCAACACATTCAGACAAATAATGTTGGATGAAACATTTTCATGGCCACAGAGCACGAGCCGAAAAGTAAAATCTAACGTTACCGTTATCTTGCAAATGCGTCGCACCATTTTTCAGTAGCTTAACGTTTTAATCAACCATAAGATGAGTTACATTGTAAGCCAATGACATATTTGTAAACTGAGTCTCTGTTGAATTGAAACACCTATTAACATAAGAAGTTTAATCAAATGATGACTACGTTTTGACGTCATTGATGGCAGCGGATTTTTTCAGCATGAAATCTCTATCACATTCTGTCACATAACCAATAGTTTTTATAGGCTTATGATGCATGAGGAAGATGTTAGACCACCAAAGGAAAAATCACATGCTTATCATTTTAGCATTACTTACAAGAGATGTGAATTTTGCTTACTGACCCCTCCTGCAATTCTTTTTCTCCCCAAATGCCTGTTTAAAGGATGACGTCTGTAATTTTGTGGTTTCATTTGCCTAAGATCCTGTTCTAGCCATTGAAAGTGTTCGATATTGCACAAAGATGAGCACATAAAGATGAGAAACATAAGAAATTGCTAAACTTATTGTGTATAGTATAGTTGAAAATAGTAAGTGACAACCCCGTGGCACCGCGAGGAAGAGCCGCTCAACCATCATGAGACACCAGGAATACAAATTAAGCAAA
Organism: Loripinus fragilis; assembly: GCA_964019695.1. Classification (NCBI taxonomy): domain Eukaryota; kingdom Metazoa; phylum Mollusca; class Bivalvia; order Lucinida; family Lucinidae; genus Loripinus; species Loripinus fragilis. The sequence goes on from OZ026525.1 coordinate 1,711,132, forward strand.
GCAACCAGCTCTATCTTCCCCATCAAGATGATTGCAATACTAGAATGGACATGACATAAAGTAACGTACAACAAAACATAGAACAATTACAGACTCCCACAATGGGAGTAACAATAAACAAAAGTCAACAACAGAACCACCTCCTTAGAACGGACAGCAGCCTAAGCCACCAGGGGGCTTAAATGCATTTTACTGGTACCAAATCTCTTCGCCCCAGATTCTGCTGTTGTTGAAGTACAAGGAATGTTCAGCTCGGATGGAGGCCATCTAACTAATACAATGTATCATCATGGAGAAACACTCTAATCAAATTAACACACCATGATGAAACAAAGAAAAGGGCTCATGACTCACAGATAGTCAGAGCTAAAGAAAACATCAGGTTGAGCCACGGTGGGTCCAGCTACAGATAAGCATCAGGCACCAACCCACTGATTAAAGCTTTATGTCAGAGCCGTCATAGAGTCTGAGGCCTGACCCACCGTCGTGCAATTAAAGAGGAAACCATATATATAAACTGTGATTGGGTTTAAAACTATGCACGCAGAACATCACATGATATCCAAGTTATATCCAACTTTTATTTAACGTTTTACTATCTTTTTGAATTGATCACTAAAATTAGGTTTTCCAACAATTTTTGTTTGAATTTATAAACTAAATCACCATAAAATATAGGTTCTGAAAACTGACTTGTCCAGGGTTCGAATTTTAGCTCGCATACTCGCAAAATGCGAGTTAAAAAAGCAAATAGCGAGGTGGTATTTTCTCTACTTGCATTTTCTTGCGAGTGAAAATTTGGGGCTGTTATCCATGGTTCTTATCCTAGATATCCTAGATATAAATCTTCTCTCCAGTCATTCATTGACGGCAAATATTTTCATTTTTATCCATCGGAAAACCCTATCAATGGCGGAAGTTTACATTGGATACAACCTCAATGCGCAGACGCATACGATAAACTCCCCAGCATGGTCGGGTGTCAGCCAATCATATACTTTCTAATTTTAGATTGTAGCAAATATTCACATGTGGGTAGTTCGTTGGCTCATTGGTTTTTTCCGATCTAAAATTAGAATAAAACTATTTTTATAGCACTATACAATTGGCCGAGACCAATCCTTTTCTTTCTTGATTTCTTCGCAGATTTCAAAAATTTAGATGGGTAAGTTTTTGAAAAGAAATGAGGCATCTAGCAGTAAAGATGCCGCTCAGGCTGCGAGCAAAAAAAAAACTCAAATGGCACCATTAAAGGACGTGTCAGCCAGTGAAAAAACGGTTTAGAAAAGGATGAAGGAATTGAATATTGACCTGGTTTTTGTAGCCATGGATGACCTTGTGACCCAAATGAAATCACATGCAAGACTTGCAAATTATTTGCACTCGCTTATATTTTATAGCTGAACTTGAAGAGGGAGTCTGTTTCTCTTTTCATGTAAAATCGTCCATGCATGACAGGGCAGTAACTGCCAAGGCAGCCAATGACAGGAAAGCTAGGAATGAACCCTCAGACATTGACTGTATAGAACAGCATAATATATTGCCCAATCTGAAAGACCATTCTCTGATTTTCCAGCCTTAGTAGAGTTGCAGCCTTAAACTGCTCAGAGTTAATTTACCTTTAAAACAACAGCTTATATCTGAATTTCTGTTCAAAAAACTATAATTGTAAAAATGCAAGTTGTCTTTCCATTTAGCAAGTAGCCAAAAATTCCACTTGCGAAAATATGCAAGTTGAAAATCTGGCTAGATTCGAACCCTGTTGTCTGTAAGTTGTAAATACATATAATATATGTCAATGTTGATACTCATATTTTAATGACTATCTCACTATTACCAGAGCTCTCACTAGGATTTTGAAAACAGCAGTCACAGAGCCCTCTTTGCCAAAAATTGGGAGTCCCACCATACAAAAGAATATAGCCTCCTTCAAAAAATAGGAGTCTCAGCACCCAAAATGGGAGTTCAGGACTGCAAATCAGCAGTTGGTGAGAGCTCTGATTACCATTTAAACTGATTAAAATATGGCAATAAAGAATCATTTCTACACTTTTATATCTATCGTCAGACTGAAAACCATGACACCAAAAATTTATAAAACCCGCATATTGCCCAAAGTGGGTAATATGACCTTATTGCCCAACCCGGGTAAACCCGGGTTTTATGGAGTGGGTTTACCCGGGCGGGTAATATCGTGCCAACCCTGCTCATCTGAGCCTTTGCTGCAGGCATGTGCGATAGGTACCAAAATCTCACAAACAAGCTCATTTCATGACAAGTCTAACGTAAATATCAAATATAACATATGGTGTAGAAGTGACACGCTGCAATGAAAATATTTTTTGGTTTGTACATCTGTGTGTTCTGTACATTTTAGGAAATTCATGCATGTTTTCTGTTGATAGTATATATCTATCTCTTCATGATTTTTTTCCCAGACAAAAGTAGCTGGGGAATCCGGTATACATAGACTGGGGAAATCCCCGGCCCTTTATGCAAGCCCTGTCATGGCGCTACCGTAGTAGCACCTTCATGAGTCGTAGTGAATCGTGAATGTGTAAGTTATGTAACTGGGGCTTAAATCTATACTTGAGGAGCGCCATCACAGGTAAAAGAGAAGAGTCAAAGGGTGCAGGAGTTTCACTTAGTTTCAGGGCTCTTACACCCGTTTTTTGGAATGGGGCCGGGGCCCATGGAATTGGGAAAATTAGCTGCGTTTGAACTAAAATTGGGAAATTTGACATTGTCCTTATGTATGATGATTCCATTGCTAGATTGATTCCAATAATTAAACTTACCTTAAGCTTAAATGAAATATATGTGTGGTTCCTGTTGCCTACCTACCCTAATTTTTTTAACCCTACCCTAAACATTAAAATGGTCTTTGGAGAAAAAATACCTAAAATAAGCACTTTTTCAGATTTTGTCACTATTTTCTTTGTTAAATGTTATAACAAAATTTAATAATTTCCCTACCTACCTACCCTAAATTTTGTAGGTATGCAACAGGAACCACACATATATTTCATTTAGGCCTTAGTGTACTATGAGAAAAGGGAGAGATAGAAGCAAGCGTGATTGTATTCTATTATTCTGTGTAATTGTAAATATGTAACAGTATGTTCTATATTTGTATTATATGAAATAAAGAATAAAGATGGAGAACAGAAAAAATCTCTTTTTTTGGTCAAATTGGGAATTTTTTGTCTGGAATTGGGAAAAAACATACTTTTTGGCATTGGGAATGGGGCCGAATTTCGGCCCAAAAACCGGGTGATCGAGAGACCTGAGTTTTTAGGTACCCTTAGGCCAATTAAAAGAAATGTGTATTTCGGGTAATGGGTCTGAAAAATAATTATCTTTTTTTCTTGAAAAAATTCAGTTTTAAATTTATGTAGTATTTAATTACTATTTTGAAAGGCAGTTTAGGCAGTTCACCTTACAAAATGAATAAATGATATGATAAATGGAATGCTATCTTTTTGCAGACTGACATTAATGGAATCAAATGGAGAAAGCTGACCGTTGACCCTGCTCATACCCACATAGATCCATTTGAAGACCCGGTACTGAACACATACGCAAAATGTTTACAAGCAGATATCCTGTGTGTCTGGAGACGGATGGTCAAACACTCAGAGCAACGACCGACAGAGGTGTCATATGGAAAAGAACTGTGGATATTTTGGTATGGGGATCCACCTGTAGTCCTAGAAGACCTGCTTCCACCTGATTTAAAAGGTAAGGTTTTGACATTTTTTCACCCTTTGTATTCGAACCATAGCCCACAGTCTATCTATCCCTATATACTGCCTCTCGCCTTCACAGAGATGAACTTAGTACAGTAGCTAGGATAACCAACAGTCTTGTGTACCTGGGCATGCACATTTAGGCAGAAATTCAATTTAGCCATTTTTAGCCATTTAACGAATCCTGGTGGGAAATCAAAGAGTCTGTTTTATAAAATACATTTTTTTGACAAGCATGCTTGTTTAAAAATGTTATAAGTGAAAACATGATTAGATAACAACAACCAGTCAAATCAAATGTTTGCTATGGTAACTTGCAGTCTGAATCCAAGATACCAAACAGCCACAAAACATATTTTAGCGAAATTCTTCAGTAAAGACAATGTTTGGATACAATGTGCATATGCAGGACGTTAGCAGAGTTGGGGGAATACCTTTTGCAATGTTTTGATGAAATAGAACAATGGAAATTAATGGATCTAAAGCATCTTTACTTTCTGCCAAAATGCACATGCCTTATATTCCTACTAATCAAGACTGTTGGTTATCGTAGCGGACTGTGAGCAATGGTTTGAATACAGGGGATGTTATTGTCAGATTATTGTTGTTGCTGCGTCCCCTGACTTTATGAGGAAATACCAAGGCAGGGCCTTTTCTGCCCATCTCTAGGGGCTGAATTTCGGCCCCATTCCCAATCAAATATAGCCACCTTTTTTCCCAATACCATGTCTGATTTTTCACAATTAAGAAAAGTAAAAAAAAAAAAAGAATGTTTTTTTTTTTTACTTTTTTTTTTTACTTTTTTTTTAGAGACCACTACTAAATGAGAAACACTGACCCATATCAGAATGATACTTAAACACTTGTGCTTAAATGGTATGCTTGGCATAATGCAATCTAAAATAACTTGATTTTGAGGATATATTTTGCTACCCTTGTAATGTTCTATGTCGTTAATTTCTCCCAATTTTATGTTAAGTCGATTTTTTTTCCCAATTTTGGCATTGGGCCTTTTCCCAAAATTGCTGGAAAAGGCCCTGCAAGGTGATGTAGTATGAGTTTCACATAATACAGGGTTTTACACCAAGTTCAATGTTTGGGGGTCCTTGGGACTCAGCTTTGATTATGATGGGGGTCCCATCTTTTTATATAAGCTCAAATTTTGGAAGGAAGTACATCCTTCCGTGAAGGGATTCGAACAGGCCTTAGCTGTCAAACAGGTGTCTTTCATAAACTCTTCGGAAATCTCAATGTCATTCACTTGAATAGCCCATAATGTTTGGCAACGCTGTCCAGTTGTAAGAGCTAGTAAAGTAGTTAACTTAACTGACAACAGTTTCAAACTTACTTCCAATGTATTTAATGAATCCAAATAAGTAATAACAGTTTGTACATCCCATGTATTAACATATCTCGGCAATGAAGGCTTCATATTGAATATACCCTTCATAAAATGGCGTATTAAAGGTTCTGTGCCTATGTCTCGTTTGTATAACAAGGAAAACAAGGATGACAGCATTGACTTAGCAGAGTTAATGGAACTATATCCTAATTTACTGCTAGACAGGTGGGTCAAAAAAGTTAAAATTTCATTCAAAGATGGGTTAATGGCATCAATTTGTTGTTCACTACAAAAATGCACCCACTTTTTGAAATATGACCCATATTGTTTTGAAGTACTTGATCTCCATGATGCACCAATGATGGCTGCAGTTTCTGTTGGTATTCCTGCACGTGTGAGTTGTTCCCTGACAACCTGAAAACCACCATCCGCATTGATGTTAAGCGATGTACTTTTCCTTGTTTCGGCAAATACAACAGATGGTCCACTTTCGGCAGAATGAAGCTGTCCCCCGAAACAAGTTTCAGCACATGTGGAAACCACGTTTGTGTTGGAAATAAGGGAGCCACAAGAATCAAGTCTGCTTCCTCTTCTATCACTTTCTGTATAATCCTTGATATGCAACTGAAAGGTGGAAAAGCATAATTTAATCCAGTATTCCACTTAATGAAAAAGCATTTATAGCATAAGCACTTTTGTCTGGTTTATATGAAGCATACAGGGGTAGTTTATTATTTTGTGATGATGCAAACAAGTCAATATTGCATCGACCCATCCTTACTTGAATTTCATCAAATACAGACTGGTCTAAACCCCATTCCATATCTTCATTTAGCTTTTTCCCTGCGCGACTTAAGGAATCAGCCCGGAGGTTATCTATTCCAGGTATGAAGAAAGCACTTAACCATAAACCCCTTTCTTCACACCATGTCCAGATCTCTCTTGCTAGTTTATTCAAGTCTGGTTTTCTCCCTCCCATTTTCAAAAGATATCTTAGAGCAACCATATTGTCAATAAATATATGAATGTGCCTATTTTTGTCATCCACACAAAATGCCTGAAGGCTTAAAAAGACTGCTTTTAACTCCAAATAGTTTATATGTAATTCTTTCTCACTATCAAGTGCGGATAAGTAAATTACTTAAACAATCAAAGGTTAATAATCACTTAAGAGAAATGTACTTTGAGCCTTTTGTGAAAAATTCTAATATCTGTGTCATACAGTGTATGAAAACATATTTAGAAAAAACTCAAGAATTGAGGAAAATAAGTAGTGCAGAAAATTTGTTTATAATTACGCAGAAGCCTTATAATTCTGCTACAAAGAGCACTATTTCTCGGTGGATAAAACTAGCCCTGAAGTGGGCAGGTATTGACATAAAAACATTTTCAACTCACAGCACTAGAAGTGCTTCAACGAGTGCGGTGTTGGGGAAGATTCCCATAGACACAATCCTTAAAACAGCTGGGTGGTCGAAAGATTCCACATTTAGAAAGTTTTATAATAGACCAGTGAGTAATTCTTCAGAATTTAGTCATGCTGTGTTAAATGCATGAACTTTCCTTATTCTAATTCTGGGTGCTTGGATTACTAAATATGACAATATTGTATATTCAAGAAGAAATACAGATACTCTTGATGAACTATAATGGAAATTTGGACTCTGAAAACTCCTATGATTCGAAAGGTAGATTGGGTTCCGACAAAATTAATAAATTAAACAAGACTTACCTGTAAGGTGCAGTTTAATTCCTATTTTGTCGGAACCAATCTACTGAGAATCATGGGCCCACCCTTGGCCCACCCTGTATAATTGAGGAGTATTCCAAATTTCCATTAATCCCTCTGAAAGTCTGAAGTTGGTGTCACGTGAAATGCCGAAGTTCACTCCCATGATTCTCAGTAGATTGGTTCCGACAAAATAGGAATTAAACTGCACCTTACAGGTAAGTCTTGTTTAATTTATTAATCCATTTGTATCGATAGGAATTTTGATCTTTTTTCGGGGCTGGTTTTTTTAGATGATTCGGACTTAACTGACTCCGAACAGCCGCTAGAGGATGGTTCTTGGTCCGTTTCTGCATTTCTTTTTGCCAAAAAGGTTTCTCAGATGGCTCTGTTCCGACATTTTAGCAGCTGTTTATTTCTAGTCCTTTACATGCTTGATCGTAAGAAAACCCAATAGGTGACAAACGTCTATGCAATGATCGATAAATCAGAGCGGGAGCGAGACATGATGAGATTTCACAACGCCATAGCAACACCAATTTGATTGGACTGTTTTGGCACACCTCCCGATATTATTGGTTAAACAAGAGCACCTGTCCTATTTATTTATAGATAGCCTGTTAACATGGGAAAACCCGAATCGTTATGAAATAACTTTGGAATTTGCGATTTTAATGAAAGGCACAACAAACACTGGAATGCAGGTAAGGTGGATTGACGGGTCCTACCTAATGATTTATGCTTATAAGACACAGGATATTGCGTCCTTTCAAACCCGGATAATATTTTGAAAAGTTAAAAAATTCTTGAAAGATGCTGGAAAATCACACTAAAGTATTGAAAAGTATTTGATTTTTTTTTTGATTTTTTGTTGGACTTAGCCTTGTTAACCGTTTTTAGTGACAGTTTTACCCATTTTTAGTATGGAAGGGTATCGGGCTCATAATTCAAATACGCATTATGCCTTATGCCTGATTCCATTTACGGGTTATGGATGTGTATTATGCTTTATCACAAAGTGTCTGACAGTTGTATGCATTTTACGTTCTACAAAATGATCGTGGTGATAATTCCATTTGGGTGTTCTGTATCCCTAATCCCTAATTATGCTTTAACACAAAGTGCCTCTCCGTAATATGCATTTTACGTTCTATGAAAAGGGTCGAGGCGATAATTCCATTTGGTTATTTCTATAAAAATATAACAGTGACTGCATTTCTGTAATTCGGAATTCGCTTTCTACAGAATGGCTTTCCATATTCTGGTTCACCTGAACTTGCGTTTTCCGGTAAACCTGCTTTTGCCAAACCGCAATACGCTTAAGTCTATTTCGACTACGCAACTAAATTACTAGCTTCACCAAAAATTGCTAAACGCAAAATTAAAATAATGATAATAATAAATAATTCTGCAGTAGAATTCTTCTCTACTTTTTGTCCCTCATTTTTGGAAAAAAAACACGCAAGACGATTGTCTGCGCATGTGTATACTATCCAGGATTCGAAAAATGCGCCCTATCGGAAGATAATGCACGCGAGACCCGGTGTATAGGTAAATTCTGCCCGTCAAGAGTTATCCTGATTACCCGTGGAAGGAGAAGACAAGTTGGCTTCCTTCAAAAAAGGAATCCAAAACGTGGGGCCGCAACTATCATTTAAATGTGTCAGCTTTATTAAGATAGAATTTGATTACTTGCTTACAATTTAAACCAATATATACATGAATGTAATTCATATTTGGCATGCATGGATCAACAGGAATTTTTGCCAGGAGGTCCCAGGCCTCTAGATAATGGAGCGTAATTAAAAATAAGTTTCCTATTTCTCAACTAAAACATATGTTGTGGGTACTCAAAAGAACCGTCTCGATGAGAACGATTCTTTTGAGCACCGAAAACAAATGTTAAAACTGATGGATAAGAAAATAATCCCAATATTACGCTGGAAAAATTTGCTTATCTAGACATAATTATACATGTCCGAGTTAATATAAATCAAGCTAAAAAAGTCAAGAGAAAAATGAAAAAATGACCCAGACAAAAAGGCATATTCGGCCTAAAATAATTGGTCCGGCTAAAACCTTTTTTGGCCAAAAAAAGTGGTCTGGCCATGGCCGGACTGGCCGTACCGCCGACGACGGCCTTGTCTTAACTGTTGAGGCCCTCACGGAGGGGGGAATGAGGGGGATACCTGTTCCTTAGTTCCCTGAAATAAATTGGCTTGTTCACCTGCTCCCCAAAAATCGAAAACTTGCTTTCTTATGTTCCCTGTTCCCCAATATTGTCTTTGTTCCCCTCAAAATTGGCCTTTGTTCCCCTTAAATTAATGTCCTTTTTCCCCTGTTCCCCAAAACTCCCATGAGAGCCTCATTGTTACAACCTATGTCTTGACGAAAACTATAATTTTCCAAGGTTCCAGCTCCACATTTTTATACACATGAACCCCTTTCCAGAAATCCTGGACCCACCCCTGACTGACGAAGAATACTAATCTACCTAAAGCCCCGTTCTCACTGTCCCGGTTTAAGGTGCCGGTTCATCCCGGTTTGATGATCCGGGATGAACTGTGATGAACCGTGTCACAACCGTGGTGGCACCGTGGACAACCTTGGTGATCCGGGATGAACCGTGTTAAACCGACTCATGTCCCCGGTTGTTTTTAAATGTTTAAAACAACCGGGACTCACCGGGAGTAACCGGGAAGGCTGTCAAATACCGTGATAAACCGGGAAGACGCCGGGAGCAACCGTGTCTCCACCGGGACGGCGTCGGGGCGATACCGGCGCAATCCGGAAACATCCGTGTCTCCACCGTGATAAACCGTGTGGTTCACTGCCTATTTATATGTAATAAAATGCAAAATAAAAATGAAAAAGTCACTCCTGCTGCACTTTAAATGAAAGTGGATTCATCCAAATGATAAGGATGGGAAAGTCCATTCGTCACAAGTTGGTTAAATTGTCAGCAGTATAAATGTGCTCATTTACAAAGCTTATGAATAAATGCACTTATAGTTACAGAAGAGTCAAGCATATATGAGCCACGACATGAGATTTCCAACAATGTGGTATAGTTTCCATTAGCAAAGCCTCAGATCAGCCTGCGCCTAGGCGCAGTCTGATCAGAGCCTTTGCTAGTCGCTTGATTATTCTATGACTGTTAAGCTACTGACCGAACAACTTTAAAGCTTAATTGGGGACTGCACAGGCTCCTTCTCAAAATGTCACATTGTTGGAAATCACATGCCCCGCTCAAAGTGTTTATATATTTTTACGAAAAAGCAAGACAATCTGGGCCTAGAATTACAATGTATCCTTAAAGCTAAGGAGTACTTAAGTTAAGTATTGATTTTCCAGGATGCGAAAAATAACGTTTCCAAACTGATTAAAACCAAAATAGTTTCATTTTTTCTGTAGATCACAATGATATCTTTGACCATGAGTACTGCATCGGTCTTGGCAATTTATTAAGCATTTAATGTACATGTTGAAGTATCAATACTTAAATTAAGTCTTCCTTAACTTTAAGGAGGCATTGTAATTCTGGGCCCAGATCAACAACATTTAAACCTCGTCGTAAGAAAACAGGTCTGCTTCTGCTTATTTGTCATGCAAATGAGCTGCGAGGTTACTAGGCATTTGCTTTCGCTACACAGATCATGGTTCCTTTAGTAACTCGTATATGGCTGTGCAGTCCAATTTGTGTCATAACTGTTATGCGATAGAGACAGAAGAAAACTGATGTTACTCTACGTTTTTTATCCTGGTTTTATAGTGTAGAGTAGCACCGGGACGCAACCGTGGCCCTACCGGCATGTTACCGTGGCTCAACCGCGGCAGCTACCGGGACATCACCGTAAACAACCTGGGCAACACCGGGGTATACCGGCACGAACGGTGGCTCCACTGTGCTGCACAGTAAGTGCTCCGTGGTGAACCTGGGATCAACCGGCGTCTTGCTATCTCGAGAACCGGGGCTATACCGGGGTAACGTCGGCAAGGTGAGAATGCAATTTATTTTTCATGAAATGTGTCCCGGTGCATCACGGTATACCGGCTGCCCTGCATCGGGATGAACCGTGGCTACATCGGCACAGTGAGAATGGGGCTTAAGAGGCTAAGACAACGGATCAAGAACCGCTACTGGCTGTTCAGAGACTAGCGGATAGCCGCACAAAAAATCTATGCCTCGTGTCATCATTTATAGCAGCATAGGCGTCTCATACATGTACAGCGTATTGTGTTCAGTCATAAATCGATTTGCGACAACATGAAAAGCCGAAATAAGACTTTGTTGTCAATTGAAACGCGCATTGCAGGAAAGCAAATAGCAGCTATTTAGAGAGATAAGAAACTTTGAAAGAGCTAATTTCGCGGATTGAGAAAGCCCATAAAGCACATAACATAATGACTAAATGGCATCAAGCGTAAAGGCATTTTGTAGTATGCAGAATGCATATTGCTGAAACGCACTGTCTGTTATAGCAAATAAGAAATACACATTACTGGAATGGAATTATGACAGGGAATTGGGGGTACAGAACACCCAAATGGAATTATCACCACGATCATTTTGTAGAATGTAAACTGCATACAACTGATAGACACTTTGTGGTAAAGCATAATAAACATCCATAACACGTAAATGGAATCAGGTATAAGGCATAATGCGTATTTGATTTATGAGCCCGATACCCTTCCATATTTTAGTAGCTCTAGTTTTCGGCTTGTCTGTCCGTACATGCCTATGGTAGCTTGGCATTATGGCCTTATTGGGTTAAAAATAGCTTGTGGGGTTAACCTTATTTTTTTGGTATAGATTGTAAATTTTGCCAACTCGAATGATTTTCTGGCCTGAATGAAAACTTTGCGTATGGATTTAGTGGTATACTAAACAGATCTGTTCGGTAATGTGTGGGATAAATAGGGTGCAATTATCTGCAATAAATAACAATTAGCAAAATTAACAAGTTAAATATAGATATAAAGGTATATTATATTTTAACTCTTTCCTTGCTAGTGGCAACTTTTATCGTCCGTGATAACATTTGCAAAGAGTTAATATATACATCCATGCGTTGTGTGTGACTGGGCCAGCAGTGAAGGTTCTGGGGAGACTGCTAATGCACAGCACATGCTTGTCTGAACTTTAGCTGTTCCTTGATGAGAGAAGTACCAAAATCTCATGAGCTTGTGTACATTAAGGGATTTTTTCACAAGATGTAAGCCTGCACGTATCTTCATATTTATAGTTGTTTTGTTATGTTCATAATATGTTAATTTTATGTTGTATTTGGTTTCATAGATCCATATAGGCGGAATTTGTGAGCATAAAATTGTGTTTATTATCTTGTCCATCAGTCTAAACATGTTTTGGGGTGCTCACAAGAAATGTCTCAATGATATTGTTCTTGTACCCACAACATACATATTGGCTGGAAAAGAAGAGATGCATTTTTGTAATTGCCACATTTTATCTAGAGGTCTGTGTTCAATTGATAGATGGTTTCCTTGTCTCAGACATACCTTGACGTTTTGCATGCTGGGTAATTTTTCATGATTTTTTGTCGTCTGCTATTTTTTTCAAAATCAACTTTTTCGAATAGTTCTTTCAGGAATACCACCAGAGTGTCAAAAAGTTTGGAACTAGATCAGGCGTGACATACTGTCAGGTCTGATCTTGGTCCAAACTATTTGGAAAAGATCTTTTTGCAAAGATCATCTGACAACAAAAGTTGTCGCGGGCAAAGAGTTTATAAGGACAACTCACAGGAATAGAGCAGATCTTCCCTATACTCTTACATTTTAAAAAGCCCCTTGCTTTCTGGAAGATAGGGCCTTTGAGGCCCCTTCCAGAACTATCCCTGGGAGAATGAATCCATTGGGGCTTTAATAGAGCATGAGGGCAGCCATAGTCTGCATTTCCCTCAATAATAAACTTAAATACAATGTATTCTGGAAACCCCTTAAGGGGTACTTTGGCAAACATTGAAGACCCAATATGCAGCATGTCATCAGGGCCTGCACTGGTTGCTTCTTAAGATAGATACAATCTTCGGGAACTGAAGTACATAATTTAATAGAAATTATTACCTTTGGCCCTTTAAAATATATAATGGACAAGCCCATCCTTATTGTATTGATCTGTATGGGATAATCCATCAGAATACAAAGGGTTAAGAGTCCCTGGGACTCCTATTTCTATAGGTCCAGTTAAATTAAAAATGTGTTTTGGGTGCTAATATGAACTGTCTCATTGAGGCGGTTCTTTTGAGTACCCACAACATGCGTTTTTATTGAGAAAAATAATTTTCAAGTACCCACTCTTATCTGGGTGCCTGCTTTTTCCCATAAGTAAGGGTTAGGAAACCCATAAACATTTTGAAGGAGAAAATAATAAAACTCCGTTTGGACTCATCCTTTACCCTTCTCCCAGAGTCCGCTCTTTCTTCCCAACTTGTTATTGATTTTAATCTGACCCAGTAATCACACTGAGTTCTAGATAGTAGATTAACCCTTAGCCCACCCATCACTACTTTTGTCGTCTGCCCCTCTTGTCTGCTTATGCTCTTAGGTAGCCTATATTACAAACAATATGGACCGAGATCAGACTGCTTTCTTGGGAGTAGTTTGAGCAGGACTCATAGTCTGAAGTGCACTTGACTATAATATGTAGCAGACATAAAAAGCAGATGAAACTTTCCTAACAAAAAATAGTGGCGGGATAAGGATAAATTGAAACAATACTTTCTGAGGGCTTTTAGAGAATTTCAAATAAATAAATCTTTACCAGTTCCCATAATGTATTTTATTAGAAAATTTGAATACATAGGGCCAGTTAAGCAAAATTAATTTGCGTCAAATTGCGATCATTTTCTTATTCATCAGTTTAAACATGTGTTTTGGGTGCTCTAAAAGGTCTGTCTCATCGAGACGGTTCTTTTGAGTACCCACAGCATATGTTTTGGTTGAGAAATAAGAAAAATAATTTTCAGCTACACACTCTTATCTGGGGGCCTGTGAATATATGGTGTCAATCTTGCTTCAGTAATATTAGCAACTTGTATGTAGCCTAACATGATAGATAGGGCTGTCAGTTTCACTGGTATGTTTGAAACAAACAGAAAGCAGTGTTGAAATATTGTCAGTTGAGCCAGATCATAACTAACTGGTCTTTCAATGTTTGGAAAAATGTTTAAACCGCATGTAGCTTATTATCCAGTTGCAAAACGGGGAGGTGGTTTTTGTCTGTCCATTCACCTGTCCATCGGTAACACTTTTCTACCTGCAACTTTTCTGCCTGCACCATTCGAAAACTTTTCATTAAACTTTGGTCAAATAACTATCTCGGTGATATTATGTGCAGAACTCATGGCTCCAGTGAGATAATGTGCAGATTCCATGCCCACTCAAGGTGGTCAAGGTTACAAGAATATGCAGAACTCTGACAACATGCCGTCACCACTCAGAATCATTCTGCTCTGCTGGGGGGGGGGGGGGGGGGGGGGGGGGGGGGGGGGGGGATTGTATAGCTTTTCCTTCAGACGCCTTCTAAACAACCCTGGAATTTTTTTAAACATATACATGTATGGGCAGACATACAGAGATGTATTCAGCACATGCGTCGTCAAGCAAGTCAATTACTCCTTCTGCCCCCCTTAACAGTATGCTGCTCCATTCACTCCTTTGCGTTAGATATCATCTGTCATTGCTTAATTATCACAAACTGCTGCTTTAGATGACACAAAACTTTGGGCGTTACTTCTCGATTTGTGGTCAGCTTTAAAGCTGACGTAAAATTAAAAAATTGGTTGCAAAGTTGTATTGCTTAAGTGGGTGATCCCCCCCACCTCCCCCCCCCTCCCCCCCCCCCCTTTCAGGTTGTTGCAAACGTAATGATTACATATGATCAGCTTATATATCATGTTAGCAGCTCAGATTTCTAATATTCAGAATGACACTTACCGTATATTAGAATGAACTCTTTGCAAGCTGGGTAATTTTTCTTGATTTTTGTCATAATGTCAATTTATTTAAAGACTTTATAATGTTACATGTATCAGTACAAAAAGGTTACTTCTGCATGCTGGGAATTTTTTCATGATTTTTGAATTTTTAAAAATTAACTTTTTTTGAAAAAATTCTTTCATAGATACCATTAGAGTGCCAAACAGTTTGGACCCAGATCAAGACCGACATTGTGTCGGTCCTGATCTGGGTCCAAACTATTTGCAAAGATTATCAGCAGACGATGATAATCACATCTAACATTATAAACATCAGCAACAGCTGTTTTGTATATGCATATCATAATATATGTGCTAGTATAGAGATCAAAATTATTGAAATTTTTAATCCTTGGAAAAAAAGAGAAACAACGTATTTACCCAAATAGCCAGACAGATTGGCCTTAATAAAGTGCAACAGACAGATAGACCAAATAGTGTAAACCCAGATCAGACTGCTTCCCTGTTTGCCTTTTTTGTCGCTACCATTTAAGAGGAGCTACGGTGTCTGAATACAGTGTATCTAAAATTCTATGTTAACCATTATCCTGCTAATATTTTTTGTCTTGAAAATATCTGCTGCATATTTCAAAGGCACTCCAGAAGCATTCTGATCTGGGTCCATATTGTTTGCAAAACATGCTATCAAAGTATGTAAGCAGATGCGGGAGCAAAGACAATTTTCGTGAATAGCGGGAAAAGGGTTAAAAATTTTAAGTAATGAATAGACCTAAAGAGCTTTGAGTTGGACCAAGTTTAAGATAGGAGTGGTGTTAACTCGTTTGACTCCTAGTGTCGTCTGCTGATATTAATTTTGCAAGCAGTTTGGATCCAGATCATGTTGGGCCTTATCTCATAATAATCTGGATGAAAACTATTTGACATGCTGATAGTACTCCTGAAAGTATTTTTGGAAAAGTTGATTTTGAAAAAAAACAACAGCAGACGACAAAAAGAAAAATTACCCAGAAGTCAAAGAGTAAGAGGCAGCATAGTTGGGGCAGCTGATGAGATTTTCATGCTTATCTCATATATGCATAGTCAGTCTTCAAACCTGCATGTCCGATTTTCGAGGGGACAGCGAGTGAGGGTAGCTTAAATTTTAGCCTGAACCTTCATCTGCGTCCCCACTTTTTTTGTGCAGCAGCGAGCAGCTAAGTCTTTGGCTAGACTGTGCAGATTGGCGAGCTCATCTGAGTCTTTGCTACTTTTAACCCTTAAAGCGCCACCTATAATTTGCAGCAGACCAGTGTTTCAAATTTTGCAGTTTTTTCAAAAATAACAAATAAGGCATGATATTTCATGAGAATTGTCTGCTGGCAGACGATTCTCATGAAATATTATTCCTTATTTTCGTTGAAAACTGGGAAAGGTGTCTCAAAATTTGTCGTATGCTGCAGTCATGATTGGCGCTTTAAGGGTTAATATGCATGCAATACGTACCAAATTTCATGAGCTGCATCATGCAATTAATGTTTTCGCTTCCAGAAAACAAAACTATTGTCATTTCATCTAGAGCCTACTTGCTCCTGTATTTGTGTGTTATGGAAATAGCAACATGTCTGTCTATAAGGTCATTGATCTTGTTCAGGGAGTTCAGATGAATTCATAACATTTCTCTTATTTTGCTTTGAAATCAAATTATTAGCAATTTTGGAATTTTATAAATCAATATCTCTAATGGGTCCATAACTGGCATGCTTTCTGCAAAGAAACTGGTGGTGTCTTAATTTGTCAAACATTGTCTCTGATTATATAACTTGTATGAAGAAATTTATTTCCTGATCAATCTCGATGAAAGTATGGAACCGGGCCAGGATCAAACTCCCAACTCCTGGATATGTAGTTGCGCTTGCTACCAACTGCGCTATGGGGTGTTTTTGAATATTTTCTAATCCATCAGTTTAAACATTTAGAGTGTGTAATCAAAATTTATATTTTCTTATTTCTCAACATGTTGTTTTGAGCAGCCAAAACATGTTCGAAAATATTCACAACTGTTACTATACTCTCAAAATTTTAGTTTATCGGGACGTATGGGTTATACAAATGCTTAGGCCAGACAAAATATATGTGTGTGTTTAGGACTATTCATATGATCCATTACCCTAAACACACATATTTTTTATTTGGCCTTAGCCGGGGATATGCTAACAACTGATTAATGATGTAAATATACAACTAGATGCCAGATGAATCAAAAACAAGTTTTTTTGTTTGACCCCGTTGTAGTATTGCCAGACAGACGAATTCAGTTGCAACATGTATTATATATAATTTTATTACCTGTGGACCCAGATCAAACTGGCCTTTTGTGTATGATCAGTAAAGCTATTAGTGTATAACCCTTTTACATGTATATCAATATATTTTCAATTTCAGAAAAAGAATATGGTTCCTGGGACAAAGATAGTGTTCTGTCGTATGAATGTCGCACCCTGCTTTTTAAAGCCCTGCATAATCTAATAGAAAGGTAAGTTACATGAAGTATTCCTGAAAGAATTTTTTGAATTTAAAAAAAAAAAAAAGGAAAACGACGGCAAACATCAACAAAGCATGAAAAACATGGATAAACAGAGCAACAGATAAGGATTTGAGTCAATAAATAATTAGTTTTCTCTACAAGATTTTTTTCGCAAATAGTTTATTCAGGGTGGGTAGTCACGTGGTTTTTGCTTGGATACACTGTACGGATGTTCGAATACACTGTACGGACATCTGATCGAATGAAGGTAGATTTCTCTATGTTTTCTCATCTATACCCAGAAAGTTATACACCATTTTCCAGCCCACATTTTTCCCTATCAAACGCTACCAGGATAGCATCTTTAAGCCTCTTACTTTGAGTACTAACTCTGTCACAAATGTTGTCCGTACAGCTTATTTCCAAATTCAGACCCGATCTTCGCCGCTAGAAATTTTGTGACAGAGTCTGTACTCAAAGTAAGAAGCTTTATGATGATATCCTGGCATCGTTAGATCGGGAAAAATGGGGGCTGGAAAATGGTGTATAACTTTCTGTGTAAGGATGAAAAAACACGCAGAAATATCTACTTACTTTTGCTAAAAACATCGGTGTGGAAAGAAGTCCGCCATTTTTCCGTACAGTGTATCCTAACAGAAACCACGTGACTACCCACCCTGTTATTCAGGATTTCTAATAGTTTTGATTAGTTTTTTCTAACCGTTAACCATCAGGAAACTATCCAAAAACACTAGCGCCATCAGACTTGGGTCATCAAAACGATCAAATGATTGATCATAATTAGTTTTTTCTTTTTATACGATGAGTTTTTTTAATTTCAATTCGTTTTTCTGTAAAAATGATTCTTAAAAACGATAAAACAACCTTTATCTTTTGCTCTGGATAAAGATGAGCCTTTCCGTCTCTTAGGTACGTTGAATTGACTTTTTTCTGTTTTAGATGTCTTCTGACGAAGAATTTCATCCGTCTTGGGAAATGGTTCACTCAGCCTCAAGATCCAAGCTCACCAGAACTCAGGTAATGTCAATGGTCATAATGTTATGATAAGCAATGTTTTTCCGCGTACAATTGTAAATATTTTCTTACCCATAATTTTTAACAGATGTTTTGGGTGCTCATTGAGACAGTTCTTTTGAGTACCCACAACATATGTTTTGATTGAGAAGTAAGAAACTTATTTTCTGTTACATACTCTTATCTAAAGGCCTGAATGCTGTTATAAACCAAAGACTGAGATCAAAGCTTTGTTAGCAATCAACCCTTACCCATAAAGCGCCACCTATAATTTGCAGCAGACAACCATTGCAAATTTAGCTGCTTTTTCAAAAATAACAAATAAGGCATGATATTTCATGAGAAGTGTCTGTTGGCAGACAATTCTCATGAAATATCATTCCTTATTTTTTTCGAAAATTAGAAAAATTGTTGCAAAATTTGTCGTCTGCTGCAGTTGGGATTGGCGCTTCAAGCTTTCAAGTTGGTGCCACTTAAAATTTGCAGCAAACAACATTGTCAAATTATCTTTCATCTTAGAAACCAAGTAAAGATTGTAATATCATGTAATGCAATCACAGTATCTTCGATCTAAAAGCATGGGATACTTAGAGCATTTGCATGAAAAAGTAACTGTTACAATCAGTCACTTTTTCTGCGACAAAATAGGTTTATAAAAACTTAAATGATTATGACTGCTTTAATCTTTTAACTCTACTTGCTAATGTCGACTTGTTGTCTACATATAGAATGAAAATATTTATGGGAATGCCCAAAATGAACTTATAGCAGCTCTGATGGAATTCATCAGGTGCTCGCAAATATTTTAACTTTAAGCTGATCGTACGTACGCACACCAAAGATACAAGAGTTTTGCAGCAAGTGAAGAAGCACAAGAGATGTTTGCACAACAAGTTTATAGGCAGGGGAAGAATGACGCAAAAGCAACTCTTCCCCATCAAGATGATTTCAAAACTAGAAGGGCATAAAGTACTGAATAACAAAACAAAGACCAAATACAGAACCCCCACAAAAAGATGGGAGTATCAATAAACAATGAATCAACAACAACAGAACCACCGCCCGTGAACGGACAGCAGTTTAAGCCAACGAGGGGGCTTAAATGCATTTTACTGGTACCAAACCAAACCATTGTCCTAGATTCTGTTGCTAAAGCACAAATATTGTTAGCTTGCATGGAGGCTTCCTAACTACAGTAAAACCTGTTTTAAGCGGCCACTCAAAAAGAAGACCAAAAATTGGTTTTCAAGCCGGATTATTGCTTAATGCAGGTAAAAGTATTGCAGAATGCTCCAAGAGAGCATTCTGCAATACTTATGATCTTCATTAAGCTACAATTTATCTTAAAGTTCTTTGTTTTGTCTATTTTTGAGTGAGGGCTTAAGACAGGTTTTACTGTATAGCAATGTATCATCACAGAGAAACAATCTAATCAATTAACAATATAATGAAACAAAGAAAAGGGCTCACGACTCACAGATAGTGCAAGCTAATGTAATATAATGTATATTTCAGCAGTCATCTCTCCTTCTGCTTCAACTTTTTCCTCCACGGTGAGAGTACAGTATGTGCCAGTATAGAGGTAAAACAGCATCCAGCAGTCTCCCTTCTCAACGCCCACCATATAGCTCATGCACAGGAGACTCACTTACCTGGTAAGCATAGATAGGCCATGGCATGAGATTTCCAACAATGTGGCATTTTGACATGTGTAGACTCGGACAAGCCTTTGCAGCCTCCTTTTAAGCTTACAAACTCCAAATGGTGTTCTGTCAGTAGCTTAATAATCATAGAATACCCAAGCGACTAGCAAAGGCTCTGATCAGACTGTGTGTATGCGCAGGCTGATCGGAGGCTTTGCTGGTCGCACATACCACATTGTTAGAAATCTCATGCACTCGCTCATATACATAGTTTTTTTTAGAATTGCCTGCCTTTTGTCGTCTGCTGATAATCTTTGCAAACAGTTTGGACCCAGATCAGGCCCAACAGAATATCGGGCCTGATATGGATCCAAACTGTTTGACACTGTGATAGATAATAGAATTTTGTTCAGCTTACCTCCACTTGTCATCTGCTGATAATCTTTGCAAACAGGTTTGGACCCAGATCAGGCCCAACGTTTTGTTGGGCCTGCAATGGATCTAAACTGTTTGACACTGATAGTCTTCCTGAAAGAATATTTTGAAAAATTAGCAGATGACAAAAATAATCGTGAAAAATTACCCAGCATGCAAAGAGTATCAGAATATTTTCTTATGTTAGTTTCAACATTTGTTTTGGCCACTCATAAAAAAAATTCTCATTGACCTGAAGTTAAGGTCCTGGGTTTTACATAGTTTGGGACTTAAATCTTTTTAAGTTGTATAAATATACAGTAAAACAGTGCCATTTTTAGAGTCAAAGTTACATACTTGGCTCTCAAAAAATCTTTTTAAACAGAGGTGTAGCACTAGTTGGGGCACTTCATGCCCCTACTGGGCACTTTGTCTAGTTTTGAACTGCACTATTTCCTAGGTAGCCTGAAATAAGTCCTGTTATAACAGATTTGGATAGAACACAGTCCCAAAATTTGTTTCCATGGAAATTTTAAAAAGAAACTATCGTAAAATAACAATGAAATGGTAATTTTCCTATATTTCCTCTGTAAAATTCCCTTTATAATACGATGCACTTATAATCCGGTCCTTTCCTATGAATCCCAAACATAGCGTTTTCAAGGGACTTCACTGTTAAATTTGAAAAATTGTAACCTGCAGATTCCTGCCTAATATATGGGCCGCGACACGAGAAAATCTGTATTCAGGGTTTCCGACAGTGAGATTCAAACCAGCCCGCTCAGCTACAGAGACTAGCTAGAAAATTGAATTTTGCTTGTAGGTGGTCTTCACTTTTGTTGGTCGCAAACCCACAAAGACAAGTTTTCTTTCATCGAGGCCCATATAATGTACTACCCTTGTTGTATCAAACTATGATTCATGTTTGTTTATAGTGATCCTGGCTCCTTATGGGTTGAGTGGAACACTGACAGGACAAACATACCGTGACTCAGATCAAACCACACGCAAGCATCTGGAGGAATGGAAGCAATTTTATCCTGTGTCGCTAGAAGAGGGTCGGGAAAATGATATTAATCAGCTACCAAATCTAGTCGAAGTCACTGTTGGTAAGTTGACAGTTTCTATCAATAACATTTGGAACTTATCTGCTGCTTCTCGCCAGAGTCTACACTGACTCTGATCAGACTGTGGAAGCGCAGGCTAGTCTGACTGCTGACTGTTCTTAGACTTTTGTAGGAATATCTTGTGCAGGTACATGTTTTGGGGTGCTGTAAACAATTTGCTTTTCTCAAACTTCTGACAACTCAAGGAGTAGTTTCTCACTTCCCTTTGACCTATGTTTTGGCTGAGAATTAAGAAAAATAAGTTTTGATTAAGCACTCTTATCTAGAGGTCTGTTAACCATGAAATTTTTGAAACAAGTGTGTTTTTATAAATTTCACTATGAAATGACCACTACTGTGAAGGGGAGTTTCATGATGAACCCCGTTTTTCTTTTTTAAAATTTAATAGACTTGTCGATTCGCTTCAAAATTTTGAATATGAATATGATTATAAAAAGCGTAGCTAGTTTTAAGTTTTGTTTCCAAATGAAGATCAACTTATTGCTCCAGTCTCTTGTAAAAATTAATAACTTAGAAATTTTCACTTCATATTTACCCTCTTATTACCTCAATAAATGATGTGGTTAAGTTAAAGCGTGCAGGAAAAATTCGTACAGGTAAACGATGTTACATATACTAACTAATAAGTCGAAACATAATTGCAAGATTTATCTGCATTGCTTAGGATGTAGCTTAAACAAAATAGAGGTGTCCTGGGTTTTGAGCCCGAGAAATTCAAACACTGCTTAATCCTTAGTAAACTAATGGATTCTTCCTTACAGTTTGATACAAATAAATTGGGAAAATTCATTAAACATATCTAGGGGTGTACTGTTATAAGTTTCAAAACAATGTTGTATTTTTGTCGGAAGATTTTTCTTACCTTAACAAACAATATAGACTCTGATGAATGCCGAATACTGCAGCATTTCATCTGGGTATTCATTGTTTGTAAAAAATGGCAGCTCATTAGGCTTTCTAAATTATTACTTGGGACCAGCGGCCCAAGTCCATTTATAATGGCTTGTCAAGTTCTGGCTAGCTTGGCTGTCTCTCGACATTATAGTAAAAGGAGACAATTAAAATGGGTCTGTCCGTCCGTCTGTTGGAATGTCTGTCTACCAGAACGTCCACCATTGTGTACTTTGTGAGCTTAACTCCTCCCACATTTGTTTCGCTTTTTAAACTTTACATATGTTTTGTGCAAGAGCTGATGTACAAGTGGTTTTGTAATTCTTCATTTTTGTATCTCATGAACATATCAATTTTGGGGATCTCAGATGCAGTGAATGGGTGCTTTCGTGAGCACACCTCCGATTTTATTAAATTTCTGGTGCATTCATGTCCTTATATTCATTTTATACCCCGTCACTTAAAAAGTGCAGGATACATATACCCCGCCTCTTAAAAAGGGCAGGGCATCATGGTATACCCTCCGTTCAAAAATTTGCGTTGAGTGTCAGTCCGTCCGTCTGTCTGTCTGACAGTCTGAGCGTCCGTCAGTCACCATTTTGTGTCCGCTCTCTATCTTTAGTATTTTTCAACCGATTTTTTTTAAATTTATATAACAGTTGATATTGGGGAGGAGTGGTTTGGGATAGTAGATGAGTAAATTTTGTCAAACAAGCTAATAGTTATTGCCCTTAATTTATGTTGAAATTTTGTTTCCGTGTTCTATCATGAGCATTTTGGCCACCTCTTCAAACTTTGTATTTTAGCTGATATTTAGGAGGAATGGTATGGGGTTGTAGATGGGCAAATTTCGTCAAATGAGCTAAGAGTTATTGCCCTTGATGTATGTTGCTTCCATGCATTATCTTGGACATTTTTGGCCGATTCTCTTTGTATTTTAGTTTGATATCTGGGAGGAGTCGTTTGGGATTGTATATGGTTGAATTTCGCCAAATAAGCACAGATTTATTGCCCTTGATTTATTTTATAAATTGGTTTCTGTGCTCTATCTTAGGCACTCTTTTAACTTTGTATATGTGTTGATATTTGGGTGGAGTAGTTTGGGTTCTTACATTGGTCAATTTTGTCAAATAAGCCCAGAGATATTGCCCTTTATGTAGAAAATTGATTTCGGTGCTAAATCTTGACTAACTACATGTATTTCAACTATTTTCTTCAAACTATGAATGAGAGTCGATATAAGGATTTAGGGGTGTTATGGGATTGCAAAACGTTTAATGTTATCAAAAAACTACCGAGTTACGGTGCTTTATTTGAAAATATGATGAAATTTAGAATATAAGATCCTGGATGAGACAACTGCATTTAGTTTTTCATAAAATATGGCCCTTGATTTATGGTATGTCTTTGTAAATAAAAATATTTCATGGCGGCGTATGATGCATGCCTGCAGCGCTTTTATTATTTATCCTGGAACTTATTCTGCAAATTTTGTCCTGGAAATTCATTCATATACTATTCCCTGCCATTTAACTGACGACAGCAAGTATCCTACCCCTTCCCAATCGATTGAATTAAGACAGCATGTTATACCCGCTGTGTGTTTTGGGCCTCGCTTGATAAGCAACGTTCTGCTAGCAGGTGGTCGAGTGGTTTATCTTCGTAATCATCTTTTTTTTCATGTACCGGCATTAGCATGCATTCAGAACAATAAGCATGATAATATAAGTGGACTATTAAATCAAAAGCATGTGCGGATCCAGTAAGTTTTGCCAGAGGGGTCCATCTCTGACAACGTTTTTTTTTTGTCTGATGACGGCAGAGAAGATCCAAATAGCGCTAAAAGCGGGCCATCATCGGCCCTCCAGCGAAACGCCATATTACGCCAGCGAAATAACAATTAAACGGCGTTTCAACGGCGGGTCGATGATGGTCAAACATCGAACGCTGGCTTGGTACCTTTTTGATTTTTATGGGGTCTGGACCAGTATTGCTAAGAAACTCTATATTTTTGTTATTTATTAGGGAGAGGTCTGTCCCTCTCAGGACCCACGCATGTAAAGCCAAATATATTTTGTTGCGAAACCATGCTGTGGTGTAATAGGAACATATTTTAGCTAGGTATATACATTTTATGGTTTCATGGATAGTTGTTAAACCTTACAGTTGTCACAAAGCCACGCCCTGTTTAGGTACAAATAGGGAAAAGTGAAAAATAAGAATTGGTGAAGTGTTGAAATTTCCATCCTATGACACCTTTTTTAAAAATCACATAAAAAAATGAAAAAAATATTTTCAAGTACGCTTTTTAAATCTTTATCTATTTTGCTAAGAAAAATTAAATTTTTACCAGTAGCTAAGAAATTATTGTTGAAAAACAGGGTTCATCATGGAATTCACTTCCACAGTAGTGTAAGGTACTGTTTATTATTTCACCATTTTTGTGGAGCGCAGTGGCTCAGTTGGTAAAGCAGTTAGACTAGGGATCGAAGGAATGATAGTTCGAGCCTCATAGCTGGCGGAATCACTGTGTTGTGTCCTTGAGCATGACACTTTATCCGCTCAACCGAGGAAGACCTGTCCGGACATAACTGAAAAATTGTTAACTGGGAAGTAAAGAATCAAATCAAACAAACAATATCACCGTTTTAAGCAGGAGTTAGAGTTAAGGAAGACAATCATATCTTATTATTATATCATTGTCACAGACATCTCTGTCATTACATTTAAGTGGAAAAATGTATTTAAACTTGTTATGAACCAAAATGAAAATTGTCTCCTTACAGTTTACGCCTGGTCTTGTATTCACTAAATGAGCCGTGACATGAGATTTCGAACAATGTGGTATGCGCGACCAGCAAAGCCTCAGATCAGCCTGCGCATAGGCGCAGTCTGACAGAGCCTTTGCTAGTCGCTTGAATATTCTATGTGTGTTAAGCTACTGACTGAACACCATTTTGAGTTTCTAAGCTTAAAGGAGGCTGCACAGGTTCATCTGAGTCTACACATGTCAAAAAACCACATTGTTGGAAATCACATCGCGTGGCTCATGTTTTGTTTGTGTATTTTAGCTGGAGTGCGGATGAAGTACCCATCTTGTTATATTCTTCTGGTTGATCCAGCTCCTATGACTCCACATACGGCACATGAAGATGCTTTACACCATCCAGGTAGGCACACTCAGTGATCAAATTAAGCATATGCTAAATTCTTGTAGTTTTTTTCAAAAAAGCAAGCAGAAATTACAATCAACTGCTATTTTTTGCAAGTAAATACACATCACTCTCACATTTAACAACTTCTGAAGAACAGTGTAGATCCTTACCAGACAGCTTCAGAAGCAAGGTTAGGTAACCTAAATGTGGGTTCCGAAAGGCAATAATATGAGATATAAATTGTTAGCACACAATCTTGTAAATACATGTATGCTATTCGATTTTGTTCAATTTTCTAAAAAAAATAGAGTTCACTTTCCGTGAAATAGTAAGTTGATCATCACAGTTGTAATTTTTAGCAAGTCTGTTAGAATAAGATTAAAAATCTGATCCCTTACAGTTACAAGTAATCTGAGCTGACGATAATTTATTTAATAAAAATTTGATTTCATTTTAATTATCATAAATCGGAATATCGATTGTACAAAAAAGAACCTTATGTTCTTTTTAGGACATTTTAGTCATCATATGGGCTGGCACATAAGATTTTGGTACTCTTTGGATAATATGCACATTAGCTTCCTTTAAATGCCCATGCTGACGTATAGAGCCAGGCTAGAGGTCTAAATTTGGGTCTGAATTTACATCCATACTTTGTGTGTTTGCAAGCAGCAAAGTCTCTGACAAGTCTGCACATGTCGGGTCTGCACACATATGCAGACTCTCCTGAGCCCTTGCTTCTTGACAATGTACCAAAATCTCATGTGCTGGTCCATAGTATGTTTATAACAAAATAAGACAAAATGTAGGTAAGCAGGCTGGAGTTCTAAATTGATAGCGAAGCTGGAAAACAGCCACCGAGATTATAAAACGTTTTCATGCCCAACTCAGCTTCTCATAAAAAGTAAAATATTGAAAAATCTAGAGTTTTTTCTGCTTTAAATCACTCGGATGTTGTATTTATCTGATTATAAAAACTAAAATAATTGTTCCTGCTTTAGAACACTGCGATATTGTATTTATCTTGATCATAAATGTTCTAATGCCAACAATTGTTGGCATTTGAACATTTATAATCAGGATATATTTCAGGCTCAGTTGAGTTGAGCATGTTAAAAGTTTTATAACCTCGGGCAGGGATAATCCTAGCCCAAAATGACAGGGGTCGCGAGTTCGATCCCGGCCCGGTCCCATACTTTCGTGGAGATTGATCATGAAATAATTTCTACAGTCATTCTCCTCCCTTCCGCTGATTCATTCAAGAAGGGTTGTTGTCAGTTACAAGCGAAAGTATGTGCACAAATTACTGGTTAACCGCTTGTTCAAGCCTTCCCAGGAAAAAGTGTGGTTTATAATAGGTGAACTGACCGTCCCGCAATGACCATAGCTGTTGACTTGGGACGTAAAGCAACAAACAAACAAACAAACTAGCCCAAAATGATGATGGGCCCTTAAAATGGGCCAATGACCCATATCCCATTCAAATACATGCAAATTTCCAAATTGTAATGGGCCATTTGAAATTTTTATGGGCCCTTTGCAAAATTTGATGGGCCCAAGAATCCTTAATATCCACATTAGAGCATAATTGACAGGAGATTTGAATAGCTTGTATATGGGGCCCAGCCAAAAATAAAGTCCATTTTAGCAAAACATTAATAGTTTTCTCACAGAATGGATCAGGCCCATCCTAGGATTATCCCTGCTAGTCTTGGCCTTGTCTCCATTGGTTGCAAACCTGGAAATGGGTTTCTCTAAACAGAGCTCATAATAATCATCCTTCTTTACAGGTATTGTGGCAGATCTCGGTATGAAGATGATGCATCACCCAAGTCTGTATAATCAGCGACCACCGGAACCAGTATCTGAGTTGACGGCACACACTAACAAGGTCTACTGTTCTCAGTTAGCAGAGAGAATTAGTCAAGATAACTGTATCACTGCTGGGCTGTCAAAAAGGTAAGACCAACATTGAATAGTGCCTATCGATTCTTGGAAGGCGCCACGTCAGTGATAATGATACTGAAAATTCGGAAATTTTGGCGAGAGTTTTATTTTTCGTGAAACTTTGCACCTGTGAAGTTTCACGAAAATAAAACCCTAGCGAAATGGTGAAATCACCCTGTCGGTTTCTGAAGTAGATAAATCAGGCCCTAGTCTAAATTTTTTAACGTCACAAATATGTCTTTTAACGCCATTCGCGAAAATATAATTCTTTTGAAAATATAATTCTCATGAAAATTTCCGAATTTAGAGTAGTACAGATGGAAAATATACAATATTTAAAGGTTTACAACCACCTGAAATGTGGGGCCTCGTAGTGCAATATGTAGCGAATCCAATTGCTGATCAAGGGGTCGTGAGTTAGATCCCAGCCACGCCCCATTCTTTTGTGGAGATTGATCATATAATAATTTCTACGTTCATTCCCCTCCCGTTGATTCAAGAAAGGCTTTTGTTAGTTACAAGGGAAAGTATGCAGGAAGTACTGGTTAACTGCTTAGTCTAAGCTTGCCCAAGTAAAAAGTGTGATTAGGTTAACTGATTGTCACTGTTGACTGCAGGGTTCCCACAAGCTCTGGAAATCATGGAAAACCTGGAAAATCACACACAAAAAATGCATGGAAAAATCATGGAATTTGGAGAGAGAAAAAACTGAATAATCATGGAAAAATCATGGAATTTTATGAAATAGTTTGACAAAACCACCAGTAGCCAGAAAACTAGCTGTCAGACACACAAGTCTTATTTTGAAGTTTTTGCATGTAGCCAGCAAATCCACATAGTTTTGCAAGGGCCTTCGCTGCTTACATGCAAAAACTTCAAAATAAGCATGTAGATGAAGGCTCACACCAAATATTAGATCTTTACCCCCACTTAATAACATACATGCTTTAACTCTTTGCCTCCTGGGAAATTTTTCATGCATTTTTGTCGTCTGCTGTTTTTTTTTTTTTTTCAAAATCAACTTTTTCCAAAAATTCTTTCAAGAATACCATCTGAGTGTCAAATATATTGGATCCACATCAGGCCCGACAAAATGTTGGGCCTGATCTGGGTCCAATCTGCTTGCAAAGGTAATGAGCAGATGACACTAGTAGGCAATGAGTTAAGAGTTACTTTACGATAGGTACCAAATTCTTGAGTTTTGGCCCTGTGTTTTTCATCTGTATCATTTATTTCCAGGCCAGCAGAAAACGCTAGTGAAGAAACTATAGCAGGAACCTGGGAATACTCGGATCCAAGTTCTCGGAATAATTGTAACTGTTTGAGGTAAGTTTTTCTCTTCTTCCCTCTAAAGTACAGTGTGGAGGCTTTATCCTTAAAAACAATCATAAAGTGATGGATCTATATTGTATGAAAGATCTAGCTCTTTGCATTCTGGGTAATTTTTCATGCTTTTTATACCCCGCCACTTTAAAAAGTGTGGGGTATTATGTTATACCCTCCATTCAAAAAATTGCGTTCGAGTGTCCATCCCTCTGTCTGTCTGTACATCCGTCCGTCAGCACATCGTTTTCACTCTCTGCTGGGAGCATTTTTTAACCAATTTTCTTCAAACTTGCTATGAGAGTTGATATTGGGAAGGAGTGTCCTGGGATTGCAGATGAGTAAATTTTGGCAAATAAGTCCAGAGTTAAGACCCTTGATTGACATTAGAAATTGGTTTTCACTCTCTATCTTTGGCATTCCTTTACCGATTTTCTTCAAACTTGGTATGAGAGTCGATATTGTGAAGGAGTGTTCTGGGATTGCAGATGGGTAAATTTTGACTAATAAGTACAGAGTTATAGCCCTTGATTGACGTTAGAAATTTGTTTTCACTCTATATCTTTGGCCTTTTTTTACTGATTTTCTTCAAACTGGTAATAAGAGTTGATATTGAAAAGTAGTGTCCCATGGCGGGGTATGTTGCATGCCTGCAGCCCTTTTATTTTTTCAAATTTAATTTGCAGAGTGTCAAACAGTCAAGATCTGGATCAGGACCAACAAAAAGTCAGTCCTAATCTGTGTCCATACTGTTTGTAAAAGCAGACAGCAAAAGTTGCAGCTAGCAAGGAAAGAGTTCGAAAGAGGTCCTCTGCAATTTTTGCTTTACTGTCAAGGGCCAGTAACAGCTGCTGCAGACAACAGCTTCATGAAATCACATTCATTCCATTTACCCATAAACTGCCAATAATTTTTTGTTTAGAAAAAATGACATCTGCTACATATATTCAAATTGCATCTAGACTAATTTTATCATGGATGCAAGCAATATGAACCCAGATCAGACTGCTCTATTAAGCTGTCAAACTGCATAAGCAGATGAGAGAGCAGACTACAAGTCGTGAATGGAAAAAGGAAATCTTTATTTTTACTTCAAAATGTCAATTTACGTATAGATTGAGTTTAAAATTTAATTCTATGACAGATAAAAACGCTGTCTGCTGATGATAGCGCTTTTCTTATCTCCAGTTAAGTTAAGAAAAATCTGAAATCTGAATTCTTTTTTATCTTTTGATTACTCAGGCAAGACTTACTGTCTCAGAGACTGTTCTTTTGAGTAGGTAATTCAGAAAGACACTTGTGAATACAGTAAAACCTGTGTAAAACGGCCACTCAAAAAGAAGGCCGAAATTGTTTTTCAAGACTGATTATCACTTAATGCAGGTCAAAAGTATTGCAGAATGCTTCATTATCCTACCATTTGTCTTTAAGACTAGACCTTTTGTTTTGTCTATTTTAGTGGCCGCTTAAGACAGGTTTTACTGTATAGTCATTTCAATATTTTTGACCCTTAAAATGCCAATCACGACTGCAAGGGATGACACATTTTGTGATAGCAGTCTTGGTCCGCTTGACTTTTCATTTGAGACAATTCATTCGGTTTCTAATAAAGCAGGGATAATGTCGTCTGCTGCAATTTTTAGTTCTGTTTTACTTGTGGAACTTGCTTCCTGTCACATGACCAAGTTTTTATTCGGACATAAAAGTTCCATATCCATCCAATTAAGAGAAGCAGTTTTTCATGCTATTACTTGAAATGCCAAGCCCTTTGATAAAATTAAAAACTAGATCAATCACTTGTCGTCTGCTGCTGATTGTATTGACACACATTGCAGTTATATATAGTCATATCTATAGATGAAAAGGTCATTTTATAAAAAAAAGAAATAAACTGGAATAGTTTCTAGCAGGATGGCCTAATTAGCACATGATGTGAGAAATTTTTTCAAACCCATATACCCTCTTTGAAAACCGTAGATTCAGATCAGCTGGCTTCCGATGAAGCCAACTGATCAGGATCCACACATTTTCAACAAACCAATGAATCAATATTCAATAATGAAATACACAACATGTAAATTATAACTTTAGTGTATTAAAGCATGGCTGAAAGTTTTCAGGATTATTCCTTAATTCAGGATTTTGAGACTGACTTTCCATAGGCAGATTATTATTGTTTTCAGATTTGACCATTTAAACTTGAAATTGTTAATGTTTTATAGGCATACTACAAGTTTTAAGATTTTAATTTTTTGGGAATTTTGAACTTTCACCCATGATTAAAGCGTTCCATAAAGTACTCATTGTGTGCATTGTGACTGATCACTCCTTCAGACCTTAGATATGTTTGCATAGTTAAAACTCAATTTTCTTATTTCTCAGCCAGAACATATGTTGTGGGTGCCCAAAAGAATTGTCAATGAGCACCCAAAACAAATGTTAATACTTAATGGATTAGAAAATAGTCACAATTTTTTTTTATCTGAACCTGTCACGTAGTAGATATAGCAAAGCTTTCAACACAGGTTTAGATAAACAATAATTTTCAGGGTAAAATTGTAGATATATTTTCTAACCCATAATTTTTCGCGTATGCTTTGGGTGCTCAAAAGAACAGTCTTATTGAGACGATTCTTTTGAGTACCCACAACATACGTTTTGGTTGAGATATAAGAAAGTTATTTTTCTGTTACACACTCTTAAACTTAAGACCTAATCCAATCTCTTACAACGGCATCTGACTGAAAGGTTATAGCATTGAACTGTTACTGGTACGATTCTGGTTTGTTTCTTAGCCAGGGTGTGGAATTTTTTTTCAGCTTCATGGCATTAGATTACTTTGCTAGCTGCGACTTTTGTCGTCTTTGATAAACTTTACAAACAGTTTGGACCAAACGTGGGTCCTGATCTGGATCCAAATGGTTTGACATTCTGATAGTGTTCCTGATACGGTCAGTTCACATAACCACACTTTTTCCTGGGGGCAAGCTTGACTTAGCGGTTAACCAGTACTTCATGCACATACTTTCACTTGTAACTGACACCAACTCCTTGTGAATCAGTGGAAGGAGGAGAATGTCCGTAGAAATAATTTCATGATCAATCTCTTCCAAAGTATGAGAAGTACTTTTGAATATATGCAGCAGACGTAAAAAGCAGATGGCATTTTCAGGATAAAAAATTAATGGCATAATACAGGTTAAGTAGTTCACCTATATATTTTCTGAGCCATATATAGACCGTAAGAAATCAATTGTTTGATATAAACTCTTAAAGCCCCAATTATAACTGCAGCAGACAGATATTTCTTCATTTCTGTTGAAACTAAGGAGGTCCATCTGCAAGCAGATAATTCAAATATACAATATCAAGTCTAATTGGGTGACTTAACCCTTTAATCCATTATAACGCCTTTGAAATACCACGTAGTTGAAAATATTATGGAAAAATGCACCATTTTCCAGAATATTTTCAAAAGTATTCAAATCTTATCTTTTTCTTGAATTTTTTCCATATCATCTAAAAATAGAAAACGATGTCATGATCTAAAAATAGCCTATAGCCTATTGATTAAATTGAAGCAGCAGTTCAGTTTTCCAGGAAAAAAATCTTGATCTGGACAAAATTCACCTAGTATCAAGAACGTTTGTTCAAATGATGTTCTGTGGGCGACTTTTGACCTATATGTATAGTTCAAATTTTCTTATTTTTACTTTGACATTTCCCCAGTCAATTTAATTGCTAGTATTGTTCATATATTCATGTCATTTAGATCTGTTTTCAACATATTCATATTAAAAGGTCTTGGTAAAATCAACTTCTGGCTGATGGAGTCAACTCTTATAATACTTTGAAGATCTTGTAGCTTTGAGAAGTTATTGTTTTGTTTGTTTGATTTGTTTCTTTACGTCCCATCAACAATCTTTCAGTTATAAAGGAACGGGTCTTCCTGGGTTGAACCAGTACTAAGCTAGGATTCTGTTCTTGCTCAAGGACACAACACAGTGACGCCGGTGAGGAAGAAGTTATTGTCCCTGCCATTCCCCATAGGTGTGTGTAGGGGGGGGGCAGTGGTTACAAATGACTAGTGCTTAAGTATTTGTTCAAACTCCAGTCTTGTAGAACTAATTCCCTCCCTAACACTGGCAGATGAAAGTTTACTCTAAGTACTTCAAAACCCCTTAGGGGCCTGCTGATTGAATTTCTGTTATACTAGAAAAGAGCCCACGCAAGCGCGGAAATATTTCATGATTGTCAATTTACCTTTATTTTGCATTTAAAAAAGCTGAAACTTGTATCCCCCTTTCATGTGTGTTAATTTTTCACAGCTTTATGAAATCTGAAACTTGTATTGGCGATTCTAGTCGCCGAAATGACCATGGGCCCAAATAGGTATGGGCCGAAATGACCCGAAACCGGCGAGTTTTAATTTTTTTACAAAAGCTGATACTTGTAAACATGATTATGCTTATATCTTCTCATCTTGAAAATCACTAAAAATCTTCAGCGAGGTGACTTTTACTATATTTGTTTTCCTCCAAACAATGCCAAAAATCGCTCAAATCCAGGTTCTTATTTCTGAACAATGCACTTTTTTAAACAGATTTTATTGATAGCGTCATTGCCTACTGCGTCAAGTGGTACGACCAAGCCTATCAATGTAAGCTGTTTAGCGACCTTGAAACTTAGGATTATTGAGCGTGAGTCAGAGAAAGGTGTCTTGAACTTTCATAACTCTAGTTGCCATCAATGGTAGTAATTAACTATTTTATAGAAGTTCTGTTTGTTTTGTTACTGTTTTGTGAGTCCCCCCCCCCCCCAAAAGTCTGTACTTGTTTAAAGCTAGTGTCAATTTAAGTTTATACTAAGGTCTGCTGATTATTATAGTTTAGTGTTGTGTTGGTTACTGGTACTGTCCAAAAATAGGGACAATGTCGGAAAAATTAGTCTGCAATTTTTTAAGTGGTAGCTGCCCAAACCAATAAATGAGTGGTTTTCACACTCAAAATGCAAAGAAATACAATATTTAAGGAAATTTTTGTATACCAAATTATCTTCTTCAAAGGCAAACCTGGAAATGTCGTTACTTTTCGTGGTTAAAAAACAAACTTTTTCTCCTTATTTTTCTTCCAACTTCTGATTGGGAATTTTACTGTGCCAATTGGGAAAAAGGAGGTGTTTTGCCTTTGGGAGTGGGGCCGAATTTCGCCCCCCAAAATGGCCTGAAAAGGAACACTGATGCCGAAATGGTTTGGATTGATTGGTGTTTTACGTCCCGGTAAACAATTTTTCAGTCATGTTGAGACGGAGCCACTTCTTCCTGGGTATTATTAGTACTTTGGGAAGGTGAAAGTGCCTTTCTCACGGACACTACACAGCGGTCGTGGGGTTCGAACTCGGGGCCTCTAGGTCCCGAGTCCGACGCTCTACCACTGAGCCACCGCGCCTCCATATGCCGAAATACACTTCCCTTTTTACGACCATTATAGGCGAAACAGAGCGGTCTGGGGCGAAGTATTTCGCCGATTTGCCCTCAAACTGGAACCCTGCTTGTACCTGAAAGCTAACATATAAAATTTGGGTTTGATTGGCCCATCAATTTCCGAGAAAAGCCAGTTTTAATTTTCATATACGTAAATGACCTTTAGCCAAGGTCAAGAAATGACCTCGGCCTTCAATACTCACAATTCTTCATTATTTCAGTTGGTTTCAGGTCAGAGGCTGAAATATTTGTGAAAAAATCAACAGCTTTCACTTTTTCCTGTAGAAAAGCCTAAGTTAACAAATTTGACCTTGTTGTAAAATTGGTCAAGGTCAACCGTAGGTCATCATTTGAACAAAGTATGATGGGCAGAGTCACCACTGCTACATACCAAGTTTCGTGGAAATTGGTTCACCGGTTCCGGGGAAGAAGATTTTTGAAGGGTTTTTACCATATATGGGCGTGGCGGCCATCTTGGTCATGTGACCCAGATGCAACAAACAAACTTTCGTTCCCCCTACCCAAAGAGGCTCCACATAAAATTTGTCTTTGATTGGTCAAATGGTTTCCGAGAAGAAGATGTTTGAAATTGTTGACAACAACGGACCATGGGCATCCTACCTATAAGCTGACATATGCTGCTAAGGTGAGCTAAAAACAAATTCAACCTCAAGCCCTCACCAGTAGCTTGCACCTGACCGTTCTAAGGTGGTGATTTTGGTGTAGTTCTTACTTCGTTATTTGCATACCTGTCAACTTTTTGAAATCTTAAAGAGTGAGATTGCGCGCGACGCCCTTAAAATGGTTATTTTCTGCTCGCATTTACCGCGCGGACCAATTTTACCAAATTTTTTAGGAGTGAGATTTATTTTTTTCTAAGAACCAAAAAGGGATTATTGGGCCGAAATGACCATGGGCCGAAATGACCCGGAACCGACGATTTTTTTTTTATTTTATTTTTACAAAAGCTGATACTTGTAAATGCGGTTATGTTTATTTCTTCTCGTCAAGAAAATCACAGAAAAACTTCAGCGAGGCGCCTTTTACTAATAATATTTGATAGCGTCATTGCCTACCGTGATATAAGTGGTACGACCAAGCCAATCGATGTAAACAGTACATTATGCGCAGCGACCTTGACACTTAGGATTATTAAGCCCGTGT
Organism: Loripinus fragilis; assembly: GCA_964019695.1. Lineage (NCBI taxonomy): Eukaryota > Metazoa > Mollusca > Bivalvia > Lucinida > Lucinidae > Loripinus > Loripinus fragilis. Next base: position 1,746,600 of record OZ026525.1, read on the forward strand.
CGAAGAAAGGTGTGATGATTACCGCGACTAATAATCAGTTTTGATAAGGGATTATTTAAAATTACAGCCATATCTTTTTATCCCCCGACCCGAAAAGGATCGGGGGATATAGCGATCAGCCTGGCGTCCGTCCGTCTGTCCGTCTGTCCGTCCGTCTGTCCGTCCGTAGACAAAAGCTTGTGCGCTCAATAACTTTTATACCCTTTGAGATATTTTGATAATATTTGGTAGGCATGTATATCGGGTCAAGACGGTGTGTCGCGTGCAAGAATGGTTGCTCTCCCTTGCTGGCCTTTTGAGTTATCTCTCTTGAATGAACTTTATAAGGGGAAGCTTGTGCCCTCAATAACTTTTATACCCTTTGAGATATTTTGATAATATTTGGTAGGCATGTATATCGGGTCAAGACGGTGTGTCGCGTGCAAGAATGGTTGCTCTCCCTTGCTGGCCTTTTGAGTTATCTCTCTTGAATGAACTTTATAAGGGGAAGCTTGTGCGCTCAATAACTTTCATACCCTTTGAGATATTTTGATAATATTTGGTAGGCATGTATATCGGGTCAAGACGGTGTGTCGCGTGCAAGAATGGTTACTCTCCTTTAATGGACTTTTGAGCTATCTCCCTTGAGTGAAATTTAAATTTTATAGGGGGAAGCATGTGCACTTTATAACTTTAATACCCTTTGAGATATTTTGATAATATTTGGCATGCATGTATATCAGGTGAAGACGGTGTGTTGCGTGCAAGAATGGTTGCTCTCCTTTAATGTTTTTTGAGTTATCTCCCTTGAATGAACTTTATAGGGGGAAGCTTGTGCGCTCAATAACTTTAATATCCTTTGAGATATTTTGATAATATATGGTATATATGTATAATAGGTCAAGGGGGTGTCTTGCATTCAAGAATTGTTGTTCTCCCTTGCTGGACTTATAAGTTATCTCCCTTGAATGAACTTTATAGGAGGAAGCTTGTGCACTCAATAACTTTAATACCCTTTGAGATATTTTTATGATCTTTGGTAGACATATATATAAGGTGAAAACGGTGTGTCACATGCAAGAATGGTTGTTCTCCCTTACAGCCCTTTGAGTTATCTCCCTTGAATGAACTTTTGTGCTCAATGACTCATATCATTTGAGATATTTTGATGATATTTAGTATACATATATATCAGGTCAAGACAGCTCCCGCTTGTTATCCTTTAGAGTTACTTCTCTTGAATGAACTTTATAGGGAAAGCTTGTGCACTCAATATCTCTTATACACTTAGAGATATTTTAATGATATTTGGTATACATAAATATCAGGTGAAGACAGTGTATCTTGTGCAATAATGGTTGCTCCCCTAACTGTCCTTTTGAATTTTCTCCCTTGGTGTAACACCATAGTATTTATTCCATATTTGCTTATCTATAACATTTCACCTGTGCTTACTCAGTTATATCTCCTCTAGTTTTGTGTTTGGGTTATCTCCCACGAACAAATTTTATTCGTGAAACTTTGTGCTCTTAATAACTTTTATATCTTTTAAGAGTTTAATGGTGTTAAGTATAAATATATCTTTGAGTCACAGTGTGTTGTTCGGTTTAAGAATGATTGCTCTTTAGGGCTTACATTTTAACGTACCTCCCTTGGATGAATTTAAAGGTAAAAATGAAGTCTCTACAGTCAGCCTTCCACTTTTGTTCGCAGTGACACTCAGTATTATCACATCAAATATATATACTAGGTTGGCTGCTTGTAACTGCATATCAATTACTTTTTGGTCGGGGGATTTGCCATCTCCTCTGATGGCTATTTTTTTCTTTGGCGAGTTTGGCGGCGTTTTCCCCATTGTTGTTTATAATATGGCCGACTTGACACAGCATAATACACATATACATATGACATATACACAAAAATTCGGAACGCTTCGGTCATCTCCATTCAGTTTGTATTGGAAACCCAATCGATCTAAAAATAGTGACGCGTGACCATGAACGTGACATACACTAAATATAGAAACATTCGCCAGAGGGCGCAGTTCTTTTAGAAAACACACTTAATTCCAAAATTCTCTAAATCTATGCTAAATGAAAACTCATCCTAACCGAGATTATCAATGAAAGCAATATCTTAAAGTAACAGTAAAGAAATCAAGCATGAAAATGACCTCGATTTTTCAGTTTATACGGTAATTCGTTTATTTAGTATTATAGATGACTGGAAAATTATTGAAAGTGTGTTGGCCCCAAACAATCAAATATGAAATTCTTCTATAAATAAAGATCTCAGGAAATTTGAAAGATATGCTGACTGATTTGGGAATTACTTTTACTTGTCCTGCTGAACCTGCATTTATCCTTTTTTGAAAACGATGTAGATCCAGATCAGCTGGCTTCTGGTGAAGCCATCTGATCAAGATCCACATTGTTTTCCACTCTTGAAAATGCATGCATACAACTGGAATGATGCAGGCTATCAGAATGAAAATAGGGGAAGAGTGTAGTACATAAAAATATTCAGCATGACAAGGGTTAAATGATGCACTGATTACAGATTTTTGTCTGCTAATTTTGTATGTGGCCAGGTAATGGCTAAATTCTTGGCATACATTGTAAAATACATGATAGAAAATGTTTTAGCCAAGGCATATTAAAAACAACTTGCAAGACAGGCAAAACCAACTTGATGATGCTATGATATTTTAATTGATAGTACCATTTTTATCCTAAATTTATAATTTTGACGAGTCCTTCTTTAAACATGAGGCTGATTACATGGGAATGGGTAAAAGTGTAAACCCTGATCAGACCACTCCTTGAGAGCAGTCTAATCTGTATGCTCAGACCTATGTGCCTAAATATCTTTGACTAGTCTAAATGAGCATGCACAGCTGGTTTGTGGGGTTTCGAGTCTGAGCCTTGCAGTAAATACCAAAATTTAATGAACTGGCCATTAATGTGTTGTGGGCACACATTAGATGAGGAGCACAACAAATTATTTTTGGTTGGCCTATACAATGTCTTATCACAGCACAAAACATTGTTGTCTTGTGTAATAACTCTACTACAAAACACTATCTTTCTCGTTATAATTGGTTCTGTTATTATACACAGTAAAAAGTTGAATAAAACCCATTTATTATGTAAGATCGCTGAGATTTGAGATAGAGATAAGGTATCTTGTGGTTATACATTATTTGCTGAAGAAAGCCCAAAATAGATCCTGATCAGACTGCCAATATGTGCTGTTCTGCTCTTTTGTGATTTGCATTCACAAAATAAAAAGGCTCTACAAATATTGCAAGACAGGAATTTATATAATTTAACCTTTTCCCCCCCGTCCTGAAGATGCTGTCTGTTTTTTTATTTCTTTTGCATATATTCAAGTGCACTTCAGACTACATTTTATCTAGCAAGCAAACACTATGAACCCTGATCAGACTGCTCCGTGGGAGCAGTCTGATCTGGGTCCATATTGTTTGCAATACAGACTAGTCACTACCTAAAAACATAAGCAGATGAGAGAGCAGACAACAACAACATAAGTCAGGTGCGGCTGGAGGTTAGGGGTCAATATGGTCTATAGCTTTATTAGCTGCTGCTCACTTGTTCACATTCTTCAACATTGACCTGCTTTTGACAAGTTCACCTTTCAAAAAGCCATGCAGTTTTAGTGCAGGGGTCGTCTCAAAAGTGGCAATTTTTAAATCCGTGATCTGTTGACATATTAAATATCAATAAATAAATTCTCTAGATAAGAGATGTAAATAACAGTTCGTCTGTTACAACTTTTTCATTAAAGTCTAGTCTACTATACACTATACAGGTGTTTGATCGATCATGGCTTGGTCTACTAACCCTAAGCCCGCCAGTCACGACTTTTGTTATCTGCTCTCTTCTCTGCTTGTGTTCATAGGCAGCCTATATGGAAAACAATACGGACCCAGATCAGATTGCTTTAAAAAGAGCAGTCTGATCAGGAATCTTAGATAAATCTAGTCTGAAGTGCACTTGAATGTATGCAGCAGATGTTTAAAGCAGACAACATTTTCAGAACAAAAATATCAGCGAATAAGGGCTACCTTTTTTAGTTTTTACACGTTTATAATCTTATCATATGTGGGCCTTGACGCGAGAAAACCTGTCTTCGGTGGGTTGCAAACAACAAAGGCGCAGACCAGCCTGCGCATCTGTGCAGTCTGATCAGCGCCTTTGTTATTTGCTTATTGGAAAGTATCATATCTAAACTTGCTACAAGTGAAATTTCAATTTTCTATCTAGTCTCTGTAGCTGAGGAGACTGGTTAGAGTCTCGCTTTCATGGAAACCCCGAAGACCGGTTTTGTCGCGATGAGGCCCATTTATAAGTGGATTCATCCAGCTACTTCTTCTACAGGAAACTGTTCCAGGTTTAGATAAACAAAAAAATTCAGCGTAAAATTGTAAATATTTTCTTTCCCATAATTTTTAGCATATGTTTTGGGTGCTCAAAAAAACCGTCTCATTGAGACGGTTCTTTTGAGTACCCACAACATATGTTTTGGTTGAGAAATAAGAAAATTATTTTTCTGTTACGCACTCTTAACTAAAGTCCTGATCATTGTATTTTTATGGTTGAGTACCCTATATACCATAGATTATGAAAAAAGAAGTCTTTAATGGAGACAGTCAGACAAACACTATTCTCTTTAGGGGTGCTTAACTAGTGCCCTGGTTTCTTATTGGCCTCCCAACTGTAGTGTAAATCATTCTTTACCTGTATAAATAGCAAGTGTCCTGATAAGTTGTAATACAGGTAATAATTGAAACAAGAGCGGTCAATCACTGCAATTTGACAGGATAATTGTGGTCACTAAAGAAAACTACTGGCCTACTCCGTCTACTACTCATTGGAACTACAAGTGACTGCATGATTTGTGGCCTGGAAATAGCTTCCAATACTTTCATGATCTGGAGCGGGACTTGTGAATTATGTACTGGGATCATTTTCTTTGTTTGCATTGGGTTTGCTCTTCCCAAGTTTCACTTATATCATGCTAGGCCAGCTCGATTAAGTTTTTCGTTTCTCCCGCCTCTACACAATGTATAATATAAAGAATAAAAGGCAAAATAATAAAAGCAGAAATCAAATTTCATGTTTTCTGCGAGTGTGTCAGGCAGGAATTTTCATTAATTTTGGCCTTGTACTACATTTTGTATTTTGAAATATTACCCACAACCTAGATAACAATTGTCCTGCTTAGCCTAGATATGTACTTTTCAAACAATGCTAAAGTAGGTCTTTTCATAATCATTCACATTGTTTTCCTTTTGCAGCTCCTAATGGAGTAGTCTGATCGAAGTCCACACTGTCTGAGACTTCGAAAACAATACATTAACAAACATAACAAAGTAGACAAGTTTAGTCATGATTGGAAGTTAGGGTTTTAATCATAAACAGTTGTACAAAAAACTATTATATAAAGTAAAATATAAAGCGGGACTCAAAAATCTCCCTCCCCCCATCACAGACACTAAACAGATTTTTTTTTGAGTGGCCTAATATTCATTCATACAGGTAATGATAGTTTCAACAGTACAACAAGGTTGTATCAAATAAAATGTTTGACCTAATATTTAACTGGGATAGCTATATAATCTTATGTAATAATGCATAGTTTTAAAGGCATATATTTTGTGATACATGGAATCATTAGTGAATTTACTGATAAGGGACAGTTTCAGTATCTCACAAACTTAAAGGGGCCTCAAGAGGGGACTTACCTGTATACAACGCAATTTCTTTCACTAAGATAAAATCAATATTTTATCAGAAAATACATAATCCCTTCATGGGACCACTTTATTGCCCCCTCTAAGGAAGTCAAGATTAGCCTTTGGTCTGTCCAGTATGACCCCTTGAGAGAATTATAATGAGTGATACCAGTATTATTGCTAAATTTTCTATGTCTTTAAGGAATTTAGGGTTAAAAACATAATTTGCTTTTTGTTTGTTTACATTTTCTAGATTTAAATATTTAGGAAGGTCAACTTTCAAGATTAGTTTGTTCAGAGTTCTTACAACTTCATACCACAATGTTTGACTTGGCCAGACCTTGAAAAATCCTAAAGTACGGAGTAAAGTAGACAGCTGCCCCACATCACAAAATATAGAGCTCAGCTAATGTGCAAAAAATGTTTAAATACATTTGAAATAAAACCTAATACCCGAGGCGCTTGTAATTACCAGCGGACACACAGATTTTCAAGACATGTCTGTTGATAACCTTTGCAAACAATTTGGACCCAGATCAGGCCGGTCAAATATTGGGAAATGTCAAAGAAACTGATTGACCATGGTCCGGAATGATTTGTTTCTTTTTTAACACCCCATTACTACGTCTCACCCCTTCACAAAAGTATGTTGGTCTGTTGGTTGGGATGCACAATTTGCCATAATTTGCCCAACTGTGTTCCGATAAAGTACGATTAGAAATATCTAGAGAGCTCCAGGTATTTGGTCTGAAACCTTCATCCTAACTTTGGAGCAGGAAAAACTGCACAGATATATAGGTGTGCTGAATCCCTTGGTGGTACTGGTTGGTTGTCTCTTTGATAAAGACCATTTTCATCAGATCAGGCCTAGAGGTTAAAACTTTTCTCAGGTTCAACTTAACGGAGCATGAAATTTCAACTGCTTGTAGAAATAAAAATACTGAAAATGAAGCGGTTTTCCTGCTATAAAATACACAAATGTTGTATTTAACCTGCTCATAACTTTTAAAATGGCAATAATTGATGGCATTTTAACATTTATGAGCAGGATAAATTTCATGCTCAAAATTTTTTATAACCTTGAGGCATGGGCCTGCCTGTACATTACGTTGAGAATAACCTTTCTGATATTTGTTTCAGACTTCGAACACCAAAGAATAAAGCTGCTTCAGGGTCCCAGGGCAAGGGAGCAGGAAGTGGCAAAAAGGGTGAAAAGGGGCTTGAGAGGCAACAGTCACGGATATTGAGATCTACCCCCTTCCATCGTCGTAATCAAATTAATGAAGACTTCTTACACTTTGATGTTGACATGTTCATGCCACAGGTGGCAACCACAAATACTGGGTGTGTGCCCCCTAGCGGGACTACCACTCAAGGAGGGGTGGGTAACTCTCAGGGGTCGCAAGTTGTGATGAACAATTCGGGGGAGGTTGTGACTAGTATGGATTCCCCGACTTCCAATGCACCATCACCCCTTGTGGAACCTTACAACCAGCAAGTGGATAGTGCTCATAATAGTGATCCCACAATGCCTACTCTTAGCCCCCACCCACCATCAAAAACTGGCGAGAAGGACACTAGTGCAAAATCACAGACTACTACGGAATCTCTTACGGCGAATAGTGCTTTAGTGAACGGAGTCGCCACGGATAACGTGTTTACAAAACCACATTTACAAGTGACTACGAAGGCGGAGAATGTGACTTCTCCGTATTCGTGGAATCAGCAAACGTTAGAAAATACAAAAGCAAATATAAATAGTTGGCTTCGGTCACAACAGAAGCAAGTAGAACACCGAGGATTAAAGCGACCGTCATTACCTTCAGTGCACAATGATAGTGAGGAATTAGTCACGGATAGTTTATATAACTTTGATAGTGTATATAACTGGTAAGTATGCGTGTTACAAGGGTTTAGATTTTTGCCAAAGTTTAGAGCTTAAAAGTTTATTTTCTTACCTATCAGTTTAAACATGTGTTTTGGTGCTCAAAAGAACATTGAGACGGTTCTTTTGAGTACCGACAACATATGTTTTGGTTAATAATGAAGAATATAAACTTTCATTATGCATTCTTAAGACTTATCTGTTATATGCAGAAGTCTGAGATGGTTCTTGGGAGTATTCGTACCCACAAGATATGAGCGTCGTTGCGAGAAAACCTGTCTTCGTAGTTTTCTGCCAGGTATGACTCAAACATGCCTACTCAGCTACAGAGACTAGCTAGAGTTTGAAATTATGCTTGTAGCAAGTTTATATGTTTTAGTTTCCAGAAAGCGAAAAACAAGGTGCCGATTAGACTGTGTGGATGTGCATGCTGGTCTGCACCTTTGTAGTTCAAATGCAACAAAATCAGGTTTTCTCACGAGGGGGCAAATATCATGTGTTCTTTAATAGTACAGAGTAGGAATTCCATGGACCCCATAGGTTTAGATAAACATAAATTTTGAGCGTAAAATTGTGAATATTTTTCTTACCCATCAGTTTTAACATATGTTTTGGGTGCTCAAAAGAACGGTCTCATTAAGACGGTTCTTTTGAGATGATGTTGATGATGATGATGATGATGATGATGATGATGATGATGATGATGATGATGATGATGATGATGACGATGATGATGATGATGAAACGGATATTCTCAAAATAACAGTGTTTGCGGTTGTCTTACAGTATATTTTAAAACTGAGAAATATTACCTATTAGAAATTATGTCCTCTTATTTGGAGTTTCACAGGGGAAAGAGATCTTGGGGCACATGTATACTCTACGGTCTCGTAGGAATGAAGCTCATAACCTCTCAGGAATGCATAAGTAATAGTTATACCATGGTTTGTCTGCCCGTACATGGAGATAATCCATAAGCTTCTGCGAGTAGATTATCTCCAATACAGGCGGACACCCATATAGTATAACTACCGGAGCCAGGGCATATGATTTCCAACAATGTGGCATTTTGACATGTGTTGACTCAGATGAGCCTGTGCAGCCTCCTTTTAAGCTTAGAAACCCCAAATGATGTTAATTAGTAGCTTAATAGTCATAGAATATTCAAGCGACCAGCGGGCTGATCTGAGCCTCTGCTGGTCGCACATACCACATTGTTGGAAATCTCATGTCACGGCTCATTTTATATCACCAACATCAGTGTAGAACTTTTCACATTGCGAATCTAAGTGTCACATTGTGTTGTTTTTAGCTCACCTGAGCCATTGGCTCAAGGCGAGCTATTGTGATCCTATGATGTCCGTCAGTCCATCGTCCATCAAGAATTTCCTTTAAATAACATCTCATCCTAAAGCACTAGGTGGATTGTCATCGAACTTCACAGGAATCATCCTTGGGTGGTCCCCTTTCAAAGTTGTTCAAAGAATTCCATTTCATGCCGAATTCTGATTGCCATGGCAACCAAAAGGAAAAAACTTTAGAAATCTTCTTGTAAAAAACTACAGGGCCGATTTGAAAATAATTTGGTACAAATGGTCCTTAGGTGACTCTCTACCAATTTGTTCAAATTATTTTGAATAGTTGAAAAACATGGCCGCCAGGGGGCATGACCAGTTTTTCCTTTGTGTTGATTGGGAAAACATCTTCTTGTCGGCATAGAGCCTTGATATTTGGCATGGTGCATTATCTAGTGTACCTTTACCAAGTTGTTCAAATTATAGCCCTGGGGCCAAAAGTGGCCCCGTCCTGAGGTTTGAGGACCACAAGTTTTACATTGGTTAAATGGAACTATTTTAAGGGAGACAACACTTGCAGTTGTGGTTGACTTCAGGGGACAAAAGTATTTCAATATTGTACTTGTCCTGCAGGACGAGTGACTTACAATTTTCAGTCGCCCTGCAAACGCATGCACTTGTCCCTTAAAAGCGTATGCAATAAAGAACATAAGGGAGGAATATGACTTCCTCCAGCTATTATTCCCAAGGCACTTGTCCTACAGGACGAGTGCTTTGGGAAGAATTACTCGTCCTTTCTAGATTTCACTCGTAATTACAAGCGGACTAGTGGAATTTTTGTCCCCTGGACTTTATACCAAATGATCTCAAATCTATTTGCAAATCACATAACATTTAACAATGGAAACATGAAATGCGCCCATAAAAGGCAGAGAAAGACAAATATGTGACAATGGTTATCTTTCTTGATTAGTGAAAAAATCTCTCCTGATCCTGGGTAGATGATAAACATAAATTTACTTTTGTTAGAATATTTTAGTGTTTAATTTCCTTTTATTGGATGAGTTATGCCCCTGGGGCCAAAAGTGGCCGTGTCCTGGTGGTGTCATATGTTTTACATAGGCTTATATAGGGAAAACATAAAAAAAATCTTGTCTGAAACCACTAGGCATAGAGCCTTGACATTATATATATGTAGCATCATCTAGTGAACCTCTATCAAGTTTGTTCAAATTATGCCCCAGGGGCCCAAAAAATGGCCCTGTCCCAGATTTCACATGTTTTACAAAAAGAAAAGTTGAGGTTCTACATCCATGTAAAGTCTTTAGTGAAACTGCTGATCCATCAAAATTCATAGCTGGACATTGGGACGAGCTATGCTTTCCTATACCTTTATAAACAGTTATTCTCAGGTGAGAGACCCAGGGTCCAATGGCCCTCTTGGTATCACATTGTGGTCCTTAACCCTTTCCTTCATGAATATTCATGCTAGTCTCCACCCACTATGAATAATTATATAAATAAACTTTCATGTTGGTACATAGAACAAAGAAATTACTTGTCAGGTCCACTAGTGTAGGATCAGATATATCATATTTCCATAAGCAAACAAAGTAGACCCTGACCAGGCAGCTCTTACAAGAGCTGCCTGATCAGGGTCTGCTCTTTTTGCAAAAGTGTTAAAGGGCGTCTATGAGGTTAAGTGTTAATATTAATTGCAGTTTATGGTTTTAATGTCACATTGTAGCTTTTTGTATTGCATTGCAGTTCTTTATGTTAATAATTCAGTGTCGAACATAGCAAAATACATATACAGGACTTTAGTTAAGCGTGCGTAACAAAAAATAATTTTCTTATTTCTCAACCAAAACATATGTTGTGGGTACTCAAAATAACCGTCTCAATGAGACGGTTCTTTTGAGCACCCAAAACATGCGTTAAGACTGATGGGTAAGAAAATATTTACAATTTCACTCTAAAATTTTTTGTTTATCTAAACCTATACATATATTCCAGGTGTGACTATCCCTTGAAGAAAGTGAAACTCGAGAACAAACTAGAACTTCTCAACGGTGTTCAGGACATCCGAGGAAATTCTAACTCATGGCAAAATCATAAACCATTAAAAGCATCAACACCTCAGCCCCCTGCCCCAGACCCTTACGAGTTCTCCGACGACTCGTCAATTAACCCGGCCAGTATCTCTAGGAATTCAATAAGAAACAGTCGAGATGAGATGTACCACCGACCAGCTTTCAATAAAGGGGTAAGTCCCTCCATGTTGTGCCCTCCACTTTGTGTTGTGTGTTACAGGGATTGAGCGAAGAAAATCTCTTGGCGTTACTGAGAGCGCAGTGGCTCAGTGGTAGAGTGCTTGACTGGAGACCGAGGGGCCGCGGGTTCGAGCTTCACCAGTGTCACTGTGTTGTGTACTTGAGCAAGACACATTAATTCTAGCTTAGTACTGGTTCAATCTAGGAAGACCCGTCCCTACATAACTGAGAGATTGTTGATGGGACGTAAAGAATTAAATCAAACAAATCTTGGCGTTACTGTAAAACACTTGATATTCGCGGCATCAAAATTTGGTGATTTTAGCGTAGTTATATTTGCGTAGTGATATTGGCGTAGTTTCTCAATTTAATGTCCTTCAAAATTATTTTCTATTCTCATAGGGCCTACTCTTAAAGGAAAGAATATGCTTCCTATGGGAAGCATATTCTTTCCTTTGATAGTAGCCCCTTTTAGGATGTGGTTTCCTTGACATTGAAACACTCTATGTATAAAAGTTGGTTTATCGATACTGATACCAACATACTTTTAAGGATGTATGTCAGTTTATTGCTTATTGTGTAACTGGATTTGAACCTTTATTTGAGGGTCTAATATTTGGGCAATTTGTGTGTTTTTTACGCAAAAAAACAAAACAAATAAAAATACCCCCCCAAATATAAGTGTTTTACACCATTAAACCATGAGTGATGTTTGAATGCTTTCTAAAGCCTTTCCCTGTTAAAGCAGTTGTTACAAAGATATCGAACCTTAGATCAGTTATTTCAATTAACAAGCCCTTGCATTTGTCATGAGGCACAGCAGTAGTGCAAAATACTTGCTGCATGAACGCAATTATACAATTTACCTATTTAATTAACTCTTTAACATGCTGGGCAATTTTCGATGAATCTTTGTCTTCTGATGATGTTTTTCTTTTCAAAATTTACGATTACGAAAAATTCTTGTACAGGATACGATCAGAAGGTCAAAACACTTCGGGTCCAGATCAGGCCGGACGTTTTGTAGGGGCCTGATCTTGGTCTGAACTGTTTGCGACAGTTCTCAGCAGACAACACTAGCAGGTAAAGAGTTAACAAGTAAATACCACTTGATGGTATGTTAATGAACAAAATTCAATTAAATGGTACCTGGACAAACGGTGCAGACCCTGATCAGATGCCACATTATGTGGCATCTAAATCAGGGTTTACACTGTTATAAAATAATGATTTATGATCATATATAATGTTATCGTTTATCCCTGAAATGATCCTTTAGAAATGAACATGTGCAGTATGTATGGTGGAATGGTCCATTTGACAATAGTGGGCCTACTCGCCGCACCTATTTCATAACTGCAGATTAGTTGAAATGTTGAAAATTTACATCATTAAACTTCTTTCTCAACTTTTAAATCACTTGAGCACATTCAGCCCAAAACTTGAAAAAAAATTGGGCAGGCATGCTTTCTGCTCTTCCTACGTCCATCATGCATACCATCAATGTTTATCACTTACGCTATCAGCATGATAAAAGCTTCAGCTTTGAAACTTGGTAGGCTCATACCGGATAGACGCAAATGGAAATTGTTAATACTATCAAAAACGTAGATAAAAAATCGTTAGAAACAGAGTTTTCAATTGCCATTTGTCACCCAACTGGTGACAAATGGCAATTGAAAACACTGTTTATAGCGATTTTTGATCTGCATTCGTCGATTGTTAAGAGTGTTTTCGATTACCGCCTATCCGGTGTGGGACTGATATAGTGACATCATAGTGTCAAATATTTGTATCTAGATCAGGCCCTGGTTTTGTTGGCAGCTGACATAGGGAGAACTGAAATGTAATATCTGTGTCAAACTGTCTGACAGTATCATAGCAGACTAAAATGGTTACAAGTTATTGGTTTTGTGAAATATCCAGACAACTACCATAAAGAGCTAACTAAAATTAACAACAGACATATCTTCAAATTTAGGGAGCGCAGTGGCTCAGTGGTAGCGTGCTTGACTCGAGACCGAGGGGCCGCGGGTTCGAGCCTCACCGGCGTCACTGCGTTGTGTCCTTGAGCAAGAACATTAATCCTAGCTTAGTACTGGTTCAACCCAGGAAGACCCGACCCTTTATAACTGAAAGATTGTTGATGGAACGTAAAGAATCAAATCAAACAAACAAACAATATCTTCAAATTTATGATACTTTATGAAACCAAAAAAGCTTGATATATAATGTGAATTGTCTGCTGGAATTTCAAGTCATTTTTTCAAAAGATGTAAAAGAGCTACGTGCATTAAGGGGCTAATTTGGCCCCCTCTGGAGCCCAAAACTGAAAGTGCTTTTCACCAATTTCTTCTGATTGGTTTATAAGAAGAATAACCCAAGTGTAAAATTCTGCCATTTATTTAACTTTTACCGTTGCTATGGTAACAAAAATGGCCAACAAAATAGGCTGAAAATGGAGAAATTACCATTTTGGACGGTTTTTGGAGACCGACCTTTTAAGAATTAGATATCAGCGCTGCTAAAAACAAAAAAAACCCTTTAATATGTTATATGCTGGATAAATCTCATCATCTGTTAAAATATCTTTTTGGTCTTTGCTTGTGCTCTATGTTAATTTCTGTGTCAAATGTCTTAACTTTGCTCCTAAATGGTCACTTTCCTATTTTCAGCCTACTTTGGCAACCATTTTTGTTACCATAGCAACGGTAAAAGTCAAATTAATACCAGACTTTTACACTTTGGCTATTGTTCTAATAAATTTATAAGAAGAAATTAGTGAAAAACAATTTTTAATTGTTAGCCTCATATGGGGGCCAAAATAGCCCCTTAATGCATGTAGCACTTTTTGGTCTTCAATTCTTCAACTTGTTGCATGCTCCGCAATTTTGCATGCTTTTTCATTGTCTGCTGATCTTTTTTTTTTAAAAAAAATTTCTTCCAGGAATGCTACCAGTGAGTCCAACAGTTTGGATCTAGATCTGGACGAACATTATGTTAGCTCCTGATCTGGGTCAAAAACTGTTTGACGCACTGGTGGTGTTCCTGGAAGAAATTTTTCGCAGCAGAAATAATTTTTAAATTCTGCCCGATTTAAGATGCCTGCAGGCATCTTAAAACAGACAGAACTTGAAAATGGTGGTGCTTTATATAGGTTAAGAACCGAGGCAATTAACTGGGGATAATTTTCTAGCAAAGCCTGTTTTATTAACTTGGGGTAGGCTATTCTCATTATAAGGGACTGTTGATTAAAAATTGCTGAAATCTATTCTCAAAAAGAATAGACCCTGTTAAACTGTCTCATTTAGCTGTGTCTCATCAAAGTCTACATTGCTTATCACTTCATTTTTTGTTGGTTCTAGGAATAAATGATTTTAAACTCATTGGAATCGTTAATATGTTTCAACTCCTTGCAGGGATTTTCCTACCTTTCTGAAGGTGGGACCAGGGGCCTGTTGAATTTGGGAAAAAGGCATTTGGACCATCAAAATTGGGGAAATTTGACGCAGTCTAAAAGAGCTGGACCGTCATTTTAAATGGATAGCAGAGTAAAGCTGTAACATATTTGTTGCTTTATTTGCCCTTCACATTACTCATGAAAATTTGCATAAAAATGTGAATGAACACATGTTTTCATTCACATTTTTATGCAATTTTTCATGTATCTGTAACTTTGCTAATTTTGTTCTGATCTTCATGAAATTTCATCAAAATGTAAAACTAAGAAATTGGGAGTGATATACACCATTTTGGTAAGTTTTTGTTCCTTTTTTGAATTGGGAAGGGGCCTATATTCGTCCCCAAACCAGGCCTAGGAAAATCCCTGTCTAGGGTTCAGGAGACTCTTGAAATTGGTTAGAAATGGAAAACAAATCAAAGCACTCTGAAAGAGAATTGTCTGTCTCCATAACAGACTAAAACCATAAAGTGCTGCTTAAACTTTGCATCAGCCAGCATTTTCAATTTTGTTTCTTTTGAAGAACCTAAATAAAGCTTGATATTGGATGCTGATCGTCTGCTAGCAGATGATTCACATGCATTGTCAAGCTTTTTCCTCTCAAAAGTCAAGAACAATACCTCAAAATATGCCGTCTGTAGTTGTGGCTGGCGCTTTAAGGGTTAAAAAAAGGACTGTTAGCAAAATGCATCATTGAATAATTAGACTGTGTGCACTGTAAGAGTTCATAGAATTTGTGTTATACTAAAGCATCTATTGAGAAATTGAGGTGTGTTTTAGCTCACCTAAAAAAAATTATAGCAGATATTTAAGAACCCAAAATAGGCTTTGCATAACATGTGATTTGCCTATAGACTTTTTACCCGTGAAATTTTGTTTGTTTGTTTGTTTGTTTGTTTGTTTGTTTTGTTGCTTTACGTCCCAAGTCAACAGCTATGGTCATTGCAGGACGGTCAGTTCACCTAACCACACTTTTTCTTGGGCAGGCTTGAACAAGCGGTTAACCAGTAATTTGTGCACATACTTTCGCTTGTAACTGACAACAACCCTTCTTGAATGAATCAGCGGAAGGGAGGAGAATGACCGTAGAAATTATTTCATGATCAATCTCCACGAAAGTATGGGACCGAGCCGGGATCAAACTCGCGACCCCTGGATCTGCAGTCAGACAACTGATTGTACCCAATATGTAAAACAGGATATTTTATCTCGATGTACCCAATATGTAATGCAGTGAATTATATATACACATGGATGTACCCAATATGTAATACAGTATATTATACCACAGAACACATGGATATACCCAATGTGTAATACAGTATACTATACCACAGTACACAAGGATGTACCCAATATGTAATACAGTATGTTATACCACAGTACACAAGGATGTACCCAATATTAAATACAGTATATTATACCCCAGTACATATTATTGATGTACCCAATATGCAATACAGTATATTATACCACATTACTCATGGAATTATCCATATTGTATTACAATATACCATACATATACTATACATTGATGCATTCAATATACGATACAGTATATTATACCTCAGTGCACATGGTTGTACCCAATATGTGATGCAGTATATAATACCTCAATGCACATGGATGTACCCGATATGTAGTGTAGTATATTCTACCACAGTGCACAATGCACATGGATGCACCCAATATGTAATGCAGTATATTATACCTCAGTGCAAATGGATTTACACAATATGTAATGCAGTGTATTATACCTCATTGCAATATGTAATGCAGTATTGTATACCTCAGTGCACATGGATGTACACAATATGTAATGCATTATATTATGCCTCAGTGCACATGGATGCACCCAATATGTAATGCAGTATTGTATACCTCAGTGCACATGGATATACCCAATATGTAATGCAGTATTGTATACCTCAGTGCACATGGATGCACCCAATGTATAATGCAGTATACTATACCTGAGTGCACATGGATGCACCCAATATGTAATGCAGTATTGTATACCTCAGTGCACATGGATGTACCCAATATGTAATGCAGTATTGTATACCTCAGTGCACATGGATGTACCCAATATGTAATGCAGTATTGTATACCTCAGTGCACATGGATGTACCCAATATGTAATGCAGTATTGTATACCTCAGTGCACATGGATGTACCCAATATGTAATGCAGTGTATTATACATCAGTGCACATGGATGATGCAGTATATTATACCTCAGTGCTCATGGATGTACCCAATATGTAATGCAGTATACACATGGATGTACAGTACATGTACCCAATATGACCTGACCTCAGTATACAAATATATTAGAGCTCCTACAATGATGATTCTTCATCTGGCAGCCTATTTTTCTTATCCTTTATAGTGACCTATTTTGCTATAGGCTGTATCACATAAAGCATTTTCATTGACAGTAATTTCTTACTCCTCAAGTCCAGATAATTGGCGGAAGTTTTACAATTAGAAAATCTTTCTGTATTTTGAGTAGGCATTGGAAATGACGCTTTTTAAAGACAATTTTAAAAAATCTTTGAAAAATAAGCAATAGTCCCAAGCTTTTGGGGATTTATTGTCATGATTAGCACTTAAATGGTTATCTTTTTTTTCCCTGCTGGTGACGACTTGTCGTCTGCAGATAACCTTTGCAAACAGTTAGGACCCAGATCAGGCCCAACATTTTGTTGGGCCTGATCTGGATCCAAACTGTTTGACACTCTGATGGTATTCCTGAAAGAATTTTTTGAATAAGTTGATTTTGAAAAATTAGAGCAGACGACAAAAAGGCATCAAATTCTCCCAGCATGCAAAGAGTTAAACTGCTCCTCAGGGATACTGGTAGTTCTATTGATTGTGTGCTACAGAAGTAGAAAGCCAATTTAATCCTGTTGATTGGTGACACAGAAAAAGAGCAATTAGCGGGGTGAAAATTTCCTCTGATTCCGATCAGCCCTCAATCCATTTTGATTTGTCAAGTCTTTACTGTTTACTAAATGATATCGGGGTATTGATGGATCTGATAGCTTTATGCGGAATTTCCGCCCATACTGCACAATTCTGAGCACAAGATTTCTTGTCTTGCGCATTACCTCCTGTTGTATAATCATCCGTACACATATGTCCAGATTCGCAAAATTTTGAGCGTAAAATTATAAATATTTTCTTACCCATTGGTTTAAACATGTGTTCTGGGTGCTCAAAAGAACCGTCACATTGAGACGGTTCTTTTGAGTACCCACAACATACGTTTTGGTTGAGAAATAAGAAAAATAATTTTCAAAGACGCACATTTATCTGGTAGCTTGTTATAGCATCTTGATTGATTTGTTCTGTTAGCACCATTGTAACAGTGCTCTTAGAAAAAGCACCTTATTGTCTGCCGAGATAAGACATTGTTATTATGAATTTAGGCCATCAGATAAGATGGAGTAATTAATAGTTAAGATTTCTTATTTCTAGACCAAAACATGTGTTATGGGTACTCATAAGAACCGTCTAAAACACATGTAAGAAAACAATCACAATTGTACGCTAAAAAGCTTGCTTATCTGGACCTATAATGATTTTGTTGTGGGTGGTGGTTCTTGAAACTGTAGAAGAGTCCCTTAAAACTATAGGAGGGTCCCCCTTGTTGGTCCTTGAAACTTTGGAATAGGTCTTTGGTGGTCCTTGAAAATGGTAGGTGGGTTCATCAGTGGTGCTTGAAAATGATAGGAGTTTATTGGTGGTCCTTGAAACTAGGAGATTTCATTTGGTGGTACTTGAAACTAGGTGAGTCCCTTGATGGTCCTTGGAACTGTATTGAGAGTTGCATTGGTAGTCCTTGAAATTGTTGGGAGTCCCTTGTTAGATGGTGGTCCTTAAAATCTGCAGGAGAATCCTGTGGTTTCCTTGAAACTGTAGGAGTCTTGGTTGTCCTTGAAAATGCAGGAGAGTCCCTTGTTGGTCCTTGGAACTGTAAGAGAGCACATTGGTGGTCCTTGAAATGGTAGGAGAGTACCTTCCTGGCAACTATAGGAGAGTCCATTGGTGGTCCTTGAAACTACAAATATTGCATAGCCTTGCCTGTATTTACTAAGATGAAGTGTCTTTGTTAACAGGAAGATGAGAAGATGGATTCATCAAGACAGAATGGTGATGCATTTGGCTTTAGAGATGACAAGAATACACTCGGTGGTAAGTTTTCAAATTAGACAGCACCATGAGGAAGAGAAAACACACGACAGCCACAACACAATTAAAGTAAAGCAACCAGCTCTCTCTTTCTCAGCAAGATAAATGCAAAACTAGAAAGGACACTAAGAACCACACGTCAAAACAAGGACCGTACACAAAATCCCATACACAGTCAATGGGAGCAACAAAAAAATCAACAACAACAGAATCAGTTACGCGAGTTTAACCCTTTGTATACTTTTGATTATTCCTAATGGTTTGATACAATGAATTTGGCTGGGAGCTCAGTGGCTCAGTGGTAGAGTGCTTGACTTGAGACTGAGGGGCCGCGGGTTCGAGCCTCACTGGCGTCATTGTGTTGTGTTCTTGAGCAAGAACATTAATCCTAGCTTAATACTGGTTCAACCCAGGAAGACCTGTCCCTTTATAACTGAAAGATTGTTGATGGGACATAGAGAATCAAATCAAACAAAAATAAAACAATGAATTTGGGATTGTCCATTTTATATATCTAGTGGTGTCGGGTAACACCATATCAGCATATCAGAACATTGTCCAACTGGGCCGCGTAGGGCAGTCGGTAAGGTGTCTGGCAATGCGAATCTGACTGCAGATCCAGGGGTCACGACTTTCATACTTTGGTGGAGATTGGTCATCAAATAATTTCTACGGACATTCTCCTCCCTTCCGCTGAATCATTCAAGAAGGGTTGTTGTCAGTTTCAAGTGAAAGTATATGCACGAAGTACTTGTTAACTGCTTGTTCAAGCTTGCCCAGGAAAAAGTGTGGTTAGGTGATCTGACCGTCCCGCCATGACCATAGCTGTTGACTTGGGATATACAGCAACAAAACAAACAAAAGAACACTGTCAAAATCCAACTTATTTTGCTAAAACCCACAGAATATAAAACAATAAAAACATACATGCTAATGCCATTTTACTTTCTTTTTGTGCCCAAAACAAGCAATTTAAAAAAGAAAATTCTTATGTTTAAAACTATTGAAAGGCTATTACTGATTCGTATCAGCATTGCAACTTTCTTTTGATAAAGTAACTTTTCATAGGTCCTTGAAACCCCAGATTTTCTTTTGCTAAATTTAAGTGTTTTCTTTTACAGATCTTGCGTCTCTGACATCACCACCGACTACACCGGGGACACAGCCTGTCAGTGGCAGCCTCACTCGGGAAGTTGACCTCATTCCACAGGTCTCTGACCTAGATAACTTGTTTGAGTCAGACTCCGACTCCAACGATGATGCAGTAAGTCAATTATTTTACTTACCCTTTGTGTAATAATGAATTCCTCTTACCATTTGACACAATAAATTTGGGATGGTTCATTGTATCTATTGAGGGGACACAGGTTATAATTTCCCAAATATTTTGTGTTTACTTCTGTCTTAGCGAACAGCGTAGACCTTGATGAAATGCCACATTGCATCTGGGTCTTCACTGTTCGGTGAAGTATGCATTTAGGAGTTTCCAGTTCTTAGGTTTATTACTGTATACTTTGTATGTTTTCCAATAAAAAAAAAAGCAACAACAAAATAATGCACTGAAAATAAATCGATAAATGAGGGGGTTCTTTTGATGTTTAAACTGATCCATAATCATAATGCACCAAGTGGGTTTTCTTGAAGAAGATAGAATATTGCGGAATTTTAATCCCGCCTAGCCAAGTCTTGTTTCATAATTGGAATATACTGGGCAGCATAGCGCAGTCAGTAACATGTCTGGCTGCAGATACATGTCTAACTGCAGATCCAGGGGTCACAAGTTCGATCCAGGCCAGGTCCCATACAGTCAAACCTGTCTTAAGCAAGCGGTCAAGGGATAATCCAAAATCGCTTGCTTAAGACAGGTGGCTGCTTAATAGAGGTTAAGCTAAGATGGCCATATGATTGAGGACTCGAAAGAATATTGGCTTAGAGTTGAGGATACCAATATGATAATGAGTTGAAAAGTATAAAGAATAAGTTCTACACTGCTGCAGCTATTGCATTTCTTCATAAGATATATAAATGAAAAAAAAAAACAACATAACAAAATATGAAATAAACAAAGCCATGTCTATTCAGTCTAAAGATTCCCGTGTATGTCAAAAGAGTAGAGATAGCACTGCATATCATATTTTTTCCAGAAGCTAAAACTTGATTTTTGATAAGCAAATGTATGTTTAATGGCCATTGTACTATTGAAAATGAAGAGAATGTTGTTAGAATTGTAAATTTATTCAGGTGAAAAAGAATCGGAAAATGGTTCCAATTTTGTTACTGAAAAATAACTTCTTTTTTTCTCAAAAGCTATTGCTTGTTGACTTTTAGCAAAGATTGCATCCTTGTGTAGTAAGTATATGCCTCCAGCAAAGAGTATTACTTTGCATTTAGATTTTCACACATTTACCGTTAAACATCTGTCACGGTATGGATGAATGAACGTTGGCAGCGGCAAAATGCTTTGATGTTGACAATTTTATCAGCTGATCGGCTCTATGACTGGTTACCCGCTTGCAATAATGGTTACCCGCTTACAATGAAAAAATCAACAAGTGGTGTTCGTTTAGCGTATTCATGTTTTCGATTACTGTTGATGCTTTTTTAATCCATATGTGCTGGTCGTAGCGTTTTATTAGCGTAAACGCTTGAACTAAGTTGATTTCGGCCCCGCTGTGGTTCGACTGCACCACATTCTTCCAAATAGTTGGGCCCAATAACCTTGACATAGGGTAGCGGCCGTTGAAGAATTTATTCTGGAGACACCACTGCTGGGGAGCATATGACTGGTGCAAAAAAGTTAATCAATGAAATTTAATCGAAACTGGCCGCATCAACACATAGAAATTGGCCGTTTCAGGACACAATTTCAGTGTTTGGGGGCGAATTTTGCCAACCGCTGGCCGGGTTGGACAGGTGCACGCTTAATAAAGGTGCATTTGCATTCAAAAATCGTTGGGGGGGGCTCTAAAATGGCCGCTTAAGGGAGGGTCACGCTTAATACAGGTGGCCGCAACAGCAGGTTTGTCTGTACTTTCGTGGAGATTGATCATGAAATAATTTCTACGGTCATTCTCCTCCCTTCCACTGATTCAAAGAGGGTTGTTGTCAGTTACAAGCTAAAGTATGTGCATGAAGTACTGGTTAACTGCTTAGTCAAGCTTGCCAAAGAAATAAGTGTGGTTAGGTGAACTGACCATCCTGACCTGACTATAGCTGTTGACTGGGATGTAAAGAATCAAACCCCCCCCCCCCCCCCCCCCCCCCTCAAAATAAGAAAAATAATTGGAATATTCCTCAGAAATCTCTGGTTAGTTTGATGTGTGTTTAAAAATGATTTGTTCACATTTGTGTTACAGTTTACCCAGCAGAGTCCAGCAGGTGCTAAACCTTCCGAAGATATGAAAGCTACTAAAACAGCTAACACCTCATCAGGACCCACAGATGTCATAGGTTCTATAGGTATGTCTACTTCTATAGGTATGTCTACATACGTAACAAATTGGTCACAAGAACACCAGTTCATCCCATTAAGGATCCCACACAGGCACAGTCACATTGTTTGCTCACAGGTTTAGATAAACACAAATTTTTGGCGTACTATTGTAAATA
Source organism: Loripinus fragilis (assembly GCA_964019695.1). Classification (NCBI taxonomy): domain Eukaryota; kingdom Metazoa; phylum Mollusca; class Bivalvia; order Lucinida; family Lucinidae; genus Loripinus; species Loripinus fragilis. The sequence continues at coordinate 1,769,055 of OZ026525.1, forward strand.
TTTTCTTACCCTTCATTTTAAACATAAGTTTTGGGTGCTCAAAAGAACGGTCTCATTGAGACGGTTCTTTTGAGTACCCACAACATATGTTTTGGTTGAGAAATAAGAAAAAAAAATTTTTTGTTGCGCACTCTTAACTAAAGGCCTGTTGCTGCATACCAACAAACAAAGGCACATGTATGCTGTATGTTCATTGCTTCCGATATGGGCCTCGACACGAGAAAACCTGTCTTCGGGGTTTCCAACAAAGCGAGACTCAAAACAGTCTCCTCAGCTACAGAGACTAGCTAGAAAATTGAAATTACGCTCATAGCATGTCTAGATATGATACTTTCCAATAAGCAAATAACAAAAGCGCTGATCAGACTGTGCAGGCTGGTCTGTGCCTTTGTTGTTCTCCAAACCCCGAAGACAGGTTTTTTTACGACGAGGTCCATATATTCAAGCTTCATAAGTATTATCGCTAATCTTGCTATGCTACATGTACATGCAAAATTGAGAAGAGCACGGTGCGAGAGTGGGTGACTTGAAATCCAGACCAGTGGTCGCTGGTTCAATACATAATGGAGGCACTGGGGTGTGTTCTTGAGCAAGACACTTAATCCTCTGCTTAGTACTGGTTAATCCCCGGAAAAGAGAAGACTGAAAAATTGTTGACTAGGATGTAAAGCATTAACACAAACATAGCTCATGAACAACAGAAATGCGCTTCAAACAAGAAATTCACCAGGAGTGGCAATGCAGCTTCGATTGACGGCAAGTTACACTGAGTTAGCACGTGCAAACAAGTGTCTTGTGTCCAAATTCACACTGGCTGTTCCATTTTACAATTCAACAAAATCTTTAATAGGATTGAATACATGTATTCAATTTTAACTTGTTATTGATAAATTCTGTATTAGGTATTTATTATAAAAAAGGGAAATTTAAGAGATCAGGGATTTTCCTACCTTTCTGAAGTCTGGGGCCAGGGGCCTGTATTTGGGAAAATATCATTTGGATCATCAAAACTGGGAAAACTGGATGCAGTCTAAAAGAAGTGGACCGCCATTTTAAATTGATTAAAAACCACGGATATAAGAAATAAGCAGTGTAAAGCTGTAACATATTTGTTGCTTTAATTGCCCTTCATAAAAACTCATGAAAATTTGCACAAAAATGTGCACAAAAATGAAAACATGTTTTCATTCACATTCTAATGCAAATTTTCATGCATCTGTAACTTTGCTATTTTTACAGATTTTCATGAAATTTTCACCAAAATGTGAAGTAAGACATTGGGAATGATATACATCATTTTGGGAAGTTTTTGCTCATTTTTGAATTGGGAATGGTTTGATATTTGACCCAAAATCAAGCCTAGGAAAATCCCTGGAGATGAATTTCATTTTTCCGAGTTTCATGAAAGGATAAATGCCATTAGTTAGGTTCAAAGTTATGGCTTTCATCCTTTTATCATCCACCCAAAAACAAAATTCATCTCCGAAATAAGCATAGGGGCAGGTAAACAAAAACAATTTGCGTACAATTGTGATTATTTTCTTATCCATCAGTTTAAACATGTGTTTTGGTGCTCAAAAGAACCGTCTCATTGAGACGGTTCTTTTGAGTACTCACAACATATGTTTTGGTTGAGGAATAAGAAAAATAATTTCAGCTATCCACTCTTATCTGGGGGCCTGAATAAGTATGGTAAGGCACTAAGATTAAATATTTTAGGTAAATCCATTCTACATTAGAAGTGCAGTGTTTCATTGGTAAGAGTGCAAGACTCTAAATCCAACTTTCCTTAGTTCGAGATTTGCCAAAGGCACTGTATTGGAAGGGTCAGGGGACAAATATTCCACTCATCCCCTAGTAATTACGAATGAAATCTGGAAAGGACGAGTAATTTTTCCCAAAGCACTCGTCCTACAGGACGAGTGCTTTGGGAAGAATTACTCAAGGAAGTCGGATACATATTACTCCCTTATGTTCTTTATTGCATACGCTTTTAAAGGACAAGTGTATGTGTTTGCAGGACGAGTGGAAATTGTAAGTCACTCGTCCTGCAGGACAAGTGCAATATTTTAAATATTTTTGTCCCCTGAGGGTTCAATCGAGGAAAAAGTGCCAACAAGACTGAAAAATTGTTGATTGGGACATAATTTAAGCATTGACAAGATTAAAAAAATTTGATTCTTACTCATGTGTGCATTATTTTTCAGCTCCATCAGAGTTGTCAAGAATGTACCCTACCCCACCTTCTCATGAAAACAATGCTGTTCTGTCCCCTATGACGAGTGTGGAGGCCACTACTGAGACCACCGCTATTGAGGGAACCAGTTTTACCATCAAAACCGAGAGCTTAGTAGGGACTTTGACAGAGGAACTTTCAAAGGTAGGTCCAACCTCCATATAAGCAAAAATTAAATTTTCAATCAAAACATACGTTGTGGGTACTCAAAAGAACCATCTCAATGAGACAGTTCTTTTGAGCTCTCAAAGCATAAATTTAGACTGATAGATGAAGGTGCGCAGTGGCTCAGTGGTAGACTGCTTGACTTGAGACCGAGGGGCCGCAGGTTTGAGCCTCACCAGCGTCACTGCGTTGTGGTCCTTCAGCAAGACACATCTATCCTAGCTTAGTACTGGTTTAACCCAGGAAGACCCGTCCCTGTTTAACTGAAATATAGTAGATGGGACGTAAAGAATCAAATCAAACAAACAAATAGACTGATAGATAAAAACCAAAAGCAGTCACAATTTTTTGCACAAGAAGTTGCTATCTGTTGCCTGGTGGGTCCCTGCGTGAAAAACAGTTTTAGTTATTGTGGATGTTTAGGTGGAAATTCAGACAGTATCAGCTGCTGCTAAATAAATAGAACTAATTTTGAGAGTGGCTGCTGCATCATGGGTGAATGCTTTCAGGATTATTCCTGAATTCAGGATTTTGAGGCTGACTTTCCATAGAAAGTCAGCCTCAAAATGCTGGATTAGGGAGATTATAATAGGCTGATTATAATAGGTTCACTGATTTATATTGGGTCTGTCTAAAAACAAATGACCATATAAACTTCAAATTGTGAATATGTATTGGGCATACTGCAAGTTTAAAGATTGGAATTTCGAAAGTTCAGGATTTTTGAAATTTTGAACTTTCACCCATACTGCAGTGACCCAGCTGTTGTCATTTCAGTCCACAGCTGAGTCATATCACAGCTTGATACTAGCAGTGCTCTAGCTCTGACTAATATAAAGCGGTTATTTAATTTGTGGCTATTTTGGTATAAACAAAAGTCTCCAAAATTAGAGACCACGAAAAACAGTTTTGAATTCATTCAACACAACAAAAAGATGGGAGCGCAGTGGCTTAGTGGTAGAGTGCTTGACTCCTGACTGAGGGGTCGCTGGTTCGTCTCACCGGCGTCACTGCGTTGTGGTCCTTGAGCAAGACACATTTATTTTAGCTTAGTACTGGTTCAACCCAGGAAAACATGTCCCTATATAACTGAAAGATTGTTAATGGGACGTAAAGAATCAATTCAAACAAAGACACATTTATCCTAGCTTAGTACTGGTTCAACCCAGGAAGACCCGTCCCTATATAACTGAAAGAATGTTGATGGGACGTAAAGAATCAATTCAAACAAAGACACGTTTATCCTAGCTTAGTACTGGTTCAACCCAGGAAGAACCGTCCCTGTTTAACTGAAAAATTGTTGATGGGACATAAAGAAATCAAATCAAACAAACAAACAAAATAAAGCGGTTATTTTGGTATAAAAGAAGTCTCCAAAATAAGAGACCACAAAATACAGTTTTGAATTCATTCAACACAACAAAATCTCACAGTGTGAAGGAAAAACTTTGCAGAAATGGATTTGTTTCTTTTTTCAGGACTCTATGTGTGTATATAAACCTCCAAGTCAGGCTCAGTTTGTGAGCTCTATGAAGTATGCACCAGTAGAATTGGTCAGTTCTCCCCTCCCTCAGACACATGTACCAGAATATAAACCCTCGTGGCATTTCTCTGTTCCTATCATGGAAAAACACCATATAGTCACAAGGTAAGAATGGGATATGGGCCTCGACGTGAGAAAACCTATCTTCCGGGGTTTGCGAACAACACAGACGCAGACCAGCCTGCACATCCGTGCAGTCTTATCAGCGCCTTTGTTATTCCTTTTTTGAAAAGTATCATATCTAGACTTGCTTTGAGCGAAATTTCAATTTTCTAGCTAGTCTCTGTAGCTGAGCAGGCTGGTTTGAATCTCACTGTCGGAAACCCCGAAGACAGGTTTTGTCGGGACTTGGCCCATATCTAAAATGAAATGGGCCTATGTGAGAAAACCTGTCTTCAGGGTTTGCCAACAATAAAGGCGCAAACCGGCCTGCAGTCTGATCAGCGCCTTTTTATTCGCTTATTGTAAAGTATCAGATCTAAAATTGCAACAAGCGAATTTTCTAGTTAGTCTCTGTAGCTTAGCAGGCTGATTCATCTAACTTTGTCGAAAACCACAAAGACTGGTTTTGTCTCGTCATGCCCCTATTATTTGAGAATGCTCCTGAGATTTTGGTACAGTAAATGCTCTAAGATTTTGAACACATTTTACTTTGTTTTCAAACAAAATGTGGGTTTTCAGGGATGGAATTCACAAAATACTTGTCATAATAGCAAACACGAAGACCCTGACCAGACTGCTTCTTCAGAAGCAGTCTGATCTTGGTCTGTGCTGTTTGTCTAGGCCTTTTTGACAAGCAACTATTGTTTAACATTTTAGAACATATACCATACTTATTGCAATGGCAAAGAGTAGTCTCAGACAAATCTTAACAAAGGTACAACATGGGCGTATCCAGAGGGGGGACAGGGGGTCCGGACCCTCCTGAAAAATCAAAAAAATACAGGGTTTCTTAGCAATAGCGGTCCGGATCCCCTGACAAATCACAAAGCTACCAAGCCAGCATTCAATATTGGGACATCATCAGCACGCCAGCAAAACGGTATTTAAATGGCGTTTCGCTGGCGAGCCGATGATGGCCGGCTTAAAGTGGTATTTGGATCCTCCCTCCCCTCACCAACTAAATAAAAAAAAAACTTTGTGAAAGTTGGACCCCTTCTGACAAAACTTCCTGGATCCGCGCATGTACAAGAACCTTGGGGAGTATGGAAGTAGAAGAAGACTTAGAGCAAAATTTTGATTTCTTAGTCCAGCCCCATTGGATATCTATGTTTGCATATTTTAATTCTTCGCCTTCTTGGTTAATTTTTCATGCTTTTGTTGTCATGTATTGCTGAAAGAACTTTTTTTAAAATGTTAATCAGCAGACAACCAAAAACTTGAAAAATTACCAAACATGTAAAAAGTTATTTCCTACCACTAGCATGAGATTTTGATATTCTTTATGGGCAGTATTTGATTGCTATAAGTTGGCACATTTGTACAGTAAAACCTTGCTTAAGTGGTCACTCAAAAAGAAGACAAAAATTGGTTTTCAAGGCCAATAATCACTTAATGCAGGTCAAAGTATTGCAGAATACTCCAAGGGGAGCATTCTGCAATACTTTCGATCTTCACAAAGCTACCATCTGTGATTAAGATCATTGTTTTGTCTATTTTTTGAGTGGCCCCTTAAGACAGGTTTTACTGTAATAGGGAACTCAATAAAATCAGTAAAAATAACCAAGCAATTCAAATGAATACTGCAAAGAAAAATATCTGACCAAAGCTGTCAGGTTTGTTTAATAATGATAGATAACCAAGGTTGCAAAATATTAAGCTTACTTCCTCTTAAAATTATTAAAGAATAATAGAAAATGTGTTGTCTGCTCCACTTATGACTGGCACTTTAACTCTTTGTATACTGGTGACTCTTAAGTGTGTACTTTGGCAAACAATGAAGGCCCAGATGAAATGCCGCATAATGTAGCATTTCATCAGGGTGTACACTGTCTGCTAGGACAAATAAAGATCACCGTGCAGCGTAGCGCAGTCCATAATGTGTCTGGCTACAGATGCGAGCCTGACTGCAAATCCAGGGGTCGCGAGTTCGATCCCAGCCCGGTCCCATACTTTCATGGAGATTGGTCATGAAATAATTTCTACTATCATTCTCCTCCCTTTCGCTGAATGAATCATTCAAGAAGGGTTGTTGTCAGTTACAAGCGAAATTATGTGCACAAAGTACTGGTTAACCGCTTGTTCAAGCTTGCCCAGGAAAAAGTGTGGTTAGGTGAACTGACCGTCCCGCCATGACCTTAGCCGTTGACTTTGGATGTAAAGCAAAAAAACCAAAAAAAAAACAAACAAAACAAATAAAAATCTTCAGCTAAAAAAATTCTATTTTCTTTGAAAGTTACAACCAGTGACCTTGATAAATACAACGAACCATCCCAATTTTACTGTAACAAACCAGAGGTAAGAATCCATAAGTAAATGCTAATGTTGTTTTTCTTTACAGCCAGTATATTAACTTGCCGTCCATAGAAAACCTTCCGAGTATGTCATCACGCATGCCATCAAGTGCTATCGAGGCCTCTCCTGCCACGATGTTTCAGAACAGCGTCGGCCAACAACGAACGCCAATGAGCTACGAACTCCAATCTCCGGCTTCTAATGCATCTTCATACCTTAATAAAACCCCCAACTCTAACATTAACTTAAATCACGGAACTAATAATCAGATACCGGAGGTTCACAGTCTACTTGTGAATATAGTGTTATCAGACTCCATACTTAATTTATTTAAAGATCATAACTTCGATAGTTGCAGTATTTGTGTGTGTAATATGAATATAAAAGGTGCCGATTTAGGGTTGTACATTCCAAATCCTACCGGAGAACAGCAGTTTAAGTGTACATGCGGTTTTAGTGCTATAATGAATAAGCGGTACGGACACAATGCAGGGTTATTCTACGAGGACGAGGTGGACATTACCGGTATCAGAGACAACAGATTTGATCATCGGAAACCTAGTCTTGCAATAATAGATCATAAAGTGGAAGGTGATAATGTTCAGGTGACGCACGTTGAGGATGTGACTCAAGCTGTGTTACAGTTGTTACTAGGCCAGTTCAGTGTGCCATATTCCTCGTGTTCCTCCACTAGTCTCCATAATAAGTTGGTGATTCGAGCGACAGCCTATCCCAACAATATTGTCAATGTGGTTCAGCTACAAGGTGAGTTAAGTTTCTTCTTATATTTATTTAATCCAAGATTTCTGACTACTTAAGATAAATTATCATTCAAGTCCATATGAGCTGTAAAATTGAGAGAGGGAGTGTAAAAGAGTGTAGAACCTGATCAGCGTCAAATTCACAGAACAGATGATCTGTCAGCTTCTCAACTTTAATATGCATACTTGACTTGATCCTGAGTTTATTTTTCTACTGCTGCCGGTGTCCCAGGTACTGGGGTAGGCAGCAGGTGGCTAGAGTGTCAAACACCCAATCTCCATATCTCTCTGTTCAGTGGATTGATGCTGCCAAGGCTGCACATTTTCATGTCAGCCTTAACACACTCAGACCAGGTCTTTTAGGTCTCCCTCTTCTTCTGGCGCTAGGAATCGTCATACTTGTGATGGAGTTTATGCATGAAGAGGAGCGTGCAACATGTCCAAACCATCTCAAAGGCTTAGTGTGGAGAGCTGCTGTTACCTCCTGCACTCCTAACATAGCATACAGCAGCAATAAATAAGAGAAATGGTTCTTGTATGGATATCAAAGTTGAGAAGCTGACAGTGGCTGCATGGTTAATAACCTGTCTAAAATCTCGAGATTAGAACTTGTCTGTCAGATCACCTGAGCTGGCAGTTCTCAATACTGACGTGTGAATTACAAATAATCATCACAGGAGTGTTAAAATATGCATCAAACCTGTTGTTGTTTTTTGGCATATAGAAACCATTTGTCAGGCTTTAAAACACAAAACATCTAATGTGAGCCCTTATTTCTCCAAAACAGTATCTAAGAATGTAGTCCACTTCATTTGAGTTTAAAAGCTCCTACAAACTTAAATTAATTTGGAGCAATAGTAGTAACCCATTCTAGCATAAATAGGGAACCTTACATTAGTGCTTAAGTTTTATTGAATTTATTAAACAAGTTGAGGAAAAGTGATAAAATGGGAGGCTTGTCTCGCATTTTATCACTTTCACATCAAGTTTAATTAATTCAATAATACAGGAGCATTACAGTTACTATTAGATTCTATTTATCACATGACATTAAAATTACTTAAAAATTGCATTTTTGTCATGAAAACGGCAAGATTATGCCATCTTCTATGCAACGTTGTAATGGACGTCATTACTCTATGTTATTAAGTCTGTAAACCACTAGTGGTTTATCGATTTTATTGCATGGCATTATATCACTCCCAGACGTGACGTCATATGATAAATCCAAATAAGCAAAATTTTGAGCGTAAGATTTGTGTTAACATGTTTTGGGTGCCCATGACATGTTTTGGTTGGGAAATAAGAAAAAATATTTTCAATTATGCACTCTTATCTGGAGGCCTGCTAAAAACCTCCCCAAAATTGGGTTCATTAACAAGTAGTGTAGACCAGATAAATTGTGAAAGACATTGATTTCCACACATGAAGGAAAGAACAGGGATACTAAATGTCCAGAACAAAAAAATCAAAAGAAGCATCAGGCCTCAAGCTAAGAGATGGATATGAAAATATTTCAAATTTTGCGCCCCAAATGCTTACATATCTAGCTCTATGAGCATTTTATGATTTGTGTCTACCGCTATTTCAGATGGTAATGAGGTGACATATTTTGCCCTAGATCAGGGTCGACAAGCCATGGAGCATTGCCATCCTAACAAGCTAGAGGACAGTATGATGAAGTCAACTTGTTTACATAAATGGACATATATACAAGGTAAGGATATATAGTCAATGATGTTATCTAGGTGTTACAAATTTGTTGAGGCCTACATTCAATGTTCACCACCAGCACAGAGATGAGGGCAAAACTTCATTTGAGAGCTGAAATCATGTCAAGAAAAAACAACATGAAAATCCTGTGATTGAATGTTATTATGATACTCTTATATTATAATAATTTTCAATGAGTTTCCTACCTTTCTGAAGTTGGGGCCAGGGGTCTGTTGAATTTGGGAAAATATCCTTTGAGCCATCAAAATTGGGAAAACTAGATTCGGTCTAAAAGAACTAGCTTAGGTGCTAAGGTGAGCTAACAAGAGGCTTAATGAGCCTAAATCGCTCACTTGAGCTGTAGACTTTATGGTTTCAGAGAAGATTTATTATTATTATTTTATATGTGTTTGCGTTCGTTCACCTTTCAATACCACTTGTGGTTTATTGCAGCTAAGGAAACTTTAAAAATCTCTCCTCTGAAATGGTTCATTTGAATTCAAAATCACTTGGCAGAAATTGCCATTGGTTTGCCTACAAATATAGCTTAAATAAATTTGATCTGTCGAAAATATTTCACCAGGGGTTATAATATTGCTAGTTTGAGTTTCCAACAGATACCTTTGCAAGAAGCAATAAAACTCAGGTAAGCAATTCAGGGGTACTTAGCCCTCTTGTTTGTCACATAGATCTGCTTGTAGTAGGGTGTGACATAGAGGTTCAAGTTTCTCTCCATCTGTCAGGTCGTCCGTCAACAATTTACATCAAAATGTGTATCTCTGCAGCATGATAGCTGTGAGTGTCAAACCTTGCTGAGTAATTGACCTGAGCACGAACTGTGAGCTGGTGACCTTGACCTACTTTGCACACTCCAGTGACTGACATAAATCTGACTTTACCCCAGCGGGTGTGATGTCCCCTTAAGCAGAATTCTTCTATTAAAAAATAATTGTTTATTTTTTTAGAACAATTATCATTAACTCTTTGCATGTCACTGGCAAATTTTGTCGTCTGCTGCTGATCTTTTCAAACAATTTGGACCCAGATCAGGCCGGATTAATGTCCAGCCTGATCTGGATCCAAACTGTCTGACACTTTGATGGTATTGCCGAAAGAATTTTTTGGAAAAAGTTAATTTTGAAAAACATCAGCAGATGACAAAAAATCATGAAAAATTAACCAGCATGCAGAGTTAAGGCAGTTGCATTTGTGTTTTCAGGTGTAACACAGATACCACAGAATTCTCTTGAATCAGTTCGTCTTCTGAAGAGCCTGCAGCCATTGCTTCAAGACGCCATTCAGAATAAGAGGGTAACACGGCTCTGGGAGCACACATATAAACTTCAGGGTCCTCTCACATGGAAGGAGTTTCATCAACTCGCTGGTCGAGGTACAGATGAGAACAGTGAGCCACAGCCTATTCCCTCGTTCCTGGTGGGGTATGACAAGGACGCTATCACAGTGTCTCCATATGCTCTAAAGTACTGGGTAAGTAGATGTAGTAATAGATTCACATACAGGTGAATCAAAATCTATACTGTTGCATATCTCCATACACTATCTAGTAGCAAGTAAGTGGGTTGAAGTTATAGGTGTCATAGGTTTAGATAAACGAAATTTTTGGGCGTAAAATTGTAAATATTTTCTTACCTATCAGTTTGAACATATGTTTTGGGTGCTCAAAAGAACCGTCTCATTGAGACGGTTCTTTTGAGTACCCACAGCATACATTTTAGTTGAGAAATAAGAAAATTAATTTTTTGGTACACACTCTTAACTAAAGGCCTGGGTGTACTAACATTACTCATATGAGTCACAAACCTGTCGAAGTTACAGCTGTACGGACATTACACATATGAGTCACAAACCTGTCGAAGTTACAGCTGTACGGACATAACACATATGAGCCACAACCTATACCATATGATACACCCCCTATACCCGATGATACAACCGAATTTTTACATCAAAGAGCTGATACAAAACACAACGTCACGTGCGAGGATGGGCTTGGGTAAGTTGACGATGTTTTGATGTTTACAGGCAATAATAGGAGGAGCTGTGAGCCAACAGAACATCTATCGCAAGGGGACGCTTTATAAAAGACTACTTATGGCGAAAAATAGAGGTGGGTACACTTTATTTCTCCGCAAAGTCTTGGCTCACAACTCCTATTATTGCCTGTAAACATCAAAACATCGTACACTTACCCGAGTCCATCCTCGCATGTGACGTTGTGTTTTGTATCAGCTCTTCGATGTAAAAATTTGGTTGTATCATCGGGTATAGGGGGTTTGATAGGTCCAACTAAGAATTTTTTTTAATCTTAAAATTGCAATTATTTTCTTACCCATCAGTTTAAGCATATGTTAAGTTTTGGGTCTCATTGAGATGGTTCTTTTGAGAACCCACAATATTTTTTGCATATTTATGCTACTAAACTATAGTAAATGTAGAGTCATTCTAGTCTCAACAAAAAGTTTATTTAACTTAATCACCAAATGCAAGCCAGAATAGCAAAGAATGAAAGCTCTTATCAGACTTCAACTGTGTCTTCCATTTTACTAATAGCTATTATTTGTTTTGTTTTTTTCAGGACAAAGACTTGTTGGAGCCATATGGTAGACCCCGTGATATAGCCTACGTTATTGTGACACCCGAGAATGACTACGTCATGGATCATATCAAGACATTCTTCAAGGAACTGTCCAATGTCTATGAGTGGAGCCGTCTTGGTCGACATCAACCTGTCTCTGACAAGATCAGGGATGGAATGTTACGCATTGGAAAGGCAATGGCCCAGAAGCTGGCTGACACTGAGGTGGACAGTTGGTTTAAACAGATTGGAGATAGCCCTCTGGCTGCCAAGTTGAGGCTTTATGCTCAGGCTTGCCGCCATAACTTAGGTAGGATCATTTCAAATTTTAACATAGAACTTAAAATATCACCAAAAATTGGCAGCAAAGACACTTGCAAAATATTTTTGTTAATTTAAGAAACAATGACAGAAAAGGCTTGATGTGTCAAGTTATATATTTCTTAACCCTTAAAGCGCCAATCACGACTGCAGCAGACGACAAATTTTGCATCATCTTTCCTAATTTTCAGAAAAATAAGGTATGCAATTTAAGCAGACGATTCTCATGAAATATCATGTCTTATTTGTTAAGGACCTCGGACAGTTTCCTATTCAATCTGCCCAAATTTTGAAAGCCTCTGGCTGGGATAATACATAACTGACAACTATGGTTTTGGGCTTAAATCAAACCTTTACATTTAGTGCACCTAGCACAATAACAATATTTTGAAAATATTGCACCATTATGCCAGGACTCTAGGGTTTAGGGGGTGGGGTATTTTTTGTGACCAAATTTATTTTTACAGAAAGTCAAAGTTTCGTCGAGTATTTACCTAAATACATGTAAATATTATGTTTGCGGCATAAAACTTGAGACGAAAGTGATGCTTTTGCATAAAATTCGGGCTGAGAAGATTCCATTACTTCATCTAAAGAAGGGTGCTGTCAATTAATTTTGACTATTACCTGTAATGTTTCAAGGTCAATCAGTTGGACTTGTGCACTGAGGTGTATTATAACTGCATACTATACATATCACAGTCTAGATAAACACAATTTTTGAGCATAAAATCGTTAATATTTTCTTACACATTAGATTTAACCTATAATTTGGTGCTTAAAAGAACCGTCTCATTTAGACGGTTCTTTTGAGTACCCATAACATATGTTTTGGTTGAGAAATGAGACAATTAATTACTTTGTAAGCACTCATAACTAAAGCCCTGATACATGCCATTGCATATTGATATTTACCTACAGGCTTTTACAAAATAAGTTTCTAATACGTTTTTATACTAAAGTGTTTTTGAGCATTTTGACAGCGTTCCCCCCCGTGACCATTCATGCTGTTTTTATATGATGTGTGAAATGTAAAATTACAACTGTATGCAAAAGGATTAGTTTGGTCACGGGGGAAAGCACTTCAGTAAAACTTTTTCTATTTTGTATATGTTGAGTAGCAAAAACTGAGTTTTCAACCCATATTTTTCAATTGGTACTTGTCCAATGAGAAAACGGCTTTTGTGGATAAGTCGAGGGTTGAACCTACTACCTTTTTATAGAATAAATATCATTCTCTTTAAAACTTTTCTCTGGTCATTTTTATGGGCAATCCTTCATTAAGACTGTCCGAGGTCCTTTTTGAAAAAGGGGCAAATTTGAAATTGTTGTCTGCTGCAAATTATAGGTGGCACTTTATGGGTTAAGATCACAAACAACAAATAAAACAACATTTACTGTCAACTACAGTCATTATCTGCAGTTAAAGGGTTAAAACCTGGAAGTGGACAATTAGTTTAAAGAGATTGGAGGTAGCCTCCGGGCAGCCAAGTTGCTTAAGCTTGCTGACTTGACTTAAATAGATAGAACCTTAGAGTTGCCCACAACAAATGCTTCTGCTGAGAAGTAAGAAAACTAGCTGTTTGGAAGCTCCCATAGTTTTATACTTGGGCTAGCTGGCATAACTTTGGTATAGACTTTTTTTTTTAATGTAAATTTTTCGTACGAAATAGATACTGTTATGTTAGATTAGCCCTGAAAGTCAATGCAATGAATAAGATTGTAATACAATACAAACAGTTCTAAGGGAAATCTGTTTATTAATTGGTGGTTAAATTATATACATTATATTTTCAGGGCCATTTTTGTCTCAGATCACATTAGACAAGTCAATGTTTGGAGGTGCCAATCACACCCAGAGACCTTCACATCACAAACCACCAGATATCAATAACCCCAACACAGACAATCTCAACACTTCTGGAGAGGACAAAGGTAAACCAGGGCTCTCACACCCTTTTTTGGGAATCGGGCCGGGGCCCACTAGCGGCATTGGGATTAAAATTGGAAAAATCTATATCGTCTTTATGTATGAAGTTTCCATTGCAAGATTGATTCCAATAGTTAAAGCTGCATAGTCTGTAACTTTTGATCTTTCAATTTTTGAAATAATGTTTCTATTTTTCAAGAACACAGTAAAAAACTTAAATTCAGGTATACATTATCTCCAGTATAGTGTGTTGATTTCTTCGTATAAATTATTTTTTCAGATGGTTCTCAAGAGAATAACAGTCACAAAGACAGTCACGATGACGTGGATGATAGCTACGAGTGTCCCGCTATTGTTGTGTACATAGTGAACCCGTTCTCGTACGCCGCCCAGGATTGGGATGATCTCAACAGACTGGCCATTATTGGTCTCCTAAGATGCTATAAGGAGGTTATATCTATGCTTCCAGAAAATATGAAAAATAATATTTATTTACAAGTAAGTAATTTTGAAAAAAAATGGCCTTCAGGAGTGCTCAGTTGATAAGTTTCTTATTTCTGAGCCAAAATATATTTTGTGGGTCCACAAAAGAACCACCAGTGATTTTTTGAGCACCTTAAACACAAGTTTAAACTAGTGGATAAGAAAATAAAGCACAATTTTAGGTCAAAAAGTTTGCTTAGGCCAAATAAAAAAAATACCTGTGTTTAGGGTAACCCAACCCTACCTAAAATTACTGGTGAAACCTGGAATTTTTTTCAGGTTTTCTGGAAAAAATATAATTTTATGCATTTTGAAAAAAAAATAATAAGAAATATGTGCATACCCTACCATATATTTTCAGACCTCTTACCGGAAACAGCGAAAGTATGTGCACAAATTACTGGTTAACCGCTTGCTCAAGCCTGCCCAGGAAAAAGTGTGGTTAAGTGAACTGACCGTCCCGCAATGACCATAGCTGTTGACATGGGACGTAAAGCAAACAAACAAATCTTACCGGAAACACACTTGTTTCTTATTTGGCTACATGATCTAAAACTATTGAGCAAACTGATGAGCTTTTTGTTCTTAGACCCAAACGCTTGCCAGAATATGTAATTTGATGAAGGCCCGGACAGAATATTATAGTTTAAGTCCACTAGATATCTGTGCATGTTGCACTTGCCAATATGAAAACTATATGCAAGTGATTTCAGGGTAGATAATAACTCTTTAGTGTCATGGAAACAAATTGCAGCAGGCAGCAGTTTCAAAATTTGTCACTTCTTTTAAGTGACACCCCCTCCACAATAGGAACGTAAAAGGTTGCCATCTAATAAAAGTTCTTTTCAAATAAAAACATTAACAGGCCCCCAGATAAGAGTGTGTAACTGATAATTTTTTTGTGTGTTGTGTGTCGTCGTCTGTCATCAACAATTGCTTAGAGCCTTGATGTTTGGTATGTAGCATCACCTAGTGGACCTCTACCAAGTTTGTTCAAATTATGCCCCTGGGGCCAAAAATGGCATCGCCCCGACGGGTAACATACTTTACACAGGCTTATATAGGGAAAAACATTGTAAAAATCTTGTCTGAAACCATAAGGCCGAGAGCCTTGATATTTGGTATGTAGCATCACCTAGTGGACCTCTTCCAAGTTAGTTCAAAATAATGCCCTTGGGCCCGAAAATGACTTGCTCGAGGTGTCACCAGGGACATGGTCAGCTTTCAACAGTTTCCTATTATGTAAGCTTTAAACAAAACTCAGGTGAGCAATTTAGGGCCACTTGGCCCTCTTGTTTTATTTCTCAACCAAAACGTATGTTGTGGGTACTCAAAAGAACTGTCTCAATGAGACGGTTCTTTTGAGCACCCAAAACACATGTTTAGGTTTATTTTTTGCTTATCTCGCCAGCTGCATTAAGTATTTGCTACCATTATAAGTTTTAATCTCTTTGATATGGTACTTAGTACTAACAAGGAGACGCCTTGGCAAACCTTTGACCTTTATCTCTTTTCTTCAATTCTTAATAAATTCAATTATACATGAGCATGCATGTTAGATCCTTCATATAATTACTGGAACTTGGTGCTTTAATTTTATATCTCGGCATGTAAATAAGTCAGTAAAGGTCTATATGGCACATAGCATAAAATGCTTTTGGCAAGTAAACCTTTGTTTATCAAACTTTTTAGATTGAAACAAACATATATGAGCCAGTGCATGAGATTTCCAACAATGTGGTATGTGCGACCATCAAAGGCTCAGATCAGCCTGCGCATAGGCACAGGCTGATCAGAGCCTTTGCTCGTCGCTTGCGCATAGGCACAGGCTGATCAGAGCCTTTGCTCGTCGCTTGGATATTCTATGACTGTTAATCTACTGACCGAACATCATTTGGAGTTTCTAAGCTTACAAGGAGACTGCAGAGGCTCGTCAGAGTCTACACTTGTCAAAATGTCAAATTGTTGGAAATCTCATGCCCCGTCTTGTATGTTCATACATATTAATATCATTTTCCACCTTTCAGATTGTTCCCCTACAGACAATAATAGATGTGAGGGAAAGTGGATCTCAGTATCAAGACCTTAAGAATTTAGCCTTCTCAGTATTCACCAGCTGTCGTTGGAATCTCACAAACAATATCATGGGACGA
Organism: Loripinus fragilis; assembly: GCA_964019695.1. NCBI lineage: Eukaryota > Metazoa > Mollusca > Bivalvia > Lucinida > Lucinidae > Loripinus > Loripinus fragilis. The sequence goes on from OZ026525.1 coordinate 1,785,410, forward strand.
TCTCTCACTGGGTTTGGTCCTGCTGCCGCAGCTGAGCTACTTCTCAAGCGGAGTGAGTCGGTAAGTACACCTCGCTGTAATCTCACAAACAATATCATGGGACATTCTCTCACCGGGTTTGGTCCTGCTGCGGCTGCTGAGCTACTTCTCAAGCGGAGTGAGTCAGTGAGTATACAAAATCTAACCTTGCTGTAATCTCACTAACAATATCATGGGACGATCTCTCACTGGGTTTGGTCCTGCTGCCGCGGCTGAGCTACTTCTTAAGCGGAGTGATTTGGTATGCACACAAAATCTAACCTCGCTGTAATCTCACAAACAATATCATGGGGGGATCAAACAATATCATGGGGCGATCTCTCACTGGGTTTGGCCCTGCTTCCGGGGCTGAGCTACTTCTCAAGCGGAGTGAGTCGGTGAGTATACATACCTCGCTGTAATCTCACAAACAATATCATGGGACAATCTCTCACTGGGTTTGGTTCTGCTGCTGCAGCTGAGCTACTTCTCAAGCGAAGTGAGTCGGTAAGTACACATACAATCTAACTTCGCTGTAATCTCACAAACAATATCATGGGACGATCTCTCACTGGGTTTGGTTCTGCTGCCGCGGCTGAGCTACTTCTCAAGCGGAGTGAGTCGGTAAGTACACATACAATCTAACTTCGCTGGAATCTCACAAACAATATCATGGGACGATCTCTCACTGGGTTTGGTCCTGCTGCCGCAGCTGAGCTACTTCTCAAGCGGAGTGAGTCGGTGAGTATACAAAATCTAACCTCCCTGTAATCTCACAAACAATATATCATGGGGTGATCATACAATATCATGGGGCTATCTCTCACTGGGTTTGGTCCTGCTGCAGCTGCAGAGCTACTTCTCAAGCGGAGTGAGTCAGTGAGTATATAAAATCTAACCTGTCTTTAACCCTTTGCATATCCAGTCTCGACATGACTGAAAATTGTTGACTGGGATGTAAAGCATAAAAACAAACAAAAACCAACTCTTTACATGCTGGGTAATTTTTTGTCTGCCGATTTTTTCAAAATTAACATTTTCGAAAAATTCTTTTGGGAATACTTTCAGAGTGTCAAACAGTTTGGATCCAGATCACGCCCAATGTTTTGTTGGGCCTGATCTGGGTCCAAACTGTTTGCAAAGGTTATAAGCAGACGACACTAGTAGGTAAGAGTTGACATGCATTCAAGGGAATGACAAAAAGGTAGTTGCTTGCTTATTCATGCTACATATATTTCGGGGTAGTTTCAGGGAATTTTTTTTTCAAGGGCAGGGAATTCCAAGATGTGTTCACAAAGAATAGTTTTTGGCCAAAATGTTACTCTGTCGCAAAACCGTGATGAGGCCCATTTGTAACTTTTGTATTCGTTGACAGAGAGAAGTTATATTTCAGCGCCTGTACAGTTCAGCTTTAATTCTAGCACCTCTCATTATATAAGTTTTGTTTGATTTCATTCTTTACGTCCCATCAACAATCTTTCAGTTATAAAGGGACGGGTCTTCCTGGGTTGAACCAGTACTAAGCTAGGATAAATGTGTCTTACTCAAGGACCACAACGCATTGACGCCAGTGAGGCTCGAACCCACGGCCCTTCGGTCTCAAGTCAAGCACTCTACTACTGAGCCACTGCGCTCCCTCATTATATAAGTGAAATGTGTTATAAAGGGACATCTATGCAAAGAAATAACAGGAAAATGACCATAAATGGTCATTTTCCTGTAATTTCTTTGTAAAATTCCATGGTAAAAGATTTGGAGCCACAACATGACCTTGATATTGAAATCAGTGTTATAAGAGGGTGTGTTATAAAGGGGACTGCTCTGTCTTGAATAGAGCCCCTAAGAGCATATTTGTCTGAAAATGCACCAATCTTGGGAGATTTTTTGGTGCTATGAACTCATTTGTAACTTGTGTATTCATTGACAGAGAGAAGTTATATCTCAGGGCCTGTACAGGGCCTGAAGATGCACCAGTCTTTAGGGATACCTCATCGCGAGAAAAATAGTGAGTATGATCAGTAAATACCACAATCACAAACTGCAGCCAAACCCGTGGCATCGTGAGGAAGAGCCACACAACAATCACGAGACACCAGGAAGACAAACAAAGCAAAGCAACCAGCTCTCTCTTCCCCATCGAGATGATTGCAAAACTAGAATGGACACAAAGTAACACACAACAAAACATAGAATAATTACAGAATCCCACAATGGGAGTAACAATCAACAACGAATCAACAACAACAAAACCTGACTTTGTGGCATGTGAACAACAGCCTTCGCATATGCACAGTCTGATCAGCGCCTTTATTTTTCACTTATTGACTTGCGTATTTATTCATTGACAGAGAGAAGTTATATCTCAGCGGCTGTACAGTCCGGCCTTTGTTCTGGCACCTATCAAGGACAAGCAGGAGCAGCTGGTGGAGTCGTGTAGCGACAAGCGAGAAAATAGCAGTATTCTACTCTGTGTGTATTGTCTCTCGGAGGACCAGCGCTGGTTGCTGGCCTGTTGTACAGATGAGAGGGGAGAGATGGTGGAGACATGTGCTATCAATATAGAAATACCCAACAGGTACTATAGAAATACCCAATAGGTACTATAGAAATACCCAGCAGGTAATATAGAAATACCCAACAGGTATAGTACAGTAAAACCTGTCTTAAGCGGCCACTCAAGATGAAGACCAAACATTTGTTTTCAAGACCAATTATCTCTTAATGCAGGTCAAACGTATTGCAGAATGCTCTAAGAGAGCATTCTGCAATACTTTCAACCTTCATTAAACTATTATTTGTCTTTAAGACCTTTGTTTTGTCTATTTTTGAGTGGCCACTTAATACAGGTTTTACTGTAGATTGTACATTTATCCCTCATAGCCATTACATGATCTGTTATGTCTCGTAAGGCCAAATATAAAAATACCTGTGTTTAGGGTAACCCGACCCTACCTGAATTTACTTGTGAAATCTAGAATTTTTTTTCAGGTTTTCTGGAAAAAAAAAATATGTGTGACTACACTACCTAAATTTTCAGACACATTACCTGAAACAGTCTTATTATTTATTTGGCCTAAATGAAAGGGATTAGATATGTTTGAGTTCTATTGAAAATGTCGAATGTCATTGAGCGTAGACAGTATAGAAGAACTAGAGTGATCAAAATAATGAGTCTGTTGCACTTTTGCCTTTTTCTGCAAGAAACCAACAGCATCTATACAAAACCTTATTCAAAATATCTATTTGCAATTAAGGGCACAGTGGATGACTTTAAACCAACAGGCACATGCTTAAAGTGTTTTGGCTACTGATTATTTTGGGACTTCTAAGTCTAGAAATAGAGAATACTAGGTGAGTGTCTTTTGATATCAAGTTTAATAACCAGGCAAGGCTTTGAGAACGTTTGTTTGATATAGTGAGGCTTTCCGAGAGATTCAACAAGCGTTCTTAAAGCCAAGCCGGGTAAGCTTTATATCAAAAGACGCAAACCTGGTATTTTATATATCAGTTTACCCATTGATTCACTCTTAAAACTAGCGATTATGACATAATTTTCGATTTTTGTGTTGATTCAGCGTCATTAGCGACATCATTCAAAAAGTGCAGCCTCATCATGACTTGATAAAGGCACATGCCATGGGATAGACAATGTTCATCAGGCAAGGTGCAACAATGCAGTTAATATGGAGGGTAACTGATGATAAAAATGGTTATTAGGTTCTCCTTTCTGTAAGAAAAGGATACATCCAATATTGATCCTTTTGTATAGATACAGACACAGTATGAATAAAAAAGACCAATAACCAGCACTAGACTGAGCAGTGAAGGCTCTTGCTTCCTCGGCCAAAATCTTGTGTGCTGGCTGATATAAATTATCAGGCATGTACTTTACTTTTCCTTCATTTTTTTTTTGTCACCAGAAATCGCAGAAAGAAGACGTCAGCGAGGAAGATTGGATTAGGAAAGCTATGGGAGTTCCTGCTAGGGGTGATCTCAATGTCGGTACAACCAACCAGACTGGTCATTGGAAGGTTTGGCAGGATTGGTCATGGAGAACTCAAAGGTGAGCTGAGAAACATTACTTTTTTCTGCATGGTGTGTAAATTTTCATTTTTTTTTTGTCGTCTGCTGTTTCCAAAGATTATTTCAGAAATACTATCATTAGGGAGCACAGTGGCTCAGTTGTCGAGTGGGCCGCGGATTCAAGCCTCAATGGCGTCACTGGGTTGTGGTCCTTGAGCAAGACCCGTCCCTGTTTAACTGAAAGATTGTTGATGGGAGGTTAAGAATCAAATCAAACAAACAAACAAAAAGAAATACTATCAGTATCAGAGTGTGAAACAGTTTGGAAAGATTATCAGCAGAGCACAAAATAAGGGCGCAACAATACAACAATTTTATACTAATTTTCTAACAATAATATCTTCCATTATCTCAGTCTAGCATTCCCGAAATAGAATTTTAACTTGTATATAAGTATTTTTTGCTAACTTGTAGACCTTAAAAAATTTAGGTAAGTCTTTTAGATGTCTTCGAAAAGTCCTTGAATTTTACACAAACTTGCCAGTATGAAACCTGTTAATCCTTAAAGCGCCAATCGCAACAAAAGTCGTCTGCTTTTCTCGTCTGCTGAAATGTTTAAGAAGCCTCTATGACAAACAGTGTGGACCCAGATCGGACTGCTATAGGAGCAGTCTGATCTGGGTCCACCCTGTTTGCTTCTATACTTAAATTAGTCAGTAATATTGGGCGTTTATTTGCAGCAGACGACTTCAGCAGATTTCATTTTCAGATACATTATTTTCTTGGTGCTTTAAGGGTAAAAAAACCCTATGTTGTATTTACAGGTTGGTCTGGACTACTGAGCAAGAAAAACATCCAGAAGTCGAGCAAACACATGAGAGAGAAGTGTACCCAGTGTTCCTATCAGGTGAATGGGGAGTTCCCGTGTATCTTGAGTGCCTGCCTCACCTCCCTGGAGCAGCAGCCAAGCTTCAGTGTGATGCCAGACTGTGTGAAACCCGAGGAGAGACAGGGCAATAACTGCCCACTACAGACACCGAGGGATGCCTCGTGTTCTCATATACTGGTGTTTCCAACATCAGCTACAGCTCAGGTACGTAACAAGTTTATCACACAGGTTTAAAGTATAGACTGTAAGGATTTAAATGCAAGTATCTCTATATTTGAAAACTGCCCGCTACAGACACCGAGGGATGCCTCGTGTTCTCATATTCTTGTGTTTCTAACATCAGCTACAGCTCAGGTATGTAAGAAGACTGTCATACAGGCCTAAAGTATAGACTGTAAGGATTTAAATGCAAGTATCTCTATATTGGAAAACTGCCCGCTACAGACACCGAGGGATGCCTCGTGTTCTCATATTCTTGTGTTTCTAACATCAGCTACAGCTCAGGTATGTAAGAAGACTGTCATACAGGCCTAAAGTATAGACTGTAAGGATTTAAATGCAAGTATCTCTATATTGGAAAACTGCCCGCTACAGACACCGAGGGATGCCTCGTGTTCTCATATTCTTTTGTTTCCAACATCAGCTACAGCTCAGGTATGTAAGAAGACTGTCATACAGGCCTAAAGTATAGACTGTAAGGATTTAAATGCAAGTATCTCTATATTTGAAAACTGCCCGCTACAGACACCGAGGGATGCCTCGTGTTCTCATATATTGGTGTTTCCAACATCAGCTACAGCTCAGGTACGTAACAAGTTTACCACACAGGCTTAAAGTATAGACTGTAAGGATTTAAATGCAAGTATCTCTATATTTGAAAACTGCCCGCTACAGACACCGAGGGATGCCTTGTGTTCTCATATTCTTGTGTTTCCAACATCAGCTACAGCTCAGGTACGTAAGAAGTTTATCATACAGGCCTAAAGCAGGATTCCCACAAGCTCTGGAAATCATGGAAAATCACTAAAAAAAAGTTCCATGCATGGAAAAATCATGGAATTTGAAAAAAATCTGAATAATAATGGAAAAATCATGGATTTTTTTTTAAATAATTTGATAACACCACCATTAGCAGAAAACTAGCAGTCGGACACTTGTGCGTCTGACAGCTAGTTTTCTGGCTACTGGTGGTTTAATTATATCAAAATGCATGCATGGTCTACAAGCATGCTGTTGTTGCTGCATTCCACATGTATGCTCAGAGTGGTGAAGATGCTGCTAAAAGGGGAGGTTGGAGGCCATGCATTAAATAGTCATGGAAATTACATTGTTGATCATGGAAAATCATGGAATTGTGTTTTTGAATTTATGTGGGAACCCTGCTAAAGGCATGCATAATTAAAGTGCATAAGAGTGCATAATTAAAAATTAATTTTCTTATTTTTCAACCAAAATGTGTTGTATGTTGTGTGTTAGTGCTCAAAAGAACTGTCTCTATGAGAAGCATATAATAATTACAACAAGAAAATGCTTACAAATCATTGGCCGCAACATGTGATATTCAACAATGTGACATTTTGACATCTGTAGACTCAACCAGCCTGTGTAGCCTCCTTTTAAGCTTAGAAACTCCAAATGATGTTTCGTTCAGTAGCCTTAGTCATAGAATATTCAAGTGACAGCAAAGGCTCTGATCAGACTGCGAATATAAGCACAGTCTGGTCTGAGTCGTTGCTGGTCTTACATACCACATTGACTGTTGGAAATATGTACCGGCATGTATTAGATTTGCACCAATTACCCAGTATTCGAAATTAAGGTTGTCATAGAGTATGTTTTTACTCATAAACTCAGTGATGATCTGATGTTAGAATCACTCTCCTATTCCAAAAATCATCATTTCCTTTGTTCATTTCAAAGAAAACTCTTCTTATTTGCATTTCTATGACAAATTCTTATCAATACATGGCATAACATCATTCATGTTTCGAGGTCAGCATGGGTTTATAACTCACAGAAATAGAATGCATGAGGCAACCAGTCAATAATAGTACTGATAAATACTAACACCCGTTATGATTGGCTGTGTCCAATAGAATATCCACTGAGTAAAAGTGATTGGTATGATTATTTAACGGAAAATGCTAGAGAGATCAATAGGCTGTCCTGTAAGAGGTTGAGGGCGAATGAAAAAAGCTTGCACCCAATGGGCCCTTGGATATTATCTTTCTCTTTTCGGTCATTGAAAAAAGTGTGTCAAGGGCGCGGCCTAGAATGAACACTGCTTCATGCAATGAGTTAAATTCACTTAATTTTTCTGTGTTCCAGGCAAACTCTCAGTTAAAATCTCTTTATTTTCTTCGTTACAGGCAAACTCTCAGTTATATTCACTTAATTTTTCTGTGTTGCAGGCAAACTCTCATCAGATTCAGCTGGATTCTACAGGAGGTATGGACCTGGGAAATAATCACCTGGCCTTTGACGTTGATCTCTCGGACCTTAATATCAAAGATGACTTTGAAAATAATACAGATGACTTTGGTAGTCTGATGGATGTGTTTGTCTCCATGACAGAGAACTCCCCGCCTGTTTCACCACGGCATGCCTCTAATCCAGGATCTCCGGGTCTGATGGATGTTGGACGGAATTCTCCTACTAAAATAAATGGAATGTCTACGGTATGTTTTTTAATAATGCTCAACGAAAATAGTCATCTTTATTGTAGTTACTATTGATGGTATGGTATCAAAAAAAAAAATTAGCCGCATTTGTGAGCCTGAGGATATGCCAATAGCATACCCTCATGCTCACGAATGCGGCTAAATGTTTTTTAGGGTTTGACCCCCAAAAAACGTCTAAAAATTTGGCCCAGAGAAAATGGTAGTTGTAACATGCATTTATAAAAACACTTTAAATTTGCACATGCTAAGCTACCCTACTTTTCTCCCCAAAACCAGCTTAAATATAACACCTTGTGAATACATTATTTCAAGAGTCGTTTTCCATAAGTTAGCATAACACATTCGGATTTGAACATATATACATTGTTTGAGATCAATGAAGATAGTTTTCCATAAATACATTCATTGAATATATGATTATTTAAAAAACAAACAATTTTATATACCAATAATAATAAGTTTAACCCCTAAAGCGCCAATCACAACAGAAGTCGCCAGATTTGTCGTTTGCTGAAATGTTGTAGAAGCCTTTTAGACAAATTGTGTACCCAGATCCTATGGGAGCAGTCTGATCTGGGTCCTATAGGTGCAGTCTGATCTGGGTCCACACTGTTTGCCCTTATATTTACATTAGTCAAATAATGTTGGCAAAAATATGCAGCAGACACCCTTTTCAATTGAATTTTTTGCTGCCTAGGTATAGTGGATAAACCACGCGCCTTCCAAGTTTAATCCCCAGCTCCTCCAGTTTATCTGATGAGACTCTTAAGCCATTGCCCCGTCTCGATATGACCTTAGCTGTTGTTGGGATGTTAAACACAAGCTCACTCACAGAAACAATGCTTTTGTTATATTTGTCTAGTTTACAAAATGGTTTATTCCTATCAAATATAACATTGTCAAATAATACAGAGGTCTTCATTTCATCCAAACTATTTATTCAAGCAAGGAATGCCCTGAAGAGTCTTTGCCTGAGCCTTTGTCGCTCAATGATGCAAACTGGTAGCTTAATGAAGGTCAAAAGTATTGCAGAATGCTCCAAGTGGAGCATTCTTCAATACTTTTGACCTGCATTAAGCGATAATTGGTCTTGAAAACCAATTTTTGCTCTTTTTGAGAGTGGCCATTTTACACAGGTTAACTCTTGTGCTGGCCGATATTAGCAAAATGTATTTTTGCTATTTTTCAGACGACAGCTAGTTCGAGTACCATGCCAGATCCACAAGACGACAACCCTAACCTGCTACAGCAACCCTTAGCAATGGGCTACTACATCTCTACAGCCCAGACTGGTCCCTTACCACGCTGGTTCTGGTCTGCTTGTCCCGAGAATGACATGTCAGCTGTCAAGTTCTTTAAAGTAAGGTTTCAAACTTGTACAGTTTTGTTTTGATTTGAATCTTTACGCCCAATCAACAATCTTTCAGTTATAAAGGGATGGGTCTTCCTGGGTTTGAACCAGTAAAGTAAGGTTTAAAACTTGTACAGTTTTGTTTTGATTTGATTTTTTACGTCCCATTAACAATCTTTCAATTATAAAGGGACAGATCTTCCTGGGTTGATTTGACTAAGCTAAGATTAGTGTGTCTTGCTGAAGGGCACAATGCAGTGATGCCGGTGAGGCTCAAACCCTAGGTCTCGAGTCAAGCACTCTACCACTGAGCCACTGTGCTCCCTAAAACTTGTACAGTAAAACAGCCTTTCAAAAATAGACAAAACAAAGATCTAAATGACAAATTATCGCTTAATGAAGGTCGAAAGTATTGCAGAATGCTCCCTGGGAGCATTCTGCAATGCTTTGACCTGCATTAAGTGATATTTGAATTTGAAAACCAATTTTCCTTCTTTTTGAGAGTGGCCGTTTTACACAGGTTTTACTGTACTGTTAAATATTGTATGTCTGTTCTTAAGCCTTTGTAGACAGGAAACTCTTAAACAAGTACTTTTACAAACAGTGATGATCTAGATGAACTGCCACGGTGTTCACGATTATTTCTGGATTCAGGATTTTGAGGATGACATTTCATAGAACATGGGTGGAAGTTTTCAGGATTAATGCTGAATTCAGGATTTTGAGGCTGACTTTCCATAGAGAGTCAGCCTCAAAGTGCTGAATTAGAGAGATTATGATAGCTTCTTTGATTAGTTTTCAGATTATCAAAACAGAATTAATCATGTAAACTTGAAATTATTCATTTTTGTAGGCATCCTGCAAGTTTTAAAATTTGAATTTCTAAAGTTCGGGATTTTGGAAATTTTGAACTTTCACCCACGATAGAAAGTCAATGCCAATATCTTGAATTAGGCAGATATAAGATAGCTTCTTTTGATTTATTTTCAATTTAGCTAAAGTGAATTTGAAATTGATAATTTTTTATAGACATATTGCAAATTTTAAGATTTGAACCTTTTAAAGTTCATGCTTTTGAAACTTTTGAACTTTCACCGCCGTGTTTACATTGACTCTTTTCTTGCTAGCAGCGACTTTTGTCGTCCACTGATAACCGTTGCCAACAGTTTGGACCCTGATTAGGCCAGACGAAATGTTGATCCTGATATGGATCCAAACCATTAGAAACTCTGAAAGTGTTACTGAAAGAACTTTTTTTTTAAAAGAAAATTTTAACTTATTTTGAAAAAAGTCAGTAGACATTAAAAATACCCAGCATTCAAAGAGTTGAACAATTATTTTGTTAGTCAATAACCTTTACAAACAGTTTGGACCCAGATCAGGACTGACCCTGATCTGGATCCAAACCGTTTGACACTGATAGTGTTCCTGAAAGAAGTTTTTGAAAAAGCATGAAAAATTACTCAGAGTCTATTTGTTGTTTTTTCAGGCTGCCCTTCATATTCACTGCTCTTCCAATCAAGATGATTTATTACATCAGGCACAGATCAATAGAAATAGCCACCCGCTGGATTCCAGTCTCACCTGTGATGTTCTAAGGTAATGATTTCATCTCTAGGCCGCGTGGCACAGTCGATAACGTGTCTGGCTACAGATGCGCGTCTGACTGCAGATCCAGGGGTCACGAGTTCGATCCTGGCCCAGTCCCATACTTTCGTTGAGATTGATCGTGAAATAATTTCTACAGTCATTCTCCTCCCGCTGATTTGTTTAAGAAGGGTTGTTGTCAGTTACAAGTGAAAGTATTTGCACAAATTACTGGTTAACCGCTTGTTCAAGCTTGCCCAGGAAAAAGTGTGGTTAGATGAGCTGACCCCCCCCCCCCCCCCCCTTATTCACCTCTAATTTAAAATGATCCAAATCTCTATTTTCCTTGTTTCTCAGTTTTTAGAAAATGTGTTTTCGATACCAGCTTCTCGACAAAAAAGCTTCCAATGAACAGCACATTATGGTTAACCCTTTGTATACTTAAATTCAGAATTTTTCGCGAGGGTTTTATTTTCGGGAAACTTTATGTGCTAAGTTTTGTGAAAATAAATTTCTGGCAAAATGGCTGAATCACTCTGTAGTTTGCCGATATACAGTGAGCTTCTTTAGTTATGCACCACTTATAAAATGTAAAATTACTCGGAAAAGAAATGTGATATTTTTATTCTGAGACTACCAACGTAAAGTGCATCTATATTTGCATTAGCCATTGAAATTTCATTGTGATCAGATCAGAAACGAAGGAGAAAATGGATTTTTAAGTGCACTACCCTCAAAACACCATTTCACATTGCATTATCTCAATTGAAACTCAGATCACATTGCACTTTTTTCAGGGTCGAATTTCTGCTATGCCAGATAGAAGAGCCAATTTATTTTTGGCAATATCTAAGACTGGAATGTGATTGTTAATTTCATAGTTTTTTTTAAGGTTTTACTATTTTGGTTCCCAGCTGACCAAGGTTTGAAGAAAGTTGGTTTTAGTACTTTTTTTAAGTTAGTTAAAATTTCGTATGATTCTCAGTAAACTACTTATCAAAACACTTGTTTTATGATTTCATTTTAAAAAACCATGTATCCGCCGTTTATTTTCGTAAAGAAAATAATGGATTAATTGGCGTCATGGTGTTGACGTTAGTGATGACACTACTACCAAGGCTATAAGACGTGTCAATGATAAGATGTTTTAGTGTTTGATACTTCTATGTCAACAAGTGACTCATTACAAAATAGTTTGCGAAGAAAACCCAGTTTGATTATTGTAACTGACGTTAATATGACGTTAAAACAAGCATTTTTTCAAAAAGTAACGGTGTTACTAAATTCAACGACCGAAAAAAGGGTTTTACTTGAATAAATAAATTGTTTTTGGTGTTTTTCTGTCACAACGATCACCATGGATAATGCCTAGCACAAAACAAAAATAGAAACGTTCTGCTTGCACTTGCATTTTTCAAAATTTGTCAAAATTGCCTTTGAGTAGCAGAATGATTCGCATGAGTAATTCCAATATTTTTTTTTCGATGTTATCAAACAGATAAAATGTCAATATATAAATTATAATAGAGAATGTTCGATTCCAGCATTTTTGTCAAAAAATGTGGGCCCTGAAAAAGTGGTGCGTAACTTAAGTGGCTCACTGTAGGTAAATCATCCCAGTCGCAAATTTTTGCCTCGCAAATATGTCTTTTAACGCTATTCGCGAAAATAAAATTCTCGCAAAAATTTCCGAATTTACAGTATTGATACTAAATGGCAAACAAGCATAATGTGGATTTCGTTTGGGTCTACACTGTTTGCAAAGACAAAAATGATCTTCAGAGAAATACAGTTTTATTTGGAAATTTTAACCAGTGTCCCCTTGATATATGCATTGGACCCTCCCAAGTTGATTGTATCAAACCAGAAGGAAGAATCCATTCGTACATAAAGAGTTAATCATGAGAATTAAAAAAGTATCTATTATTTGATAACCCCTCCCCCACTCTTCTCAGTGGCTCTGAATACAGCTAATTTATGTTATGCTCTGAAAAGCCAAACTAAACTTTAATAATTCAATATAATAATTCCATAGGGAATGATAACTATAAAGTCAATGGATTGTATTTACTCTTTCTCAAATTTTTGGCCTTCTTCAGGATATTAGAAACAATTTTCACAGCTGAGACTAAAGTAGCATCCATGATGACCATTATTATAAACAATTTTCACAGCTAAGTAGCACCCATGATGACCATTATAATAATGGTCATCATGGATGCTACTTAGTTGTGAAAATTGTTTCTAATATCCTGAAGAAGGCCAAAGGCCGAAAATTTGAGAAAGAGTGAATACAATTCATAAACTTTAATACATACAGTTAGGCCTTTCTTTTCTTAGTTCAATTATGCTAATCCTGTGTTTCTTGTGTATTTCAGATTTGTGCTGGAAAAATACAGCTCCTTATCATGGCTGACATTTGATCCTGCCAAAAATGACCGACAGTCCTGTCTCCCGATCCATATGCATGTTCTAATGCAGATGTACCATGCTATGAATGCGTATGTTTGATATTTATATACCGAGTGAGAAGTCAGATGTCAGAAGAAAACTACAATGCCTCTCTTACCCGTCTAGTATTCGTTAATTCTTCACGATTCACTTGGGCTTAGATAGAGGGCTTTCTTGAAAATTCCCTTATATTTAGATTTGCCTTGAAAAGTGCTGGAAAAACCCTCTAAAGGCCTTGAAAAGTACAGTAATTTTGTAACTTTCTGAAGGAATATGCACCGATACTGAAGACAAGGCTAAGTGCATATGCTACACCAAATAAAGGCAAACAATATTATACTAAATTATAAGCATTAGCTCATTTAGCATTCGAGAAGTTTGTAAATCAGTATTTTGATATAGTAGTAGTCCTTGAAACTGATGGAGAATCCCTTAATGCGCCAATCACAACAAGTCATCTGCTTTTCTCGTCTGCTGAACAGTTTAAGAAGCCTCTAGGAGCAGTCTGTTCTGGGTCCACGTTCTTTGCTTCTATACTTAATTCGTCAGTAATGCTGGGCAATCATTTGCAGCAGACAACATTTTCAGATGCATTTTTTCTTGGCGCTTTAAGGGTTAATGTTCCTAGAAACTGGTGGAGAGTCCCAAATTTGACCTTGAAAAGTTCTTGAATAAATCAAAGCCTTGAAACCTAGTTATTGTGTGAATCAACTTGTTGACATTTTCAGGGCAATCAATACAGCTTTAAAACAGAGATGAACTTTTGTGTTTAATGCCTGTGCTAATACACCAGTTCTCATTAAAACAGCCAATTGAATGACCAGTATCAAAACAGTGTGTGATTGGCTGATTTAAAAGATAAGCTAGATATTAAAATAGCTTGTGATTGGCTAATTACAGAGATCAACTACAGTAAAACCTCAAATATGAACTCCCGATAGTTCGAAATACTCTCTAATTTGAATGGAATTTCGAACAAAATGGATTCAGAGAATAGGGCCTATTTATGAACTATTTTGATAACAATCTATAAAAACATATGTTTTGTGTGCATAAAAGAAACGTCTCCCTGAGACATTTCTTTTACACACACAAAGCATATGTTTGATAGGGAATAACTGAAATAATCATTTTTAGGGGGTTAGATACTTTAGTGTCTACCCAATAATTCAAACTACTGAAAATTTGAAATAAAACCTTGTCCCGAGAATTTATGAGGTTTGACTGGATATTAAAATAGTTTGTAATTGGCTGATAAGAGATAAACTATACATCAATATAGCATGTCATTGGCTGATTACATAGAAAAACTAGTTGTCAAAATAGCATGTGATTGCCTGATTCAGTATGTAGACTAGATACCAAAATAGCTTGTGAATGGCCGATTCTGTTTACCAAAAATCATGGTTGATTACCTTTTTTATTGATTTTTTTTACTCTCAGTTTCACTGCTCTAGAAAGGGAGGCAAATTTTAAGTGTAGAATGTCATCAGACTGCTAAAGGACCAGGCCCCTAGATAAGAGTGCATTATGAAAAGTATTATTTCTTAATAAAAACATATCTTGTGGGTACTCAAAAGAATCATCTCAATGAGATGGTTCTTTTGAGCATCCAAAGCACATGTTTAAAATGGATAAAGGCTTTGCCAAGATAGCGGAATGCACACTTGTGTGGTCCTTCCTTTGTCCATTTTGCGATAGATCACATCATAATCACATGAACTGGTGTGTACATGGCCTTAATAGAGTAAGTCTGTATAAATATAATTTAATATGTGTGAGATGAGTGGCAGATAGGGTAGATTATGATAAGACTGCCCCTTTTGGGACTGTTGGATCTTGGTCTACACTGATGGCAGCGGCTGTAAGGCACCCTCTGTTTGTGATAAATGCAATCAAAATCTATTTATTCATAAGCCAAAAGATAGATGACAATTCTTCATTAATTGTTTATTGTGTATTCTGTTAGCCCTTAAAGCGCAATCACGTCTCCAGCAGACGACAAATTTTGCAACATCCTTCCTAATTTTTGTAGAAAATAAGGTATTATTTCACGAGAATCGTCTGCCAGCAGACAAATTCTCATGAAATATCATGCCTTTGTTATTTTTGAAAAAAAGCAGCAAAATTTGAAATTGTCGTCTGCTGCGACTTTATGGGTTAAAATACAGTTGGACTAGTGATATTGCAGTACAGTCAAAACTCTTTATAACGTCATTCATTATAACAGAATATTCAGTATCCAGCATAAAATTGCTGGGAACGGATCTGTTTCCATTAAAATTCCCTCTTTATAACAGAATATTCACTTAACGACACCGGCAGTGACTTCTGGGAACAGATATACAATTTCTATTGAAAATAAATTCATTATAACAGAATTGTTACCATGTGTCAGACAATTTTGTGATCAGACAAGGTCTTTTTGCATGAACAGGTTTCTGTCTCACTTGATAAGTGGGAAGCTTTGTGCATTTTGATGCAATATGAAATTGAACTGATGAACACATTTGGAATAATAGCATTTTAATTCATTTGTATAATATTTTCTTTCCCCAAATGATTATTATGTGAAAATCTGGTAATGGTCATAATTTCTTTACAACAGCAAATTCACTTTAACGTCAAAGATAGCTTGGAACAAACAGTGTCGTTATAAAGAGGGTTGACTGTATAAGCGAGTCCGGTATGGTTATCAATATAGGATTTAATCACCAGGTTATATGTAGGCCTCGACGCAAGAAAACCTGTCTGTAGAGGTTTGCGAACAACAAATGCACAGACTAGCCTGCGCAGTCCGATCAGCGCCTTTGTTATTCGCTTATTGCAAAGTATCATTTCTAGACTTGCTACAATTTTTTAGCCGGTCTCTGTAGCTGAGCAGGCTGGTTTGAATCTCGCTTTGTAGAAAACCCGAAGACAGGTTTTCTCGCGACAAGGCCCATATTTTACTCTGTATGCTGGGTAACTTTTCAAAATTTCCGCTGTTTCTTGATTTTAAAATGGGCTGTATCTGTGTCCAAACTGTCAGCAGATCATACGAGCAGGCAAACATTTAAATGTTAGCAGCCCTTTCTGATGCTGAGTAGAGGGTATGTAATTAGAAAAAATAAAGTCACAAGATAACAAAATACCGTTGAAATATTACCCAGCATGCAACAGTTCGACTAAAAAACCATTTAAATATTACCCAGCGTGCAACAGTTTCTTTCTTTCTTGCTCCAATATAGACATAAACCAGGTAAATTTCCTAACAATGTAGTTGTGAAATCATGCTTTATACTGTATTTGTTGGGCATTGGTAGATACATCAGTATGTAGTGTAAAATGCCAAATGATAGGTGGACAGTCAAGTTGCTAACATCTGACGAGGAGAGGTTGGGACAAGACAGACTCATTTCTGCTTGCATAGTTTTTGATTTAAGACTGCCAGCCAGAACATGTGTTATATTGATCAAGCCGAAACTATGTGCATGGAACTAGTTCAGGCCCGAGGTAATAAAACTTTTTTTCATGCTTAACTGAGCTGGGCATAAAATTTCAACTGATCATAAAAACTAATAGGCTGAAAAACACTGATTATTTTTACTTTTAAATTCTCAGATGATGTATTTATCCTGCTAATAAATGTTAAAATTGGCATTTTAGCATTTATGAGCAGGAAAAATTTCTTGCTCAGTTGAGTCGAGCATGAAAAAAGTTTATAACCTCGGGGCAAGAATTCAGGATTTTAAAAATACTGAATAAGGCAGATTAGAATGGCGTCTCATTCAGTTTATTTAAAGAATCTTAAGTAGGTACAATTCAAGTTTTAAGATTTGAATTCCTTAAGTTCAGGATTTAAGAAATTTAGAACTTTCACCTGAGCTGGCGTGGTGTAGTGGATAAGTTACTCGCCATGTACATAGGGGTTCGAAGTTCATCACCCAACTTCTCCAGTCTGATAGATGAGACTTTAAGCCGTGAGACTTTAAGCCGGGTCTTTGGGACGTTTTAAACCAGAACCACTGACCATAAAAACCACACAAAACCATAACCCCCCCCCCCCCCCCCAGCCAGCACTGATACTGCTAAGGAACAACCAGAAAAAGTTTTTGCCTGTATTGTGTTATATAATAGCCCAAGGACAAGAATCTGCAAAAAATGTTTGTTACCTTCCCCTGTGGTATCCTGGGTCAGGTGTGGTGCTTGATTGTATCGTTTCTTGATCTTTGCCATCTTTCTTAATTTCATGATGAAACCTGGTAATGTTTTAGAAAAATGAAAAAATCAAAACTGTCTCTAGAATACCAACTGCACACAGCATAACAACTTTTTACCCAGATGAATTGCAGCATTTAAGATAAAAAAAAAAAATTCTTCTAGTCTCAAAACAACACATAATGAGCCCTACAAATTATATTGTTTCAAAGCGATAGTAATCCCTATAAGGCAGCATTCACATATTGTGTGAAAACCTATTTTTCCAAAAAGTTATTTACTACTTTAAAAAAAATGGCAGTCCGCTGAACTGTAATTGTGGCATTAGATTTTTAGTCAGTAAATTTAGAATAATTGTTAAATTATTAGGTGTACATGTTGGACAATAAACCAGACTGAAGGTTCACAGTAATATATTTATTTTTATAGTTATAAAAATGATCTCAGATTGAAATGGGTTACATGGGTGAAAGTTTTCAGGATTATTCATGAATTCAGGATTTTGAGGCCGACTTTCCATAGAAAGTCGGCCTCAAAATGCTTAATTCAGCAGATTATTATAGGTTCTCTGATTTATATTCAGTCTGTCTTAAGACAATTGACCATTTAATCTTCAAATTGTGAATATTTAGTCCAGGCATATTGCAAGTTTTAAGATCAGAGTTTTGAAAGTTCAGGATTTTTGAAATTTTGAACTTTCACCCATGGGGTCAGCACATGAGATTTTACACATAGGAAATTAGCGAAAGCTCCGAGGAGCCTGTGCAAAAGCGCAGTCTCTCCAGAGCCTTGGCTGTTCATATGTGAAAAGTACAGTAGATGAAGGCCAAGACAAAAATTAGTCCCACTGTGTAGCTAAACATGCATATTCAGGCCCTCAGATAAGAGTGTGTAACTGAAAATTCTTATTCTTATTTCTCAACCAGTACATATGTTGTGGGTACTCAAAAGAACCGTCTCAATGAGACGGTTCTTTTGAGCACCCGAAACATAGGTTGAGATAGCTGGGTAAGAAAATATTTACAATTTTATGCTCAAAATTTTGGCTGAACTGGACCTCTGATATTGTAAAATATGACATGTTTTCAGGCCTTTAGATAAGCGTGCATTAATAAGAAAAATAATTTTTTTATTTCTCGAGCAAAACATTAGTTGTGGGTACTCAAAAGAGCCGTCTAATTGAGACAATTCCTTTGAGCGTCCAAAACAAATGCTAAAACTGATGAAAAAAAAATATTCTCAATATTACGCTCAAGATTTTTGTCAATCTAGATCTATGTGATTAGAATCATTCTCATGGGCTGACCCAAATTATTGTTGTGCTGTGTCCGGACACAGATAGCTTTTTTTATTTCATTTAGAAAAGATTAAAGTATGTAGGTAAATTTTCCTGGAGAAATAATAGATAACTAAGCAATCTGAATAGCGTCTTAACCAATCCTCATATAATTACCAAATCTAACCATCCAGATTGTTTAGGGAGCACAGTGGCTCAGTGGTAGAGTGCTTGGCTTGAAACCGAGGGGCCGCAGGTTCAAGCCTCACCAGTGTCACTGCGTTGTGTCCTTGAGCAAGACACATTAATCCTAGCTTAGTACTGGTTCAACCAAGGAAGATCTGTCCCTACACAACTGAAATATTGTTGATGGGACGTAAAGAATCAAATTAGACAAAACCATCCAGACTATATGTGATTATGGTTCTTACCAAATACAATAAAACCTTCTACAACGGCCTCTCAAAAATAGAAAAAACAAAGGTCTTAATGACAAATGGTAGCTTAATGCAGTTAGAAAGTATTGCAGAATGCTCTTTTTGGAGCGTAATGCAGATTGAAAGTATTGCAGAATGCTCCTCTTGGAGCATTCTGCAATACTTATGACATGCATTAAGTGATAATTGCTCGTTAAAACCGGTCTTGAAACCATGTTTTGGGTGGCCGCTTAAGACCGGTTTTACTGCATGTGTAAATTCTACAAGCATGGCAAAACTTTGGGGCATAAAATTTTGATAATTTTTTTATCCATTGGGTTTAACATGTGTGTTGGGTGCTCAAAAGAACTGTCTCATTGAGACAGTTCTTAATATTTTTTAGTTAAGAAATAAGAATAATTTTTCAATTGCATACTTATCTGGAGGCCTGGAGATATTTGCACATACTGGACAGAGCTTTTGCTGCTCGCCTATGATATTATGCTGTCTCAGCTATCTGCAGAGGGATATCTATTAGAAAACAGGAATGGTGCTTAATGCTTAGTATGTGTACAGATGAATTAGTCTTGACATAATTGTCCTGATCAATAGTTTAAACTTTAGTGTATACATGTCATGATTTGCAATTAAAAAAAGGAAGAAAGTTTTAACCAATAAAATACCACTGAATTTTGCGGGGAAAAAAAGGGAGAGGGACAAGTTTGTT
Organism: Loripinus fragilis; assembly: GCA_964019695.1. NCBI lineage: Eukaryota > Metazoa > Mollusca > Bivalvia > Lucinida > Lucinidae > Loripinus > Loripinus fragilis. The sequence goes on from OZ026525.1 coordinate 1,805,029, forward strand.
TCGGTGTAGGTCCCGACGGCTTTGGTGTGACTTGGCGGATTTCAACCAAATTTTTTCTGGATATAGCATTTGGGCATGGTGAAGAGTTGATTAGGATTTGATGACCCAATTTTCAAGGTCACTGTTATGGGAGCGCAGTGGCTCAGTGGTAGAGTGCTTGACTCGAGACAGAGGCCGCAGGTTAGAGCCTCACCGGCGTACTTGTGTTGTGGTCCTTGAGCAAGACACATTTATCCTAGCTTAGTACTGGTTCAACCCAGGAAGACCCGTCCCTGTTTAACTGAAAGATTGTTGATGGGACGTAAAGAATCAAATCAAACAAACAATCAAATCAAGGTCACTGTTGGAGGTAGACTGCCAGATTTAAACAAAACCTGTTTGTATGCACTATATCTCTTGAACTGCTGAATGATTTCGATAAACATAGGTTTAGATAAACAAATTATTTTAAAGTAAAATTGTAAATATTATTCTTACTGATCATTTTTAGCATGTTTAGATGGTGCCAAAAGAACCATCTCAATGAGACTGTTCTTTGAGTACCCACAACATATGTTTTGGTTGAGAAATAAGAACTTTAATTTTTTGGTACACAGTCTTAACTAAAGGCCTGAATTAAATTTGCATGAAAATATATAACAAGAGTTGATTACATCATGGTGACCTTGACCCAATTTTCAAGATATTCAGTTATCCCTAATTTTAGCCCAAAGGTGCTTGGTTATCCCTGATTTTAGCCCAAAGGTGCTTTGAAGCATAGACTCTCAAGAAATGTTGGATGGAATTCAACCAAAATTCTGTTTTTCGTATCTGGCCTTGTGGCACTATTCTTCTCAAGTGTAGTAATCACTCATTGTCAAATGTATTTAGATGCCTCAAATCTATTTTTTCCTCAAATGTGTATGGAGATAATTATTAAGACAAAATGATGACCAGATGGATGATGGGAAACATATGTTTTCTCTGACAACACAGTTATATTATAGGGAGCGCAGAGGCTCAGTGTTAGAGTGCTTGACTCGAGACTGAGGGGCCGTAGGTTTGAGCCTCACCGGCTTCACTGTGTTGTGTCCTTGAGCAAGAACATTAATCCTAGCTTAGTACTGGTTCAACCCAGGAAGACCCATCCCTTTATAGATGGGACATAAAGAATCAAACAAACACAGTTATATTATTAATTTATTTTTGAGCGAGGACATGACTGTATTCTCAGATGATTTTGAAACCTGTATTATAACAAGTAGCTTTATTAAAAGGGACTGTCTTATGCATGTAATATTGATAAGAGTTGGAGGATTACACGAGGTTGCATCAAAACCGTACACGATGATTGTTAGAGTAGCATCAAAACCATCAATCGTAGATAGAAGTTGGCCAAAATGTAGCTCAGTAGGAATAAATTGTTTGTAAATTATATGAAGATGTTTGAAACATGAGACATATGTAAATTATATGATGTTTGAAACGTGAGAAATATGTAAATTATATGAAGATGTTTGAAACATAAGAAATATTTCGACTTGTAAAAATTTATTAACTCTTTACCTGCTGGTATCATCTGCTGATAACTTGTGCAAACAGTTAGGACCCAGATCAGGGCCGACGATATGTCGGCCCTGATCTGGATCCAAACTGTTTGTCACTCATATGGTATTCTGAAAAAAACATCGGCAGATGGCAAAAAAATGTGAAAAATTTTCCAGCATGCAAAGAGTTGAATTGTCTGTTTAGTACAGGTGCTGTGGTAAATATTATAGTCACTTTGTATATTTTGTCATTCCGTTGTTGTACAAATAAAATACTAGTTTGTAGGTATTTCCTGTCTCTATTTTTGCCATTCTCTTCTGTATTATATGGGCCTCACCGCGAGAAAACCTGTCTTCGGGAGTTTGCCAACAACAAAGGCGCAGACCAGCCTGCGCATACGGGCAGTCTGATCAGCGCCTTTGTTATTTGCTTATTGTAAAGTATCCTATCCTGGCTTGATAAAAGCGTAATTTCAATTTTCTAGCTAGTCTCTGTAGCTGAGCAGGCAGGTTTGAGTCTTGCTATGTTTGAAACCCCGAAGACAGGTTTTCTCGCGTCGTGGCCCATATGGTCCAGCTCACAAGATCTTGGTATGTCAAATGCATATGCATAAAATCGCTATCAAAACAGGTACATGCAGCTACCTAGTGGGATGAGATGACTATTCTTTTTTGTCTGAGCCTCCATCTACTTCTATACTTTATGTATGCGAGAAGTGGAGGCGCTTGCGATACTGCAGGGATGACCAGGCTTGTCTGAGCTATCACTACTCGCTGATGCCATAGGTACCCAAATCTTGTGTGTTCAGTTTCATATTCTATATAATGCAAGAATCTCCCTAAATATCTGGACATCTCATTCAGCACAAGAAGTTTTGATTCCGCCACTGTGTTGTGTCCTTGAGCAAGACACTTTATTTGCTGCTTAGTACTGGTTCAATCCAGGAAATCTTCCCGACATGACTGTAAATTGTTGACTGAGACATAAACCGTCAACAGAAACAATTAAGAAATAATCCTGAAAACTCACCCATGTGCTACAGGTTTGCCACAAAAATCAACCAGGTGGTTTGAAATCAAACCATACTCAGAGGGGAATTCCAGAATGATACTGCTTTATCAATTTAAGTCTCAACTTAAGAATCTCCCTGAATGTGTTTCATTAGGGAACTGTTTCTTATGTTGACAGATTCACTGACAACTGTATGAAATACTATACAAGCCCCCTCTCTAATAAATGCCCCTCACATTTACATAGTAAACCTCTTACCTTTGTCAGAACATATTCTTGCATACATGTTCCGAGCCCACCGCTAAAAATATCTACATGCAGATGTGATAAATGCAAAAAGTTCTTTTATATTTTAATTCCATTTTGACACAGCTTGACTGCAAGATGTGTATGTGACAATCAAAACATGCTAATGCAACTAGTGTTTGAAGTACGCCTGGTGAGACTTCTAAAAAAATAGTACTTGACCCATACTGTTAATTCGGAAATTTTCTCGAGAATTTTATTTTATCAAATAGCGTGAAAATGCATATTTGGGACGTTAAATATTTGCGTCTAGGGCATGATTTACCTATATCATTAAACGACAGAGTAATCTCGCTATTTCCCAAGGGTTTTATTTTCACGAAACTGCGCATATAAGAAGTTTCGCGAAAATAAACCCTCGCGAAAATTTCCAAATTCACAGTATATGAGCTAGTTCACAAGATTTTGGTACTTATGGTATATATTGGCGAAACTTGGCATATACGAAGTTTCGTGAAAATAAGACCCTCGCAAAATCACTCCGTAGTTAACTGATATAGGTAAATCATGCCTAAGTACGTTGCTAATATGCCGCGAAAATTTCTGAATTTACAGTAAACATGCACACGCAACTATCTAGTGGAGGAGCAGAGGAATGTGAGGCTAGAACTGTCGGACTCTGACCAAGGGCCTTTCATAATGCGTGACAGTGAAAAGGGCAATAGTGCACTTTGATTATTCTGGTGACCACAAATGCGAACAGACTGGATGGCTATTTTGGTGGCCACCTTAGAAGGGTGAATTGGACAAAACCCATATTTGAACTTGTCCAAGAGATTGATTAAAGTAATGCATACAGTAAAACCTGTTTAAAGCAACCACTCTTAAAAAGCCCAAAAATTGTTTTTCAAGACCAATTATTGCTTAATGCAGGTCAAAAGTATTGCAGAATGCTCCAAGGCGAGTGTCATTAAGATATTTGTTTTGTCTATTTTTGAGTGGTCGCTTAAGACAGGTTTTACTGTATATGGAATTTGAAAGCAACAAGGTGGACACAGACAAGGTGGCCTTTTGGGTCACCATCTTGGTTTGAATACATCGAAATAAGGTCCATATTCTAAATTGGGCAAGAGATTGATAAAAGAAATGCATATATAAAATTTGATAAATGATTTAAAGTGTCCACAAGAGCAAACAGACAGGCATAGACCATTTTGTTGTCCTTTCTGGTTATTGTTCATAAAACCCATATTTTAACATTGGCGAGACAAGTGATGGCCATTTTGGTGGCCAAATCCATATTCAAACTTGGTCGAGAGTTTGATGAATGAAATTTTGAACAATTGGGTGATAAATGACCGAATGTCGCACCAATTGCAAACTGACAGGCAGCAGCCATTTTGGTGACTATCTTGGTTTTCGTTCATCGGCTAAAACCCATATTCAAATCTGGACTATAGTTCTACGAAAGTAATCCATATACATGTATGAAATTTGGAAGAAATCCGGTGATAAATGACCAAGTTAGAGTTTCCACAAAAGAGGACAGCGAGCTGACAACAAATGAGCTCCACCAACCTTCGTTGGCAGGGCCTAACAATGGCTCATATCCCATATAAGTCATACTAGATAAGGGTGTGTGATAAAACTTTTTTACTGATTTCTCAACCAAAACATATGTTGTGGGTACTCAAAACAACCGTCTCAATGAGAGGATTCTTTTGAGCACCAAAAACATATGTTATAGCTAAGGGATAGAAAAATATTCACAATTTTATGCTCAAAAATTGTGTTTATCAGTTAAGCAAAAAAAAAATTAGCGTAAAATTGCAATTATTTTCTTATCCATCAGTTTAAACATGTTTTGGGTGCTCGAAAGAACCGTCTCATTGAGACGGTTCTTTTCTTTTGAGTATCCACAACATATGTTTTGGTTGAGAAATAAGAAAAATATTTTTCAGTTCCGCACTCTTATCTGGGGGCCTGTATGTGCATCTATCCAGTGGGGCTAGAAGTCTCCGGTGCTACTGTCCATATGCGCAGGCTTGTCCGAACCTTGGGTTGATGCGATAAGAATCAACATCTTAGGTGCTGTTGAATTTTTCTTTGCTGGTACAAAATAAACTTTGTATTGTGAAAAAAAAAGTAAACCTGCCAAGTCTGTTACATATTTAATTATGCATAAGACATATAAAGTGACTTATTAAACTAAAACCTGCACCATACTGTAGATTCACAAAATTCTGTGAGAATTTATTTTCGCAAATGACGTTTAAAGACATGTTTGCGTTGTTAAAAATTTGCGACTGGAGCATGATTTACCTACATCATTAAACGGCAAAGTGATTTTGTCATTTCAGGAGAGCTTTATTTATTTATATAAAAACCTCACGAAAATTATCTGAATTTACAGTATATAATAATTTGATATTAAAGAAAATATCTAGCATCCCATTAACGTCCCACTATTTTACTAACCTAGTAATAGGTGAACAAACTCTAACCCTAGCTCATACACCATACAGTACTAATAATGTGATTTATTAAACCAAAATGTCCAGCAACCTATCAGTATCCCACTATTTTACTAACCTAGTAACAGGTGAATAAACTGTTCAGAGAAGGGTATGGTACCTAACTCTAACCCTAGATCATACACCATACAGTGTCAGTAACAATGTGATTTATTAAACCAAAATGTTTAGCATACCATCTGTATCCCACAATTTTACTTAACCCAACCCTAACACTAGTTCATACACCACACAGTAATAATGCGATTTATGAAATCAAAATATCTTAAACCCACTATTATATTAACCCAGTAACCAGTGAATGTCAAACAGTTTGGATCGAGATCAGGCCCGACATTTTGTTGGGCCTGATCTAGGTCCAAACAGTTTGCAAAAGTTATCAACAGACAACACTAGCAGGTAAAGAGTTCAGTCCATAGGACCAGAACTATTGTTATTGTTTCCTGTAGTTTGATTTAACTCTTTGCCTGCTAGCGGCAACTTTTGTCATCTGCTGATAACCTTTGCAAACAGTTTGAACCCAGACAAAAAGTCTGGCCTGATCTCGATCCAAACTATTTGACACTCTTCTTGAATGAATGTTTTGAAAAGAGGCAGCAGATGGCAACAAATGCATGAAAAATTACTCAGCATGCAAAGAGTTAAAAAGAGCGGGTCTGTAAACCATATTCGGCCAGAAATAGCTACAACATATCTCAAGCAGAAATAAGGCAACTATTACAGAAGTACTCTCTCTGATTTAAATTCAATGCATCTCAAATTTCCTTTGAATTAAGCAAAATAAGCCTAGCATCCTTTTTATGGCACATAGGCAAACGATGCAGACCCAGATCAAACACTGCATTATGCAGTGTCTGATCAGGATCTTCACTGTTCGCTTACAGAATGTTCTATTAAAATTTGAATAAAAATAAAAATTAACACCCAACAATGCATCAAATGGAAATGTACTTGTCCAGTTGATAAGAGTGGGAAATTCCATTTGGCTTAAATAGGTAAGGCAATAACATAGTCATCAGGATTTAAAATAGCAAGATACATCTATATTCTATAATATTTGATGACAGTTATATTTCTACTGTTCAGAGAAGGGCATTGTACCTAACTCTAACCCTAGTTCATACACCACACAGTAATAATATGATTTATTAAACCAAAATGTTTAGCATACCATCAGTATCCCACTATTTTACTAACCCAGTTACAGGCCAATAAAGTATTCAAAGAAGGGTATGGTACCTAGCTCTAACCCATGCACATGCACCATACAGTAATAATGTGATTTATTAAAATAAAATGTCAAGCATCCCATCAGTGTCCCACTATTGTTACTATTAACCCAGTAACTGGTGTATGAACTGTTCAGAGAAGCAGTGCACATCTCACAAATATAGCATAAAGTGCCTAGACAGTTCAGATGCCAACATGAAATGACCGGCCCCCAGATAAGAGTGCGTAACTGAATATTATTTTTCTTATTTCTCAACCAAAACACATGTTGTGGGCACTCCACTCAATGAGACGGTTCTTTTGAGCACCCAAAACACTTGTTTAAACTGATGGATAAGAAAATTAGGCTTATACTTCATACTCCCGGTCCCGAAATTCGCCAGCATGTAGCCTACATATATATTGATACTCCGTGCGCCTATCCTCCCTCCTACCCTTCTATAAGATATGCATGATCTTTCAACTCAGCTCAGCTTACTCAACTCATCAAGCTGAGCAAAATAAGCATTTTTGGCCCTTTTTCAGAGTGAAATTAACCATGCCACCGAGCTCAGGTTACTCAACTCATCCAGCTCAGCTTACAACTTATGCTACTTAACTTACCTAAGTTGAGTTGGATAAGTTGAACTGTAATTCAGCGGTCAGTATATTTATAATATATATATATATATATATAACTATAACAAACATACATGTGATAGGTCCCTATATTCTAAGTTCTAAGTTGAGTAAGTTGCCATAGCTGTCTATTATAGCCGATGAGTTCGGTAAGTTGGGTCTTTAAACAATGATATGTATCCAGATGCTTCAAAGGCTGAGCTAAGTTCGGTAAGTTATAATAGCTGCGCATATGTTAGGAGGAGTTGGTGATATGTGTCCAGATACTTCAATGGCTGAGCTAAGTTCGGTAAGTTATAATAGCTGCACATATGTTAGGATGAGTTGGTCATGAGTATAGCATTGGACCATTATATGCAGCAAGATGCAAGCTAAGTTCGATGAGTTGAGTAAGCTAAGCAAGCTGAGTTCGATAAGTTAAAAGATAAGTTCGATGAGTTGGGTAAGTTCGATGAGTTGGATAAGTTGAGAATGAGTTCGATGAGTTGGATGAGTTGAGCTGTTCGATGAGTTGGGTAAGTTGGATGAGTTGGATAAGTTGAGGATGAGTTCGATGAGTTCGCTAAGTTGGACTGTAAGTTCGATGAGTTGGCTAAGTTTGAATGTAAGTTCGATGAGTTGGATAAGTTGAGGATGAGTTCAATAAGTTGGATAAGTTGGACTGTAGGTTCGATGAGTTGGCTAAGGTGAGGATGAGTTCGATGAGTTGGATAAGTTGTACTGAAAGTTCGATGAGTTGGCTAAGTTGGAATGTAAGTTCGATGAGTTGGATAAGTTGAGGATGAGTTCGATGAGTTGGATAAGTTGTACTGTAAGTTGGATGAGTTGGCTAAGTTGCACTGTAAGTTCGATGAGTTGGCTAAGTTGAGGATAAGTTCGATGAGTTGGGTAAGTTGTACTGTAAGTTGGATGAGTTGGCTAAGTTGTACTGTAAGTTTGATGAGTTGGATAAGTTGTACTGTAAGTTCGATGAGTTGGCTAAGTTGAGGATGAGTGCGATGAGTTGGATAAGTTGGACGGTAAGTTGGATGAGTTGGATAAGTTGAGGATGAGTTCGATGAGTTGGATAAGTTGTACTGTAAGTTGGATAAGTTGAGGATGAGTTCGATGAGTTGGCTAAGTTGTACTGTAAGTTTGATGAGTTGGCTAAGTTGAGGATGAGTTCGATGAGTTGGCTAAGTTGTACTGTAAGTTGGATGAGTTGACTAAGTTGGAATGTAAGTTCGATGAGTTGAATAAGTTGAGGATGAGTTCGATAAGTTGGATAAGTTGTACTGTAAGTTGGTTGAGTTGGCTAAGTTGTACTGTAAGTTCGATGAGTTGGCTAAGTTGAGGATGAGTTCGATAAGTTAGGTAAGTTGTACTGTAAGTTCGATGAGTTAGATAAGTTGGAATGTATGTTCGATGAGTTGGCTAAGTTGGAATGTAAGTTCGATGAGTTGGATAAGTTGAGGATGAGTTCGATGAGTTGGATAAGTTGGACGGTAAGTTGTATGAGTTGGATAAGTTGTACTGTGAGTTGGCTAAGTTAAGGACGAGTTCCATGAGTTGGATAAGTTGTACTGTAAGTTGGATGAGTTGGCTAAGTTGTAATGTAAGTTCGATGAGTTGGCTAAGTTGAGGATGAGTTTGATGAGTTGGGTAAGTTGTACTGTAAGTTGGATGAGTTGGCTAAGTTGTACTGTAAGTTCGATGAGTTGGCTAAGTTGAGGATGAGTTCGATAAGTTGGGTAAGTTGTACTGTAAGTTGGATGAGTTGGCTAAGTTGAGGATAAGTTCGATGAGTTGGATAAGTTGTACTGTAAGTTGGATGAGTTGGCTAAGTTGTACTGTAAGTTGGATGAGTTGGCTAAGTTGTACTGTAAGTTCGATGAGTTGGCTAAGTTGAGGATGAGTTCGATAAGTTGGGTAAGTTGTACTGTAAGTTGGATGAGTTGGCTAAGTTGTACTGTAAGTTCGATGAGTTGGCTAAGTTGAGGATGAGTTCGATAAGTTGGGTAAGTTGGACTGTAAGTTCGATGAGTTAGATAAGTTGGAATGTAAGTTTGATGAGTTGGCTAAGTTGGAATGTAAGTTCGATGAGTTGGATAAGTTGTACTGTAAGTTCGATGAGTTGGCTAAGTTGAGGATGAGTTCGATGAGTTGGATAAGTTGTACTGTAAGTTGGAGGAGTTGGCTAAGTTGGAATGTAAGTTCGATGAGTTGGCTAAGTTGAGGATGAGTTGGATAAGTTGTACTGTAAGTTCGATGAGTTGGCTAAGTTGCACTGTAAGTTCGATGAGTTGGCTAAGTTGAGGATAAGTTTGATGAGTTAGGTAAGTTGTACTGTACGTTGGATGAGTTGGTAAAGTTGTACTGTAAGTTCTATGAGTTGGCTAAGTTGAGGATGAGTTCGATAAGTTTGGTAAGTTGTACTGTAAGTTGGATGAGTTGGCTAAGTTGAGGATGAGTTCGATGAGTTGGATAAGTTGTACTGTAAGTTGGATGAGTTGGCTTAGTTGTACTGTAAGTTGGATGAGTTGGCTAAGTTGTACTGTAAGTTCGATGAGTTGGCTAAGTTGAGGATGAGTTCGATAAGTTGGGTAAGTTGTACTGTAAGTTTGATGAGTTGGATAAGTTGTACTGTAAGTTCGATGAGTTGGCTAAGTTGAGGATGAGTTCGATGAGTTGGATAAGTTGGACGGTAAGTTGGATGAGTTGGATGAGTTGAGGATGAGTTCGATGAGATGGATAAGTTGTACTGTAAGTTGGATGAGTTGGATAAGTTGAGGATGAGTTCGATTCTTTGGCTAAGTTGTACTGTAAGTTTGATGAGTTGGCTAAGTTGAGGATGAGTTCGATGAGTTGGATAAGTTGTACTGTAAGTTGGATGAGTTGGCTAAGTTGGAATGTAAGTTCGATGAGTTGGATAAGTTGAGGATGAATTCGATGAGTTGGATAAGTTGTACTGTAAGTTGGATGAGTTGGCTAAGTTGTACTGTAAGTTCGATGAGTTGGCTTAGTTGAGGATGAGTTCGATAAGTTGGGTAAGTTGTACTGTAAGTTCGATGAGTTAGATAAGTCGGAATGTATGTTCGATGAGTTGGCTAAGTTGGAATGTAAGTTCGATGAGTTGGATAAGTTGAGGATGAGTTCGATGAGTTGGATAAGTTGGACGGTAAGTTGGATGAATAAGATAAGTTGTACTGTAAGTTCGATGAGTTGGCTAAGTTAAGGATGAGTTCGATGAGTTGGATAAGTTGTACTGTAAGTTGGATGAGTTGGCTAAGTTGTACTGTAAGTTCGATGAGTTGGCTAAGTTGAGGATGAGTTTGATGAGTTGGGTAAGTTGTACTGTAAGTTGGATGAGTTGGCTAAGTTGTACTGTAAGTTGGATGAGTTGGCTAAGTTGAGGATGAGTTCGATAAGTTGGATAAGTTGTACTGTAAGTTGGATGAGTTGGCTAAGTTGTACTGTAAGTTCGATGAGTTGGCTAAGTTGAGGATGAGTTTGATGAGTTGGGTAAGTTGTACTGTAAGTTGGATGAGTTGGCTAAGTTGTACTGTAAGTTCGATGAGTTGGCTAAGATGAGGATGAGTTCGGTAAGTTGGGTAAGTTGTACTGTAAGTTCGATGAGTTGGCTAAGATGAGGATGAGTTCGGTAAGTTGGGTAAGTTGTACTGTAAGTTCGATGAGTTGGCTAAGTTGAGGATGAGTTCGATAAGTTGGGTAAGTTGTACTGTAAGTTGGATGACTTGGCTAAGTTGTACTGTAAGTTCGATGAGTTGGCTAAGTTGAGGATGAGTTCGATAAGTTGGGTTAGTTGGACCGTAAGTTCGATGAGTTAGATAAGTTGGAATGTAAGTTCGATGAGTTGGCTAAGTTGGAATGTAAGTTCGATGAGTTGGTTTAAGTAGTACTGTAAGTTCGATGAGTTGGTTAAGTTGAGGATGAGTTCGATGAGTTGGATAAGTTGTACTGTAAGTTGGATGAGTTGGCTAAGTTGGAATGTAAGCTCGATGAGTTGGATAAGTTGAGGATGAGTTGGATAAGTTGTACTGTAAGTTGGATGAGTTGGCTAAGTTGCACTGTAAGTTCGATGAGTTGGCTAAGTTGAGGATAAGTTCGATGAGTTGGCTAAGTTGTACTGTAAGTTGGATGAGTTGGATAAGTTGTACTGTAAGTTTGATGAGTTAGATAAGTTGTACTGTAAGTTCGATGAGTTGGCTAGGTGGGGGTTTGGGTTCGATGAGTTGGATAAGTTGGACGGTAAGTTGGATGAGTTGGATAAGTTGAGGATGAGTTCGATGAGTTGGATAAGTTGTACTGTAAGTTGGATGAGTTGGATAAGTTGAGGATGAGTTCGATGAGTTGGCTAAGTTGTAATGTAAGTTTGATGAGTTGGCTAAGTTGAGGATGAGTTCGATGAGTTGGATAAGTTGTACTGTAAGTTGGATGAGTTGGATAAGTTGAGGATAAGTTCGATGAGTTGGGTAAGTTGTACTGTAAGTTGGATGAGTTGGCTAAGTTGTACTGTAAGTTTGATGAGTTGGATAAGTTGTACTGTAAGTTCGATGAGTTGGCTAAGTTAAGGATGAGTTCGATGAGTTGGATAAATTGGACGGTAAGTTGGATAAGTTGCACTGTAAGTTCGATGAGTTGGCTAAGTTGAGGATAAGTTCGATGAGTTGGCTAAGTTGTACTGTAAGTTGGATAAGTTGTACTGTAAGTTTGATGAGTTGGATAAGTTGTACTGTAAGTTCGATGAGTTGGCTAAGTTGAGGATGAGTTCGATGAGTTGGATAAGTTGGACGGTAAGTTGAATGAGTTGGCTAAATTGAGGATGAGTTCGATGAGTTGGATAAGTTGTACTGTAAGTTGGATGAGTTGGATAAGTTGAGGATGAGTTCGATGAGTTGGCTAAGTTGTACTGTAAGTTTGATGAGTTGGCTAAGTTGAGGATGAGTTCGATGAGTTGGGTAAGTTGTACTGTAAGTTGGATGTTTTGGCTAAGTTGTACTGTAAGTTTGATGAGTTGGATAAGTTGTACTGTAAGTTGGATGAGTTGGATAAGTTGAGGATGAGTTCGATGAGTTGGCTAAGTTGTACTGTAAGTTGGATGAGTTGGATAAGTTGAGGATAAGTTCGATGAGTTGGGTAAGTTGTACTGTAAGTTGGATGTTTTGGCTAAGTTGTACTGTAAGTTTGATGAGTTGGATAAGTTGTACTTTAAGTTCGATGAGTTGGCTAAGTTGAGGATGACTTCGATGAGTTGGATAAGTTGGACGGTAAGTTGGATGAGTTGGATAAGTTGAGGATGAGTTCGATGAGTTGGCTAAGTTGGAATGTAAGTTGGATGAGTTGGATAAGTTGAGGATGAGTTCGATGAGTTGGCTAAGTTGTACTGTAAGTTTGATGAATTGGCTTAGTTGAGGATGAGTTCGATGAGTTGGATAAGTTGTACTGTAAGTTGGATGAGTTGGCTAAGTTGAGGATGAGTTCGATGAGTTGGATAAGTTGTACTGTAAGTTGGATGAGTTGGCTTAGTTGTACTGTAAGTTGGATGAGTTGGCTAAGTTGTACTGTAAGTTCGATGAGTTGGCTAAGTTGAGGATGAGTTCGATAAGTTGGGTAAGTTGTACTGTAAGTTTGATGAGTTGGCTAAGTTGAGGATGAGTTCGATGAATTGGATAAGTTGGATGGTAAGTTGGATGAGTTGGATAAGTTGAGGATGAGTTCGATGAGTTGGACAAGTTGTACTGTAAGTTGGATGAGTTGGGTAAGTTGAGGATGAGTTCGATGGGTTGGCTAAGTTGTACTGTAAGTTTGATGAGTTGGCTAAGTTGAGGATGAGTTCGATGAGTTGGATAAGTTGGAATGTAAGTTCGATGAGTTGGATAAGTTGAGGATGAGTTCGATGAGTTGGATATGTTGTACTGAAAGTTGGATGAGTTGGCTAAGTTGTACTGTAAGTTCGATGAGTTGGCTAAGTTGAGGATGAGTTCGATAAGTTGGGTAAGTTGTACTGTAAGTTCGATGAGTTAGATAAGTTGGAATGTATGTTCGATGAGTTGGCTAAGTTGGAATGTAAGTTCGATGAGTTGGATAAATTGAGGATGAGTTCGATGAGTTGGATAAGTTGGACGGTAAGTTGGATGAGTTGGATAAGTTGAACTGTAAGTTTGATGAGTTGGCTAAGTTGGAATGTAAGTTCGATGAGTTGGATAAGTTGAGGATGAGTTCGATGAGTTGGATAAGTTGTACTGTAAGTTGGATGAGTTGGCTAAGTTGTACTGTAAGTTCGATGAGTTGGCTAAGTTGAGTATGAGTTCGATAAGTTGGGTAAGTTGTACTGTAAGTTCGATGAGTTAGATAAGTTGGAATGTATGTTTGATGAGTTGGCTAAGTTGGAATGTAAGTTCGATGAATTGGATAAGTTGAGGATGAGTTCGATGAGTTGAATAAGTTGGACGGTAAGTTGGATGAGTTAGATAAGTTGTACTGTAAGTTCGATGAGTTGGCTAAGTTAAGGATGAGTTCGATGAGTTGGATAAGTTGGACGGTAAGATGGATGAGTTGGATAAGTTGCACTGTAAGTTCGATGAGTTGGCTAAGTTGAGGATAAGTTCGATGAGTTGGCTAAGTTGTACTGTAAGTTGGATGAGTTGGATAAGTTGTACTGTAAGTTTGATGAGTTGGATAAGTTGTACTGTAAGTTCGATGAGTTGGCTAAGTTGAGGATGAGTTCGATGAGTTGGATAAGTTGGACGGTAAGTTGGATGAGTTGGATAAGTTGAGGATGAGTTCGATGAGTTGGATAAGTTGTACTGTAAGTTGGATGAGTTGGATAAGTTGAGGATGAGTTCGATGAGTTGGCTAAGTTGTACTGTAAGTTTGATGAGTTGGCTAAGTTGAGGATGAGTTCGATGAGTTGGATAAGTTGTACTCTAAGTTGGATGAGTTGGATAAGTTGAGGATAAGTTCGATGAGTTGGGTAAGTTGTACTGTAAGTTGGATGAGTTGGCTAAGTTGTACTGTAAGTTTGATGAGTTGGATAAGTTGTACTGTAAGTTCGATGAGTTGGCTAAGTTGAGGATGAGTTCGATGAGTTGGATAAGTGGGACGGTAAGTTGGATGAGTTGGATAAGTTGAGGATGAGTTCGATGAGTTGGATAAGTTGTACTGTAAGTTGGATGAGTTGGATAAGTTGAGGATGAGTTCGATGAGCTGGCTAAGTTTTACTGTAAGTTTGATGAATTGGCTAAGATGAGGATGAGTTCGATGATTTGGATAAGTTGTACTGTAATTTGGATGAGTTGGCTAAGTTGAGGATGAGTTCGATGAGTTGGATAAGTTGTACTGTAAGTTGGATGAGTTGGCTTAGTTGTACTGTAAATTGGATGAGTTGGCTAAGTTGTACTGTAAGTTCGATGAGTTGGCTAAGTTGAGGATGAGTTCGATAAGTTGGGTAAGTTGTACTGTAAGTTTGATGAGTTGGATAAATTGTACTGTAAGTTCGATGAGTTGGCTAAGTTGAGGATGAGTTCGATGAATTGGATAAGTTGGACGGTAAGTTGGATGAGTTGGATAAGTTGAGGATGAGTTCGATGAGTTGGATAAGTTGTACTGTAAGTTGGATGAGTTGGATAAGTTGAGGATGAGTTCGATGAGTTGGATAAGTTGTACTGTAAGTTTGATGAGTTGGCTAAGTTGAGGATGAGTTCGATGAGTTGGATAAGTTGTACTGTAAGTTGGATGAGTTGGCTAAGTTGGAATGTAAGTTCGATGAGTTGGATAAGTTGAGGATGAGTTCGATGAGTTGGATAAGTTATACTGTAAGTTGGATGAGTTGGCTAAGTTGTACTGTAAGTTCGATGAGTTGGCTAAGTTGAGGATGAGTTCGATAAGTTGGGTAAGTTGTACTGTAAGTTCGATGAGTTAGATAAGTTGGAATGTATGTTCGATGAGTTGGCTAAGTTGGAATGTAAGTTCGATGAGTTGGATAAGTTGAGGATGAGTTCGATGAGTTGGATAAGTTGGACGGTAAGTTGGATGAGTTGGATAAGTTGTACTGTAAGTTTGATGAGTTGGCTAAGTTAAGGATGAGTTCGATGAGTTGGATAAGTTGTACTGTAAGTTGGATGAGTTGGCTAAGTTGTACTGTAAGTTCGATGAGTTGGCTAAGTTGAGGATGAGTTACATTCCAACTTAGCCAACTAATCGAACTTACAGTACGACTTATCCAACTCATCGAACTCATTCTCAACTTAGCCAACTCATCGAACCTCCAGTCCAACTTATCCAACTCATCGAATTCATCCTCAACTTATCCAACTCATCGAACTTACAGTCCAACTTATCCAACTCATCCTCAACTTAGCCTACTCATCCAACTTACAGACCAACTTATCCAACTCATCAAACTTACAGTACAACTTATCCAACTTACCTTCAAACTGATCCAACTCATCGAACTCATCCTCAACTTGTCCAACTCATCGAACTCATTCTGAACTTATCCAGCTCATCGAACTTACAGTACAACTTAGTCAACTCATCTAACTTACAGTACAACTTATCCAACTCATCCTCAACTTATCCAACTCATCCAACTTACAGTCCAACTTACCCAACTCATCGAACTCATCCTCAACTTAGCCAACTCATCCAACTTACAGTACAACGAAACTAACCCATCGAACTCACATTCCAACTTATCTAACTCATCAAACTTACAGTACAACTTACCCAACTTATCGAACTCATCCTCAACTTAGCCAACTCATCGAACTTACAGTACAACTTAGCCAACTCATCCAACTTACAGTACAACTTATCCAACTCATCGAACTCATCCTCAACTTAGCCAACTTATCGAACTTACAGTACAACTTATCCAACTCATCGAACTCATTCTCAACTTATCCAGCTCATCGAACTTACTGTCCAACTTATCCAACTCATCCAACTTACAGTCCAACTTATCCAACTCATCGAATTCATCCTCAACTTATCCAACTCATCGAACTCATCCTCAACTTATCCAACTCATCCAACTTACAGTACAATTTATCCAACTCATCCATTTTACAGTCCAACTTATCCAACTCATCGAACTTACAGTACAACTTATCCAACTCATCAAACTCATCCTCAACTTATCCAACTCATCCAACTTACCGTCCAACTTAGCCAACTCATCGAACTTACATTCCAACTTATCTAACTCATCGAACTTACAGTACAACTTAGCCAACTATTCCAACTTACAGTACAACATATCCAACTCATCGAACTCATACTCAACTTATCCAACTCATCGAACTTACAGTACAACTTAGCCAACTCATCGAACTTACAGTACAACTTATCCAACTCATCAAACTCATCCTCAACTTATCCAACTCATCCAACTTACCGCCCAACTTAGCCAACTCATCGAACTTACATTCCAACTTATCTAACTTATCGAACTAACAGTACAACTTACCCAACTTATCGAACTCATCCTCAACTAAGCCAACTCATCGAAATTACAGTACAACTTAGCCAACTCATCCAACTTACAGTACAACTTATCCAACTCATCGAACTTATTCTCAACTTATCCAACTCATCCAACTTACATTCCAACTTAGCCAACTCATCCAACTTACAGTACAACTTATCCAACTCATCGATCCTCAACTTAGCCAACTCATCAAACTTACAGTACAACTTAGCCAACTCATCGAACTCATCCTCACCTTATCCAACTTATCCATCTTACAGTACAACTTATCCAACTCATCGAACTCATCCTCAACTTATCCATCTCATCCAACTTACCGTCCAACTTATCCAACTCATCGAACTCATCCTATACTTAGCCAACTCATCGAACTTACAGTACAACTAATCCAACTCAACAAACTTACAGTACAACTTAGCCAACTCATCCAACTTACAGTACAACTTACCCAACTCATCGAACTCATCCTAATCTTATCCAACTCATCGAACTTACATTCCAACTTAGCCAACTCATCGAACTTACAGTACAACTTATCCAACTCATCAAACTCATTCTCAACTTAGCCAACTCATAGAACCTCCAGTCCAACTTATCCAACTCATCGAACTCATCCTCAACTTATCCAACTCATCGAACTTACAGTCCAACTAATCCAACTCATCCTCAACTTAGCCAACTCATCCAACTTACAGACCAACTTAGCCAACTCATCGAACTTACAGTACAACTTAGCCAACTCATCGAACTTATTCTCAACTTATCCAACTCATCCAACTTACAGTCCAACTTAGCCAGCTCATCGAACTTACAGTACAACTTATCCAACTCATCAAACTTACAGTACAACTTAGCCAACTCATCAGACTTACAGTACAACTTAGCCAACTCATCCAACTTACAGTACAACTTATCCAACTCATCCAACTTACATTGCAACTTAGCCAACTAATCGAACTTACAGTACAACTTATCCAACTCATCGAACTCATTCTCAACTTAGCCAACTCATCGAACCTCCAGTCCAACTTATCCAACTCATCGAATTCATCCTCAACTTATCCAACTCATAGAACTTACAGTCCAACTTATCCAACTCATCCTCAACTTAGCCGACTCATCCAACTTACAGACCAACTTATCCGACTCATCAAACTTACAGTACAACTTATCCAACTTACCTTCAAACTGATCCAACTCATCGAACTCATCCTCAACTTATCCAACTCATCAAACTCATTCTCAACTTATCCAACTCATCGAACTTACAGTACAACTTAGTCAACTCATCGAACTTACAGTACAACTTATCCAACTCATCGAACTCATCCTCAACTTATCCAACTCATTCAACTTACAGTCCAACTTACCCAACTTATCGAACTCATCCTCAACTTAGACAACTCATCGAACTTACAGTACAACTAAGCCAACTCATCGAACTTACATTCCAACTTATCTAACTCATCGAACTTACAGTACAACTTACCCAACTTATCGAACTCATCCTCAACCTAGCCAACTCATCGAACTTACAGTACAACTTAGCCAACTCATCCAACTTACAGTACAACTTATCCAACTCATCGAACTCATCCTCAACTTACCCAACTTATCCAACTTACAGTACAACTTATCCAACTCATCGAACTCATTCTCAACTTATCCAACTCATCGAACTTACTGTCCAAATTATCGAAATCATCCAACTTACAGTCCAACTTATCCAACTCATCGAATTCATCCTCAACTTATCCAACTCATCGAACTCATCCTCAACTTATCCAACTCATCCAACTTACAGTACAACTTATCCAACTCACAGTCCAACTTATCCAACTCATCGAACTTACAGTACAACTTATCCAACTCATCCAACTTACCGTCCAACTTATCTAACTCATTGAACTCATCCTCAACTATTCAACTCATCGAACTTACATTCCAACTTAGCCAACTCATCGAACTTACATTCCAACTTATCTAACTCATCGAACTTACAGTACAACTTACCCAACTTATCAAACACATCCTCAACTTAGCCAACTCATCGAACTTACAGCACAACTTATCCAACTCATCGAACTCATCCTCAACTAATCCAACTCATCCATCTTACAGTCCAACTTATCAAACTCATCGAACTCATCCTCAACTTATCCAACTCATCCAACTTACCGTCCAACTTATCCAACTCATGGAACTCATCCTCAACTTATCCAACTCATCGAACTTTCATTCCAACTTAGCCAAATCATCGAACTTACAGTACAAATTAGCCCACTCATCCAACTTACAGTCCAACAAAGCCAACTCATCCAACTTACCGTCCAACTTATCTAACTCATTGATCCCATCCTCAACAAATCCAACTCATCGAACTTACAGTACAACTTAGCCAACTCATCAAACTTACAGTACAACTTATCCAACTCATCGAACTCATCCTCAAATTATCCAACTCATCGAACTTACATTCCAACTTAGCCAACTCATCCAACTTACAGTCCGACTTATCCAACTCATCGAAGTCATCCTCAACTTAGCCAACTCATAAAACTTACAGTACAACTTATCCAACTCATCGAACTCATCCTCAACTTATCCAACTTGTCCAACTTACAGTCCAACTTATCCAACTTATCAAACTTATAGTCCAACTTATCCAACTCATCGAACTCATCGTCATTTTATCCAACTCATCAAACTTACATTCCAACTTAGCCAACTCATCGAACTTACAGTACAACTTATCCAACTCATCGAACTCATCCTCAACTTAGTCAACTCATCGAACCTACAGTCCAACTTATCCAACTCATCGAACTCCTACTCAACTTATCCAACTTACAGTCCAACTTATCCAACTCATCAAACTCATCCTCAACTTAGCCAACTCATCCAACTTACAGACCAACTTAGCCAACTCATCGAACTTACAGTACAACTTAGCCAACTCATCGAACTTATTCTCAATTTATCCAACTCATCCAACTTTCAGTCCAACTTAGCCAACTCATCGAACTTACAGTCAAACTTATCCAACTCATCCAACTTACCTTCTAACTTATCCAACTCATCGAACTCACAGTACAACATATCCAACTTACCTTCAAACTGATCCAACTCATCGAACTCAACCTCAACTTATCCAACTCATCGAACTCATCCTCAACTTATCCAACTCATCGGACTCATCCTCAACTTATCCAATTCATCAAACTTACAGTACAACATATCCAACTTACCTTCAAACTGATCCAACTCATCGAACTCAACCTCAACTTATCCAACTCATCGAACTCATCCTCAACTTATCCAACTCATCGACCTTACAGTACAACTTAGTCAACTAATCCAACTTACAGTCCAACTTATCCAACTCATCCTCAACTTATCCAACTCATCCAACTTACAGTCCAACTAACCCAACTCATCGAACTCATCCTCAACTTAGCCAACTCATCGAACTTACAGTACAACTTATCCAACTCATCGAACTTAAATTCCAACTTATCTAACTCATCGAACTTACAGTACAACTTACCAAACTTATCAAACTCATCCTCAACTTAGCCAATTCATCGAGCTTACAGTACAACTTACCTTACTCATCCAACTTACAGTACAACTTATCCAACTCATCGAACTCATCCTCAACTTAGCCAACTCATCGTACTTACAGTACAACTTATTCAACTCATCGAACTCATCCTCAACTTATCCAACTCATCGAACTTACTGTCCAACTTATCCAACTCATCCAACTTACAGTCCAACTTATCCAACTCATCGAATTCATCCTCAACTTATCCAACTCATCGAACTCATCCTCAACTTATCCAACTCATCGAACTTACAGTACAACTTATCCAACTCATCCAACTTACAGTCCAACTTATCCAACTCATCGAACTTACAGTACAACTTATCCAACTCATCCAACTTACCGTCCAACTTATCCAACTCATCGAACTCATCCTCAACTTATCCAACTCATCGAACTTACATTCCAACTTAGCCAACTCATCGAACTTACATTCCAACTTATCTAACTCATCGAATTTACAGTACAACTTACCCAACTTATCGAACTCATCCTCAACTTAACCAACTCATCGAACTTACAGTACAACTTAGCCAACTCATCCAACTTACAGTACAACTTATCCAACTCATCAAACTCATCCTCAACTTATCCAACTCATCCAACTTACCGTCCAACTTAGCCAACTCATCGAACTTACATTCCAACCTATCTAACTCATCGAACTTACAGTACAACTTACCCAACTTATCGAACTCATCCTCAACTAAGCCAACTCATGGAACTTACAGTACAACTTAGCCAACTCATCGAACTTACAGTACAACTTATCCAACTCATCGAAATCATCCTCAACTTAGCCAACTCATCGAACTTACATTCCAACTTAGCCAACTCATCCAACTTACAGTACAACTTATCCAACTCATCGATCCTCAACTTAGCCAACTCATCAAACTTACAGTACAACTTAGCCAACTCATCGAACTTATCCTCAACTTAGCCAACTCATCGAACTTACAGTACAATTTATCCAACTCATCAAACTTACAGTACAACTTACCCAACTTATCGAACTCATCCTCAACTTAGCCAACTCATCGAACTTACAGTACAACTTAGCCAATTCATCCAACTTACAGTACAACTAAGCTAACTCATCCAACTTACAGTACAACTTATCCAACTCATCGAACTCATCCTCAACTTATCCATCTCATCCAACTTACCGTCCAAGTTATCCAACTCATCGAACTCATCCTCAACTTAGCCAACTCATCGAACTTACAGTACAACTAATCCAACTCATCAAACTTACAGTACAACTTAGCCAACTCACCCAACTTACAGTACAACTTACCCAACTCATCGAACTCATCCTAAACTTATCCAACTCATCGAACTTACATTCCAACTTAAACAACTCATCGAACTTACAGTACAACTTATCCAACTCATCGAACTCATTCTCAACTTAGCCAACTCATAGAACCTCCAGTCCAACTTATCCAACTCATCGAACTCATCCTCAACTTATCCAACTCATCGAACTTACAGTCCAACTTATCCAACTCATCCTCATCTTAGCCAACTCATCCAACTTACAGACCAACTTAGCCAACTCGTCGAACTTACAGTACAACTTAGCCAACTCATCGAACTTATTCTCAACTTATCCAACTCATCCAACTTACAGTCCAACTTAGCCAACTCATCGAACTTACAGTACAACTTATCCAAGTTATCAAACTTACAGTACAACTTAGCCAACTCATCCAACTTACAGTACAACTTAGCCAACTCATCCAACTTACAGTACAACTTATCCAACTCATCCAACTTACATTCCAACTTAGCCAACTCATCGAACTTACAGTACAACTTATACAACTCATCGAACTCATTCTCAACTTAGCCAACTCATCGAACCTCCAGTCCAACTTATCCAACTCATCGAACTCATCCTCAACTTAACCAACTCATCGAACTTACAGTCCAACTTATCCAACTCATCCTCAACTTAGCCAACTCATCAAACTTACAGACTAACTTATCCATCTCATCAAACTTACAGTACAACTTATCCAACATACCTTCAAACTGATCCAACTCCTCGACCTCATCCTTAACTTATCCAACTCATCGAACTCATTCTCAACTTATCCAACTCATCGAACTTACAGTACAACTTAGTCAACTCATCGAACTTACAGTACAACTTATCCAACTCATCGAACTCATCCTCAACTTATCCAACTCATCCAACTTACAGTCCAACTTACCAAACTCATCGAACTCATCCTCAACTTAGCCAACTCATCGAACTTACAGTACAACTAAGCTTACTCATCGAACTTACATTCCAACTTATCTAACTCATCGAACTTACAGTACAACTTACCCAACTTATCGAACTCATCCTCAACTTAGCCAACTCATCGAACTTACAGTACAACTTACCCAACTCATCCAACTTACAGTACAACTTATCCAACTCATCGAACTCATCCTCAACTTAGCCAACTTATCGAACTTACAGTACAACTTATCCGACTCATCGAACTCATTCTCAACTTATCCAACTCATCGAACTTACTGTCCAACTTATCCAACTCATCGAATTCATCCTCAACTTATCCAACTCATCGAACTCATCCTCAACTTATCCAACTCATCCAACTTACAGTACAACTTATCCAACTCATCCAACTTACAGTCCAACTTATCCAACTCATCGAACTTACAGTACAACTTATCCAACTCATCCAACTTACAGTCCAACTTATCCAACTCATCGAATTCATCCTCAACTTATCCAACGCATCGAACTCATCCTCAACTTATCCAACTCATCCAACTTACAGTACAACTTATACAACTCATCCAACTTACAGTCCAACTTATCCAACTCATCGAATTTACAGTACAACTAATCCAACTCATCCAACTTACCGTCCAACTTATCCAACTCATTGAACTCATCCTCAACTTATCCAACTCATCGAACTTACATTCCAACTTAGCCAACTCATCGAACTTACATTCCACTTTATCTAACTCATCGAACTTACAGTACAACTTACCCAACTTATCAAACTCATCCTCAACTTAGCCAACTCATCGAACTTACAGCACAACTTATCCAACTCATCGAACTCATCCTCAACTAATCCAACTCATCCAACTTACAGTCCAACTTATCAAACTCATCGAACTCATCCTCAACTTCTCCAACTAATCCAACTTACCATCCAACTTATCCAACTCATGGAACTCATCCTCAACTTATCCAACTCATCGAACTTTCATTCCAACTTAGCCAAATCATCGAACTTACAGTACAACTTAGCCCACTCATACAACTTACAGTCCAACTTAGCCAACTCATCCAACTTACCGTCCAACTTATCTAACTCATTGAACTCATCCTCAACAAATCCAACTCATCGAACTTACAGTACAACTTAGCCAACTCATCCAACTTACAGTACAACTTATCCAACTCATCGAACTCATCCTCAACTTATTCAACTCATCGAACTTACATTCCAACTTAGCCAACTCATCCAACTTACAGTCCAACTTATCCAACTCATCGAAGTCATCCTCAACTTATCCAACTCATAAAACTTACAATACAACTTATCCAACTCATTGAACTCATCCTCAACTTATCCAACTTGTCCAACTTACAGTCCAACTTATCCAACTTATCAAACTTATAGTCCAACTTATACAACTCATCGAACTTATCGTCAACTTATCCAACTCAACGAACTTACATTCCAACTTAGCCAACTCATCGAACTTACAGTACAACTTATCCAACTCATCGAACTCATCCTCAACTAAGCCAACTCATCGAACCTACAGTCCAACTTATCCAACTCATCGAACTCATACTCAACTTATCCAACTTACAGTCCAACTTATCGAACTCATCCTCAACTTAGCCAACTCATCCAACTTACAGACCAACTTAGCTAACTCATCGAACTTACAGTACAACTTAGCCAACTCATCGAACTTATTCTCAATTTATCCAACTCATCCAACTTACAGTCCAACTTAGCCAACTCATCGAACTTACAGTCCAACTTATCCAACTCATCCAACTTACCTTCTAACTTATCCAACTCATCGAACTCATCCTCAACTTATCCAACTCATCGGACTCATCCTCAACTTATCCATCTCATCAAACTTACAGTACAACATATCCAACTTACCTTCAAACTGATCCAACTCATCGAACTCAACCTCAACTTATCCATTTCATCGAACTCATCCTCAACTTATCCAACTCATCGAACTTACAGTACAACTTAGTCAACTCATCCAACTTACAGTCCAACTAATCCAACTCATCGAACTCATCCTCAACTTATCCAACTCATCCAACTTACAGTCCAACTAACCCAACTCATCGAACTCATCCTCAACTTAGCCAACTCATCGAACTTACAGTACAACTTAGCCAACTCATCGAACTTACATTCCAACTTATCTAACTCATCGAACTTACAGTACAACTTACCAAACTTATCGAACTCATCCTCAACTTAGCCAACTCATCGAACTTACAGTACAACTTACCCAACTCATCCAACTTACAGTACAACTTATCCAACTCATCGAACTCATCCTCAACTTAGCCAATTCATCATACTTAAAGTACAACTTATCCAACTCATCGAACTCATCCTCAACTTATCCAACTCATCGAACTTACTTACCAACTTATCCAACTCATCCAACTTACAGTCCAACTTATCCAACTCATCGAATTCATCCTCAACTTATCCAACTCATCGAACTCATCCTCAACTTATCCAACTCATCCAACTTACAGTACAACGTATCCAACTCATCCAACTTACAGTCCAACTTATCCAAATCATCGAACTTACAGTACAACTTATCCAACTCATCCAACTTACCGTCCAACTTATCCAACTCATCGAACTCATCCTCAACTTATCCAACTCATCGAACTTACATTCCATCTTAGCCAACTCATCGAACTTACATTCCAACTTATCTAACTCATCGAACTTACAGTACAACTTACCCAACTTATCGAACTCATCCTCAACTTAGCCAACTCATCGAACTTACAGTACAACTTAGCCAACTCATCCAACTTACAGTACAACTTATCCAACTCATCGAACTCATCCTCAACTTAGCCAACTCATCGAACTTACATTCCAACTTAGCCAACTCATCGAACTTACAGTACAACTTATCCAACTCATCGATCCTCAACTTAGCCAACTCATCAAACTTACAATACAACTTAGCCAACTCATCGAACTCATCCTCAACTTATCCAACTCATCCAATGTACCGTACAACTTATCCAACTCATCGAACTCATCCTCAACTTATCCAACTCATCCAACTTACCGTACAACTTATCCAACTCATCGAACTCATCCTCAACTTAGCCAACTCATCGAACTTACAGTACAACTAATCCAACTCATCAAACTTACAGTACAACTTAGCCAACTCATCCAACTTACAGTACAACTTACCCAACTCATCGAACTCATCCTAAACTTATCCAACTCATCGAACTTATTTTCCAACTTAGCCAACTCATCGAACTTACAGTACAACTTATCCAACTCATCGAACTCATTCTCAACTTAGCCAACTCATCGAACCTCCAATCCAACTTATTCAACTCATCGAACTCATCCTCAACTTATCCAACTCATCGAACTTACTGTCCAACTTATCCAACTCATCCAACTTACAGTCCAACTTATCCAACTCATCGAATTCATCCTCAACTTATCCAACTCATCGAACTCATCCTCAACTTATCCAACTCATCCAACTTACAGTACAACTTATCCAACTCATCCAACTTACAGTCCAACTTATCCAACTCATCGAACTTACAGTACAACTTATCCAACTCATCCAACTTACCGTCCAACTTATCCAACTCATCGAACTCATCCTCAACTTATCCAACTCATCGAACTTACATTCCAACTTAGCCAACTCATCGAACTTACATTCCAACTTATCTAACTCATCGAACTTACAGTACAACTTACCCAACTTATCGAACTCATCCTCAACTTAGCCAACTCATCGAACTTACAGTACAACTTAGCCAACTCATCCAACTTACAGTACAACTTATCCAACTCATCGAACTCATCCTCAACTTAGCCAACTCATCGAACTTACATTCCAACTTAGCCAACTCATCGAACTTACAGTACAACTTATCCAACTCATCGATCCTCAACTTAGCCAACTCATCAAACTTACAATACAACTTAGCCAACTCATCGAACTCATCCTCAACTTATCCAACGCATCCAACGTACAGTACAACTTATCCAACTCATCGAACTCATCCTCAACTTATCCAACTCATCCAACTTACCGTCCAACTTATCCAACTCATCGAACTCATCCTCAACTTAGCCAACTCATCGAACTTACAGTACAACTAATCCAACTCATCAAACTTACAGTACAACTTAGCCAACTCATCCAACTTACAGTACAACTTACCCAACTCATCGAACTCATCCTAAACTTATCCAACTCATCGAACTTACATTCCAACTTTCCCAACTCATCCAACTTACAGTACAACTTATCCAACTCATCGAACTCATCCTCAACTTAGCCAATTCATCGTACTTAAAGTACAACTTATCCAACTCATCGAACTCATCCTCAACTTATCCAACTCATCGAACTTACTTACCAACTTATCCAACTCATCCAACTTACAGTCCAACTTATCCAACTCATGAAATTCATCCTCAACTTATCCAATTCATCGAACTCATCCTCAACTTATCCAACTCATCAAACTTACAGTACAACTTATCCAACTCATCCAACTTACAGTCCAACTTATCCAACTCATCGAACTTACAGTACAACTTATCCAACTCATCCAACTTACCGTCCAACTTATCCAACTCATCGAACTCATCCTCAACTTATCCAACTCATCGAACTTACATTCCAACTTAGCCAACTCATCGAACTTACATTCCAACTTATCTAACTCATCGAACTTACAGTACAACTTACCCAACTTATCGAACTCATCCTCAACTTAGCCAACTCATCGAACTTACAGTACAACTTAGCCAACTCATCCAACTTACAGTACAACTTATCCAACTCATCGAACTCATCCTCAACTTAGCCAACTCATCGAACTTACATTCCAACTTAGCCAACTCATCGAACTTACAGTACAACTTATCCAACTCATCGATCCTCAACTTAGCCAACTCATCAAACTTACAATACAACTTAGCCAACTCATCGAACTCATCCTCAACTTATCCAACTCATCGAACTTACAGTACAACTTATCCAACTCATCGAACTCATCCTCAACTTATCCAACTCATCCAACTTACCGTCCAACTTATCCAACTCATCGAACTCATCCTCAACTTAGCCAACTCATCGAACTTACAGTACAACTAATCCAACTCATCAAACTTACAGTACAACTTAGCCAACTCATCCAACTTACAGTACAACTTACCCAACTCATCGAACTCATCCTAAACTTATCCAACTCATCGAACTTACATTCCAACTTAGCCAACTCATCGAACTTAGAGTACAACTTATCCAACTCATCGAACTCATTCTCAACTTAGCCAACTCATCGAACCTCCAATCCAACTTATCCAACTCATCGAACTCATCCTCAACTTATGCAACTCATCGAACTTACAGTCCAACTTATCCAACTCATCCTCAACTTAGCCAACTCATCCAACTTACAGACCAACTTAGCCAACTCATCGAACTTACTGTACAACTTAGCAAACACTTTGAACTTATTCTCAACTTATCCAACTCATCCAACTTACAGTCCAACTTAGCCAACTCATCGAACTTACAGTACAACTTATCCAACTCATCAAACTTACAGTACAACTTAGCCAACTCATCCAACTTACAGTACAACTTACCCAACTCATCAAACTCATCGTAAACTTATCCAACTCATCCAACTTACATTCCAGCTTAGCCAACTCATCGAACTTACAGTACAACTTATCCAACTCATAGAACTCATTCTCAACTTAGCCAACTCATCGAACCTCCAGTCCAACTTATCCAACTCATCGAACTCATCCTCAACTTATCCAACTCATCGAACTTACAGTCCAACTTATCCAACTCATCCCCAACTTAGCCAACTCATCCAACTTACAGACCAACTTAGCCAACTCATCGAACTTACAGTGCAACTTAGCCAACTCATCGAACTTATCCTCAACTTATCCAACTCATCCAACTTACAGTCCAACTTAGCCAACTCATCGAACTTACAGTCCAACTTATCCAACTCATCCAACTTACCTTCCAACTTATCCAACTCATAGAACTCATCCTCAACTTATCCAACTCATCGAACTCATCCTACTTATCCAACTCATCAAACTTACAGTACAACTTATCCAACTTACCTTCAAACTGATCTAACTCATCGAACTCATCCTCAACTTATCCAACTCATCGAACTCATCCTCAACTTATCCAACTCATCGAACTTACAGTACAACTTACCCAACTCATCCATCTTACAGTACAACTTATCCAACTCATCGAACTCATCCTCAACTTATCCAACTCATCCAACTTACAGTCCAACTCGTCGAACTCATCCTCAACTTAGCCAACTCATCGAACTTACAGTACAACTTAGCCAACTCATCGAACTTACATTCCAACTTATCTAACTCATCGAACTTACAGTACAACTTACCCAACTTATCGAACTCATCCTCAACTTAGCCAACTCATCGAACTTACAGTACAACTTAGCCAACTCATCCAACTTACTGTACAACTTATCCAACTCATCGAACTCATCCTCAACTTAGCCAACTCATCGAACTTACAGTACAACTTATCCAACTCATCGAACTCATTCTCAACTTATCCAACTCACCAACTAACAGTCCAACTTATCCAATTTATCGAATTCATCCTCAACTTATCCAACTCATCGAACTCATCCTCAACTTATCCAACTCATCCAACTTACAGTACAACTTATCCAACTCATCCAACTTATAGTCCAACTTATCCAACTCATCGAACTTACAGTACAACTTATCCAACTCATCCAACTTACCGTCCAACTTATCCAACTCATCGAACTCATCCTCAACTTATCCAACTCATCGAACTTACATTCCAACTTAGCCAACTCATCGAACTTACATTCCAACTTATCTAACTCATCGAACTCACAGTACAACTTACTAACTTATCGAACTCATCCTCAACTTAGCCAACTCATCCAACTTACATTCCAACTTAGCCAACTCATCCAACTTACAGTACAACTTATCCAACTCATCGATCCTCAACTTATCCAACTCATCAAACTTACAGTACAACTTAGCCAACTCATCGAACTCCTACTCAACTTATCCAACTCATTCAACGTACAGTACAACTTATCCAACTCATCGAACTCATCCTCAACTTATCCAACTAATCCAACTTACCATCCAACTTATCCAACTCATCGAACTCATCCTCAACTTAGTTAACTCATCGAACTTACAGTACAACTAATCCAACTCATCAAACTTACAATACAACTTAGCCAACTCACCCAACTTACAGTACAACTTACCCAACTCATCAAACTCACCCTAAACTTATCCAACTCATCGAACTTACATTCCAACTTAAACAACTCATCGAACTTACAGTACAACTTATCCAACTCATCGAACTCATTCTCAACTTAGCCAACTCATAGAACCTCCAGTCCACCTTATCCAACTCATCCAACTCATCCTCAACTTATCCAACTCATCGAACTTACAGTCCAACTTATCCAACTCATCCTCAACTTAGCCAACTCATCCAACTAACAGACCAACTTAGCCAACTCGTCAAACTTACAGTACAACTTAGCCAACTCATCGAACTTATTCTCAACTTATCCAACTCATCCAACTTACAGTCCAACTTAGCCAACTCATCGAACTTACAGTACAACTTATCCAACTCATCAAACTTACAGTACAACTTAGCCAACTCATCCAACTTACAGTACAACTTACCCAACTCATCAAACTCATCGTAAACTTATCCAACTCATCCAACTTACATTCCAACTTATCCAACTCATCGAACTCATTCTCAACTTAGCCAACTCATCGAACCTCCAGTCCAACTTATCCAACTCATCGAACTCATCCTCAACTTATCCAACTCATCGAACTTACAGTACAACTTAGTCAACTCATCCATCTTACAGTACAACTTATCCAACTCATCGAACTCATCCTCAACTTATCCAACTCATCCAACTTACAGTCCAACTTACCCAACTCATCGAACTCATCCTCAACTTAGCCAACTCATCGAACTTGCAGTACAACTTAGCCAACTCATCGAACTTACATTCCAACTTATCTAACTCATCGAACTTACAGTACAACTTACCCAACTTATCGAACTCATCCTCAACTTAGCCAACTCATCGAACTTACAGTACAACTTAGCCAACTCATCCAACTTACTGTACAACTTATCCAACTCATCGAACTCATCCTCAACTTAGCCAGCTCATCGAACTTACAGTACAACTTATCCAACTCATCGAACTCATTCTCAACTTAGCCAACTCATCGAACCTCCAGTCCAACTTATCCAACTCATCGAACTCATCCTCAACTTATCCAACT
Source organism: Loripinus fragilis (assembly GCA_964019695.1). NCBI lineage: Eukaryota > Metazoa > Mollusca > Bivalvia > Lucinida > Lucinidae > Loripinus > Loripinus fragilis. The sequence goes on from OZ026525.1 coordinate 1,835,959, forward strand.
CATCGAACTTACAGTCCAACTTATCCAACTCATCCTCAACTTAGCCAACTCATCCAACTTACAGACCAACTTAGCCAACTCATCGAACTTATTTACAACTTATCCAACTCATCCAACTTACAGTCCAACTTAGCGAACTCATCCAACTTACCTTCCAACTTATCCAACTCATCGAACTCATCCTCAACTTATCCAACTCATCGAACTCATCCTCAACTTATCCAACTCATCAAACTTACAGTACAACTTAGCCAACTCGTCCAACTTACAGTACAACTTATCCAACTCATCGAACTCATCCTCAACTTATCCAACTCATCGAACTTACATTCCAACTTAGCCAACTCATCGACTTTACAGTACAACTTATCCAACTCATCGAACTGATCCTCAACTTAGCCAACTCATCGAACCTACAGTCCAACTTATCCAACTCATCGAACTCATCCTCAACTTATCCAACTCATCGAACTTACAGTCCAACTTACAGTTCAACTTATCCAACTCATCGAACTCATCCTCAACTTATCCAACTCATCGAACTTACATTTCAACTTAGCCAACTCATCGAACTTACAGTCCAACTTAGCGAACTCATCGAACTCATCCTCAACTTATCCAACTCATCCAACTTACCCAACTCATCAAACAGCTCAACTCATCCAACTCATCGAACTCATTCCCAACTTATCCAACTCATCGAACTTACCCAACTCATCCAACTTATCGAACTTATCTTTTAACTTATCGAACTCAGCTTGCTTAGCTTACTCAACTCATCGAACTTAGCTTGCATCTTGCTGCATATAATGGTCCTATGTTGTACTCATGACCAACTCATCCTAACATATGCGTAGCTATTATAACTTACCGAACTTAGCTCAGGCATTGAAGCATCTGGACACATATCACCAACTCATCCTAACATATGCGCAGCTATTATAACTTACCAAACTTAGCTCAGCCATTGAAGCATCTGGATACATATCATTGTATAAAGACCCAACTTACCGAACTCATCGGCTATAATGGACAGCTATGGCAACTTACTCAACTTAGAACTTAGAATATAGGGACCTATCATATACTGACCGCTGACTTATAGTTCAACTTATCCAACTCAACTTAGGTAAGTTAAGTAGCATAAGTTGTAAGCTGAGCTGGATGAGTTGAGTAAGCTGAGCTGAGTGGTATAGGTATCTTGTCCGGAAAAAGTGGCGAAAATTGCTTATTTTGCTCAGCTTGATGAGTTGAGTAAGCTGAGCTGAGTTGTAAGTCATATGAAAGAAATAAAAGAGGTGGAGGGAGGGTAGACACACAGTGTATCATAATATATACATGTAGCTATTGTAACTCATCGAACTTAGCTCAGGGCTCTCTTGTAACATTGCCGTTGTTTAAAGGCCTAACTTACCGAACTCATCTGTTATAATGGACAGCTATGGCAACTTACTTAACTTAGAACTTAAAATCGGGACCTTCCATATGTATGTGATATCTCAATAGAATATATGTACAGTCTAATCATTTCAGTCATTTTTGTCCCGAAATTATTTGGTCTATAGAAATACATGGGGACTCCTGTGGGCTACGTACTTCATACTCCGTGTCCCGAAATTTACTGTCTACGTTTAATAGATGAATATTGTGAAAATTATGCTGAGATACTTTGTGTCATAGTATATTGCATAGGCATGTGCCTGAGACAGAATTCGGGACAGGGAGTATGAAGTACCTGCCGAAAATTATCACAATTTTACGCTGAAATTGTTTGCTTAACTGGTCCTATGAATGAGCGTTATCACATATACAATGTTGTTCTTTAAAAATGCATGTGTAGCTATATTGTGGGACTAAAGGCTTGAGCCTTCATCTGTGTCCTTACCTTGTGTATGTGAGCATAAGTCTGGCGAGACTGGGCTGATGCACAGGCTGGCTTTAGCCTTTGCTGATCCCATATGCGATTGGGATAAGAACCAGTCTCAAGAACTGTCCTACACTGAAATGCATGTGGGAACAAATATCCCACACTTGTTAACAGTAGAATTAGTTTTTAACTCTGCATACTGGGAAATTTTGCATGATTTTTTGTTATCAGCTTATTTTTTTTTCAAAATCAACTTTTGGAAAAATTCTTTCAGGAATACCATCAGAGTGTCAAACAGTTTGGATCGAGATCAGGCCCGACATTTTGTTGGGCCTGATCTAGGTCCAAACAGTTTGCAAAAGTTATCAACAGACAACACTAGCAGGTAAAGAGTTCAGTCCATAGGACCAGAACTATTGTTATTGTTTCCTGTAGTTTGATTTAACTCTGCCTGCTAGCGGCAACTTTTGTCATCTGCTGATAACCTTTGCAAACAGTTTGGACCCAGACAAATGGTTGGGCCTGATCTGGAATCAAACTATTTGACACTCTTATCTATAGTATTCTTGAATGAATGTTTTGAAAAAGTTAATTTTGAAAAAAAGAGTCAGCAGATGACAACAAAAGCATGAAAAATTACTCGTCATGCAAAGAGTTAAAAGAGCCGGGTCTGTAAACCATATTCAGCCAGAAATAGCTACAACATATCTTTCAAGCAGAAATAAGACAACTATTACAGAAATACTCTCTCTGATTTGAATCCAATGCATCTCAAATTTCCTTCGAATTATGAGACATAGGCAAACGGTGCAGACCTATATCAGACACTGCATTATGCCTGATCAGGATCTTCACTGTTTGCTTACAGAATGTTCTATTAAAATTTGAATAAAAATAAAAATTAACACCCAACAATGCATCAAATGGAAATGTACTTGTCCAGTTGATAAGAGTGGGAAATTCCATTTGGCTTAAATAGGTAAGGCAATGACAGTTATATTTCTACATCAGACAGTAAGTTCTTCAGATGGTAGGTTCTTTCACTTGTCTTGAATACCCAGCTTGGTGGCATAAAATACACCATCTCCTTGTGTCGCTTGCTGAAACAGAACAAATAAAACTCACATGACACCTAAATACATTGCATATAAAAAGAAATTATTTTATTAAAACAAACAAATATTGGCCCCATATCTAACAGCCAAGTTTAAGCTAAATCTCTTATGAATTAAAAAAAAAAGAATTGAATTCTTAAACACTTTAGCCAAATCACATAGGGCCAGTTAAGCAAAAAAATTTTGGCGTAAAATTGCGATTATTTTCTTATCATTCAGTTTAAACATGTGTTTTGGGAGCTCAAAAGAACCGTCTCATTGATATGTTTTGGTTGGAAAATAAGAAAATAATTTTCAGTTACGCACTCTTATCCGGGCGCCTGAAAACAGTACGGTAAATGTTCTAAAATTTCGAACACTAATTGCCTGCCAAAAAGGCCTAGACAAACAGGGCAGACCCAGATCAGACTGCTTCTGAAGAAGCAGTCTGATCAGGGTCTTCCCTATTTGCTACTCTGACAAGAATTTTGTGAATTCCAGGCCTGAAAACCAACATTTTATTAGAGAACAGAAAGAGAAAAGTGTTCGAAATTTTAGAACATTTACCGTATACAATTTCTAAGTCTGACCTTGCATGTTCACTGGATGGGTGGGACCTTGACTGTAAGAATCATCCACTTGATGTTTAAGGTGACATGGACACTAAAAAAATTCCTAAAAGCTAACCAAACGGGGAAAATGTGTAGAATTTTTATTCCCCGCAGTAGGGTAATTTTAGAGAAAACAGTAAATCACAAAATTCGAATCCTGCATTAAAAATATACAACTTTCTTGAAGCATTTTCCTATCAGATTTTGTAAAATGTACAAAGTTATAAGCCATTGTCTTTAATTTAAAATTCGAACTAATGCCTAGGTGTATAATGATTGCTCCTTAATTAAGATTTATTATCATGATGGTTGTGTGAAAATATCTGCCAAAGTTTCTTTGTAATTTGCCTTCAAACTTGAAGTTGCATTTCTTTTATCAATTTAGTATATATACTCAACTACAAAAGAAACCCATCAGCCACTTTTTAGGGCAATTATGGTAAAATAATTAAGAAATCAAAATATATTTTATACCATATTCTTAAACAATCAATTATGCATCAAACTATTGAATAATTTTACAGTTTTACTTAAACCCATTCATGCTGTACGCCAGTGTATAGACAAGGGGTTATTTCTAAAAATGACAAGTTTCAGACATTTGGTTTTCACTTGTGTTCTAGTCTTAATCAGTTCATTTCGTCCAATAACCGGTATGTCCCTCTCTGACGAGGCAATCAAGCGTGTGCAGAAGCCAAAACAAACCCCGTAAGTTTAGTTAGCCCGGATCTCATTACGATAGAGCAGTTGTTGGATGAGCTCTGGCGACGCATCAAGGATCCTTCAGTGCAACCTCGAAATCTTCGACAGCTTCAGGTTGCTCTCCATTAAGAATGGGGTTGGATTCCCAAGAACGTTGTGAGGCGTCACATGCTTTTGGTTCGACCTCGTAATGAGGCAGTTATTGCTGCAGGAGAGGGTCATGTCTTTTCTTGGACGAATTTAACTCAAGTGAACTGATTTAGACGAGAATGAGATGTTCATTCATAAGTGAAAAACTTGTCATTTTTGAAAATGACCCCTTGTCTAAACACTGGCGAATAGCATGAAAAGATTTGAGTAAAAATGGTGCATTATTCAATGTCAGGATGCATAACTGATTGCTACGGAATATGGTATAACTATATTTTCATTTCTTAATTCTGATTTCCATAATTGCCCTGAGAAGTGACTGATGGGTTTCTTTTGTAGTTTAGTATATACTGGTATGATATGTGTGTAGAAGACATATATTACCTTGTTGATTTCTTTGTGTCTTTCTTTACTCACTATCTCTTCCAATATTTCACCATTTCCTTTAACCAACCTACAAAAAATATGATTTAACCATTTACGCACGAATGTATTCATCCTTCCAGTTTGATACAAGTTCCATTGTATATATATAGAGGATCTTACATGAGTGCTCATGTTTTATTGAATTTATTAGACGAGTTGGGGAAAAGAGATAAAATGCGAGGCTTGCCGAGCATTTTCTCTCTTTTTCACAACGAGTTTAATAAATTCAATAATACAAGAGCACGAATGTTAGATTCTATTTATCATATGACAAATACTTTGAAATCTGATTTCTGGCGTAAAAACATTATAATTTTGTCATTATGTACGCAACGTTGTTATGGGCGTCATAACGTTTCCCGTAAATCTATAAACCACTAGTGGTTTATCGATTTTATTGCATTGCGTTATTTCACTCCCAGACGCGACGTCATATGATAACTAGGATTCACAGGTTATAATTTCTGAAATAAAAATTGTACATGTATTTCTTTTTATCAGTTACCTCTGATATTAACTGCATTGTTGCACGTTGCCTGATAAGCGTTGTCTATCTCACGGCATGTGCCTTTATCAGGTCATGATGACATTGCACTTATTGAATGACTTCGCTAATGCCCCTGAATCAACTCAAAAATTGAAAATTACATCATAATCGCTAGTTTGAAGAGTGAAGCAATGGGTAAACTGATAAATAGAATACCAGGTTCGGGTCTTTTGATATCAAGTTTACCAGGCTCAGCTTTGAGAATGCATGTTGAATCGCTCGGCAAGCCTCCTGATGTCAACAAGCGTTCTCAAAGCCTTGCCTGGTAAACTGGATATCAAAAGACACTCATCTAGTATTCTCTATCTCCAAAGATCATTTTTGTCTATAGCAAATAGTGTAGACCCAAATGAAATGCCGCATTATGCGCTATACAGTATAGAAATGGTTAAATTGGCCAGTTCATGTGATAAGTATACAAGTACTTCTGATATAAGCATGAACTCTTTGCCCCCCTGGAAAATTGTTCATGCCTTTTTGTTGTCTGAAATTTTTTTTCAAAATCAACTTTTTCAAAAAAATTCTTTCAGGAATACCATCAGTGTCAAATAGTTTGGATCCAGACCAGGCCCGGCATATTGTCGGGCCTGATCTGGGTCCAAACTGTTTACAAAAGTTTTCAGCAGACGACACTAGGAGATAAAGGGTTAAATCACTTTTGGATCATGCATGCACTGCTAACCAGTGAGACTAGAGATCTATGTTTAGGCCTGGGTCATCATTTCCTTTCCGTCCCAATTCGCACAGGAAACGCAGGCATGATCATGAAATAAGCCAATGGTAGTTCAAAGTCTACAATAGCGGGAAAAGGTTTAAGAGCATTTTTCTGTGTAGTTCTACCAGTATCTAAGCTGCAATTTGAGTAAAACTGAAATTCTTAACTACTCAATGATGCTTAATAGATTGACTCTAAAAAAAGGTTTTATTAAATGGTAAAAATATTTGGTATGCAAGAACAAACTCAACTGTGTAATTCACCTTTCTGAAAACCATGCCTTCTGTAACTCTTTGTTTACAAGTGTCATCTGCTGATAACCTTTGCCCACAGTTTGGACCCAGATCAGGCCCGACAAATTGTCGGGCCAGATCTGGATCCAAACTATTTGACACTGATGGTATCCCTGAAAGAATTTAAAAAAAAAAAAAAAAATGATTTTGAAAAAAAATCAGCAGACAACAAAAAGCATGAAAAATTACCCAGCATGCAAAGAGCTATTGTAAGGTAAACCTTGATTAGTTGTGGGAGATTGAACATGTGCAATTTCGTTTGTGGGACTATGTCACATGCTAAGTAGCTGATGCATTGGTCAGTTATACACTATCAGTCGACTTTTGTGTGACATCCTGGGCATGGTTCGGAAATATCTATTGCAAAGCCTGGGTTTCAATCTCAGGACTGGAATATCCTACCTGACCAAGTTCAATATAGCAGCTTATTATTTTTGAATTAGTAACTAAAAATCAATTCCTGAGTTCCATCTTTCAGGCCCCATCTTTCCGTATCATTTAAATGTTTTAACTCTTTTGCTGTTAGTGACATTTTTTGTCATCTGCTGATAACCTTTGCAAAAAAGTTTGAATATATGTTCAACAGGGACCAAGCTAGGGGGCGACTAGGGCGAAATGGTCGCCCTGGGGGCCGAAATTTCGCCCTAAATGGACCCAGGGAGAAGTGGGAGTCTCCCTAAAAAAAAAAAAAAAAAAAAAAATTTTTTTTTTTTTTTTTTTTAAGGGAGACTCATTTTCATTCTGTCACCACACAAATGCAAGCTGTGGTGACATTATCAGACAATCTACTACCACTGCATCGTGTTTCTCCTTCCATTAAATGGCAATAGTATGTGTACTGGCTAATTTGCTTCTAAATTGACAGAAAATGCCGTAATTTTGCGCTATAACTTCTCCCTATCTGACTGTCACTTCTCCCTAATTTTCCTGCAGGGAGAAGTCACTTCTCCTTAAAATTCTGGGCCAGCTTGGTCCCTGGTTCAACCTGTTTCTTCCAGTCTCTGGGTCATACACTCTTCGTATCACACTTTGTTGTTTTTCCCATTCTTCTTTTGTCATAGGCCTTCTAGCTGCCGATGCTGCTTGCGGACTCTCTGACAAATAGAGATTATAGTTATAAACAAAGGTACTATTGTACCTCTAGATGCTTTTACCATATATTTTGCTATCAAGCTCTATTTGGTTTAAATTTGTTCAGTTTTGCTCTGCTGTGACGTCGAAAATTGATCAAGTCTTCATCATGCCCCCAATGTTATTTCCATACAAATTTGGTTCCAATCTGCCCACTAAGTCATGAGATATCTTGCACACAAATAAACATTATGCGGAATGGGATTGGCACCAAAAACAATATGTCCTCTCTTCTTTGGTGGGGGGACATAACTAGCAATCTGAGAACCTATCAGACATTGGCAAAACTGTCAAAATGACCTGTGCATCCAATGAAGATTTAGATCAATCAGATCAGAGTCTCTGCTTTGCCATCAATGGATATTTAAGGGCTCAGCGTATCTCATGAGTGAAAGTTCAAAATTTCCAAAATCCTGAACTTTTTAAATTAAAAATTTTAAAACTTGCGGGATGGCTACAAAAATTGATAATTTAAAGTTAAAATGATCAATTGTGTTAAGATAATCTGAAAACTTATCAAAGAAGCTGTTATAATCTCCTTAATTCACCATTTTGAGGCTGACTTTCTATGGAAAGTCAGCCTCAAAATCCTGAATTCAGGATTGATTCCGAAAACGTTCACCCATGGTATCTTCATATGAACAGTGAAGACTGATCGGAAGGGTGGATGCAAAGGCTGATATGAATCCTTACTGCAGGTGTTTAGTTAAGAGTGTGTAACAGAAAAATGTTTTTCTTATTTCTCAACCAAAATATATGTTGTGGGTACTCAAAAGAACGGTCTCAATGAGACGGTTCTTTTAAGCACCCAAAACATATGCTAAAATTTATGGGTTAGAAAATATTTACAATTTTAAGCTGAATTTTTTGTTTATCTAAACCTGTGTTACTGGGAACATAAGTCATTATGTTGGTTATCAATATGGATTCACACTGGATGGAAAACTGTGTGGATTCTAACTGCACTGGTTGATCTGACTCCAGAGGGAACAGAATTTGAAAAAGACATGTGCACAGTGTGCTTATTAGGAAGAGTATGGTAATTTGTTATTTACTTAATAAACTGCCTCACAAGCTATTTAATTTACGATAAATATTGTAGACAGTGCTCTGAATAAAGCTGGAGCCTGGTTTCTGACAATTATATTCCAGTCCTCAGCAGTTCTAACCACAAGCACAGAAATCATCCTTGGAACTAGGAAATGTGGCCCCTGTCAAGAATGAGTATTTATTTATTCTAAATTACAGGAAGCTATGAAGCCTGTATTACAATTAGACCTTTGGAAAAAGGATCACAGCAGAATTATCACTGAGTAAAAAATATTATCTGCATTATGCAGAATTTGAAAATATACCAGTTGTTTAACATCTTTTCTGGAACTTGTCAAAGCTTAAGTTGGAGCTTGTGGTATAAAGTATCAGGTAGTTTTACTATCCCACACCAATTTGGGATAAAGAAATAAATACTTTTGAACCCATTGGGTTTGGATTAACTTTGAGCCCTACATTGACTGGTAAGTTGATAGGTTTCCTCCCTGTACACCCGGCCTTGAGTTTACAAAACTTTTTTCATGCTTGACTCAACTCAGCATGAAATCTATTCTGCTCATAGAATTGAATGTAAAAATGCCATCAATTGTTGGCATTTTCATAGGACCAGTTAAGCAAAAAAAATCTTATTCTTATTTTCTTATCCATCAGTTTAAACATGTGTTTTGGGTGCTCAAAAGAACCGTCTCATCGAGACGGTTCTTTTGAGTACCCACAACATGTTTTGGTTGAGAAATAAGAAAAATAATTTTCAGCTACACACTCTTATCTGGGGGCCTGATTTTAATATTTATTAGCAGATAAATACAACAGTTGAGTAATTTAAAGCAAAAATAATCAGTCTATTATAGTTTTTATGTGCAGTTGAAATTTCATGCTCAGTTGAGTTGAACATGAAAAATGTTTTCAAACCTTGTGGCCCAGATGCTTTTCAGAATAAAAATGGTTGTTGTGTCCGTTTACTGAGACACTGTTTAAGAACATACCATAGATGGTCTAAAATGTTGAACATTAGTTGCCCGCTGAAAAGACCTAGAAAAACAGTATACTCTGATCCAAATCAAATTGCTTCTGAAGAAGCAGTCTGATCAGGGTCTTCTCTGTTTGCTATTTTAACAAGCCTTTTGTGAATATCCATCTCTGATAGCTAACATTTTATTTGGGACCAGAAAGAGAAATATATCAGGCCTTAAGTTAAGAGTGCATACCAAAGAACTAATTTTCTTATGTCTCACCCAAAACATATGTTGTGGGTACTCAAAAGAACCGTTTCAATGAGACGGTTCTTTTGAGCACCCAAAACATTTGTTAAAACTGATGGGTAAGGAAATTTTTTACAATTTTACGCTCAACAATTTTGTTTATCTAATGTATGTTTGAAATTTTAAAACATTTACTGTACCATCTTTTTTCATTGCAGCTTGAGGAACAATGATTGGTCCAATGCCTTTTCCCTTCTTTCCATCTTTCTCTTTCTTTAACTTTTTTTCTTTCTTCTTTTTCCTTTTCTTTTTCTTTTTTCTCTTTCTCTCTCTGAATGACGAGGATGATGAGCTGGAGGACATTGAGCTTGAGGAACTAGATGATGATGTTGATCTCGATCTGAATAAAATTTTAAATGATCATAGGCCTAGCTAGCCTGTCCAGACAAGCAAATTTTTTGCACGTAAAAATGAGATTCTAATGCACTAGATTTTGTAATGCGACGTCTGATTGGATAACCCCAAATATTTGTGACAGTATATCCTGTGATATACTGTTAGAAATAGTTTTACGTCATCAATTAAGCCACATTTCGTTGGATGACTTGAGGCTTTATGCGGCTTGCAACGCTACAATTTGAGACGAAACTGCAGAAGTCCATTAGAATGGGGATAACCATATTCAAAATTTTCATTTGGTGAGGTATATCGTCGGATATACATTCAGAAATCACGTTTTACGGCTCCGCTCGCTTCTCATCGTATAAAACAAAATTTACGACTGTATATCCGACGATATACCTCCCCAAATGAAAATTTTAAATACAGTTATCCCCTTATTATTTTCTTATCCATCAGTTTAAACATGTGTTTTGGATGCTCTAAAGAACCGTCTCATTGAGACGGTTCTTTAAAGCACCCACAACATAAGTTGAGAAATAACACATTGTTAATTACACACTCTTATCTGAAATCCATTTACCTGATATTGAGTGATTTTAACCCTTGTCATACTGAATATTTTATACACTAGCTATACACTCCTCCCAAAATTTTTTAATAATGTTAACTTGCAGTATTCCAGTTATAAGCATGTATTTAAAAGCATCTCTGGAAAACAGTGTGGATCCTGATGAGATAGCTTAGTCAAACAGAGTTTTGATAAAAGGATAAATCTGGGCTTTGCAGGTAAGTTGAAGACCATTCATACAGTTTCTAGATTTAACCAATCAAGTTGTCATACTCTCACACCTTTACCTGTTCAGGTAAATTGTCCCTCGAGAGAGAGAGAGAGAGAGAGAGAGAGAGAGAGAGAGACACACACACACACATCCTTCTGGTGATTGAGAGTGGGAGCAAATATTTTGACGTTGAGCTGATACATACATATATGTTTTCGGTTCAAGGTTTTGGTAAAATAAAAAGTGAATTTAAAGAGGGTGTGCATGGCGTGATGGTATAATGTATGGAGTCTATTGGACTTCACTGAATTGCATTTTTCTTCTTTTTACATCTTTTCTATGTTTGTGACCACTGTGACTGTCTTTGGATTTCTTCCTGTGTTTACTTTTCTTCTTGTCTCGAGATTTTGAAGACTCCGAACTCCCTCGCTTCTTTTTCTTAATTCTTTCTGCAGATACTGATCTACTCCTCTTCCGTCTTTCCATTCTCACAGTAGATAATCACGTGACATGCGGACAGTGAGCTAATCGGATGTTGCAAAGGATTTTGATGAAAAATCAATATATTTTGGCGTTTTGAAGGTGAGTGATCTCTATATTTTCGTGATTTTATACTCTTTTTGCGCATCATTTGCTCATATCCAAGCATATACGTTCTTGCGAATGGTCCTGCTTGTAGTCTATCAGCAAAATAATGCATTACGACCATCTCTGCTTTGAAAAGCGACTTAAAAGCGTCGACTCTATCATTTTAATTATGACACAATCTCCGGCCAGACCACTGTAAAATCATGAATAAAATCAATATTGCATATGCATTTAATGTTTTTTTACTTGGTGTTTACACGCTAGTAAAGGCCCTTGCCCTTTGCATCCTAGTTTTAGCCAAGTGAACCGGGTTTCTTGATTTCTCAGGGAAAATAGAGGCAGACCCCCCTTTTGGAAAAATGACCGCAATACCGCAGGTAAGTAGTTTTAGACTGGCCGCAATATCTCGATTTACGTATCTGTAAGCTTCCTTTAAAACTGGAAGTTTTCTTAAGGTTACTGAGACAGGATATATTCATAGTGTTGAAATCTATGACGCAATAGATATACAAGTAACTTAGATTTAAAAACCAATCAATGAAGGCGTTAATAGGCTTTACTGATTAGAGAATTATGGCTCTAAAAATTAACAACATTGGCGAGTTCAAATATTTAAAGATGATTATAGATCTATCGAATGGTGGTATGAGGGTTGCTATTGATTAGCGAATTTGTACGTAATTATTATGCCTAGCGAATTTTGCGAGAAAAAAGCGGAATGACGCATTTTAACGGTTAGCGTACTAAACAAATATATGTGCTATTGTCCCACAAAGTGTCTGTTCAGCTGCAAAGAGCACCTAGAATAACGAGATTTTACTCGTTTAAAGTAGATGTACAGTTCTTTATATAAAGGCGCAGATCAGACTGCGCGGCTACGGGGGCTGTTTTGGGCCCTTGTTATCTGCATGTAGCAAGTCAGGTTTTCGCGCGACCAGACCATTTCAACTTTCTACCTGCCAGCCACATTTTGCGATCTGCTGATATCCTTTTGAAACAGTTTGGGCCAACGTCTGGCTTGACAATGTAGCAGTCATACTTGTATACAAGGGGGTTAATTATCGTATTTTTGTTATCTGCACATGATGCATTTAGCTCGTCTACTGATAACATTCACGCAATCACTTTGGACCCAGATCAGGTCCGACAAAACATTGGGCATGGTCTGAATCCAAACTGCTTGACAAATATATCTAGATCTCTATATACTTTTACTGTCTCATCAGGATGAGTTCATGTCTAAATTACCGTACGGTTATTTGATCTGTACACTGGTACAGGGATTGACTTTTCCTGTTCAAACCAGGGTTGAAAGTGGTCCGGCAGATGAGACCATCGAATGCCGAAAGATCGAGACTTGGGAGAGCACAAGAGACCCCCTCTCGATGGTAGCGTTTGTGAGAGCTCCCCGGAGAAAAAGAATCTTGACCGCCTCTTTGTGTGTTTTAAATGCTTTCTTTGCTGAGTTCGGGACCAGATTTCAATCTTTTTTTGGTCACAAATTTTCTCTCAAAAAATGCAAGGAACAATCTTCCGAGTTAAGGCAGTCACGATTGTGTACGTTTCTTTGACATATGTGTTATTTCACATTCAACACACTCTGTCGCCCGACATGTTCTTTGATTTAGAATAATTAGGAAACACGCACCATGCGCGGATCTAGAAAGTTTTGTCAGAGCTATAAATCTAGAAAGTTTTGTCACCAATATAAATGGGCCATCATCGGCCCGCCAGCGAAACGCCATTGAAATGGCGTTTTGCTGGCGGGCCGACGATGCTGGGGATCCAGACCAGTATTGTGAGGAAACCCTACATTTTTGTGCTTTTTCAGGGGGGGGGGGGCCTGACCACCTGTCCCCCCCCTCTGGATCCGCACATGCGCCCCAAAATAAAGAGATCATCCGGATTTTGATTGACAGGCCTCTGGCGAGAAATATGTCTTCGGGGCTCGAGCTTCGGGGTTTCCGATCATGTCAGACCAGAATCAAACTGCTCAGATAGACGTACCGAAAAGTCCAGCATTCAATTATACTTTCCCAGAAAGCGAATAACAAAGGCGCTGATCAGACTTCGCAGATGTGCAGACCGGTCTGCGCCTTTGTTGTTCGCATGCAACTAAGTCATTTTTCTCGCGACACGTTTAACGATTATGCAAACGTCATTTTGATAATCAACAAGTATTAGTTTTTTCAAAAAAGCTGGCGGTTGTTTATCCCTGTCATTGTATGTATTCTTGCACACCTGTTGCTTCCATTTTGAACTCCTCGAGATAATTAATGTTTCTTCTAAACTCTGAGCTTTGATTTATTTACCATTTACACATGCTTCCAGCGAGTTTTATGTGGCTGAATCTTAAGCACCCGACCATTTATTGTCTATAGTGGACAAGATTTGTTCTGAAAATTGATCTAGCATGCGACACGTTTAAGGAAAGCTGGTTAGCCCACTTTTTACGATTTTTTCCCTAAAACTGTGGCTAGAGATTAAGGTCACAGTGACCCCGAAACTATATACGACACCATGTTACCCCAAGGTGTGTCCACAAACCAAATTTTGGATTCCTATGTCAATTGGGCCGCGTCGAAACAAAACCTGTCTTCGGGGTTTCCGACAAAGTGATATTCAAACCAGCCTGCTAAGCTGCAGAGACCAGCTAGAAAATTGAAATTTCGCTTTAGCAAGTCTAGATATGAACAAAAAATTCTTTATAACAGTATTTATATCATTTGCACACATAATTTTGTGTTCCCCAAATTTCACTGCTTGTTCCCTTGTTCCCCTGAAAAATGGCATTTGTTCCCCTATTCCCTTGAAATAAATGACCTTGTTCCCCTTTTCCCCAAAACCCCTGGTAGGGCCTCATATATGATACTTTTCATTAAGCGAATAGCAAAGGCGCTGATCAGACTGCGCATATGCGCAGGCTTGTTTGCGCCTTTGGTGTTCATAACCCCCCCGGGCCCGAAGACAGGTTTTCTCGCGTCGAGGCCCATATAATATAGGATTTATGCTTCTACTATAAAATCAATATTTTTGATATCATATTTGTTTTGATATCACAAAATCGATTTTTCGATATCACAAAATGAGCTTGATTTTTTGAATAACAAATTCGATTTTTGATATCACAAAATCGAATGTGTGATATTACAAAATCAAGCGCATTTTGTGATATCAAAATCGATTTAGTGATATAAAAAATATGATATCAATAGCTTTTGCATAGGGTCGCCTTTGCCTTCGTCACTCGACAATGTTACAACGTCACCAAAATCTCGTGCTCGCAATATGCGTGCCATTTATGCGAGAAGTGAAGGCTCTGTCGAGTCTGCATATTTGCACAGGCTCGCCTGAGCCTTCGGCACTCGACAATACGATAAGTACCACAACCCCATGTGCTGGCGCAAATAGCGATTTGAATGCCACATATGCGGACAGCGAGTACGCTGGCGAGTCATATTTGCACAGTCTGAGCCTTTGCAACAGTATCTAAATCTCATGTGCTGGCTAACATGATTTGTGTACCATTTAAGCTTGGCGATTAGCTTTTCCCGCCGATAAGAATTCTTAAGAACTAAAATGCCAAAACGATCTTAAGATATCAAAAAATCTATTTTGTGATATCAAAATATAGTGATGGACTTGTGATATAACCCAATAATCATAGCGTGTAAGTAAATTTATAAAAAAAATTATAGCGTTTTTTCTTTTAGCCTAAACGGTGACAGCGATGCGCACACCCCAGCTTGAAAAAAGTACCCTTTCTCATCGTTTTTTGTACACGAATCGGTACACAGATGACCAGCGAGTCCCACATCAGGTGCAGTATTGCGGTCAGTCAAAAAAATTACTTTAGCAGTACTTGATAGGGTACAGAATCGATATTGCGGTCAGTCAAGAGGCAACGGGTGCATAACAGTATTGGAGTTAAAAACATCTTTTCTGGAAGATTTGGCCCAAAAGTTCGTGTTTATATAAAGGGAATTGATTTTTCTTCACATATTTCTGAAAATAACCCTTTGGTTTTGCATTATTATGCAAATAAACAACAAACGTTTGATGCAGGTTGGGATTATTTTACCAAGTTGCCGATGATAACCTGCTACGATTTGATGTTTTATGAACCATCTACAAGTTTTCTCACATCTCTACTTTGGTACAAACATTTTTCATAGCACGTTCTTAAAGGCCATTTGTTGTTTTGGAAATTTCATTACCGCATGTATGCAGAAAACACAAAACAAAAGCGGTCACTCACCTTCAACACGCGAAAATATATTGATTTTCCATCAAAATCCTTTGCAACATCCGATTAGCGCACTGTCCGCAAGTCACGTGATTATCTACTGTGATTCTATCGTTCGTTGAAAAGATCAGTTTATGGAAAGTACTACACAAGTTCGATGGAGGCAGCCATATTGGGTCGGGTCTGAAAGCCCCTGCCGAGTCGAGCTGCCGAGTACCGACCTACATAGTTTATTTTTTCAAATTCATCCTCAGTGAAGATTTTTCATAAATAATTTTTATTTGATTTCATCACATAGACTAAAATTGATAAGTGGAACAACAATAATAATAGTAAATAATAATAATTTTTATTTTATTGCCATTTTATTGCTCGCAGGGGGTCTGAAATTCACAGCCGAGTGAATCAAGGTTTCAGTTGATTTTTATTGGAAATTTGAGAGGTCCACAAGCGAGTTAGGCAAACATTCTGAAAATAAAAGATAATTGAAGAAAAAGTTTAAAGGAATCTTGCTTAAAAATGCGTTAATTTCACGAAAGTCGTCATTTACCTAAAGGCCACATCCGGGTCTATTTATAGACATTTTGATTAACCTTAATGAAATGGCAATTAAAATCAAATTATAACTTTTAACTATTATTAATAATGTTCCACTTATTGCTTTTAGTCTCTGTGATGATTTTAGATAATATTTATTTTTGAAAAATCTCCATAGATGATGATTTTGAAAAATAAATTATGTGGGTCGGCAAGCTCGGCTCGGCAGGGGCTTTCAGACCCGACCGCCATATTGTCTGAGAAATTACTCTAATGTCTAGAAATGAACCTAATGTAATGAAGCGAACCTGGAAGGATGATCGTTTTTATGGGACGCCGTTTATACAATTTCTATGGTAAACATCAACACACTGGTCAATGTAAACGCACCGGTGGTTGCTACAACGAGCTGGTGGTGGCATTTTTCCGCACTGGTGATGGCCCATACCTGTTGACTTTATGATTTATTTATAAGCTTGCATTTATTTTATTTGTGATGCAGCTGGCACACAAACCATCGGTAACATTGCAGTTTATGGCTCTGCCAAGCAATTGGTGATTTAATTCATGGTTTGGACGGCAAATCCAGCACAGTTCTGAAGTTTTGCCATGGCAGCTGCTTATTTCTAGTAAAACTGCCTAAACTGAGGGGAATATACATAAATAGTAAGTGAGTATGATCAGCAAATACCACAATCACAAACTGCAGACAACCCCGTGGCACCGTGAGGAAGAGCCGCTCAACCATCACAAGACACAAGGAAGACAAATTAAGCAAAGCAATCAGCTCTCTCTTCCCCAGCACAGCTGTTATCATGTTTACATGTAATAACATCCAAAAAAAACGATTACCACTTTGTATTTCTTTTCTTGGTAAACTAGCTTACGTTTTATTGAGGAATTTTATTACAACGCACTGGGAGCATTTTTTGACCCATTGATACAACGCACTGATGGTTGCCTAGATGTGCCATGGTTGCTGGTACAGCCTCACCACAGCATTCACTGTTCTTATAAACGGTACACAAATCGCTATTTGAGTCAGCAAATGATATTTCAGTTCTGTGACGAAGACTCGGGTGAGCCTGTCCAAATGTACAGACTCGCAAGAGCCTTCTGCATAGAAGAAAATAGAGAGTAGTAATTGTTTTTGGATGTTATTTCATGGGACTATGATAACATAGCTGCAGCTGTGCATAGACATGCAAAATTCCCTCAAGTTAGGCAGTCACAATAGAAAAAGCACCTGGCCCAAAAATAGTAAATGAGTATGATCAGGAAATACCACAATCACAAACTGCAGACAACCCCGTGGCACCGTGAGGAAGAGCCGCTCAACCACACGAGACACCAGGAAGACTAATAAAGCAAAGCAATCAGCTCTCTCTTCCCCATCAAGATGATTGCAATACTAAAATGGACATCAAGTAACGTACAACAAAACATAGAACAAATACAGACTCCCACAATGGGAGTAACAATAAACAGAAAGTCAACAACAACAGAACCACCGCCTTAGAACGGACAGCAGCCTAAGCCACTGGGGGGCTTAAATGCATTTTACTGGTACCAAATCTTCGCCCTAGATTCTGCTGTTGTTGAAGTACAAAAAATGTTCAGCTCGCATGGAGGCCATCTAACTAATGCAATGTATCATCATGGAAAAACACTCTAATCAAATTACTACACCATGATGAAACAAAGAAAAGGGCTCATGACTCACAGATAGTCAGAGCTAAAGAAAACCTCAAGTTGAGCCACGGTGGGTCCAGCTACAGATAGCATCAGGCACCAACCCACCGATTAAAGCTTTACGTCAGAGCCGTCATAGAGTCTGAGGCCCGACCCACCGTCGTGCAATTAAAGAGGAAACCATAGCTATAAACCGTGATTGGGTTTACAACTAGGCATGCAGATTGTCGCATGATATCCAAGTTATATCCAACCCTTATATAACGTTTCACTATCTTTTTGAATTGATCACTAAAATTAGGTTTTCCAACAATTCGTTTGAATTTATAGACTAAATCACCATAAAATATAGGTTCTGATATGCCTCGTTGCAGAAGAGTTTTTAACCCAATGTTGTATTTAACAATTAACTCTGAGTGTCTGTGGTAGAATTTAGAAAATGCTTTTCGAATTTTATGATATCTATAACCTTGTTTTAATAATTTAGCAGTTAAAAATAAGTTTCTGTTGTTGAAGTCATCAACATTAGAACATACTCTAGCAAAAAAAGAATAAGCTGAGAAATATATACACCATAGGAAGGAGAGCGAGGAACATCTCCATCAAGAAATGGGAAATTTACTATTTCAAAATTAAAATCATCCCGTTTATCATAAATTTTAGAAGAAACTATGCCATTTGTTATTGACAAGTTCAAGTCCAAAACTTTTAATTTGATGAGATTGTTTGTCCGTAGTGATACATTGCAATAGTTAAGAAGCCTCCATGCGAGCTGAACATTTTTTGTGCTTCAACAACAGCAGAATCTAGGGCGAAGATTTGGTACCAGTAAAATGCATTTTAGCACCCCAGTGGCTTAGGCTGCTGTCTATTCTAAGGCGGTTGCTCTGTTGTTGTTGATTCGTTGTTGATTGTTACTCCCATTATAGGATTCTGTAATTGTTCTTTATTTTTTTACTTTATGTCCATTCTTGTTTTGCAATCATCTTGATGGGGAAGAGAGAGAGCTGGATGCTTTGCTTAGTTTGTCTTCCTGGTGTCTCATGCTTGTTGTGTGGCTATTCCTCTTAGTGCCATGGGTTTGTCTGCAGATTGTGATTGTGATATTTCCCAATCATACTGACTTACTATTTTCGGCTGTCATTCATGCGAACAGCTATGGCTTTGGCGAGTCAGCACATTTGCTTGGTCTAGTCTGAGCCTTCATCACAGTTCAAAATTCTTATGTGGTGGCTCAAATGGCGATTGAATGCCAATTTGTGTGAACAGCGAAGGCTCTGGCGAGTCTGCACATTTGCACAGGCTTACCATAGCCTTCGTCACAACATCTCTTGTGCTGCCTAAAATGGCGATTTGTGTGCTATTCGCGCCAGAAGCTAATACTCTGGTGAGTCTGCATATTTGCACAGGCAAAGTCACTGGACAATGCGATAAGTATCAAGATTTCTTTTGCTTGCAGCGAAGGCTCTTGGGAGTCTACACGTTTGCACAGGCTCGCCTGAGCCTTCGTCACAGTATCGAAATATCATGTGCTGGCTGAAATGGCGATTTTTGTAACGTTTATGTGAACAGCAAATGCTGTGGTGAGTCTACACCAGCAACCACAGCACTTCTGTGCAACCATCAGTGCATTTTATCAATGCTTTAAAAATGCTCCCAGTGCGTTGTAATAAAATTCCTGAATAAAGCATTTGATAGTTTACCAAGAAAAAATACAAAGTGGTAATCGTTTTTTGGATGTTATTTCATGAAAATAGTATCTTTAGCCCTTATCATGCTGAATACTTTATGTACTACACAGTAATACTTCTCCCAAATTTTATACAGTTCAGCTTAAATCTGTATTTTCAATTAGTGTGGAAAACAGTGTAGATCCTGATAAGATGGCATTTGAAAAAAAACCCAGCTGATCAGGAGGTAGTGTTTTCAAAAATGGAATAAACAGGACAAGGGTTAATTCTGGGTTCAGCAGGACAAGGGTAAATTCTAATTTGCCCTTTAAATGGGGAGAAAATTTACCTGTGTATCTGGCAAATGTTTGACACCTGTGCCTGTCATAAACTGTTAAAACAACACATCCCCAAGCAGATACTCTATAGCCCGGGGCAAGGATGAACAATAGGATGTCATGATTGACTTCATTTTTTAACTTAAAACAATTAAAGTCCAGTTGACCACATACAGGGGTGTCTTTAATTGAGTTATAGTACAGATAAGGGTCACTCATCCAAACACCCAACTTTAATACTTCATATTTTAACTTAAGACACTTAAAGTCCAGGTGACCACAAACAGGGGTGCCTTTATTTGATTTATAGTACAGATAAGGGCCACTCACCCAACCTTATCTGTAACTATGCAGTACGAAACACTTTTTTTTTATTTAAATGTTTAAAGAATGAGACTTATACCTTAAACTAAGATAATTAAGCTGATAGCCAGGTTAACTAGTAGAAATGAAATATTAAGACAAATAACCTACCAATCTAAATGTGGAAGGTTGTAAATCATATTTGCCATGTAAATAAAATTTGCCAGTATTTTCCACCGTTTGCCATTATTTGCCGGTATTTCCCGTAAAATGCCACTGGCATGGCAAATATTCTTATTTGCAGACATTTTGCCAACCTTGAAAGCAAAGCAATCAGCTCTCCCTTCCCCATCAAGATGATTGCAATACTAGAATGGACATAAAGTAACGTACAACAAAACATAGAACAATTACAGGCTCCCACAATGGGAGTAACAATAAACAAAACGCAAACAACAACAGAACATCCCCTTAGAACGGACAGCAGCCTAACCAACGGGGGGCTTAATTGCATTTTACTGGTACCAAATCTTCGCCCTAGATTCTGCTGTTGTTGAAGTACAAGAAATGTTCAGCTCGCATGGAGGCCATCTAACTAATGCAATGTATCATCATGGAGAAACATTCTAATCAAATTTACACATCATGATGAAACAAAGAAAAAGGGCTCATGACTCACATATAGTCAGAGCTAAAGAAAACCTCAAATGAGCCACGGTGGGTCCAGCTACAGATAAGCATCAGGCACCAACCCACCGATTAAAGCTTTACGTCAGAGCCAATATAGAGTCTGAGGCCTGACCCACCGTCGTGCAATTAAAGAGGAAACCATAGCTATAAACCGTGATTGGGTTTAAAACTAGGCATGCAGACTGTCGCATGATATCCAAAGTAAGTAAGGTTGAAAAGATCAGGAATCGATACAATCAAGTACCACACCTGACCAAGGATACCAATGGGAAAGTGACAAACTCACAGAAGACACCACAAACGAGAGCCAAGAGGTCAGCCCTTTCCCAGCAGGTGACCACGAAGCACATATAAACAGACGCGCACAAAACATAACAAACACAAGACAGAACAAAAACATAAAAGATCCACAAAAGAAGTACCGCCTTGGAACGGTCAGTAAAATATTTTACTGGAGGGCTTAAACTGGTTTAACGGCGCCAACCTCACCCTTAATTCAGATGTGGATCAAGACACATAGATATTTGGTTTGCATGAAAGACCCCTAACTTATCAATGCATCATCTCCTAAAACATATAAATCAAGATATAACAAGGAGATAAAGCAAGGATAAGGACTCAACAGTAAATTAAACTGAATACCGGAGCAAAAGAAATCCAACAGGTAAACCCCGGTGGGCCCGACAAACAGCCAAAGCATCAGGCCCCTACCATCTCATCAATAGATAAGTTATATCCAACCCTTATATAACGTTTTACAATCTTATTGAATTGATCACTAAAATAAGGTTTTTTCAACAATTCGATTGAATTTATAAACTAAATCACCATAAAATAAAGGTATACCTTGTTGCAGAAGAGTTTTTAACCCAATGTTGTATTTAACAATTAACTCTGAGTTCTAAATTTGGTCCAAAATGACAATTTCTCTGTTTTAAGCCTATTTTGTCGGCAATTTTTGTCACCGTAGCAACAGTTAAAAGTAAAATAAATGCCAGAATTTTACACTTGGATCATTCTTCTAATAAACCAATTGGGTGAAATTGGTGAAAAGCAACTTTCAGTTTTTGGTTCCAGAGGGGGCCAAATTTGTCCCTTAATGCACGTACCTCTTTCAATTTGGAATATCCATAAATCATTTTGTGTTACCCCAAAATCGATTTATGGATACCACAAAATAAAATAACCTGTGAGTATGACTAGGAAATGCCACAATCACAGCCCACAGCCCAACCCATGGCACCATAAGGAAGAGACACTGCAATGTGTTGGTCTGTGTTTGTGCTATTTCCTGGTCAAACTCACTCATTTTCTGATTAGGGGTTGGATATTCAAAAAAAGTTTTGTGTCCATTCTAGCTATTCAATCATCTCGATGGGGAAGAGAGAGCTGATTGCTTTGCTTTGGTTGTCTTCCTGGTGTCCCGTGATTGTTGTGTGGCTCTTCCTCACGATACCACAGGTTTGTCTGCAGTTAGTGATTGTGGTATTTCCTGATCATACTCATTTACTAATTTTGTATATCCATAATAATTCTGCGATAATTCAAATTCGATTATGGATGTCAAAAAATGGATGATGATATCAATAAATTGAGAATATAAGTAGTAAGGCACCCCACATTTGTGACCAAAGGGGAATGTTGGAGATAGGAGCGTGATAGTTGCTACACTTTCCATTAATTCTCATGAACAGGTTAGACAAAAATAAATATGGCCAGGAAATGCCACAGTCACAAGCCACAGACCAACTCAAGACACTGCATGGATTAGACACAGGGCACAGGCAGCCACTGGGCAGTAATAATACAATTAAAGTAAATCAACCAGTCCCCATGCCCCTCAAAACACCCATCATCAGCAAGATGATTGTAAAACCAGAAAGTAAACAATGAACTACTTTACAAGACAGGGACCCAACACAAAATGCACACACAGAATTCAAGAAACAACAAATAATGAATCAACAACAAAAGAATCACGGCACTAAATTGGACAGCACCCAAGACATTTATGAATTATACAAATACTATTTCTGTGTTCATTGTGTGAATGACATTAAAGAAGTTACCTATCACATACACATATGAAGCTGAAAATGTATAGTAATTAATATTTCAAAGGTACGTGTAGATGAATGTATCTTTTATCATTCATTATAGGACAAAAGCATTAGTTCTGCATGCTAGTTTAAAAAAAAATCAAAAATACTACCAGAATGTAAAATAGTTTGCATCCAAGTCAGAGGAAATGTTTCGTTGGTCCTGTTCTGGATCCAAACTGTTTGCAAATATTATCATCAGAGGACAAAAGTAACCACTAGCAGGTAAACATTTAAATGGTTATTCAGTTACTATACACTATAACACTCTGGTTCTGTATTATGAAAATGCATAAAGGGCATCATATGAGCTGCATGATAAGAAAACAAATCTCTCCAACAGTGTTGCTCCCAAACTTACTGTTTTCTGACAGAGGGAAGTGCATGTCATTGTTGGGATGTTTGCAAGAAAACATGTACATGTATTTGGGATTTCAAACACAGAGACACATTTGCTAGCTTGAATCTTGACATTTCTTATGTAGCGAATGTATCCTCGTCTTAATATTTGGCATGTAGCTATTTCCAGCTTCTTATGACATGGTTAAAGTAATTAATAGTGTATACATATATGTTTTCACAAAAAAAGCAAGTAAGTTTAACCAGGAAATGTCCCCTATCACCAATACCAAGCAGGATATGCTGAATAGCAGCAATCATCCCTAAATAAAGTAATGGGCTAGACAGTCAGCAGCTCTGCACCAATCTCTGATTTTTTAAATTTGAATTGACTATGATTGTGTACAATCAGTATTGCTTTTTGTTATTGTTACTCCCATTGTGGGAGTCTGTAATTGATCAAAGTTTTGTTGTACATTACTTTATGTCCATTCTAGTATTGCAATCATCTAGATGGGGAAGAGAGAGCTGGTTGCTTTGCTTAATTTGTCTTCCTGGTGTCTTGTGATGGTTGAGTGGCTCTTCCTCGCGGTGCCATTGGGGTTGTCTGCGGTTTGTGATTGTCGTATTTCCTGATCATACTCACTTACTATTTTTGCATAGCCACGTTGAAAAAAGCAAGTGAGTATGATCAGGAAATACCACAATCACACACTACAGACCAATCCACAGCTTTGTGAGAAAGAGCCACATAACACTGACAGTCAGAAGATTTAAATAAACAATTAAAATAAAGCAACCAGCTCTCTCTTCCCCATCAAGATGATTGCAAAACTAGAGAGGACACTAAGTAATGCATAACAAAACATGGACTAAACACAGAACCCCACAAACAAATCAGTATTGTTTCTTCAGCATGTGAGCTAGTCCAAAAAGTGGAAACAGATGTGGCAGACTCAGGAGCACAATCAGGATCAGTCAGTGACTCCTGACTGTTGATGTTGTCAATGATGAACTAGTATTTTTATCCAAGTCAAAGAGTCAGGGCCAGGGCCTCTCTCCTTTTACAAAGTGGGTTTCTTCTATTTATATAAGCAGCTGTTTTTGACACACAAGTTGTAGGGTCAATACTACAGCTGCTATACGAGAAACGTTCATTTTGGAACTGATGCTCTGTAAGCATGGAAGGGCTTTTTCTACCTATAGTGAGAAAATACCACGAATTGTCCAGAAAAGTCACAATTTTTTGTTTATTTGTGCCTGGTTCGTACATGCATTCGGCATACTCTTAACTAATTTGTGACTTATTCTTAATTTTCTTGCAGTATTTCCAAATAGATTATTGCACATCTTGGTGAATTCGTTGCAGTATCGTGGCGATTAAGGCCGAATCCAGCCAAATACCACGAATATTCGTAACTGTTTCTTACCTGTTCATTAATGAATCGTACAACATCATGAATGAGTTGATCCAATTACAATTCTTCATGACAGTGGCGGATCCAGATGGGGTTCAATGGGTATGCATGAGCCCCCCTCCCCGCAACCCAGTTTTTAAATATCCTATGGAAATTTACTTCATTTTCATGGAATATTTAAGACAAATGAGATAAAATCAGCAAAGCGACCCCCCCTCCACACACACACACACACACGCACGCACGCACGCACGCACGCACGCACGCACGCACGCACACACACACACACACCTTTATTGATGTATATTATATGAATCCCCTTTCCAGAAATCCTGGCTCCGCCCCTGCATGAATCATTATATTTTTCGATTCTTGATGATTCGTCGTGGTCTGTGTGGGATGGGGGCATTACAGAGGATAGTGTGATTACTTATTGTTGGGCAACCATCAAAGCATTAAATTCGTGCATTTTCGGCTAGTTCCGTATATGTAGGAAAATAATACTGGTTGCGTTCGGAGTTTTTCCAATGGTACCATTGTAAATGTTGCCATTAGTACCATTGGTTACCATTGGTACCAATCGTAAGCTTAATACTTCGAACGGTTTACTGGCAGCCAGTGGTTGTTTTTCTGCCTATGGCAACCAATGGATGTCATTTGCAACCACTGTTAGCCATTGCTTACCATTGGCTACCATTTGCAACAGATGGCAGGCATTGGCTACCATTAGCATAGACCGGCTAAATTTCGATTTTCGGGACATTTATATTACCTTGTTTCGGGTTTCGAATCTGGACCCAGGAGCAAGTGATTGGTTTGAATCGAGTATAAGCTCTTAGAGCAGGGTCTTAGCTTTATTTTGATACCAGAATTAATTTTTTTGGACGACTGATCAGCCTGTAACAGCGCGTAGAGATAGGCCTGAATAAGCGCATATTTTAACTTTTGTTAGTGCGAGATTCTTCGGAATTCGAACCACGGGTGCCTGTTTTTGCCCCCCCCCCCCCCTGTCAGGATCCATATTCCCTAAAATGTTTGATTAATAAGTACACATATAGATTAAGAGAACCATGTCCAAGTTAAGGTCCACCGCTTATCAGAAGGGGCTTTAACAGTTCAAAAGGGACGAAATCGCGCATTATGCAAATTCTCGCACAATTTTACAAATATGTGTTTTGTTCGTAAGAGTCAAACGGTCATAGCAGGCTGATCACTGCCTCAAAATTCTTTTTCTGCTATCACATTCAAGCGAAGACTCTCCCCTAAATGCTCAAATTTGGTTCAGTCCAATCACTTGCTTCGAGGTCCAGATTCGATCCCCACAACGGGGATTAATATGGAAAACAAGAATAAGATAACAACTTGCTGTCTGAAATATATTTCATCGTCTCCTCTGTCATCAAAAATTTGTAATTTTTGTTGTTAATAGTCAATTGGATGAAGAAAATGGTTGTTACCCCACTGGTTTCTGTGGTTAATTTTCACCCATTTTTAGGGCCTAGCTAAAACGCTGACTTTCACTGCAGAACTGCTGACCGTTTACCTTATCAAAAGCTGACCGAAAGCTGACCAAAGTGACTAAAATGCTGACCAGAGGCAGTGCTGACCAGACAAATCACCTGTCCCATTATTAGGTTTAATTGGTGATAATTGATGATAATAAACAGTGTTATAACAATTTTATGAAAATTATCCGTCTAGTTAACCAAGCTTTTATAAAGCCCAGCTGGCTGAAAAATCAGTGACTTTGTTTATCTTACAACCGCGCAAGTAGTAAGTTAGCAAAACGACTTCTGTGATCGGTTTATAAAACGGTGTCTCTGTCAAGAAACAAAGACGCGCCGACCAACTATTTTCGTCGCAAACAGTAAGTTTTTCAGTGTGCGGTCAGAAATCAAAGACAGTTAGAATTCTTAGTGAACTGCATACCAGGGGCCACTAACTCGTATACATCTTAAGCCTTAAGATCACCTTAAGTTCAACTTACGTTCACCTTAACGGTTATGGCCACTAACTCGTACGCACCTTAATTTACGGAGACAACTTAAGATCATCGTAAAGTTATGGTCACGATAGAGTCACCTTAGCGTCGTCTTAGTGGTTACGAGAGGTACTTACCAGAACGAACGTAATAAATAAAATATAATTTTGGCGACATTTTTTTTTAATTACCCTAAACGCCTACGCCTTTGAAGAACTTACTGTGTGCTTCGTTTTTGGTGACTTTAAAAGGCCACAAACATAGACACGTGCACATAGGCAATGCGCAAATCCAGAGGGGGTACAGGGAGTCTGGAACCCCCTGGAAAACAACAAGTTCTATAGAAAAAAGCAATTGGTCCCCATCACCTTGGAAAAGGTTGGACCTCCTGACATTTTACCCCCCCCCCCCTCCCGCTTTGTCTCTGGAAAAATTATAGTTTCTTTGAAATATACATTGGGTCCCCACTGTAAAATAAGTTGAGGATTACAAAGTTGTCAGGGCTCTTTTCTACCAGTTGGATTCGGACCGCCCACCACCCTGGCGAAAATTCATGGATCCATGCATGTACGCATGTAGCAGATAAACACGCACGTGTATGTACATGCATTTCGCTTTATGTATGTTTGTATTGGGTAATTATAGGTCATCTTATGTTATGGTCAAAATGATAAGGGGTGGAAGACCATGGGAACATAGGTGTTGTTCTAAGGGAAACAAGGGTACATTTGTAAATACATGTATATCATGTATCTAAACACATCTGAGGAAAATACGAGTTGATGATCATATCACGTTGATATTGCAGTTCACCCAGAGAACATGTATCAACGTTAGCCCCAAAAGTGGGACCAAAAGAACACACAATACCTATGGAGAATAATTAAACGCTATTGGGAAGATCAGATATGATGCCCTCACAGGGAATACTTGTTCCATTGTTGGCTTGATCCCAAAAGTAGAACAAAATGTCATTTTCCCCTGTTCCCAAAACCATTGGGAGGGGGGGGGGGGGGCTCGGTAATACAATGTCCATTTCCTTTGTTCCAAAACCATTGGGAGGGCCCTCGGTTGTGTTCATTTTAATGCATATGAGCGGAGCGACTACAGAGATGCCTAACACTTTGCAGCCTGATCAGAGTTTTCGGCGTACTTATGAGTTATAGCTCTTGGCTCTCAACGTCCCCATTGCGTAGTCCGACTGCTCCTTTTTATACGGCATTAATTTTGGACGTTTTCCTATTAATTTTTGGACTAGAGGTTGCTCAATTTGTCGCATAGACTGAGGTCCTTTTTTGTAAGCTTTTGCTTAAAATTTCTAGTTTTTTTTATTCAGTAAGCTATGACAATAATAATGAATACTTTTTTAATTGTATGTAAAATGTGGGCTGTTGAAATGAACTAATCCAGCATGATAATCATGTTCATAAAACGCATTGAAAACCATCTTTGACAAGCCGCCCAGACTGCGACATAATCGCATTTTGTTTGATCATCGTGTACGTTTAAGACTTGTAATGGAACCAGGCGAAATTAAATCCTTTGTATACTGATGAATTCTTCCTTCTGGTTTGATACAATGAACTTGGGATAGTCCATTGTACATATCTAGGGTGTCAGGTTGTATTTTTTCATAAAGAAAAAGAAAAACAAAGTGTATTCTTTTTTTCTAACGATCGGTTTATCTTTACACGCAGTACAGAGCCTAATGAGATGCAGTTTGCATTTCATCTTGGCTTTTACTGTTTGTATAATTACTCGTTTAGGGGTTTCCCGAATACAAAAGGTAATAAAAATATAAAGTACTGATATCAATAGATCGACGCTTAAATAGGTAATATCAACAATAAGGGACCTCGCCTCGAGGAAACCTGACTTAGTTACATGCAAAAAACGATGGCACAAACACCCTGCGCAACCTTGCAGTCTGATCAGTGTCATTATTTTTGTTAACTCGAAAGTATAGTAGTCAAAAAGTGAGTATGGTTAGAAAATACCACGATGGCAGACTCCAGACAAACCCACAGCACCGTGAGGAAGAGACACAAAACACAGGCAACACAACTTGCAACACGATTTTATTTCAATATTGTAGCTATTCTCTGTAGCTGAGTATGCTGATTTCGGCCTACCCGAAGCGTCGCGACCCATATATTCATCTTTTCTACTGAGTCGGCTCTAAATACTGCAAACAACACGCTTTGCACGAGAGAATTAATATAACACAGGTAAATCTTAAAAGATAAGGTGACCTTAAGTTAAGAATACGCTAAGACGGCTTTATGTTATCGGAATAGCGCCACCTTAAATGTTACGATCGTCAACTTAAATTCAATTTAAGACCATCGTAAGTTGGTCAACTTAAGATGTGTACGAGTTAGTGGCCCCAGGTGCTCCTGCGTACGCGTAGGCGGGTCAATGCCCCCATTTCTCTCATGTGATAGGACAAAACCTGTTATGTGACGATTTCCATATTTTACACGCGCTCGTGGTCTTAGCTAGTTTGATCTCTGTATGGAAAAAAATACATATGTTTTTTATACAAGTTTTTATATATATGTTTTTTTTCTCTTCTTTAACAGACCTCCAGATAAGAGTTCGTATTGTAAAGCTATTTTTATTTCTCATCCAAAACATATTTTGTGGGTACTCAAAAGAACCGTCTCAATGAGACGGTTCTTTTGAGCACCCAAAACACAGTTTAAATAGATGGGTAAGAAAATACTTACCATTTATGTGTATAAAATTTCCTTATCTGGATCTATGAGTTTTAAATACATGTATGCTTTTCACATTGTGGAACGAAACCTCTTCCGTAGGAAATAATTGCCGATATTTGTTTTTGTTTGATTTTGTTTGATTTGATTCTTTACGTCCACTCAACAATCTTTCAGTTATGCGGGACGGTTCTTCCTGGGTTTAACCAGTACTAAGATAGGATAAATGTGTCTTGCTCAAGGACCACAACACAGTGACGCCGGTAAGGCTCGAACCCGCTACCCTTCGGTCTCGAGTCAAGCACTCTACAACTGAGCCACTGCGCTCCCACCGATATTTGTAGTTACGGTCAACCAAACTATATTTGTCATGCGCGGATCCAGACAGCTTTATCAGAGGGGGTCCAGCTACAGATATGACAACTTTTTTTGTTGTTGTTTTTGTTTTTTGTTCGTGGTGGGAGAAGAGGAGAAAGAATCCAATGCCACTAATGCGGACCAGCGAAACGCCATTAAATGCGTTTCTCTGGCGGGCGGATGATGGCCCAACATTAAATGCTGGCTTTGCAGCTTTGTGATTTATCAGGGGATCGAGACCAGTATTGTTAAGAAACCCTTTTTGTGATTTTTCAGCGGGGCTGGACCCCTGTCCCCCTCTCTGTATCCGCGCATGTTTGTAGGTTACGGTCAACTAAACAGGCATGTATGAACTAGCTATTTAAATATTAAGCATTTGGGCGCAGGGCATTTTTATATTCGTTCTGACTAGAGTTTTCGTAAGATTCCAGCAATCCTGTACCCTAGAAGCATCACTACAGATATTTGAGGATAGCATAGGTTCCATGCGCGGACCCAGGAGTTTTTGTCAGGGGGGAAACAGCCTGGACAACGTTTCTATTTGTGCCCTCAACTTATTTTACAGTTTACAGAGGCGGTCCTGGAGCTTGGTTTACGAGAGGTACAATGTAAGCACTGGATTGGCTGCCGTTTGTGGAAATTTCGTAGCTAGCCATGTGCAGATCCAGAGGGGGATTGGGGGTCCGCACCAAACGAAACTATGATATGTGTGCTAGTGGATGACTCAGATCAGCCTGGTGCTCAAGGGTCTTGTTACACTACGCTGTCTGCAGGTCCTTTAAATAGCTATCAAGTGTCCATATAATGATCCCGATCAGCCTGTACCTCTCGACTTCGTGCTCACAAACGGACAGTTTATTTTGCCACGGTGTGGCACATTAATGTTTACAACCGTTTCGCTCCGCCTCCTGACCAAATGATCATGTTTTTTGACAACCATTTAGCCCCGCCTACTCGCTACAAGCGGGAATGTTCAAATAAATTTGTGTTGCTAAATATGGATTGCGGTTTCTCTTATTTTGACGAGCTTGTCACTTATTACGCCACCTTGTTCGGCGAGTCTTCAAAATCTGAACCGGTGGTCTTGCGATGACGCGACTCCAGATGTGCTTTTGCTAACTTGCTATTTGCGCGGTTGTACCTGTTGTACCTGTTTGATCTAATTTTGTTGAAATTTCATAGTATTGTGGAAAAGGAATGGACTGGTCAAAAAAAGCAAAGCAAAACACCATGCCAGATTTTCCCCATATTTGCTTGCCAAAACAATATAACATCAGGCAAATTTTAAATGACCCTCTAAATAAGAGCTAAATCAATAAAAAACTGTACTTAACTAAAATTGTCAGAGAATCTGACTGTAGCCCCGCTGCAGCGCTTTTCATGCGGTAAAAAGGTCAAGTTCCAAAGATATTATGCAGTAAAATCTAAAGACATTGAGCAGAACAAAATTCTGACATCAATCCAGGGCCATTGCATTATTACAAATAAGCAAAAAATAACAATTAATTCCCACCTAGATCTTGTCAATATGAATGCACAAATAAAATTTGGTGAATTTCTGTAAATTTGTTCTCAGGATATTGAGCGGAAACAAAATTTTGGTGTAAATAAAGGGCCATCACTCTTGTACAAATGTGCGAAAATGACATGTAACAAGTGCAAGTTAGATCTAGCCAATATGAATGCATATATAATATTTGGTGAAATTCTATCAATTCGTTCTCAAGATATTGAGAGGAAACAAAACT
Organism: Loripinus fragilis; assembly: GCA_964019695.1. NCBI lineage: Eukaryota > Metazoa > Mollusca > Bivalvia > Lucinida > Lucinidae > Loripinus > Loripinus fragilis. Next base: position 1,867,651 of record OZ026525.1, read on the forward strand.
TTTGTGTAAATCAAGGGCCATAATTCTGATACAAATATGCAAAAAATGATGTCTAACAATCCTAAGCTAGATCTTGCCAAGATGAATGCAGTTATAACATTTGGTGAAATCCTATCAATTGGTTCTCAGGATTTTGAGCGGAAACGAAATTTTGACACAAATCAAGGACCATTACTCTGGTACAAATGTGGGAAAAATGACATGTAACAATCCCAAGCTAGATCTTGTCATTATGAATGCATATATAAAATCTGGTGAAAAAATGTCAGTTAGTTCACAAGATATTGAGCGGAAACGAATTTTCGGCCTAAATTAAGGGCCAAAACTCTGGTACAAATTGTGAAAAATGACGTGTAACATCCCAAGCTAAATTTTGCCAAGATGAATGCATATATAGAATTTGGTGAAATTCTACCAATTGGTTCTCAATATATAGAGCGGAAACGAAATTTTGGCGTAAATAAAGGGCCATAACTCTGGTACAAATGTTCAAAAAATTGTGTCTAACAATCCCAATCTAGATCATGTCAATATAAATGCACATACAAAATTTAGTTGGATTCTATATATATAGTATTTCTCAAGATATTGAGCGGAAACAAAATTATGACGGACAGCCGGACGGAATGACCGAAACACGGAATGACAGACAACCCAAATCCAATATAGCCCCCACTGATTCAAAGCTGTATAACTTAACAAATATACATACTGTATATACAAATAACACATATGAGATTGGTTCTGGACAGACAAAAAAAAACAGACCAACAACAGATGGATGGAAGCAGAGACTACGCCAAAATTATATACCTGTGATTTTGTCAGGAGATAAAAAAAAATAAATTACTAACAACAAAATCTTCTTGGAAATTATAGAGACTTACCATAGAGTTGATTTATTATTGTTTTATTTTGCATTTTCAATCTTTTTGTGAGTTTATTTAGGAGTTATGATGTCTTTCATATGCTTCATTTGTCAGAGCAATGCTTAAAGGCAAACATTGCTTCCCCAGGGAAACACATCTTTGCTCCATAATTGTAACAGTGGTCACTAATTAATGATAATTATTGGCTGCCCACTGTCTTACCTCCAACTGTTTACTGTGAAGGCATATTACACATGTTCTATGTTATCTCATCTTTCAGTGAAAAATTACACCAAAATGATTAATATTCATGATAATAGATTGGAGACTCCGACCAGCCACCTGGTCATCTATTCGGTGCACCAGGTTCACTGTCCCTATAGGGAAACAAATGGTTATTAGCTACCAACTTAGCACGCAGCAAAGACATGAAACTGCTAGTTTCTGTCATTCTATGTACAGGCTGATTTTGGTTCGCTGTATTTTGTGGATTTTTGTCATGTGATGCATGTGTTTTATTTTGGATGGTAATGTTGCGCGTATATTATATACGGTCAAAAGTAAGCAATTCAATGTATTGTTCAGTAGTTAAAAATTTGGATTTCAATCAAAATATTAAAATAGAAAGTCAACATTTTGAGTTTAGAAATTGAAATACAAGGGAAACCAACATTGGCGAAAAACGAAAATTATGCATTTAGATGCCGATACTTTGTAATGAGAGTTTTTCAAGTTCTGAAGTCACAAGATCAGAAACTATGAGACAACGATTGATCTTACACATGACAAATCCTGACTTCTGTATCGTATCATCTCTTTTAATCAGAATTCAGAGAGTTGAACTCGATATTACTTTTCATAATAAAACTCCAGTTATGGAGCATTTTTGCGTTGCCATGTATTTATTAGATCACATTTGAGCCAGATATTTATATATTATCAAGTACAATAGCGAACAGCAAAGGCTAGGACAAGCCTGCCGTCTATGTAGTTTCGCCAATGTCTTTGATGCCTAATGAGGACAAAATATAGGCGGCCTCTAAACCCCACTAGATTGGCATGCATGCATTCTATGCATGTGTAATCCAAACAATCACGTACTATTCATATAAATTCAGACAATACATATACTATTTAACTTTTTCCTTACCAACGGGGATGTTTTGCATGTGCTGATAGCATTTGCGAACCGCTTGGACCCGTATCAAGCCCGACATTGGGTCGGAGCTGATCTGGATCTAAAAAGGTTGACACTAAGGTAGACCGGGTCGCGAAGCACAGTCGGTAACGTGGCGTGTCTGACTACAGATACGTGTCTGACAGCAGTTCCAGGGTCGCGAGTTTGATCCCGGCCCGTAGAGATTGATTATGAAATAATTATACTGTCATTCTCCTCCCTTTAGCTGAATCATTCAAGAAGGGTTGTTGTCAATTTCAAGCGAAAATATGTCCAGGAAGTACTTGGTCAACCGCTTGTTCAAGCTTGTCCAGGAAAAAATGTGGTTAGGTGAACTGACCGTCCCGCCATGACCATAGCTGTTGACTAGGGACGTAAAGCAACAAAACAAACTAACAAAATACACTATGGTAGCGTTCCTGAAGTTTTACTTCCTTTTTAAAGTTAATTTTGAAAAGTAAGTTGACGAAAACAAAAGTATGATGAATTACCCAGCATGCAATGAGTTAATCCCCTTTTAACCAAATTGTTTTGTCCTAAATGTTGTCTGCGATTTACATCTGCTGCAGATATTCAAGTGTAATTCAGACTAGACTTTTAACATGATCATGGAAGCAATCACTATGAACCCGGATCAGACTGATCCTTATGGAGCAATCTTATCTGGGTATTTTGCAATATTTGATACCTTAGAATATATTCAGACGAAGTAAACGTGTCTAACTGGTGGGAAAATGGGTAAATTTGTGTATCTTGCATGTACAACAAATCCACTGAAAGGTCCTGAGCTGAGCACTTTAAACTTAGCCTGGGTCTAGTCGTCAATATCATGGCAATATTTTCTTTCTTATGCTTATATTCTAAAAAAAGAGAATAAAAAGATGCAACATCAAAGGTATCGGTAGTCAGTTATTGATTTTGATTCATTTTGACCAAGAAACGAAACAATAAAAAAGAAGAAACATGATCAGACTGGAACCCAGGTTATTTAAACTTATGAGAACACTTGTCTTTGGAGTGTCTCGGCCAGGTATGGCTCAATACATTCTCAATATTCTTATTAGTTGCATGCACAGAACCTACCGTGCGGATGCATAGACTGATGTGCATCTTCATTATTAGCAGATTTCAAACAGCTTTTTCTCATGAGATGACTGTTATTTCTGAAATTTATTGTCAAAATTTGAAAGATAAAACAAGCATTTTAAGTCTTGGGCAAATTATTAAAATGTGTTACTGTCGCGTACATGCACACGTACATGCATGAACGGTACCTTGACTAACACTTTTTTTCAGCACTAACGGTGAAGTAAGCTATAAATCAAACAAATATGTTTGAGCATATAATGAGACTCAAATTGATCTAGGAGTCAATCCAACAGTCTGGTCAGGTATCACTCTTTTTAATGACAACCTCTGAATCAGCCAGTCTGATCATTTTTCACTGTCTACTCAACGGTATCTTGAATGTTTTAAAAACCCATGGCTCGTTGATTCAGGCAGCAAACAGTTTGATTGAACATGATGGGCATTCAGGCTGACCGATTGTGTCTTTTTGTGGTACTCATTAAAAATTAATATGCTTTTAAATCATTTGCATCTCGGTTGAAATCAGGTGGGTACAGCTTGAAGCCGCTGGTAATATTTTCAATCTTGTACATTTTTTTAAAACTAAAATAGGGCAGTTATCTGCCACTGATCTGTCAAATGAAAAGCAAAGCATAAAATCCACCAACAACTGCTTCATATGAATTTCTCTGGTTAGCTTATCAGTCTTTTTATTTGGTCATTCCAAACACAGCTCTGTGTACATGTTGGTCTAATTTTATCATCATCAGATGGTATCAATGTGAAGGTATTGGTATACCAATTATAACTGATAGGTGCTAAAAGCTGTCATGGTGAGCCTCATCGTTGGCCTTTAATTAAGGGTGCAACCTGTTAATCAATAGCCGTGCAGCATTTGCATGATGTATGTTTGATCTCTACATGGTGCCACATGTAGATACCCTGTACATCTTGTGTATATATTAGATCATTATTAGATAATTAATATTGACAGAGTGTGAAATATGGAACATTATCCAGGCCATCTTTGCCTGAATATGTTTTAATGATCTTATTCCTTTGCGATAAAATTGGTACAAATTGATCATATCTACACGCTAATTAGTGCAACTCAATAGTGGATTATAAACTGTAAAATATATTTCCGTCCGTCTGTCTGCCCATCGTGAGCTTTTCATATTTTTGTTCCCAGGAATCCTCCCGAACCAGGAGTCAGACTGAGATGCAACTTAGCCTGTAAAGCATCTGTCACAAAAATGTTGTCTATTTGGCTGTCTGCTGAAATGTTTTTGAAGCCTCTCCCACAAACAGTGTAGACCTAGTTCAGACTGCTGCTCATCTAGGTCCTCAAGTTTTCCCTCTATACTTACATAAGTCAATAAAGTTAGTAAATATCTTAAGTGAACGACACTTTCTGATGCAGATTTGACATGATTCTTTTCTAGTGAAAAACATGTAGAAATGATATACAAGTCTTATAAAAGTATACTAAAACCAACTGCTAATTGGTCACCTTTCATTTTTACGCTAGTTCAGAAAGTGAAACATAGGGTATACAAAACTCATGTTTTTTTAAGCGAAGCAACATTTTGTCGAGACTCTGCAAGTTATTTCATTTAAAAGTAACGTGTATTTCTTGCACAGACGAAGCTAGAGAAAGGTACCCTCATTTCAAAAAGTCACACTTTTTCTACGATATAAACCATAACACAAATTAACGTTTTTGTTTGTCTGAAGATGTTACTGGCTAGCATGATATAAGAAGAATAAACCTCAAAAGTTTTGATTCCATCGGACTCGTCGTTTTTGCTACTCAACAACATAAGACAAACACTTTTAGCAGGTTAATCATTGAAATTCAGCTTTAAGTATGCAATTTACATAGAGACTTTGCAATGCTCTGTAAGCTTTAATATCAGCGACACAGCATTGAAATTTTCAGCGATTATTTATATCACCAGAAGTCACCGTCCTTATTTGAAAATTGAAAAAAAATATATTATGCTACCAAATCGATTTTTAATTTCTCACATTGAAACTGGAAGTGTACAGTAGTCGTAAAACTTATTTCGCCAAAAATGTACTAATCAAGTTCTACTGTGTTTGGCCTACAGTGTTCAAATAAAATTAAGTGCATTTAACAATTTTACCACTGGTGATTTTCAAAAATCTCGAAAAAAATTGAAAAATGCAACATTTTAAAAAATGCGTAAAAATCCACCATAAGCAAAATTTCAATTGTTTGGTGTTTTCCAGTCGAACAGACCAGTTTGTAACCATCTAAACTTCAATTTTATAAAAAAAAAAAAAACAAAAAAAAACCTACTCCCAAAACTATTTTTTCTTTTAAAAAATCGATTTTTGCATTTTTAACCCAAAAAACTTTGAAGTATAAGAAAACTGTTCAAAAACACTGCTAAACGTTTGTCCATTGAAATTCACATAGATAGGCAAAAATTCATTTCAATTTTATTAGCGTTTGGTCAGAAATAATGAGTTTGAAAAGTGACCAATTAGAACTTGGTTTTAGTATACTAGTGTAAAGCATTTTACTCTATTTGTCGGCCTGATCTGGGTCCAGACTGTTTGACACGGTTATCAGCAGACAACAACAGTGGCACCTAGCGTGCATAGAGTTAAACACAAAACAACTTGTTTATACTACTTTCTGGCCAAAATCTTGGATAAAGTTAATTTCATTTGGCTCCAACTTTTTCCATTTGGCTAAAGTGTTGGCTACAACAAATTTTGAGCCAGGGTAAGCTCTGAGTTGGTGTACAAACTGATCCAATATGCAAAATATTTTTTAGATTTTGGACAGATAGGTCTTAGACAAATAATGTGCATCACTCTTTCCTTGCCGACGGTGACTTTTGTCATCTGCTGATATCCTGCCTGGACCCAGAGCATGATGGACAGGCTGTCTTGATCCAGATCCAAACTGGTTGACACTTTGATGGTATTCTTGAAATAATTTTTCGAGAAAAAATCATTCCTGATCTTTGCCTTCTTCCTTACTTTGGCCAAGAAGATCTGACATTTCGCCCCATTGTGGCAGGTCCAGCATGCGAAACTCATCGAATCTTACTAAAATCATTCATATCGAAAGTACAGAGCTACGTAAGAGATGACATGGATTTTCTAAAATATATTCTCAAAATTGTACCACAAAATACACTACTGGTATCCTTTGTTGTAGTAAATCTTTATACAAATATTTCCCATGATCTAGGCATAAAAGCGATAAACAGCTGGCTAACGAAATATCCAGAATTAATACATGAAAGATTCTCAAAAGAATTTATTCTTGAGTTCATTAAATTATACCTGAAAACAACAATTTCTATTTTAATGATAAAATGTATACGCAAGTTCGAGGTACGGCAATGGGTACAAAGTTTGCGCCCACATATGCCACTCTGGTACTAACCTATTTAAAAGAAAAGTTGTACGTACAAACTGAAATAAAATTCGGCAAAGACTTCGCTAGATATATCAAAGATAACTGGAAACGGGTTTTTAATGACTGTTTCATTTTATGTACTAAAGGAGAAGAAAATCTAAAGACATTTCACTCAGTTTGAAATGAACTACATTCAGATTTAATTTTACAATAGAATATAGCAATTAAAGACTGCCCTTTTTGTATGTATTACTTATAAAATCAAATAATCACATAAGTACAGATATATTTTTCAAAGAAACAGACTCTAAGCAATATCTAAACTTTTATTCTTGCCATCCGAAGCATACGAAAACAAGCATACCTTATAACTTAGCGAGACGAATCTGCACAATTGTCTCTGATCAATGCCAAAGAGAAAAGCATCTATCAGAATTACGCATACATTATTTTCAGTAGATCGCATTTTAGTGCACAAATGCGTCATGTGTGGATCCAGAGGAGGGGATAGGTGTCCGGACCCCTCTGGAAAATCACAGGTTAAATGGGTTTCTATAGAAATAAGCATTTGGAAAATGTTGGACCCCCTTTGAAAATTATAGTTTCCTTGAAATAACCATTGGGCACTCTCTGTAAAATTGTAAAATAAGTTGAGGACTAAAAAAACAACAACAAAAAACAAAAACGTTGTTGACAGTCAGGCCTGGACCCCCCCCCCCTCCCCGGCAAAAAATCCTGGATCCGCGCTTGTCCGTAGAAAGTACGCAAAATAGGTAACTTAGTAAACAGGTCTGGTATTGTTCTGGTAAGGTTAGTCAAAATATTGTTGAAATCACAAGGGGAATAGTTGAGAAAATTATTCCGAAATTTGTATGTGTTTAGATGCTGGTAGTCTACTGTGAAATTCTCGGACCCAATTGTTTGAAATAGATCATCTACTAAAAAAAGAAAGAAAGAAAAAAAAAACAGAATTTTAAGTTCAGAAGTCATGGTCTATTAGAAATTAGTTATCACTTGATAACGCTGACGAAACCGTTTAATGTTTTTAAATAAACTGGCGTATCCTTCTGAACTAAAAAAACCCTCCTTCTTGAGTAGTGGCTAGCCTTGGTCCATTCGTCAATATTTTTTGCCAATATTTTCTTATGCAGCTATTCTAAAAAATAAGATTAGAAAGGCATCGGTAGTCCGTTATCAATTTCGGCTGAGCCTGATATTGACTTAGAAACGGAAAAATAAAAAAGGAAAAATGATCAGACTGGAACCATGCTATATAGTGGTGGCTCTTGTTTCTGAGGAGCACATTAAATTGGATGTCCATTGCAAGTTTTCGTTTTATAGTTAAATTTGAAAGATAAAACAAACCTTTTTTAAGGCTTAGGCAAATTATTTAAATGCATTACTACCGCACACACTTTGATGCAGTTCATTCTCCTTTGCTCCAGCTATAGGCTTTGTAAAAGACGGATAATTCTCAGTAAATTGTTATTACACTTTTATTATCATCAATTATCACCAATTAAACCTAATAATGGGACAGGTGATTTGTCTGGTCAGCACTGCCTCTGGTCAGCATTTTAGTCACTTTGGTCAGCTTTTGGTCAGCTTTTGATAAGGTAAACGGTCAGCAGTTCTGCAGTGAAAGTCAGCGTTTTAGTCACACCCAATTTTTACAAGTCCTCCATCTTGATGACGTAATTTTCCCGCGTGAATCTTTTTACCCACGCTCTAGAGCGTCTGCAAAATATGCTGCCACTGGTAAAACCCGTTGGTAACCAATGGTACCAATGGTAATCCAATGTTACAAATGGTTGAACTCCGAACGGCATTTGTAGTCCAATGGTGCTATTGGCATAGTTCCGAACGCACCCACAGTAACGGCTTTTCATACTTTCCTTAGCAGCCAAAGTTTTTCCCATAATCCAATAGTTGGCGTCAAAATGGCGACTACGGTTGACAACAATGCATGACACAGGATTCCGCTGCCAGTTTTTCGCCAAGATTTAGCATACTATTTCCTACTTTAATGTTGAAATAATGCTGGCCACTCAAACTCAACAAACTCCAGCATTTGCTGCCTTTGAACAGCAACTAAAGACTCTTTGCCTGCGAGAATTTCCATGTGGTCTTGGAACATGGGTGAGATTACAGCCACTGGCACTGAAGTTTTTGCATCAACAACAATAACAACAACACGTTTTGTCAATAAGCACAAATTATTCTGTTTCTTTTTATAACAACAAATATATCCCTGGACATGTCCAAAACAAAAAGTATCATGTCAACATTTGTACAGGCTCATTTCTTGCTCACACATGGTTTGATTCAGCTGTTGTTGTTGTTGTATTTCTAATTGGCATTTCATCGCTGCCTATGGCCTCTTTGTGCATTTCTTCTCTTCTGTGTTTCTCCCTTGGTACTTAAACCCATGTTACTCTATTCAGCTGTTTTTACCCATGTGAGATAATCTAGTTCACAAAGCCTGTACCAACCAGTGAGAAATATAATAATTGAATAACCGCACGTCGAAAGACAAGTGCTGTGTATCCACTGGAAGTGACAAAATCATAAAGTCAACATGTATAGATTTTGTTTACTTTTCTGCCATTTTGAGCCTATAATTAATCCAGTGTAGAATTAGCATCCATCAGGTTGTTGTAGTAACCTGCGGTGCTTTTACATTTAACAGTGTGAGAACTGCATGTTAGTGTAACAATTTCAAATATTTTATACCCTGTTTAGAAAACAGTAAAGATTCATTAGAAGCCAGCTGATTAGGATCCACATTGTTTTTTCATCCATATGATAAATCCATGCTAATATTGTTACTAATAAAACTGTACCTGCACCATTTGGTTGAATGGAAATCAGTGCCTTTAACAAGCCCCTTGATTTTAAAAGTGATGTAATCAAAAATAAATTTTCTTATTTCTCTACCAAAACATATGTTGTGGGTACTCAAAAGAACCGTCTCATTGAAACGGTTCTTTTGAGCACCCCAAAACATGTTAAAATTGATGGATAAGAAAATATTCACAATTTTACACAAAATTTTGTGTACCTCAAACTATGTGTTTAAGACGTACAAATACTTAGAGAAAAAAACGGTACACTTTTCTTATGTTTATCTCACATTACAGAGAGAAGGAGCCTCGAAGAACATAAAGAGACCCAGCCGGCTAGATAAAGTTGGGAGCAAGTTTTCTGTTACTCTAAAAGGTATGCATCGTTATAGCTGCTGAAAAATACTATATCAAACCACATAAAACATTGAAACATTCTTAAACCAAGGACTTGACATTGAATGATAGATGTATCAAATCCTATTTAAAAATGCATTAAAATATGTCTTGATACATGTACAATAGATGCTTCCCTGATTTTATTTTATAAACTGCAAAGACAAACCAATATAGTATACTGACTATCACTGGGTCAAACATTTTAGGTACATGTTCTTATATGCTCTTATATATGTTGTACTTTTATCCCTTGCCTTGTTAGTGCCAACTTTGTCGTCTGCTGATAACATTTGCAAACATTTGGACCCAGAACAGGCCCTGCAAAATTCTGCGCCTAATCTGGATCCAAACTGTTGGACATTCTGATGGTATTCAGAGGAACAGATAAGCCGCTTTTTGGGTTCTTTAAGCAATTAGATTTTGTGAAAAAAAGCAATTATTTTCAAATGAAAAGGTAACAAAAAGCAATTTGATTTTGGAAAAAGCAATTGTTTTCTAAATGAAGGGGCAACGAAAAGCAATTTAATTTTGGAAAAAGCAAAAAACAAAACAAAAAAAAACAAACTCTGAAATATGAATACATCCCATATGGTAGCATACTAGTGTGGTAGCCACTTCAAGCCTACTGTTTTGCATCATTCTTTTGTTGTGATGAACTCTTTATCACAATCATTTACTCATTCTCCTTTGATACAAGCAAGTCATTTGTCAGTTACTGGCTAAAGTATTTGCACATAGTACTTAAGATCACTTCGATCTGTGTGTTTCTTCCATATCTAATATTAGGTACTTATAAATAAGCAATTTCAAAATATAAGTGGGGTAAAAAATATTTTTAAGCGATTGTTTTTGAAAAAAGCAATTGATGAAAATCTAGTGGGGTAAATACTCAATTGAACTGAAAGCTTATCTGGACCTCTGGTATTCCTGAAAGATTATTTTTAATATAAAAAGTTAATTTTGAAAAAAAATCAACAGATGGCAAAAATGTGAAAAAATTACCCAGCATGCAAAGAGTTAATCAGTGTGAAACTGCTCGCCCTATAGATGGCAGACTGCAGAGTGAAGTTCAGGTCAGACCTGATAAGCTGAAGGTATTACCTGGGTGACATGCTTTCTACTGCCATGGGAGCAGACTGATCAGGGTTCATATTGTTTGCTTCCATGAAAAAGTCTAGTTTGAAGTGCACTTCAATATATGCAGCTCACATAAAAAGCAGACAATATTTTCAGGACAAAAAAATAGTGGCGGGATAAGGCTTAACAGACTGACTTCAGTCTAACCTTGTCACAAATACCAAGTCATAGGTCATGACAAACAATTTTTTCAGCATAAAATTGTAAATATTTTCTTACCCATCACTTTAAACATTTGTTTTGGGTGATCAAAAGAACCGTCTCAGTGAGACGGTTCTTTTGAGTACCCACAACATATGTTTTCGTTGAGAAATAAGAAAATTTGTTTTGAATTACAGTTATTACACACTCCTATCTAGAGGCCTGCTAGTGTATTTTTTTTGTTATGTCTCATTCATGAATAAGATCACTCTCCTGCTTTAGATTTTGGTGCTCAGCATGAGAAGACAGAGACATTGGAAGAATATGTTGGGTCTGCCAAGTCACCGTGGTCCCTAGACTATAGCTGGAGTGAAGAGGCTAAGCAGCTACGAGAAATTGCAGTCAAATCACCATGGTTAATTGATGATACTTTCATTCTTAATCACTTCAAAACACTCAGAATTGTGGACAAAAATGTAAGTACAGATTGCTTAGCAGTTCTGGGATATTGCCATCAAATCACCATGGTTAATTGATAATACTTTCATTCTCAACCATTTCAAAACACTCAGTATTGCTGACAAAAATGTAAGTACAGATTGCACAGCAGTTCTGAGAAATTGTGTGCTTAATTGATGATACTCTCATTCTTAATCACTTCAAAACACTCAGAATTGTGGACAAAAATGTAAGTACAGATTGCTAAGAAATTCTGAGAAATTGCCATTGCCATCAAATCACAGTGGTCAATTGATGATACTTTCATTCTCAACCGTTTCAAAACACTCAGAATTGCTGACAAAAATGTAAGTACAGATTGCTTAGCAGTTCTGAGATATTGCCATCAAATCACCGTGGTTAATTGATGATACTTTCATTCTCAACCATTTCAAAACACTCAGTATTGCTGACAAAAATGTAAGTACAGATTGCTTAGTAGTTCTGAGAAATTTTAGTCTAATCACCATCGTTTAATGATGATACTTTTATTCTTAACCACTCTAAAATGCTCAGGATTGCTTACAGAAATTTAAGTACAGATTGCTAATTTGATAGCAGTTCATGTTTAATTGCTGACAGAAATTTAAGTACAGCATGCTTAGCAGTTCATGTTTAATTGCTGACAGAAATTTAAGTACAGCATGCTAAGCAGTTCATGTTTAATTGCTGACAGAAATGTAAGTACTGCTTGCTAAGCAGTTCATGTTTAATTGCTGACAGAAATTGAAGTACAGGTTGCTAAGTTCTGAGAAATTGCAATCCAGGGCCTTTTCTCCCCATCACCAGGGGCCGATAATAGGCCCCATTCCGAATCCAAAATTTCCTCCTTTTTACCCAATTTCCAAAAGAAAATTCCCAATCTGAAGCTCAAAAAAACTTGTCAAGGAGCAAATTCAATTGAAAAAAAATGCCACAGAATTGCTCTCTGAGCCACACTGTAACTTTGACCTTGATAGCGTTTCAACACACTTGGATGTTTTTGTTATGCACTTTTTACACCAAAATGTCATCAGGTATTTGCGGTTCCAAATGTCACACAATTGTAAATATTATTCCCAAATAAAAATCAGAAAGACTGACTAGAAAAAATTGCCAAAATAACCCATAATGCTGCATATTTTTTCCCAATTCAAGCCAGAACCTTTTCCCAAAATAGCTGGAAAAGGCCCTGCAATCAATTCACAATGGCTTAATGAGGATACTTTTATTCTTAACCACTCTAAAACACTCTTAATTGCTAATAAAAATGTAAACACAGATTGCAGTTCTGAGATATTACCATCAAATTGCCAAGGCCTTTTTATTTTACTTTCACCTTTATCCATTTTAAAACACTCTAAGATTGTTGCCAAAATGTAAGTACAGATTGCTATAAGCTGTTTTGAAAAATTGCCATCAAATTATCACGGCTTTCACCTGTATCCACTTCAAAGCGCTCTAGGATAATCAACAGGGATCGCACATGCTTGAAAAGTACTTTAATTTAAAGGCCTTTCTTGAAAAGTCCGTGAAAATTGAATCTGCCTAGAAAAGTACTGAAATATCACGCAAAGCCTCGAAAAGTACTTGAATTCTGTTATTTTCTGTAGGACTAAGCACTGTTGATAGAGACCTAAATCAGTATAAAATTGGTGTGCCTTTATTTGGTGCAGCATATGCTGCACCAAATAATGGCACAACAATTTTATACTAATTTTCCAGTGCCAATGTCTCCATTCTCTCAGTCCAGCATTTCTGAAGTAGAATTTTAGATCTTAAATCATGATTTTTCCTAAACTTTTAGTCCTTGAAAACTGTAGGATAGCCTTTAGAAGTCCTTGAAAAGTCCTTGAATTTTACTCAAACTTGCCTATATGAACGATGATCAAGTAAAACCTAAATTAATAATGAAACTATAAACATGCCAGAGGAAGAACTGTGTCTCATATATTGTCTTTTTTTCAGGTTTGTGAGATCGACCCCAATTTATTACAGTTCACTAATCTTGAGGAGTTGACAATCAGTTGTAACTTCATATCACAGCTCAACTCTAAAAACTTACCCCCTAACCTCAAAGTAAGTCAGTCAATTATATCATTTAAAGGCATTTTTACTCTTGACTTTGAGATATCAGTAGATTGAGTAATAATCAGTAGGGGTGTGGGGTGAGGGTGTTTGTAATCAAGTGGATAAAATCCTGTAAACCATGGGTCACATGTTCCGGACATTAACCATATACCCTTTGTCAATTGAAAACCCCCCAATGGGTGCTTTGGCAAACAGTGAAGACCCCTGGAGATGAAATGCTGCATAATGCACCATTTCATAAGGGTCTGCAAGGTTTGCTAAGACAATATCGGTCTGCAGAGAAAGAAATAATTTTTAAAATATTTTTTGGAAATTATAATTTGTGACCCCTCAATATATACAATGGACCATCCTGGCTTTATTGTATGTAGCTTTATGGAAAATTCCAATGGTTTGAAAAGGTTGAAACACAATAGCAAGGAGGTAATCAAAATATTGAATCATTACCTATCAAAGAATATGTTATCGGAACTTATAGGAACAACCCTAGTGAGGTGGTTCTTTCAAGTACACACATTAACATATCTTTTCATTGGAAATATCAAAAACAATTCAGAAATACACCCACTGATCTGTATTAAATGGATAAAAAATGTTGAGTTGAACATGCTTTGCAGACACAATATAGTATGAAAGATAGAAACTGTTTAAAAGCATGTTTAATGTGGGAAGAAGTAAAGGTCAGTTTTAATGATGATATTTAACTTATTATTTATCACATAGAAAAAATTGTTTTCTGAAGAGCTATATCTGTTCTGATTGATTTTGAGCTACATACATATGTCTCATATGGGCCTCTGACATGGCTTCAAGAAAACCTGTCTTTGTTGCATCCAAACAACAAAGGCGCTGATCAGACTGTGCATAAAAAATTTGCATAGTCTGATTAGCACCTTTGCTATTCGCTAAATTAACACATTTTTTTAAAAGTATATTAGCTAAACTTGCTTCATGCAAAAATTCAATATTCTAGCTAAACTCTGTAGCTGAGCAGGCTGATTTGAGCCTTACTTGGTCGGAACCCCCAAAGACAGTTTTTCTCACATTTTTTTCCTTCCATATTTTGCCTGCTTGTAGGTGTTAGAAGCCTGTGCCAATGAAGTGAGTGACCTGTCAGCTCTGTGTGTGAAACCTCCTAGATTGATACATCTTGGTCTGGGCTACAATAAAATATCTATGATAGGAGATTATCTTACTGGCTCATACTGGTACGTATGAGGATGGGATCAAAAGTAATATCAAGCGCTAATTTTCACCGCTACTGCTAGCAGGAAGACAATCCATGCCTTGCCAGTGTTCTCCATTCTCACACCTTTCAATCAATGTATGAACTACACACGTAGACCCAATATTTCACACAAGTTTACTTTTGCACAAAGCCTACTCATAGGCGGTTAGGCAAAATGGTTGGGAGAAGCGATGAAAATGCGAACGAAATCAGGGCTTACATTAAGACTACCGCTTTACTCAGCAGACGTTCAACAGGAATTTAAGCTGACATATGTACTGTTTATAGTAGTAGTTCAATGTCCTTTCTTACAGTTTGCAGATGGGTTAGGGAATTCAGTACAGGCCTGTGGTCTGTTACATATGATACTAAATCTGGTAGATCTAAATCTGCAAGTAGTCCAAAAATTGTAAAATCTGTGGCAAGATGTACTTCTGAGCAGATTGTGGACATGGCATCAAAAGCATCTGCATTTAGCTTTTAGCGAAATATTTTGAAAATGAAGAAGGAGAGCACTAAGTGGGTCCAGCATTTGCTCAATGAGGAGCAAAAATACATGCATGTTAGGATGGCAATCAAACTGTTGAAACGGTTTCCAAGATATTATCAGAAAATATTTATGAATGTAGTAACAGCCTTACAGGTGATGAGCCTTGGATACATTATTTTGCACCGCATCAAAAATAAGTAATCAAGTATGGCTCACCAAAAATGCAAGAAGGCTTTGTATTACCAAAAGGATTACCAGTGTGAAAAAATTTATGTATGCCATATTTTTCATAACTGAGGGACTAACAATCCAGGTCGCTGTACCCAAAGGCAAGTCAATGAATGCTAGGTTTTACAAGAAAAAAATTCTTAGAAAGCTTGTCAAATCTTACCAGAAAAGTCGACCAAAGACGGGCATCTGTGGTATTTATTTGTTACATGATGCCTCAAGTCACAAGGCCGGAAGTGTGACACCGTTTCTTCTTATTTAGCCCCCTGTGACTTTTTTCTCTTCTCTCGTCTCAAGAATAATCTTGCTGGCAGAAAATTTACCTCCCGCCAAAAGTTAGGTGCAGCCATATTTGTCCACCTTAGAGTTATACCTGAAAAAGACTATGAGAAAGCCGTCAGTTATTGGATTAAAAGATTGAAACCTTGTGTATTGGTGAAAAGAGAGTACTTTGAAGGTTTAAAATAAACAGAAATGCTATCCCACTTTTACATCACAGACCTTGAAATATCTTGAAATAGGCACTTGGAGAAAATGTTAATTTACACTGATCATCATCTAAATTTTCACTTGCCCTGCAGTCTGAGACACTGGTAGATACGAGCGGACAAGTGCTTTTTTTGGAGCCATGCATCATATATATCATAATCAGATTTTTGATTAACATGTAGGTGTATTATACTGTGTATTATTTTTTCTTGTATTTGAATATTTATGTCCATCCACCGTAGGGAAAGGGGACATATTGTTTATGGTGTGGATCCCATCTGTTGGTGTTGGCATTATGCTTTCTTAAGTGGAAGCTATCTAGTGGATGGAGTGGAACCAAATTGGCATGGATATCGCATTGGGGCATTATGAAGACTTGGGGATCTTGTTCTAATTTTCAAGGTCACAGCAGAGCCAAATTGATCAAGTTTGGTAGGGGGGATATCTGTTTTCTATGAAAACAATACTACAATAAAACCTGTGTAAAACGGCCACTCAAAAATAGATAAAATAAAGATCTTAATGACAAATGGTAGCTTAATGAAGGTCAAAAGTATTGCAGAATGCTACTTGGAGCATTCTGCAATACTTTTGACCTGCATTAAGCGATAATTGGTCTTGAAAACCAAGTTTTTGTCTTTTTGAGAGTGGCCGTTTTACACAGGTTTTACTGTAGTTGTAGTTAAATTTCATATTTAAAAAATCTAATGTTTTCTCTGTTTATAGGCCCAGTCTATTGTCTCTTGATTTAAGCCATAACAACCTAAGTGACCTTCTAGACATAGTCCGAAAAGTGGGATCTCTTCCAAAGTTACGAAATCTCATTCTACAAGGCAATCCATTGTCAGTAAGTTTTTAACAATTACAGTGCACTGCAGTCCCTTTATAATGCTATATTTGGGTTTCATAGGAACTGGCTGTGTTTTAAGAGAATTGTGTTATAAAGAGACAATTTTACAAAGAATGGTCGTTTTCGATAATTCCTTTGGAAAATTCCAAGTTAAAAATATATGTGGGAGCCACAACATGACTGTGTTATATACAAATCCGTTTTATAGCGAGGTGTGTTATAAAGGTAACTACACTGTATATTTTGCTTGTGAGTTTTGTCATGTCAGAGCCACATCATGGGAAAACCTACTTACAACATATGCAAAGAAAGGAGCAGATCAGCCTGTGCATCAATGTAGATCAGCCTGGGAGCCCAGCCCATGGTGATTCACTCTGTACTTAATTGTGAGCTAAGGAATAGTGGTTTCTTGCATCATTTACACACAAGCATAAGAACACATTTTAATGAGTTTTCTATGACCAGCCAAGCAAACAAAATAAATAGAGTCATCATTTTTCACTTTCATTATCAAATTATATGTTTATTTGCTCATTTGAGTACATGTGGCAGGTAGGTTTTTATTAAAAATCATTTATCTAAATTCTTTTTGTCATACTTAAACTCTCTGCCAGCAGAAATACTTGTTTATAAATCCTAATTGTCAGTGTATCCCCAATTTACCTCAACTTGAACAGGTTAGTTCTTGCAAGCTATAACACTGTATGGGCCTCATCCGGACAAAACTTGTCTTCGGGGTTTCCGACATAGCGAGACTCAAACCAATCTCCTCAGCTACAGAGACTAGCTAGAATATTGAAATTTCGCTTGAAGTAAGTTTAGATATGATACCTTCCAGTAAGCGAATAACAAAGGCGAACTTCAGTCTGCGCGGATGCGCAGGCTGGTCTGTGCCTATGTTGTTCACAAATCCCTGAAGACAGGTTTTCTCGCGACGAGGCCTATATAATACATGTATTCTTTCAAATTATTTTCTTTTCAGTTAATACCAGGTTATAGAGGTTACACAGTAGACAGTTTAAAAAAGTTAAATATTTTAGATGATATTATGATATCATTATCTTTTCAGTTAATACCAGGTTACAGAGGCTACACAGTAGACAGTTTAAAAAAGTTAAATATTTTAGATGATATTATGATATCATTATCTTTTCAGTTAATACCAGGTTACAGAGGGTACACAGTAGACAGTTTAAAAAAGTTAAATATTTTAGATGATATTATGATATCAGCCGATGAAAGACATTATTTCAAGGGACTAGCAAGAAGAAGAGGTTTGTATCTTCCATTTCAATTTGTATTAAGGATTGAAATTCATATTTTTAGCTTGCACTGGATGATGAAAAACATTAGCTATTTTAATGCCTGTGAAGCCCAAAGGCTTGCACTGGATGATGAAAAAATTAGCTATTTTAATGTCTATGAAGCCCAAAGGCTTGCACTGGATCTTGAAAAACATTCGCTATTTTAATGTCTATGAAGCCCAAAGGCTTGCACTGGATGATGAAAAACATTAGCTATTTTAATGTCTATGAAGCCCAAAGGCTTGCACTGGATGATGAAAAACATTCGCTATTTTAATGTCTGTGAAGCCCAAAGGCTTGCACTGGATGATGAAAAACATTAGCTATTTTAATGTCTGTGAAGCCAAAAGGCTTGCACTGGATGATGAAAAACATTAGCTATTTTTATGTCTGTGAAGCTCTTCAGCTTGCACTGGATGATGAAAAACATTAGCTATTTTAATGTCTGTGAAGCCCAAAGGCTTGCACTGGATGATGAAAAACATTAGCTAATTTAATGTCTTTGAAGCCCAAAGGCTTGCACTGGATGATGAAAAACATTAGCTATTTTAATGTCTGTGAAGCCCAAAGTGCTTCACAGACATTAAAATATCTAATGTTTTTCATCATCAAGTGCAAGCTTAAAATATGAATTTCAATGCTTATATTACACTCTATATTATCAATCAAATTTACTTAATTATCTTTCACCCAACCCCGCTAGTTACCCTTATAAAATGGTATATTGTGTTTGTAACGGAGGTGTTGGAACAGCCAGGGAGTGAAACTTGTGTACATAACGTCGTGGCGATACATGCATTACCTCACACAAGCGCCGATAAACAAAACAAATTATTGGCTGACATTGACATTACTCCGCCTAGAGGCACAGTCTAGATCATATGACATTTCAATGTTTCGCATCGATAAATGCAAGCAGCTAGAAATGTTGGATTCATGTAAAGCAACTTCACTGAGAATGTAAATATTTGAAAATGAATTTATTTACAGATACATTGACAAACTGTGTAGACCCAAATGAGAATGCTGCCTTTCATTAGGGTCTTTATGGTTTGCTAGGATAAAGACAAGTCTCAGTGAAAGATTATATGTTTGGAAAATATTAACATGTGTGACATTATAAATTTTTTTTTCAAACTTTGTAAACATCAAACTGAATTTTACATGGTTAAGAATTGTTAATATTGCAATTCAGTGTAAATCACATCTTTGGATTTGCAACCAGTAAGACTCCATCTAGTCTGTTCAGCTACACAGATAAGTTAGAAACTTTGGCAATAGCATGTATAGATACTATTGTACGTCATGATAATGAATTACAAATTTCTACCAAAGTATGTAGTTGGGTAGGGGCTCAAATTTGCAACCCTACTTGCTATCTTTTGTTTTGTTTGATTTGATTCTTTACTTTCCATCAACAATCTTTCAGTTAAACAGGGACAGGTCTTCCTGGGTTGAACCAGTACTAAGCTATGATAAATGTGTCTTGCTCAAGGACCACAACGCAGTGACGCTGATAAGGCTAGAACCCGCAGCCCCTCGGTCTCGAGTCAAGCAGTCTACCACTGAGCCACTGCGCTCCATCTACTTGCTATCTGGCTCATTACTTATTTTGCAAGTTGGCCCAGCATTCTACACTAAGCACTCTATAAAGCCTTGCATTAGTTATAAAAAATGACCCGCGCCATGAGATTTTCAACAATTTGACATTTTGACAAGTGTAGATTCTGACAAGCCTCTGCAACCTCCTTTTAAACTTAGAAACTCCAAATTGTATTCAGTTAGTAGCTTAACAATCATAGAATACTCAAGCGACTAGCAAAGGCTCTGATCAGACTGCCCGTATGTGCAGGCTGATCTGAGGCTTTGCTGGTCGCACATACCACATTGTTGGAAATCTCATGTATTGGCTCATATGGAATTCTTCAGCTGGGTTGCAGCCCTAGTTGACTCTGAATGGGAATTTGGTATTATATATCAATTGTATATCAATGTAATCAGTAGGTAATAGTAAATGAGCCAGTGTGTAGGTCATTAGGGAGCATTCAAGAAACAGATGCCCCTGTGCAGTCTAGTTGGAGCTTTGCTATTTGCACACATAAATTTGAGAGTCTGATAAATGCTCAGAAGAAATTTTAAGCCTCTAGCACTACAAAATGGCTGCCCATGAATGTTTAAAGACAGACTTCAAAGGTCAAGATAAACAAAAAAATTTAGCGTGAAATTGGGAATATTTTCTTACCCATCAGCCTTTAGCATTTGTTTTGGGTGCCCAAAAGAACCGTCGCAATGAGACGGTTCTTTTCAGCACCCACAACATATGTTTTGGTAGAGAAATAAGAAGATCGATTTTTTAGATACACACTGTTACCGAAGGCACTGTGTTGTGTCCTTGAGCAAGACACTTTAACCTCTGTTTAGTACTGGGGCCTGTACTTTAAGCATATGCAGGTGACAAAAATATTTAAAGATTGCACTTGTCCTGCAGGACGAGTGACTTACAACTTTCACTCGTCCTGCAAACACATGCACATGTTCTTTAAAAGCGTATGCAATAAAGAACATAAGTGAGTAATATGTAATACGACTTCTTCAAGTAATTCTTCCTAAAGCACTTGTCCTGTACACTCCTACAGGACGAGTGCTTTGGGAAGAATTGCTTGTCCTTTCTAGATTTCACTCGTAATTACGAGCGGACGAGTGGAACTTTTGTCCCCTGATATGCATTAAGTATCAAAATAGACTGAACTGACTGAGATATTGAAGCAATTCTAGGGCCAGGGTTTACAATGTCATGTAGTATCAATTTTGATCAATTTCAGAGTTTATATTAGATGAAGCCAAGGTGAAGTTATCAGTGTCTTATATCAAAGGTATCCCTATGCCAGACGAGGTTAAGGTAAGTTTAATATCATAAATGAGCCATGATTTTTTTTTGTGTGTTTGATTTGGTTCATAATGTCCCATCAACAATCTTTCAGTTATATAGGGACGGATCTTCCTGTGTTGAACCAGTACTAAGCTAGGATAAATGTGTCTTGCTCAAGGACCACAACGCAGTGACGCCGGTGTGGCTGGAACCTGCGGCCCTTCGGTCTCGAATCAATCCCTCTACAACTTAGCCACTGTGTACCCTAAAATGAGCCATGAAAATAGATTTCCAACAATGTGGTATGTACGACCAGAAAAGACTCAGACCAGCCTGCGCATAGGCGCAGACTGATCAGAGCCTTTACTAGTCATTTGAATATTCTATGGCTCCTAAGCTACTGACCGAACATCATTTGGAGTTTCTAAGCTTAAAAGGAGACTGCAATGCTTGTCTGAGTCTATTCATGTCGAAATGCCACATTGTTGGAAATCACATGTCACGGCTCAAATCATAGGTCCAATCAAGTAAATATAGTCAAAAAGCAAGTGAGTCACAATCAAAGACCAACCCATGGCACCATGAGGTATGTTGTTACAGAATCCGGAATGTCAGTGTTGGTGGTTTGTGGTATGGTGAGGCTCAAACCAGCCTGCTCAGCTACTTAGATCAGCTAGAATATTGGAATTTTAAATGCAGCAAGTGGAGTTATACTGTAGATTTAGAAATTTTTGCGAGGGTTTTATTTCGTGAAACTTCGCATATGCGAAGTTTCGTGAAAATAAAATCCTTGTGAAATGGGGAAATCATTCTGTAGTTGACTGATATTGGTAAATCATCCCCTAATCGCGATTTTTAACGATTCAAATGTGCTTTTTAACTCTATTGGCGAAAACAAAATTCTTGCGAAAATTTCCGAATTTACAGTAGAACTTTCCAGGAAGCGAACAACAAAG
The DNA here is from genome assembly GCA_964019695.1 of Loripinus fragilis. Classification (NCBI taxonomy): domain Eukaryota; kingdom Metazoa; phylum Mollusca; class Bivalvia; order Lucinida; family Lucinidae; genus Loripinus; species Loripinus fragilis. The sequence goes on from OZ026525.1 coordinate 1,889,670, forward strand.
GTGCAAATCAGCCCGGTACCCATGCAAGCTGACCCGCACCCTTGTTGTATTCATACAACAAAAAAAATCAGTTTTTCTCGCTACAATGCCCATATATAATATGGACTGACTTGTATGTTTTTACAGAATCCTGAAGATCAGCCCGAATTTCCAGTCATTGAGAGAAAGTATTTTGTGCAATTTATGTTCTTGGCGGACACATCTACAACAATTAAAACAGATGGTCATGAACTAGGGGAGGATGAGCTTGCTGAACTGGCAGTCCTGGATACAGAAAGAACAGAGCTTCCAACAATAGAGGGAGAGATGGTAAGTAGAATAGATGAACAGAAGTCAAATGAGCCGTGAAATGTGATTTCCAACAATGTGGCATTTTGACATGTAGACTCAGAGGAGCCTAAGCAGCCTCTTATTAAGCTAAAAAATTCCAAATGATGTTCAGTCAGTAGCTTAACACTCATAGAATATTCAAGTGACTAGTAAAGGCTCTGATCAGACTGCGCATATGCACAGGCTGATCTGAGGCTTTGCTGGTCGCACATACCACATTGTTAGAAATCTCATGTCATGGCTCAAATAATCATTGTTTCTCATCATTACACTTGTTTCAAGCAGTGTAAATGAATGAAGTAAATTATTTTTGCACATAAAATATATCATGATTAGAAATCTGAACTATTTTCCTTTTGCTGGCTTCTTAAGATATGAAATATTGGCCTCGACGCGAGAAGCACTGTCTTCGGGGTTTGCGAACAACAAAGGTGCAGACCAGCCTGCACATCCGTGCAGTCTGATCAGCGCCTTTGTTATTTGCTTATTGAAAAGTATCATATCTAGACTTGCTACTAGCGAAATTTCAATTTTGTAGCTAATCACTGTAGCTGAGCAGACTGGTTTGAATCTCACTTTGTCAGACAACTGGAAGACAGGTTTTCTCACGCCACAGACCATAAGTCAAATAATTGTTGTTTTTCATCATTACACTTTTTTCAAGCAGTGTAAATGAATGGAGTAAATTATTTTTGCACATAAAAAAGTATCATTATTCCAGTATTAGTGAAAAGTGTGTACCAAAAAACTAACTTTCTTATGTCTCAACCAAAACATATGTTGTGGGTACTCAAAAGAACCGTCTCAATGAGAGGGCTCTTTTGAGCACCCAACTGATGGGTAAAAAAATATTTACAATTTTACGCTCAAAAATGTTGTTTATCTAAACCTATGACGATTAGAAATCTGAACTATTTTCCTTTTGCTGGCTTCTTAAGATGTGAAATATTGTCTGATTTGTTAGCTCACATATCACTTTGGAACAGGTAAAGAGATGTTTTTAAAAATGAATCAGTGCAAAAATCACTGATACCCTACTTAATAAGACTCTTGGAAAAAAAGTTTCAGCCTAAAAGCGAATTTGGGTCCCATCAATCTTCACTCCAACATGTTAGCTACTAGCCACGCAGACTAGTGATGTAGAAATGGAAAAAGAATAAGTTTTAGAATTTACAGAAAATACACATATTGTTTCCACCTTTCTCATGCAAATAAACATTTCCTGTAGTGTGCTACTTTCCTGTTACAGTCATATCAGTCAATTACCTCTCTAGTGATCATTTGATCAGTCAATTAAAATGGATTCAAATTCTAGTGATTTCAAATATGAGTCGCGACATCAGATTTCCAACAATGTGGTTTGTGCGACCAGCAAAGGCTCAGACCAGCCTGCGCATACGCGCAGTCTGATCAGAGCCTTTGCTAGTCACTTGAATATTCTATGGGTGTTAAGCTACTGACTGAACATCATTTGGAGTTACTAAGCTTAAAAGTAGGCTGTACAGGCTTGTTTGAGTCTACACTTGTCAAAATACCACATTGTTGGAAATCACATGTCAGGGCTCATATATCTTGACAATTGCAGGCCCAGGTAGAAGTCACTGACCAGTCAGCTGTAGAGAAAAATGTCATCTTTACTGATGAACCAGATGTTCTCATCACAAGAGTTCAAACAGGTACTTATTGCTCTTCACATATGGCATAGGGCCAGTTAAACAAAAATCATTTGCGTAAAACTGAGATTATTTTCTTAGCCACCAGTTAAAACATCTGTTTTGGGTTCTCAAAAGAACCGTCTCATCGAGACCGTTCTTTTGAGTACCCACAACATATGTTTTGGTGGAGAAATAAGAAAACTAATTTTCAGTTACGCACTCTTATCTGGAGGCCTGATATGGGCCGCGACAAAGTGAGCTTCAAGCCAGCCTGCTCAGCTACAGAGACTGGCTAGAAAATTGAAATTTGGCTCATACTAGTCTAGATACGATACTTTCCAAAAAAGTGAATAACAAAGGGGCTGATCAGACTGTGCACATGCGCAGGCTGGTCTGCACCTTTGTTGTTCGCAAACTCCCGAAGAAGGTTTTCTCGTGTCAAGACTGGCTAGAAAATTGAAATTTCGCTTATACTAGTCTAGATATGATACTTTCCAAATAATGAATAACAAAGGGGCTGATCAGACTGCGCAGATGCGCAGGCTGATCTGCACCTTTGTTGTTTGCAAACCCCAAAAGATAGGTTTTCTTCTGTCAAGGCCCATATATAAGGTACAAACTTCCTTATGAAATAAAGGATCTTACATGAGTGCTCATTATGAATTTATTAACAAGTTGGGGAAAAGAGATAAAATGCAAGGCTGGCCAAGCATTTTATTGCATTTTCTCAAATTGTTTATAAATAGATTCAATACTACAGGAGCTTTTATCACATGATATTAAAATTACCTCTGAATAAATTTTTGGTTTGAACACATTAAGTTTTTGTCATTATGTATACAATGTTGTTATGGACGTCATTACATAAGGTTACTAAATATGGTTTATGGATTTCAGTACATGGCGTTATATCACTCCCAGATGCGACGTCATGTGATAAATCGTTTTTCATCAGGGTACATATAGCGCAAATAAAAGCTAGTTTGTTTGTTGATCTTATGACATTATAGCCGTAACAAAGTAAAGCATAGCTGAAAATATTCCCGCGCCCTGGCTGGGAATCAATCTCAGGTCACCCCAGTACAAGACCAATGCTCTAACTACTAAGCTAAAGCAAAGAGTCGACTCTTTGACACAGTTGTCAGAGATTGATTATATACTTAAAGCTATACAAAATCTACCTTATGTAGATATATAGGTGAGAGTGCCTTGCCCATAACACTCCCCCTCTTCAAAGGAGACATCATTCATGATGACGGAAAGCCTTTCTAGGCGAAACTATGGTCCAATCTCGGACGTGAGCCCCCATCTTTTGACATTATAGCCGTAACAAAGTAAAGCATAGCTGAAAATATTCCCGCATCCTGGCTGGGAATCGATCCCGGGTCGCCCGGGTACAAGACCAATGCTCTAACCACTGAGCCAAAGAGTGGACTCACTGAGGCAGTTGTCAGAGATTAATTATATACTAGAAGCTATGCAAAACCTACCTTATGTAGATATATATATAGTTGAGAGTGCCTTGCCCGTAACAGTTGGTATGAAATGTCTGCTTGCAGACAATGCATGTTAAATGGCAGGTCATTATGGAGGGACAGCGTTTGAAAGTGTTTGTCTGGTGGCAATTTAAAAGCTAATTACCCCCCCCCCCCCCCCCCCCAAAAAAAAAAAAAAAGCATAAAAATTGCAGTGTTGATACGGTATCTTATGAGATTTAGATATAATATTAAAATCCTCTCTTTTAAAATTCAAAGTGCCAGCTAAAATTTGCTTTTTAAAAAAAAGCTTTCTTTTAGGTCACTTCCCCCCCCCCCCCCCTTAGAGCAGTCTGATCTGGATCCATATTGTTTGCAATTTTGGTTACCTAAGAACACAAGCAGACAAGAGGAGCGGATGAAAAAAGTCGTGACTTGCGGGCTTAAGGTAAAATCTTAAAATTTGCATGTCAACTTTTGGCTATTGAATGAAAATGCCATGGAAGCAAACACTATGATCCCTGATCAGACTCTGATCTGAGTCCATATTATTGGCAATATAGGCTATCAAAGAACATATGCAGACAAGAAGAGCAGACAAGTCGTGAGTTGCGGGCTTAGTGTAAATCTTAAAATTTTTCCTTTAAATATGGAAAGTGAGAGAGTAAAAGTTTGCAAGTCAAATAAGGGTGAAGAATGAAAATGCCATGAAAGCAGACAGTATGAACCCTGATCAGACTGCTCCAAAGGGAGCAGTCTAATCTGGGTCCATATTTTTTGCAATATGGACTACTTTAGAACATAAGCAGACACCAGAGCAGACCAAAAAAGTTGTGACTGGAGGGAAAAGGGTTAGGGGTCTTTCATGCAAACCAAATATCTACGTGTCTTGATCCACATCTGAATTAAGGGTGAGGTTGGCGCCGTGAAACCCTTTTAAGCCCTTCAGTAAAATATTTTACTGACAGTTCCAACATGGTACTTTTTTGTGGATCTTTTATGTTTTTTTCTGTCTGTGTTTGCTATGCCTTTGTACACGTCTGTTTATATGTGCCTTGTGGTCACCTGCTGGGAAAGGGTTGACCTCTTGGCTCTTGTTTGTGGTGTCTAACTGTGAGTTTGTCACTTTTCCATTGGTATCCTGGGTCAGGTGTGGTACTTGATTGTATGGATTCCTGATCTTTGCACCCTTACTTACTTTGAGAGTAAATGTAGGTAAAACCTACTTGATGGTTGATTTCAGCTGAAGTTATAAAACAAGAAGAGCACCCACCCAGCCCTGAGCAGGAAAAGGGAGAGGAAGAACAAGATAAGCAAATCAAGGTAATCCATATGTCGTGATAATCAAAAATTTTGAGTGAAAAATTGTGAATATTTTCTTATCCATCAATTTTAACATGTGTTTTGAGTACTCATAACATATGTGCCACAACATATGTGTTGGTTAAGAAAGAACAAAATTATTCTTTAATTACACACTCTTATCTAGGCAGGGCTTTTTCCAGCAATTTTGGGAAAAGGCCCCTGGCCAAAATTGGGAAAAAATGATCGATTTAACAACAGAATTCTCACCCATAATATATCAGTAAAACTCATTGAAGTCTACTTTCTTGTTCTCTCAGTAGTCTATGCTATGTATGTAGTATATTTACATAGATAAAACAAAGAAGATTGCTCACGCTGATCTTGTTCTTTATAGATTGGTCCAGTTAACTCTGAGGGTCAACCATGGGCTGAAGAAATTGAGGCTAACTGGTGTCAGATGGTAGTGAGAGATGATCTGGTGTCACTCAGGGACTTCCTCAAACAAGGAATGCAGTTCTCAGTTGTTGAGGAAATGGTAGGATTGCTTACTTATGAAATTTATTGTGATTGTGTGTATAAAAATTCAATCTATTCATGTCTGAAATGAGCCACGGCGTGAGATTTCCATCAATGTGGTATGTGTGACCAGCAAAGGCTCAGACAAGCCTGCGCACACGCACAGTCTGATCAGAGCCTTGACTGGTTGCTTGAATATTCCATGACTGTTAAGCTACTGACTGAACATCATTTGGTGTTTCAAAGCTTAAAAGGGGGTTGCACAGGCTCGTCTGAGTCTACACTTGTCAAAATGTCACATTGTTGGAAATCTCATGCCACGGCTCAAAAGATATTTTAATTGTTGAAAAACATATTTTAATTGCCACAGATTAGCTAAAATGCTTCCTGCTGGAGACATGCTGCTGACCATGAACCGTGCTCCAACAGTGTCAAGCCACAATCTCTGTGGCTATATTCTTGAATTAATTGTTCCCCAATCCATAGGAAGGGGATATATTGTTTTTATTTGGATCCCATGGAGATCAGTGTGACTATGCAATGTCAATAGATCCAGTTGGCAGATTTTTCTCAAATTTACCTGGGTTTAACATTTGGACATGATGAAGAGATGATTTTAGTGACCATGACCCAATTTTCAAGGTCACTGTTGGATATAAGCTGCCAAATATAAGCCAAAACTTACTTGTGTGTACCGTGTCTCATGAACTGCCAGATGAATTTCAACCAAGTTTGTGTTGATATAACGTAGGACCATGCTGGAGAGTTGATTACAATTTGATGACCATGACCATATATTTTCAAAATAATCTGGAAAAAGTGCTTGTTAGACTTGAATTCCACTTTATTTAACCCTTTTTATTCTGGATACCATTAAACAGGTGTTTGGCAAAAAGTGAAGACCCAGATGAAATGTAGCATAAAACAATCTTCAGGGACAGAACGCTATCAAAAATTAAAATACAAATTATTGCATCAATATGCATGGGAAATATCCATCATAATGAAATTGGTTGTGTACCACCCATATCCACCACTTGTTTGGCTGGTGGGGGATCTTTTCTCTATGAAAACAATTATATTTAACCTAGCCCTCGTACATAAGACGACTACAAATTTCTAAACAGATTTAGCTCAGATATTTTCAGTCATTTTATTGCTTGTTTTTACTAGACTCATGCCTGATTTATTTTCATTTTTTAAACAGCACTCATTTTGCATGGCTTGTTTTCTCTGAATTGCTTCCTAGCTTTTTAGATTTATTTTTAATTTAAAGCTGCAGAATTATACATGGTTATCATTTTGATCATTGTGCCACTGACTTGATTACATAATAGTTAGACTGGCTGCAGTCCTTAAAACAATTTTCCATCAATGTGTCATATCATATACTTGTAGCCAGTCCAATTCTGATGGCTCTGTTTTAAGACAGAGCCATCAGAGTTAGACTGGCTACAAGCAGGGGTGTGGAAATACCATGCCAGACTTGTCCGACCTGGTCCCATTGCATTTAGGACAAGTAAGAAATTTATTTTTACTTGTCCTAGGACAAGTACAAAGAAAGTTAATACAATTCTATAATATTTTTATTAATGATTACAAACTTACGTGTTGTTTGTTCCATCCTTTATCCCCTACTGTTGAAACTTACATGCAGGAGTGAAAACAGTGTGGATCCTGATCAGCTGGGTTCTTAAGAAGCCAGCTGATCTAGATTTACACTGTATACATACTGTTCTCATACTGTTTTAGAAAGCATTTACACATTGTTTCAGCACAGTAAGGTAGGTATAAGCAAATCTTTTCTTGGACAAGTAAAATTTTCTTTGGACAAGTACATTATGATCATTTACTTGTCCATGGACAAGTATAGAATTTTAATATTTCCACACCCCTCCTACAAGTATATATGACACATTGATGAAAAATTGTTTTAAGGACTGGAGCCAGTCTACATAATAGTGTTTAATGTGATACTGTTTGCAGACCTTATGTTACCCTGTGATACAGGAGGAAGAAGAGGGCTCATACCCTAACCCCAAGGTTTGCTACATGTTTAGTTTGAACAGCACATGTTTGTTCCTGTTTATTGACACTAACAGTACAATGTTAAACCCAATGGACACACAACATTGACTAAATGTCAGTTCTGTATGCGAGCAGCAAAGGTTATAATTTGCCAAAGCCTTCGCAGCTAGCTGATACAATAAGTGCCTAAATTTTGTGTACTGTCCCATATAAAGAATTAACTCAATCCCAGATGGACAGCCAGGTTGATAACATATGGCCCACAGGCATAAACATCTGACTGGTTGGGCATAGACATTTAACCAGGTTTCTTTCTCATATTGAAAAAATTCTAAACCATACATTTTTTTGGTTAGAGACTGTCAGATTGTGTAATAATATTTGATTTGACATTGATTTAATGGTGTGTGCCTTATGGGAAGGGCCTAAGTTAACTGATTGAAAGAGACTTGATCTTAGTTTCTAATATAGTCTAATACCAGTAGATAATGATAACCTTTAAGCTTTGTGATAAACCTAGATTTACTACGATACTTTATGTGAGCGAGCAGTGATGTCTCAATGGAGACTACATGGATGTGCAGGCTTGTCAGAGCCATCACTGGTAGCCTATTCTGTAAGTTCCAAAAAGCAAGTAATCAGTATGACCAGTAAATGCAACAATCATAGTCCACAGACAAACCCAAGGCACTGTGAAAAGTTGCATGTGCTGGCTCAGTTTTTAGAATTCATTAGTCTACAGGATTTATTTAATAATAATACTTTTAAATCATTCACACCTGTTCTAAAGTTATGAACTAATTTTCTTTATATGTAATTCCAGTGGAGGACCCAGAGGGGTTCTCCCCGCCCCACGCTTTTAAATATCCTATGAAAATGAAATAATTTGGCCTCAGTGAGACCAAATTATTTCATTTTCATGGGATATTTAAGAAAAATGAGATAAAATCAGCAAACCACCCCTTTATACACATGAACCCCCTTTCCAGAAATCCTGGACCCGCTCCTGAATGCTAAGTTAATTTGTAGAACTTAATGAATAAATCTTCTAAATCAGATCAAGTCTAAAGCTATGGAAACAATCAGTTAACTTTCACCCTAAAGTCATTTCTGTTAGCAGATGTTTAGTTACAGCAATTAGAGAGTGATCACTAACACTTACATGTCTATGCTACCATTGTCCCAATAAGCACACATGCTTTGTACATTTTTTATCAAGATATTATGCCATTTTATGTAAACAGTGTCGACCAAGATCAGCTGGCTTCATCATCAGAAGCCAGCTGATCAGAATCCACACTGATTTTCATTCACACAATGAAGCCATATTAACCCTTTACTCCATAGGCTATTTTTAGAATGACATCATTTTCTATTTTTAGACAACATTGAAAAAAATCAAGAAAAAAAAATTAAGTAAAGTTTTGTGAATACTTTTGAAAATATTATGGAAAATAGAGCATTTGCTTCTTAGGAGCGAATGCTCAATTTTTCATAATATTGTATTTCAAAGGCGTCAAATTGTGTTATTATTGAGTAAAGGGTTAAGAATGAAATTTTACCACTAGACTGGCTGAAAATTAGAAGTTACAGTAAAACCTGTGTAAAACGGCGACTCTCAAAAGACAGGTAATTGGTTTTCAAGACCAACTATCACTTAATGCAGGTCAAAAGTATTGCAGAATGCTCCCCTTCATGAAGCTACCATTTGTCATTAAGCAGTGATTTTTTTTTACCTGCGCATCCTGCACCTTTTGCGCATAATTTTTTCTCTGGGATGCAAAGTTTTTATTTCAGCAAGTCCCAGGATGCAATGGTATTGCAGACTTCTCATTAAAAATAGTGTTCTGGACTCATAAGTTTGCAGACTCATTGATATGGGAAACAGGGAGTCCCAGGACCCATAAGCCCAAAATTGTAAATTAAACACTGATTAGGATCTTTGTTTTGTCTATTTTTGAGTGGCCGTTTTACACAGGTTTTACTGTACTGGTAATATAACTTTCCCGAAGACCTGAGTGTGCTCTTATGTGCATTTATTTGGTCAAAAATGGTAGTTTTTAAATGGTGATTGTGTAATACTAATATAAAAATATTTCTTAACTTTTATTATTATTATTATTATCAGGGTCTTAAAGTATTTAGGTAGAGGGAGTGTGCTATCAATTTTAACTTTAACTGTAATTTACAAAAGTTGAATGGTCTTAATGTGTTATGCTTATCATTGAAGATGTTTCTGTAAACTTTCATCTTGTTGTATAATCTTCCTTTAAGTTGTGTGTGTATTGTATTAGTGTATGTGTTTGTAGAGGTGGAACTGAGTTAATTTTTCAAATCAACAAAATTGTAAATTTACCTCTATATAATGGAGGGGGAGGAGGGCAGTGTTTGATCATTGATGGTGGGGGTTGTTACCTATGGTTCGTGATGTTTATATAATACAAGGGTTTCAACTTTTTTTTTCAAGTTTTCAATAAATCAGCATTCACAGATATTATCCATTTTTGGATGTTACGATTAACTGAGACCAAATCCAAGTTGCATTTTACTAAAATAAAAATCCAATTCCATGTAGAGCAGATACTTTTCACATTGTCATTAATACATTGACATCAATTTGAATTGTAGCCTACACCTATGTAAACAAGTCAACTTTCGATTTAATTGGCAGAGATAAAGAAAGATAAATAATTATGTTAATGCGCAAATGACAACCATTTCTATATTCTCTTGTGAGTGATTGCATCAAGTGGTTAACTCATCATTCAACTCTCTCTCTATGCCATAAAATGGCATTATAATTTTCGAAATGTATGGCAAAGAGAGTGGGGGGGGGGTATTTTTTTTTCCTAACATTAGGTTGAAGAGGGGGTTTTCCGGCTGTCATTCCGACTGAATGATATTAGAAGATTTCTCTAGCCATGGACAGAATATAGACTGAGTGCAAAGATTACTGGAATGATAAATGTTAAAACATGTATTTTGCTTCAAAAATGCCTTTTTGTATGGTGGCTTTAGTCAGTTTTCTGTCTGTCTATATTCATGCGGTCAATGAAATCTTACTCAAGCTGTACAGTGGTGGAGGAAATTGTTTGTATTTTCAGTGAGCCTAAGTGATATGTTTTAAATGGAGCGTTTTCTGAATTTGCTTTTGGAAAGGGTATTTATTTTTTTAGACTTTTATTAAACAATAATATATATTATACTGTTCGTTTTTTTCATCTGAAGTTTGAAAATGTGTCTTGAGTATTTGAAATGCTAAAAATAGATACTGATTTAGAGACTATAAAAAGGGTCCTACTGTATATCCTGAACTTTTCGCGAGAATTTTATTTTCGCGAATAGCGTTAAAAGACATATTTGCGACGTTTAAAATTCGCCACTAGGGCATGATTTACATATATCAGTTAACAACAGAATGATTTCTCCATTTCGTGAGGATTTTATTTTCACAAAACTTTGCATATGCGAAGTTTCACGAAAATAAAATCCTAGCGAAAATTTCCAAATTTACAGTATAATTAGATTTCGTTTCTGTTTCACTAAATTGATTCTAAAACATTTTTAGAGATTAAGAAGAGTACGATCATTGTAAAAGTAACACTAAAAATTAAAATGGGAAATAACATAATGATAAATTAAAGCTTGCATATAACTTCCACATTTGTTTTAAGCATTCAGCAAAGTTTCAAACAGTATTATAATGATAAAGGTTTATTATTTGAACGTATAATAATTAATATAACTTTCTGGAATGAATCAAGTGTTTTCCTGAAGGACACATTGTTATTTGAGCCGTGGCATGAGATTTCCAACAATGTGGTATGTGCGACCAGCAAAGGCTCAGACCAGCCTGCACATACGCGCAGTCTGATCAGAGCCTTTGCTAGTGGCTTGAATATTTTAAGACTGTTAAGCTACTGCCTGCACATCATTTGGAGTTTCAAAGCTTAAAAGGGGCTGCACAGGCTCGTCTGAGACAACACTTGTCATAATGCCACATTGTTGGAAATTTCATGCCGCGGCTGATTTTCTTCCTTTCATGCACGAACTGTTCAGGCAGCTTTAGAGAAAGGAGCCACAGGAGTCTCAGGTGTGACAGGAGCAAGTGGTGTAACTGGTGCTAGTTTGGTGAGACTGACTTATTGTCTCCATATTGACTGGTTTGCTTTGATAGTGAGACTTTGACTGGTTTGCTTTGATAGCGAGACTTTGACTGGTTTGCTTTGATAGCGAGACTTTGACTGGTTTGCTTAGAAAGCCAGACTTTGACTGGTTTGCTTTGATAGCGAGTGTTTCAGTCTAACATTCAGACTGGTTTGCTTTGATAGTGAGAGTTTGTATTAGTCTTTTGGACTGGTCTACTGTTTGAGAGTTTAAATGGGATTTGTTTTGTAGCAAGATTTTAAAATGGCTTGCTTCCATGAGTATTTTCATATGACTGGCTTCTGTTAGACTGGTTGACTTGTATAAGAGTGTGTCTGTCTGTTCTTTGCCTTGCTTAATGTTGCCTTACACTCTATGGCTTAATTATGCAGGAATGGAGTCTTTATAAGTTTCAGGACTTGTTTCATATCAATAATGCAAATGTTAGTTTAGGCTTTCATTTAATACATGTATTGATAGGGAAATTGTTCGTGTTAATGTGTTTATTGAAGTTTGTTGCTAAAATTATTTGTCATAACTTCACTCTCACAATAGCCCCTTTACAATGATACTCATTATAATGTAACTCATTATAGTATTACTCATAGTGTAACTCAGTCTCATTATGGTGTAACTCATTATAGTGTAACCCATTATAGTGTAACTCTTTATAGTGTAACTCATTATAGTGTAACTCAATATGGTGTTATTCATTGTTATAATTTTACTCCTCACAATGCATTTCATTATAATGTTATTCCTTATGATATAACACAGTCTTCTAGGCTCCCATTTATCCTAACTGCTCTATTTGGACAGATAGATGTGATGAAACAACATAAATTGGAACCAAAATGCTCCTGTAGGAGCAGTCTGATTAGAGTTTACACTGTTTGCCATTCCAGTACTACATTTTTCACTTGCATGCTGGGTATTTTTCATGCTTTTGTTGTCGTCTGCTGACTTTTTTCAATTTTTTTTCCCAAAAAATTCTTTCAGGAATGCTATCTGAGTGTCAAACGGTTTGAATCCAGATCAGAATCTGGGTCCAAACTGTTTGCAAAGCTTTTCAGCAGATGACAAGTCACGGCTAGCAAGGAAAGAGTAAATGTACTCAAATGGATTTCTTCCAATATTTGGAGAAATATGGTTACCTGCTAAAGTTTCTGAAGTAAGAATTCTACAGTAAACTTTTGACATGAACATGAATGGGCAATTCTACAAAACAATATTGGAAAATGACGGGTTTACTAAAAATATTGAAAAAAGAGCTTTTTACAAAAAAAAAATACTGAAAATGACCATATTGCAAAGAAATTACAGGAAGCTTACCATGTTACCAAGAAATTACAGGTCATTTTTGAAGAAAGTACAGGCAGCTGATAGTGTTACCAAGAAATTACAGGAAAATTCCCTTACAACTTACAGGAAAATGAATATGTTACAGAGAAATTACATTAAAATGACCACCTTGGTCATTTTCCTGTAATTTCTTTGTAAAAGGCTCACTATGACATGAATTACCCAAATTCAGGTCATTCTTATGGATACAAAATAAAGCCTTATAAGGGAGCTACACTAACTACACTATAATGTTTTGATTTTTAAAAGTAGTCTGTTAATAGCCCAAAACTTGTCCTATGCCACCTAAGCTTAATGTTGATGAAGGGATTGCTTCTGTATGGAGTTGACAGCGGTTTCTTAACATTTTCTTTAACCTGGCACATGGCACATTTTATTTGGGTGATGGATTTCAGTGTAACAGACACTAACTGGTGGTGGTCACATACAAAACTTGGGCAATAAATGGATGAATACAGTAGATGTTCTAAAATTGAGAACACTAGTTCCCTACCAAAAAGTCCTAGACAAACAGGGCAGACCCAGATCAGACTGCTTCAGAAGAAGCAGTCTGATCAGGGTCTTTCCTGTTTACTCAATTTCAGCGTCACCCAATTTGTGAATTCCAGCTCTGAAAACCAATATTTTATTTGAGAACAGAAAGAGAAAAGTGTTCAAAATTTTAGAACATATACTGTAGTATTCAAAAGACTACACTCAGAAATATTTGTGATTGTTTCACTTTACCATAAAACAGGTAAGAAAGTGTAATTCTGATTTTTTTTCTTTCTCTTGGCTCCAAACCCTTATCCTGCTTACTTTATGTTTTTTGTTCAGAAAATGTTGTCTGCTTATTATGTCTGCTGCATATATTCAAATGCACTCCAGACTAGTTTTATCATGGAAGCAAACACTATGAACCCTGATCAGACTGCTCCAAAAGGAGCAGTCTGATCTAGGTCCATATTGTATGCAATATGACCAAAGTTTGTAAGCAGAAGAAAGAGCAGACGACAAATGTCACGAGTAATGGGAAAAGGGTTAAGTGATGTCTTTAATGAAATAGAGATTATGGTAACCTTGACATTTATTTTCTCAATTGTCATGGAAACTATATGGTACGTGTTATAGGTTGAAGGTTATCCGAATGATGGAGCGTCAACACCTACCAAGTCATGCAAAAAAGATAAAAAGGATGAAAAAGCTAAAGTAAGACTATTTTAGTTAAAATTTATTAGATCTTTTAAATTCCTATGATGAAAATACTAAACTTAAGATTTTTTGCTTGTGTTTTCAAGTGCAACAGGTTTCAAGAATCTTCACTTGAAATGAGAAGCTCAACTTATATAATAATTATTATTAGAATTTTGTATTATCAAGAAAACAGCTTTCATTATTCAGGTTTTGTGTTGATGCTTTATGGCCCAGTCAACAATTGTTCAGTCATGTCAGGACGATTTTCTGTCTTCCTGGGTTGAAGGACACAACACAACCCACTGACTCTGTGGAGTCTTGAACTAGCAACTCTTTGATTTCAAGTCTAACACTTTACCACTGAGCCACTGGGCCCCTCATCATTTTGTATTTTTTAAGAATTAAGTAAAGAAATATTCAAAATATCAGTAATCAATATACAGTAAAACCTGTCTTAAGCAGCCACTCAAAAAGAATAGCAAAAATTGGTTTTCATGACCAATTATCCCTTAATGCAGGTCAAAAGTATTGCAGCATTCTGCAATACTTTCGACCTTCATTAAGCTGTCATTTGTCTTTAAGACCTTTAATCTTTTGTCTGTTTTTGAGTGGCCACCTCAGACAGGTTTTACTGTATATTGCAAAGAAATAGAAAGGCACATGGGTCACATATACCTTTTCTCAAATGCAGAAAGCCATTCTTTGTAGATGCAATCTTATCTTGCCGCAGCTATCCGGCATAGCTAAAGATTTAGGTGTTGGTCTGAGCCTTCATCTACTGCCCTAGTTTTTACATGCACAAGCAATACTAGGCATTCGTTATTAACTCTTTACTCCATAGTAACGCCTTTTGACAACTTTGAATTATCATGTATTTGAAAATATAATGGAAAATGGAGCATTTGCTCTTTTGGAGCAAATGCTCCATTTTCCATAATATTTTCAAAATTATTCAAAACTCACTTTAAATTTTTCTTGAATTTTTTTAATGTTGTCTAAAAATAGAAAATGATGTCATGATCTAAAAATAGCCTATGGAGTAAAGGGTTAAAGCATCATTAATTTTAGTGCCCAATTTTGATTGAAGAAAAAAAGTAGTTCCATCATAAACTCATTTATGAAAACAGAGATGGGGTAGGTGCACAATTTGCAACAAGCATAGTTTGTGCACCTGCAATAATCCACTTGTTCACTATCTTCACACACAGATGCACAAAACTTACAATAACTTGCATACTGTATCCTTTTTCTGATCTTTGTACAGTAAAACCTGTCTTAAGTGGCCATTTAATATAGACAAAACAAAGGTCTTAAAGGAAAATAATAGTTCAATGAAGGTGGAAAGTATTGCAGAATGCTCCCATTGGAGCATTCTGCAATACTTTTTACCATCATTAAGCGAAAGTCAGTATCGAAAAACAATTTTTGGTGTTCTTTTTGAGTGGCCGCTTAAGACAGGTTTTACTGACACTTTACCTACTAATTAACAAAACATTTCCATAAATTTAAATAGAAAGTTAAAGCAAAGGTAATACAAGTTTTGTGTGTTATTCTTTTTTCAGGATTTATCTTTGTTTTGGTTATATTTTCAATGTTGGTGTGGTTTTTGAAATTAACATGTTTGACTTATGATTGTTAGACCTGGCCCCATAGCGCAGTTGGTAGCAAGTTTGACTGTAGATCCAGGGGCTGCGAGTTCCATCCTGGCCTGGTCTCATACTTTCTTGGAGATTGATCATGAAATCATTTCTACGGTTATAACCTCCTTTCGCTAATTCAAGATGGGTCCTTGTCTGTTACCAGCGAAAGTATGTGCACGAAGCTTAGTCAAGCTTGCCCAGGAAAAAGCATGGTTAGGTGAACTGACCGTATTGTCATGACCATAACTGTTGACTGGGACATAAAACCTCAAGCCAACAAAAAATAATGATTGTTAGTTTAATTGTTGGGCAGAATGTATGCCAGATCCTGGGAATACTTGCTTTTGTTATTTATGAATGAAAAAGGTGTTGATCAACCTGCACATTTGTGCAGACTGGATAAATACCATTTAGGTAGTCTAGGCAGTCCAATAGTTACACTTGCTTCGTCTGATCTTTCGACATTCTAGCTGATATCACACCTGAAGACAAGTTTTCTCAGGGTTTTGCTATTAAAGTCATAAATATAAAGAATATTATGGCCTTTGCAATGAGACAATGGTGCTTAGCCAGTCTTCGGGATTTCAATTGATGTGAGACTCAAACCAGTCTCCTCAGCTATAGAGGCTAAAAAAATGAAATTTCACCTGTAGCAAGTTTAGATATGATACTTTCCAAAAAGTGAATAACAAAGGCGCTGATCAGTCATGCACGGATGCACAGGCTGGTCTGTGCTTTTGCTGTTTGCAAACCCTGAAGACAAGCTTTCTCTCATCGAAGCCCATATTCCCTTTGCATAAAAAATTACTCTTTAAATATAAATGCACAACTGTCCAGTTACGCTGGAGAGTTAATACTTTTCCCTGAGCCTTTATTCATTGCTTTGTGTATAAAAGCAGCAAAGGCTTTAATGAAACGGCATTTATGCTCAGTCTTGTCTGCACCTTGTCAGATAAGTACCAAAATCTCATGGGCTGCCTTATAGACTTAAATAGATGTAGATTCTTATTTGGGTTGGTTCCCATCCTATTTCAGTAGTTCTTTATCTTATGTTTGCATGCATCGCAAAAGGGGATGCAGGAATTTTATTAATTTTCATTTAATGTTCAATTATTTTGTTTAAATTGTTCTATTTGCCCTTCGAAAAAAGTTCATAAAAGATTTTACCAGTCTCATTTTTCACAGAAATTTCTCAAATGAAGATATATTTATACATCTGTAAAAAATCAAGAAAATGTGGGTTAAGTAAAAGATGCACAGGTTAAAACTGTAAATAGATAGTTAATAAGTTCACACTGCTGCTGATATATGTTTTCCAGATAAAGATTTACAGGTTAAAAACTGTATATAAATAGTTTCAGTTACCAATTTAAGAAGTTCACACTGCTGCTGATATATGTTTTCCAGATAAAGACTAAAGTTTAGGAGTAAAAATATTCGGAATGCCTTATCACATAGTTATCATGTTTATATGGGCCTTGTCGAGAAAACCTGTCTTCGGGGGATTACAACAAAGTGAGTTTCAAACCAGTCTCCTCAGCTACAGAAATTGGCTGGAAAATTGAATATTTACTAGTAGCAAGTTTACATATCATATGTTTAAAAAAGCGAATAACAAAGGCGCTGATCAGACTGTGCGAATGGGAAGGCTGGTCTGCGCCTGTGTTGTTCGCAAACCCCCGAAGACATGTCTTCTCGCGTCGAGGCCCATATAGCAGTAGACAACAATTTTGTGATAGCTTTTTGTAATTCTTCCAAAAACAAGGCCAAACTGTCATTATGGAGACAGATTTTTCTACCCCGGGCCATTATTTGTGTGAGGGTGGGATAGAAAACCATGTCCCTCAGGATCACCATTTGTCTTCACCCAGCAAGCCTCATGTTGCCAAGTGATGTGCCTTGGGCGGTTTATTCTATCCCACACTCACACACATGATAGTAGAATCTTATAATCTAGGGTAGAGATATGGTAACAGTAAAGACGACAAGAAAAAGAAGAAGGGTAAAGTAGAACAAGACCTTGCCATGCGGATCAAAATTTGTAATCAGTCAGCAGGCCTTGAGATGGCAGATGGTGATCCTCTGGATGGATTATAAGAATCTATCATGAGTGTGAGGGTGGGATGGAAAAATCCATCCCGAGCATCACTGATTGGTATCACGAGGCTTGCCGAGTGATGACAGTCGGTGATCGCGAGGGACTGATTTTCTATCCCACCATCACACTTATAATGGATTCTTTTTCTTGCTCACCACTTAATACCTCATTTATATTGGAAACAACTTGAAAAAGACGTCCAGAAAATCCTGAATATGCTGAGATGCGACATGGTGACGTCGTTTTAACATTACAATGACGTCACGGATCAGCGTGTGGCTGTTCGTTTTTTATCTTTGGCTAGGGCTGGTACGGGTATGCAAGGTAGAAATATCTCACATGGGTAAAACAAGGGAAATCTCGACCTGGTGTGCGAGAATTTTCTGTCCCACCCTCACTCATCATAGTTTCTTATAATCTAGGGTAAAGATAACAGCAAAGACGACAAGAAAAAGAAGAAGAAGGGTGAAATAGAACAAGAATTGAAGCGTAATCCTCCCACATACACCACTCTGGCCACCTGGCATATACCACTGGAAGAGTTCTTGGAGGGAGAGTTTGACTACCAGTCTGTATTTACTCAGGGTATGGTTGAAGTGGCGTCAACAATCAAAAGTACAGATACAGACTCAGCTAAAAAGGTAATTGCAGTTAACAGCATTTTAGAATCTGATACTTAACCCAGTAAGCATATAAAAGTAGGCTACTATCGGCCCACCAGCAAAACACAATTTGAAAGTGGCCTGACTGTATGCTGGTTGGGTATTAAGTTATTCTTCACTGGCCCTTGCCCAGCTTTTTGATGTGGCTAGAAATTTACATTGACATGCAATACTTGTCTTGTTTGTTTTTTGTTGTTGTTTTTTTTAAATCCTTTAGACTTCCACAGTTTTCACATAATTGGAAAGTTTTTTACTAATGCTTTTGACATAAAATTGTTTTCCTTATTTTTGTGGGGATAGAAGTGTTGGAGGAAATTTGTTAAGCAGATGGGTCATACTTTGACACCAATTCATCAATGTCAGCAGTGACATCAGTGGAAAATTTTTTACAAATCCAGAAAGTTTCCAAAGAGCCACATTTCATTTACGAAATGGTCTATTGAAAACCTAAAATTGCTTCGCAAAACTATCCATTTAGCTGCCATATGCCTATTATGCAGATTAACAAGAAAGTTTCAGTTTTGTTACAATAAGATAAAAGCAGAAACATGAACTGCATCAAAGTCTATAGACATTTCAGAATTATGACATACTTATGGCACTTCACTGTAATCTTTTAACCGTCAGATTTGACATTATTCTTATAACCCTTCAGAATTATAATATTATTTGAAGCTGCCTTTTGTCTAGTAATAAGTAGAATTTTATGGGGTTTTTTTTATGAAAAATATGTTATGTTGGAATAATTTGATACATAAAAAGTAGATGTATGGTCTGTTAAGGATAATATAATTTACAGAAGTGAAACTTTGTGAAATAAGATTCTTGGATATATAGTTCCTTATTGTAGAATATTGTTAGCATTCCATATAGCTTGTCAAAAGTTTTAGATATTGAATTTGCCCCAATTTTTTTTAGATATAAAACTTGAGCAATACATGCAAACCCATATCAGACCACTCATGGAAGAAATTAAAAAAACACAAATTTGTTTTTTAAAAGATAATAATTATCCGAGACCTTTGGAATTTGTAAATTGTCTATCAATGTTATGATAATTCTTTAGTCTACAATATGTCCACTATAAGTCTTTAATGTAAATATTTTGATTTATTTAAATGAAGGAGTTTCTTACTATTAGTCTAGGTCAGGTAAATCGGCCCGCTCAGGTCGTGGATCAACATCACACTCAGTAAGTGAAGGCACAAAAAGATTACATGAAATACACACCTTGACAGTTTTCAAATGATTAATTATATAACTGACAAGGTGTAGATTTTATAAACATCTTGTAGTTAGGTTCCAGAAAGCATGCCAATGATAATTCATCAGATTAACTAAGGTCGAAATCATTTGAAACATCATGAAAGCACAGTAGTTGCTAGTCTTAGCGAGCACATAAAGTCACAAATAGTAACTTTATTAGATGAAGTATGATTAACTGTATACGGCTATACCTTGATAATTCCTATTTTGAGCCAACATACCTCTGCAATGTTTTTCCAGAAAGCCTGTGTATTCATTGTACTATGGTAAATTTGAACACTTTTTGCCTGCAAAAAAGGTCTAGACAAACTTGCTAAAAAGCAATCTGATCAGGGTTTGTTTGTTTGATTTGATTCTTCACATCCCATCAACAATCTTTCAGTTATAAAGGGACGGGTCTTCCTGGGTTTAAACAGTACTAAGCTAGGATTAATGTTCTTGCTCAAGGACACAACGCAGTGACGCTGGTGAGGCTCGAACCCGCGGCCCCTCAGTCTCGAGTCAAGCACTCTACCACTGAGCCACTGCGTTCCCAATCTGATCAGGGTCTTCCCTATTCTGACAAGCATTTTGAAAATTCCAGTCCTGATAATCAACATTTTATTTGAGAACAGATGGAGAAAAGTGTTCAAATTTGAGTAGCAATTTAAACTATTATTCTTACTCAAGATTAAATAACAAAGGCACTGATCAGACTACACAGATATGCAGGCTTGTCTGTGCCTTTGTTGTTAGCAGGTAACGGCATCACCTTCTCTTGCTATGTGGCTCATTATGTATTATACACCAGGACATGATCGCAGAAAGCACATAGAATCAGGAAACCCTTAGCTTTATGATTGACTAAATTTTGAAGACTTAATGACTGGCTAGTTTTGTTTCAAAAAGCACTTTAAAAGATGTACTTATATAGTGCATTGAAAAAGCACCAACAACTTTGAATTTTAGATAGAGTAGATACAGTAAACGGCAGCACTTGAGACTTTGTATACATTCTTTGAGTGCACAGCTATTTAGTGGAAGTATAATATTTGGTCAGAGCCTTAATCTATGGCCATAAATTGTATATGCCGATATTGAAGGTCCTGATGAGACTGCTCATTGACTCAGGCTTGTCAGCGCCTTCACTGGTTGCCTCTGAGATGAATATCAAAGTCTTGTGTGCTGTCTCAAATAGTTCCTAAAGACAGAAATCACATAGTACTAGTGGACCTATAACTGCACTGAATATGGTGATGTGCCGAAAAACTGAGAATTTAGGTTGTTAATATCATAGATCTATATAAACAAAAGATTTGAATGTAGCTGTGAATGTTTTCTTATTCATCCATTTCAACATATATGTTTTTGGTGCTCAAAAGAACCGTCTCATTGAGATGGTTCTTTTGAGTACCCACAATATTGTACGTTTTGGGTGCTTAAAAGAATCATCTCATTGAGACAGTTCTCTTGTGTATGTACATATGTTTTGGTTAATAAATATGAAAATTAATTTCTAATTTCACATTTATGTAGAGGCCTGTAACATTGGAAATGCCACAATCACACACTGCAGACCAACCCAGAGCACCGTGAGGAAGAGACACAGAATACTAACAGTCACATGACATCAAAGAGCAACCAATAACATTGAAGCATTTTTTGTGACCTTGTCACAATTGTCAAGGTCACTGTTGGACATGACCTGTCAAATTTAAGCCGAACATTTCTTGTATTCCAAATATCTCCTTAACTGCTGGATTAATGGCCATCATACACTTCACAGTAGACTTTTGGGTTTAATTTTGCTGTATTGTATCTTCAAACTACAAACTTTAAGGGTTACCAATTATACACTGTTTGTTTTCCATTCAGGGACCTAAGTTATGGTCATTTATATTTGGAGCATATCCGAGTAAGTTTATATTGTCTGAATTACATCCCTTGTCAGTATCAGTTTTATATTGTACATTTCCTGTCTATTAAATAAATCAATTTTTGTGAGCAATTACAGCTTCCTTTGTACAGCATTTAAGTTTGACCATGTTGTTTAAAGATATATACAATGTATATACAGATCAAGGGAGCACAGTGGCTCATTGGTAGAGTGCTTGACTCGAGACCGAGGGTTCGAGCCTCACCAGCCCCACTGCGTTGTGTCCTTGAGCAAGAACATTAGTCCTAGCTTAGAACTGGTTCACCCCAAGAAGACCCGTCCCTTTATAACTGAAAGATTGTTGATGGGACATAAAGAATAAAATCAAACAAACAAACAAATATATACTGAGCAGTCCCTTTGTAACACACTTCGTTATAACACAGATTTGTATATAATTAACATTGTCATGTTGTGGCTCCCAACCTTTTTGCCATGGAATTTTGCAAAGGAATTATAGGGAAATGACCATAAAATGGTAATTTTTCTATAACTCCTTTGTAAAATGGTAATTTTCTATAATTCCTTTGTAAAATTATTCCTTTATAACACAATTCACTTATAACACAGTCCATTCCGATGGATCCCAACCAAGGCCTTATAAAGGGACCGCACTGTATTACTTTTCACAGAATAGCAAATAAAGATTAATGAAATTTTTTAACGTAAAAATTGTGAATATTTTCTTACCCATCAGTTTTAACATGTGTTATGGGTGCTCAAAAGACCTGTCTCGTCGAGATGCTTCTTTTGAGTTCCCACAACATATGTTTTGGTTAAGAAATGAAAATTATTTTTTGTTATGCACTCGTAACTAAAGGCCTGAATACTTACTTTGAGCTGGTGCCAATATGAAAATCAGGCATCCTCGGTAAAGGTGAAAAAATAATGTTGAAAAGTTTTAAACCATGGGAATTTAGCAAAGATTTTTTTCTAAAAATAAATATATTGTACAATAATTGCGGGTAATTCTGTTCTAAATTTTCTAATTGCCGGACACCGGTAGTTCTGTTGTAATCTAGTATTGCCCTATTTAATTGTGTAATCATGATTAGGGCTTTATGTGTTCATCAAAGCTTTTTTAAAAGGGTTATTCCATGTTTGTTTCCTAAAGTATGCTGTTGCTTTAATCCATAATAATGTTCAAACAGTACAGTCACTGGATTTTTAAAAAAAATCCTGTTAAACAGTTGAACCCTTGTTTTTACTATATTAATAGAATATTCTTTTTTATAGTTTAGTTACACATGTATAATTAGATTTTACAGAATGTCATTAGCGATGTACAATATATAGACTGTATTCATGTGTATGTATTATATGGTCAAACCTTTATTTGGGCCGCGATGCGAGAAAACCTGTCTTCGGGGTTTCCGACAAAGCGAGTTTCAAACCAGTCTCCTCAGCTACAGAGACTAGCTAGAAAATTGAAATTTCATCTGTAACAAGTTTACATATGATTCTTTCCAAAAAGCGAATAAGAAGGTGCTGATCAGACTGCGCGAATGCGCAGGCTGGTCTGCGTCTGTGCTGTTCGCAACCCCCCGAAGGCAGGTTTTCTTGCGTTGCGGCCCATTTAGAAACAACTGCATGTACATGTATTAGCAATTTTCAAATGCTAGAAATATCTGCATGATTATAAAATTTTAGAATGGGTTTAAGTGCTTCTTGTCATCTTATTCATCATCTTCATATATGAGCCGTGACATGTGATTTCCAACAATGTGGCATTTTGACAAGTGTAGACTCATAAGAGCCTGTGCAGCCTCCTTTTAAGCTTAGACACTCCAAATTATGTTCAGTCAGTGACTTAACACTCATAGAATATTCAAGGGACTGCAAAGGCTCTGATCAGACTGCGCATATGCGCAGGCTGATCTGAGGCTTTGCTGGTCGCACATACCACATTGTTGGAAATATCATGTCACGGCTCGTATATGTCATACATTTAATACAAGGCATTCACTCGTAGTTGATATCTAGATGTTTTTGGGGACTTAAAAGTTACATTTTATATCATTCTGGAAGTCATATCACATCTGGACATTTTCAGCTCTTGTTCGAGGTAAATAAATCCAGATATTTCGATATAGAAAAAAATCATGTTACAGCTGAAAAAATGTTTTTCACAAATTGGCACTGTTTGGGATATGAAGAATCCCCCAAACTCAATGTCCTTGTGATAATGTTCTAATAATATTACTAAGACACTGCTAACCTCACTAACTATATTTGTGTATTAACCTAGGGACCCAGTTCTCGCCGGCTTTCTCGAGCCTCAAGCAGAGGCTTTAAGTTGGATGTAAGTAGAAATTGCAAGCACCTGGTTGAAGTAGATGTGTTGTGTGTAAACTGTTCTATATCGTTTTATTTTATTCTTTCCTCCCTTGTTTTATACCCATTACGAGTGTATAGATACAGTTTGAACCAGGCCCCTAGGTTATAAAACTTGAGTACATAGTACTCAAAATAAAGCACAATGATTGGCTGCATGTCTGCAAGCAGCCAACCATTGCACTTTATTTTGAGTTTGAGAATGAACTCAAGTTTTATAACCTCGAGGCCAGGCCTTTAGTTTGTACCAAAAAATAGTTTTCTTATAACTTTACGAAAACATATGTTATGAGTACTCAAAAGAACCGTCTAAAAGAGACGATTCTTTTGAGCACCCAAAACATAATAAGTTAAAACTGATGGGTAAGAAAATATTCATGAGGTAGCCTGTTTTGGGGGTTCATATCCAGCTAAGGCTTAAATCAGCCTGTTTTGCTACAGAGAATAGCTTTGAATTTTAAAAATAGGTTGCATAGTGTGTAATGATAACAGATGCATGGATAAGAAAACCAGACTTTGTTGTAAGCAAACAACAAAGATACAGACCAGCCTGTGCATGCATGCAGACTGATCAGCACCTTTATTATTCCCCATCTGAAAAGCATAGTAGTCGATCAAACTTGCTCAATGCAAAATTTCAATATTCTAGCTGGTCTCTGTAGCTGAGTAGGCTGGTTTGAGGCTTTCTCCCATCCAGACCCATTCTTTGTTCACCCCCGTATTCGAACCATAGCAAGACAGTCCACTACAATGCTAACAGTCTTGTTTACCTGGGCACATGCCAAGGTAAAAATGCTTAATTGAGCCGCGACATGTGATTTTAAACAATGTGGCATTTTGACAAGTATAGACTCAGACGAGCCTGTGAAGCCCTCCTTTAAGCATAGAAACTCCAAATGGTGTTCAGTCAGTAGCTTAACACTCATAGAGTATCCAAGGGACTAGCAAAGGCTCTGATCAGACTGTGCGTGTGCGCAGGCTGATCTGAAGCTTTGCTGGTCGTAAATACCACATTGTTGGAAATCTCATGTGGCGGCTCAATTTAATTTATTTTCCATTTTCCTACTCCATCAAAACTTTGCATAAAGTATTCCCTTACACTCCACAAACGTCTTGCACATGCAGATTGTATCCAAACATTGATATTGTTGAAGAATTCATTAAATATGCTTTGTGACTGTTCAGTATCATAGCAAAACATTTGGGTGGACTGCATTAAAATGGCGAAAACTGATTTGAAAGATGTCATTGAGGCTAAGGTCACAAATTGTATTTCATTGTCATACTCAGTGTCTCCATTAGTCCATGTAATAGGCATATCATTCCTCTTTAACCCTTTACCTCATAGCAGACCCAGATCAGGCAGCTCTTGTAAGAGCTGCCTGATTAGGGTCTACTCTGTTTGATCATGGACATATGATATATCTGATCATACACTACTGTAGTATAGCACTTCAAATGGAACACAGTTTTTCGTTTTTAAAATTTTACATGAAAGTAACTTCACACTGAGAGTTTTCATAGGCATCAAAATAGCAAAACCCTAACTTGATTTAAATTTCGGCGGAGAATAATATCAATCTTAAAGCCTGACAAGTTTCTTTGTTCCATGCACAAACATGAAAGTTTATTTATACATGTATGATTTTTCATAGTGGGTGGTTTTTATAGTGGGTGGAGCCTAGCATGAATATTCATGAGGGGAAGGGTTAATATTGTAAATCACTGTTGTTCACATTGTCTACTAGGTCTTATTTGCTGCTATTCAATCATCCTAGTTCCATGTCTTTATTTGTTTTTCTCCCTATTTCATTTTTCTAAGTGTGCACTTTCTTATTATCTCTTTGCATACAAGCTTGTTGTAGTCTGCTGTTTTTTTTTTCTAAATTAACTTTTTCAAAAAAGTTCTTTCAGGAATAATTATTTCAGGAATAGCATCCGTGTGTCAAACAGTTTGGACCCAGGTGATGCAGGCCCGACATTTTGTCCAGCCTGATCTGGGTCCAAACTGTTTGCAAAGGTTATCAGCAGAAGACACATGTAGGTAAAAAGTTGACAAGCTGGCCACCAAAATGACCGCTGCAATTGATTAGTCTAAATCCATTCCCTCAATTTGGATTATTTCCCCTTTTCAACTTCAGGCATTATGCCAGAGGCGGATCCAGGATTTCTTGATAGATAAAATTACAAAGGGGGGGGGGGGGGGGGGGGGGGGGGGGGGGGGGGGGGTTCGGTTTGTAAATGATTATTTGTTATTTTCCCCTGATTTTTCTGAATTTTTCATGAAAATGGAATAATTTTGTCTCAAAGGAGGGGGGTTCAAGTGAACCCTCTGAACCCCCTCTGGATCTGACACTGTATGCGGTGCCCTCTTGAGCTTTAGTTGTACCAGTCTTGTGCAGTCACACTTGTGTATTTCAAGCATATTATCATTGTAGGACATCAAATAGGATAATCAATGCACTTTATTTAATGCATAAAAAGCTGCACATGTTTTTTGATGTTTATCTACCAGTAACAATTACTTATTGCACCATAGGCTAATTAGCATAATGTTTTCAAGATTGAATCACTCTGAATATGCAAATCTTTCTTGTACGTGAACTTTGCATGACAAGTCTTTTGTTGATATATTTATTTGCACTCTAACTTGGTTTCCTTGTGTTTATCATGACATGGACTATTAACTCTTTACCTGCTAGAGCCGTCGGCTGATAATCTTTGCAGATCAGACAAAATGTCGTACCTGATCTGTTCCAAACTGATTGGCACCCTTATGGTATATTCATGAAAGAGTTCTCATGAAATAGACTAGTAAATCTTAAATTTTGAAAAAAAAATCAGCATATGAACAATTTTCCAGCATGCAGAGTTAAATAAGACATTTTACATGAAAAACTATCTCCTGTCTTTGGGGTTTCAGAGAGAGCAACAAAAAACCTATCTGTTCAGTTACTGTGACTAGCTAGATTCACATATATATATAAGGTGGGTGGGGGGTCTGTCACTCTTCACTGTTTGTTAAAGTATCTGTTTACCGGTATCCAGAATGAAAAGGGTTAAAATGTCAAAATATTGCTCTGCATGCAAATGGTTCATAAAGGTAATTAACCTTTTCATTCCTACCCATCAATTAAACTTAAATAAGATTTTTCATGACAATAAAAATATAATCATTGCACGCACATTTAAAGAACACATTTATACCTGCCTGCCAAGGACTTAACTAATTCTTCGAGTGTATATTTTGTTTACCTTTTTGACATCTCTTGTTTAGTTCTTTGCTTGCTGGTAAATTTTTCATGATTATTTGTTGTCTGTGGATTTTTTTTCATTTCTGGAATACAATCAGAGCCTCATCAGAGTGTCAAACAATTGGATCCAGATCTGGCCCAGTTTTTCATCAGGCCGGATCTTGGTCTAAACTGTTTGCAAAGGTTATCAGTAGATGACACTAGTAGGTAAAGAGTTTTCACATGTTCAGAGGTATCACAAAGTGATGCTTATTGCCTTCTGCAGTTCTGATTGGCACTTTAAAAGTCCAATTGATCTTTGGCATTATATTAGATAAAAAGATTGATATCATATATCATTTTTGACAGATATTCAAAAATGTGGACCCTTTTTTGTAAAATTTTGTCTTTTCATGTCTCTGTAGAAAAGTCAGTCAGTTTGTTTTGTTGAATCCTTATTACAGTATTTACCCTATTTATTGGCACAGATGAACTATTTGACAGAATGATATTCTAAATGTAGACATATTTTTGTCATTTTAGTCTTTTTCAGATATATTCAGAAAAGTCAACCAGTTTGGAAAATCATAATTTATTGCTTTTATTGAGTTAAGACTTTTAAAAAGTCCTAGTCAACACTATTTCAGTCATGTTGGGACTCCTCTCAGGGAAGAAGAATGGGATAGATTAAAAGGCCCCAACCCAAATTTGCCTAAAGGAAGCAAAATTCATTCTGTCAACAAGCCAAGTATGACTGGGCCATTTCTCTGAAAGCTGCAGCAATGTTATAGCAGCACATGTATTTACTTTAATTATGGGCACCAATAGAACATTTTTGACAGATAATCCCATATTGTAGCACTATTTCTTTTTGGTCTTTTCATGACCATATGTAGAATGTCAGTCAGTTTGTTTTGTTAAATCCTCATTTACAGTATTACCGTACCTAAAAGTTCGGCACAGATAGACCCACACAAACAGTGTTTGTAGGAGCGTTCTAATCAGGGTTTACACAGTTTGCCATTCCAATTGATAAAGTCTCAGGCCAATATTTTGGTATCTAGTTTCACTAGGTATTGTTTGTCAAAATTGACCCGAGACATATGAATATTCAATGACCTTTTACTCAGTCTTCGTGAATCTTCGTAAAAAGTGCACTTTAGATTGTTGTACAATTACTAATCTGAATGAAATAAATCACAATTCCCTGATAGCCTAGTGGATAGTCAAGTGTTTTTTTTTGCGGTCAAAAGATGTGGGTTTGAGTCCAGTAGCATTTAAGTATTTTTTCTTCATTTTTTTCTGATTTGCTAGTTTCTTTGTCTTTATTCTTGATTTCGTGCGCAACTGGATACATTTATTTGAATTTGGCATGCCTGTATGTAACAAATATAGCACCGTGAATAATTTAAATAAGCCTACGGTAAATGTTCTAAAATTTCGAACACTCTAAAATTACGAACACCTAAAATTATCGCCGAAAATAATTTTCAAAACATCCTAAAAAATCGAACACTGACCTTTTTTTGAAAAGTGAATTTCTAAAATTACGAACACAAGTCATTTTCGGCGAAAAATCGATGTCCGTTTATGCTCGGTTTACATATACCGTACAGCGACATTTGGAAGGTTCCATTCTACTTAAATGGGTAATCTGGCACGTGACGTTCTTTTTCGCATGCCGGGCGCAAGACTATACTTTTTGTCTGCTAATTGTGCGATAAGATCAAAGGCAAGAGCGCATTTAAAGCACGGACTTTTCTGCGTGAACGTGACAAAGTTCATGTATGTTATATGGTTGAGGCTGTCTATGCATCTATCGATGGAAAACAGTGCAGGCTCAAATATTTTTAAAACCCTTCATTGGCGAAATGTTTACCTATAAGAAGCATTCGATCCATCGGAATTCTTCAGCAATGGTCATTAATTTTAACATGGTCACAGACATTAAACAGACACGCCTCGGGCAAGGATTAGGAGTTACATTTACCGCGAGAAAACGTCCATATAAGCTTATTCTCACCATGAAGGACTTAGGTCATACGCTGCCTGGACGTCAAAATTGAACATTAATTTTGCTTGTAACAGTAGATGTTACTATATTTACTTAAAAAAAACAACAACATGCAAGCCACAGCGTTAAACAACCGAGTAAATTTGCTAAGTTAGTTTGCTAACTTATATACAAAATGGCCTTTCCCAAGTAGTGGTTTGAGTCGTGTGAAACAAAATTAATTGATTCAATATAAAAGCGGTGATGCTTGACATACCGGAGCCATCAATGATGAATTGAGAATGCAGACTTGCGCAGGCTCGTCTGAGTCTTTGTCGCACGTTGTAAGTACCCAAATATCATGAAATTATGTCCGTCGACAGTTCAATTTCAATCGAGCCGGTTGACACGCACTGCATGCATGCGCGGATCCAGAACATTTTGTCAGAGGGGGTAGTGAGAGAGGACCGAAATGCCACTAAAAATGGACATCGGACCATCAGCGAAATGCCTTTGAAATGGCGTTTTGCTGGCGTGTTGAATGCTGGCTTGGTAGCTTTGTGATTTTTAGGGGATCCGGATCAATATTGCTAGGAAACCCTATATTTTGGTGATTTTTCAGGGGGGGGGGGGGGGGGGGGGTCCGGACCCCCTGTCCCTCTCTGGATCCGCCCATGGCATGCATCTGAATTGTCTGAAATGTTTCGTGATCATCGGATGCAAAGTCGGGCTGGATTATAACTCTTGGTATGCTTGTTTGCCCCTGATCAGGCACGTCGGACGATATTTTGGACCCAAACTGTTTGCAAACTTTGATAGCAGGTCGTAAAAGAGACTGCACGGTGTTTGCACACGAATCTTTTGTTTTGGCTTGGTCTCTTAGCATATCGAAACACAATGTGTTTGGGTCAGTCAATAAATCTTCCTTTGAGGACCCAAAACCCAAACTTATCGTGCGCATCGGCTTTTGTACGACAAAGTCGGACATTCCACTTGTGTACTTTCTATCGCATGCACACATTTTTAAATTGACGAAACATTCTATCCTGAATACCATTCGGGTCTGATCTGGATCCAAACCGTGTTTGCAAATGTAGAGAGAGAGAGAGAGAGAGAGAGAGAGACTGGTGCAGACACATCAAAGTAAGCATTGCATCGGCGGATCGACAAGTAGAGAGAGAGAGAGAGAGATGTGTGCGTGTTCTTTTTGAATTTCGTCAGTTTGTTTTTCGTCTACGTATTTCAAAGTTTTGTGTCGATCTTTGCAAAAAAAAATCTGATCGTACGAGATGTCTAGCAGTTTCAATTCTTGAGTACAATCTCGGAGGTACAATATTAACTGGAATTCGAAGTCGGCAGAGCGAGCGAAAGCGTTTTGGTTTTCTGAAGGAAGAACGAAATAGTGTAATGATTCATCGGTAGTTCGAGACGAGTGAACATAGGAGACCCGGCTTATCGAATAGTTTAAATCAGTGGACTTTTATGACTTGTAAGTGAATTGAGTGACATAATATGCACGTGCCTGGCTCTCGACTTGGCGAATACCGCACGCGCTGGACATTTTACTGACTCAGTCTGCATGAATTTAGCGGCGGTTTTAATAAGATTAAAGAAAAGAAAAAAAGGAGATAGCACAGAATCATATCGCCGTGTTTTCAACACGTTCCTACCATATTTTGACATGCATATATACCGTTTTTTTTTCTCACGATAAAGCCCACATTCTAAAATTTCGAACACTAGCATTTTTTCACAAACGTAATTTCTAAAATTACGAACAGCGGCAAAAATAATTATTTTTTAGTGTTCGTAATTTTAGAACATTTACCGTACATGTGATTAACTCTTTATACGCTGCATATTTTTTGAGACTTTTGTTATCATCTGCTGACTTTTAATCTAAATTAACTTTTTCAAATTTTTTTACTGGAACACTATCAGAGAGGCAAATGGTCTGTATCAAGATCAGAACCGACGTTCTGTTGGTACTAAACGAGGTCCAAACTATTTGCAAATGTTATCAGCTGACAAGGAAAGAGTGGGAAACTTAGGGAATAATGAATACAAAAGCGGCTAAATACAAATGAAAGATGTTAAGCTACAAGATGACGTAAAATATACGAACAATATTAATTAACTTTAAAAAAGAAAGCAATTTGACAATTATATAAAAAAAAGGTTCCTTCCAAGTTTCGATCCAGGTATGCTTGATTTGTGAGAAGTCAACTAACCACTAGGCTATCAGACCATTTGCATTAACGAATTGTCATTATCTTCGTATTCTCTGTAAAAGCATGACCAAGGTCGGAGTACTCCACCAAAACGCACGAATATCACGAAGATTTTGGCAAAAATTAATCAGTCTAAGGTCAATTTTGGCAGACTATAACTGTGTATGCATGTTTAACCCTTAAAGCGCCACTAAAAAAAAAGCATCTGAAAATATCATCTGCTGAAGTCGTCTGCTGCAAATAATTGCCTAACATTACTGACAAAAAAAAGTATAGAAGCAAAAGCGTGGACCCAGTACAGACTACTCCAATAGGAGCAGTCTGATCTGGGTCCACACTGTTTGCCATAGAGGCTTCTTAAACATTTCAGCAGACGAGAAAAGCAGACGACTTTTGTTGCGATTGGTGCATTAAGGGATAATCAATGACTTTATGCATATGCCGTAAGTACCAAAATCTTGTGAGCTGCCTCAAATATATGAGCAAGATATTTTGGTACTTATCCCATATGTGCAAAAGCATCCTTTAAACACCCATGCTGACCTATCCCGCGGGGCTAAAGGATTAATTTTTGGTCTTAGCCTTCCTTTACATCCATACTTTGTTTTTGAGAGAAGCCAAGGTTCTGGCAAGATGGTACAGATTTGTCAGAGCCTTCATTACTCGCCAATGTGATAAGTACCAAAATGTCCTGTGCTGGCCCATAATGTCATTTTTATTGATAAAAGGTACGAAATCAGGTTACCAGTAAACATTTAGATATAGTAAAGTTTTGGATTCAAAAATCAATGGCTAAATTGAAAATGAGCCTGTTAGGTACATGTAGTAGGGTCCATAATATTATTAAGAGGTATATATTTAGTTTAAGTCATTATTATTGTTGAGAAAGCTTTATATTGTTTTGTAGCAACACAAAAAGGTAGGCACGCCTTCACTTGTTCTCATGGGAAGCATTGCATGTCATTTTAAATAAATGCATGTTTGCAGTATATATTAGCTGTGTGCATTCACTGGTAGTGATATGGAAAAATTGCATGTAATTTTTAAGAATGCATGTTTGCAGAATAGCTGTGTGCCTTCACTGGTGGTATGTCATTTAAATAAAATGCATGTTTGCAGTATAGCTGCCTTCATTAGTTGACATTGGGGAAAATTGCATATGATTCTAATGAATGCATGTCTGCAGTATAGCTGGGTGTCTTCATTAGTTGTCATAGGGGAAACTTGCACATCATTGAAATGAATGCAAGTTTTCAGTAAAGCTGTGTGCTTTCATTAGTTTTCATAGGTGAAAATTGCACACCGTTTGAAATGAAAAAAGTCAATAAGCAATGCTTATTAGATACCCCCCGCACAGTAAGAGTCAGTGAAAAAACTTGGCAAGTTATAGTTCGAACAAGAAGACCTAAGTTTTGAAAAGAAGATTTCAGTAGAATCTGTGCAAACAAAAATTATAAACTCCTTCATGCATATGTTCAATGTGTCTACATTGTATCGGCAAAGTATCAAATTGCTCCATCAAGAGCTGTGGTAGGAGTTGATTGGCCCATAAAGGCACTATCCATGCATATACAAAAGCCATATAAGGGAATAATTGTCTAAGTTCAACAAGAATTATAAACTCCTTCATGCATATGTTCATTGTGTCTACATTGTATTGACAAAGTATCAAATTGCTTCATCAAAAGCTGTGGTAGGAGTTGATTGGCCCATAAAGGCACTATCAATGCATATACAAAAGCCATATTAGGGAATAATTGTCTAAGTTCTCACAGCTGTCATTTTGTCAAAATTATTTTTTGTGAACCAAACTCCTTCATGCATATGTTCAATGTGTCTACATTGTATCTGCAAAGTATCAAACTGTTCCATCAAAAGCTGTAGTAGGAGTTGATCGGCCCATGAAGGCACCATCTATGCATATACATAAGCCCAAGAAGGGAAAATTGGTCTAAGTGCTCACAGCTGTCATTTAGTCAAAAATTATTTTTTCTGAACCAAACTCCTTCATGCATATGTTCATTGTGTCTACATTGTATAGGCAAAGTATCAAATTGTTCCATCAAAAGCTGTGGTAGGAGTTGATCGGCCCGTGTATGGCCTATAATAGAATAAGCATAAAGCCCTATATTGAAAGCCATTTAGAACTACAAAGGGAAATAACTCAAATAGAATTGGCCCCTAGCCCTTACTTTTTTGTCTAAAGTATTTGTCTTGCATATATGAACATGTTTGCAAGGTTTGATGAAAATCCAGCAATGGCCTATAATAGAAGCCCTATATTAAAAGCCATTTAGAACTACAAAGGGAAATAACTCAAATAGAATTGGCCCCTAGCCCTTACTTTTTTGTCTAAAGTATTTGTCTTGCATATATGAACATGTTTGCAAGGTTTGATGAAAATCCAGCAATGGCCTATAATAGAATAAGCATAAAACCCTATATTAAAAGCCATTTAGAACTACAAAGGGAAATAACTCAAATAGAATTGGCCCCTAGCCCTTACTTTTTGGTCTAAAGTATTTGTCTTGCATATATGAACATGTTTGCAAGGTTTGATGAAAATCCAGCAATGACTCTTTGAGTTATTAAGGAAACAAAACGTTACGGACGGACGCACGGACGGACGGACGTGAAACAGTATACCCCCTACAAACAAAGTTTGCGGGGGGGTATAATGAATGCATATTTGCTGTATACTTTATAGATCTGTGTGTCTGCATTAGTTGTCATAGGGGAAACTTGCACATCATTTAAATGAATGCACAGTTAAGCTGTTGTCATAAGGGAAAATTGCACACCATTTAAATGAATGCATGTTTTCAGTTAAGCTGTGTGCCTTCATTAGTTGTCATAGGGGAGAAATGCACACCATTTAAATGAATGCATGATTTCAGTTAAGCTGCATGCCTTCATTATTTGTTATAGGGGAAAATTGCACACCATTTAAATGGATGCATGTTTGCAGTAAAGCTGTGTGCATTCATTTAATAGTTGTCAAAGAGAAAATTTGCATGTTATTTTATTGAATGCATGTTTGCAGTGGAGTTATAGGCCTTCATTAGTTGTCATAGGGGTAAATTGCATGTAATTTTAATAAATGCATATTTGCAGTAGAGTTATCGACCTTCATTAGTTGTTATAGGGGCACATTGCATGTAGTTTTAATAAATGCATGTATGCAGTAGTGTTATGGGCCTCCATTAGTTGTCACAGGGGTACATTGCATGTAATTTTAATGAATTCATGTTTGCAGTTGAGTTATGGACCTTCATTTGTTGTCATAGGGGAAAATTGCACATCATTTTAATAAATGCAGGGGCCTTCATTATTGGCCATACGGGAAATTGCATATCATTTTAAAGAATGCATGCACCTTCATTAGTTATCATAGGGGGATATTGCACATCATTTTAAGGACTGTATGAGCCTTCGTTTGTTGTCATTGTCGGGAAGTTGCACATCATTTTAATGAATGCATGGGCCTTCATGATTTGTCAAAGGGGAACGTTGCACATCATTTTGATGAATGCATGGGCCTTCATTAGTTGTCATAGGGGAACATTGCACATCATTTTAAGGAATGTATGGGTTTTCTTTAGTTGCCATAGGTTAAAATTGCACATCATTTTAATGAATGCATGTTTCAGTAGAGTTATAGGCCTTCATTAGTTGTTGAGAATATTGCATGTATTTTATAAACTAACACTAACAAAGCCCTAGGTTTTATATAGATTTATAACATGTGTGACATAGAGGGTGGTAATTTCATATGAAAGGCATGTTTGATAAATTTCATATTAAATAACCACGAGTGTAAGATTTTCTTTATGATATGACCTTTTAAATGGGGTTTTATTGCCCTCAACGTGGACATTTTTTTGTGTTGGTGTCACGGACATCTTCATAACGCTATAAAATCCTGCGAAAGTGTTATGTAACATGTGAACGTATCAGATTTATAACATGACATTATTCACTGAATAACAGCAATGTCATATGATAAACGCTTATAGCAAACCATATTCGAAAGACAAAGTAGAGGACATGAAGCGCTCACCTGATCTCCGTGATAATGTTAAAATATGTCAACTTTGGCTTTTATTTAAACATATTTTTACCATATATGGGCATGTCAGTCATTTTGGTCATGTGACCAGAACAATTTGTATAAATATTGGCTAACATATCATATGGAGTCTTCATATGAAATTTGAGTTCAATTGGCCTAGTGGTTTCTGAGAAAACTATGTTTTAATATATTGATGGGACTCCAATAGCGCCTTTGGCTGAAAAAAGTCAAACTTTGACCTTTGGATCTTATTTATAGTCATTATCTAATTAGGCTAAACATATCAAGTGAAAAATAATGACTTTGGCTTCAACAGTTATCAAAAAATCAACTTTTCATTTTTTCCCATTTGAATGCATAAGGAAGCACACTTAACCTTGACGTTAAGTAGGTCAGGGTCAACCTAGGATCATTATTTGAACAAACTTGGTAACACAACCATCCTCGATGCTACATGCCAATTCCCAAGGTCATCGGCCTGCTGGTTCTAGAGAAGTTTTTAATGAGTTTTTACCATATATGGGCGTGGCAGCAATCTTGGTCATGAGACAAAAAAAAAAATGTATAAATTTTAAGGGGTCTTCATATGAAATTTAAGTTCAATTGGCCTAGTGGTTTCTGAGAAAACTGTGTTTTAAATATTGATATGACTTCAATATGACCGACCTTAGCTGAAAAGTCAAAGGTCAACTTTGACCTATGGAACTTATCTATAGCCATATCTCATTAGGTCATACATATCAAGTGAGAATAATGACTTTGGCTTCAACAGTTTTCAAAAGACAAATTTTTCAAAATTGTTCCCATTTAAATGCATTAGAAAGCAAATTCGTCCTCGATGTTAAGTAGGTCAATGTCAAACAAGATCATCATTTGAACAAACTTGGTAGGCCCTGCATCCCCATTGCTACATACCAAGTCACAAGGTCATCGGCCTTCTGGTTCTGAAGAAGATTTTTAAAGGGTTTTTACCATATATGTGCAAGGTGGCTATCTTGGTCATGTGACCAGGACCATTTGAACAAACTTTAGAGCCCGCGTCCTAAGCAGTCCCCATATGAAATTGGCCCAGTGGTTTTAGAGGAGAAGATGTTTGAAAATGTTGACAGACAGATGGACGAGAGTCATTGGTATACTATTAGCTCATCCATCAGCCTTCAGCTCAGGTGAGCTATAAAAAGACTTTGTAAACCAATGAGTTACATGTATGAGGGCCGAGATACCCCATCGGTTAGCAATTTTTGGCCATATTTTATCTTGATTAGCGATTTATAGCCCCAAAAAAGAACGTTGAGCGATTTTTTTGGTCTAAAATTTAACGATTTTCTGCCTAAAATATTATGAGGATAAAAAAAGTTGTGATTACCTATTAAACACATTTCAAATTTAACAATTGAGCGAAAAATGGTGATTATAGGTTTTACTGATTAACAGGTGAATTTTATCATATAGGCAAATATTTTAAGTGGCCAAAATTTTAATGATTAGCGATTTTCAGACCCTCTTGTATATTGTCCTGGGTTTGTAAGCAAATTAAAGGATCTTACATGAGTGCTCATCAATATAGAATATAGTGAGAGATAATATACTTACATTTCAGGATAAAACTAAAGCTGACCTGAAGAACAAGAAACCCCCATCAGCTTCTCAGAAGAGGAAAGATGAAGGAAAAGACAAGGGCAAAGGTAATACAGTGCAGTTCCTTTATAACACACCTTATTAAAACTCAGATTTGGATATACAGTAAAGCCTGTCTTAAGCGGCCACTCCAAACAAGACAAAACATGACTCTTAATGCCAAATGCTAGCTTAATGAAGGTCAAAGTATTGCAGAATGCTCCCCTTGGAGCATTCTGCAATACGTTTGACCTGCATTAAGCGATAATTGGTCTTGAAAAACAATTTTTGTCTTCTTTTTGAGTGGCCGCTTAAGACAGGTTTTACTGTATCACGGTTACGTTGTGGCTCCCAATTTTTTTTTACCATAGAATTTCACAAAAGAATAAGATGGTCATTTTCCAATCATTCCTTTGTAAAATGGTCCCTACAATGCAGTCACTGTATAGCACCTTGTTATAGCATGGATTTAGATATAATCTGGTCATGTGGCTCCAAAAAACTTTTACTATGGATTTTCACAAAGGAATGATAGGAAAATGACCATGAAATGGTCATTTTGCAATCATTCCTTTGTAAAACATGATTCATTACAACACTGTCCATTCCAATGGACCCCAAAATAGTGTTATAAAAGGATTTTGCTGTACTCAACTTGTCTGGGTATTTGTTTGGTCTCCAAAGGGGATGGGGATATTGTTTTCAGTGTGGATCCTGTTAAGTGTTGGCGTCAGCACTTAGAGCGTCAGCATGACTGTATGTGATATGTGAAGAGCCAACTGGAAGCTTTCAACCAAATTTGCCTGAATATAAAATTGGGGCAAGATGAAGAGTTGATTAGGTTTGGTGACCTTGACCTTGAGAAGAGATAGGGCAATTTACCACACCTTGAGGAAGTGACACAGAACACTGACAGCCAAACATCAGCCAGAACACAACCCCCCACCCCCAGCAAGATGACCACAAAACCAGAATGGACACCCATCAAGAGCCACACCACAAAACAAGGATCCAAACACAAACCCCCACACACAATGGGAGCAATCCCAAACACTGAATAAACATCAAAAGAACCACCACCCCAGAAAGGACAGCAAATGAGGCTGTCAGGGGCCCCAAACACACTTTAATGGCCAAATCTTTGCCAGAGATTCAGATGTTGTTAAAACAAAAACTGCCAAGCCCTTGCCCTTACCATAGGTGAAATAATTTATTAACCCTTATCCTGCCAATATTGTTTGTCTTGAAAATGTCTGCTTTTTATATCAGATGCATATACAGTAAAACCTGTCTTAAGCCCCACTCAAAAATAGACAAAAAAACGATCTTAATGACAAATGGTAGCT
This sequence comes from Loripinus fragilis, assembly GCA_964019695.1. Classification (NCBI taxonomy): domain Eukaryota; kingdom Metazoa; phylum Mollusca; class Bivalvia; order Lucinida; family Lucinidae; genus Loripinus; species Loripinus fragilis. The sequence continues at coordinate 1,928,067 of OZ026525.1, forward strand.
TAATGAAGGTCAAAAGTATTGCAAAATGCTCCCTTTGGAGCATTCTGCAATACTTTTGATCTGCATTAAGCGATAATCAGTCTTGAAAACCAAGTTTGGTCGTCTTTTTGAGTGGCCTCTTAAGACAGGTTTTACTATACTGAAGGACTTTAGAAACGCACCAGTCATATATTCACTGTCACTTCCACATGGTTGATTTGAGAATGTTCTCTTTATCACTTTTAATCCGCTTACACAATGGACCATAATTTGCCATAGTTTCGATTTGCTAATGTGGTTCATTCTGACGTAACGCTGACGTAAGTGTTTTTCAACAATTGTCGTCTGACAGCTGTGAGATTAGTTCAATTTAAAAGCAAACACTTTGAGCTGGTAGCCAGATGTCTTAACCAACCGAAAAACAAGAAAAGTTTCAGAAATAATCAGAAACAATTGTTTAATTACACGCCAAGTCGCAGCGTTTCTTTGCTAACGTCAGTCTTAATTTTTCAAACAGCAATAACAAGCAGATGACGTTCGCGCATGTCGCGATACTTTTGTCTTCTACACAACGGGTTGCGGAGTATCTTGTTGCACTAAAACATTTTCATTATTCCTGATCCTTAGGATATAAACAGCCAATTACGTCAAAAACAATAATGACGTCACCTAGACGAAATGAACGTTAACAGAGGCCTAAAACTTCATGATTTGATTTTGTCTTTCCTTGTGCTTTCAAGAACAAACATCGGTTCGAAAACTTTTTTGCGCTCACAATGGAAGGTATTGGTACTCTTAGACTTTTTAAATTTGGGATGTCTTAGAATAATCGCGACGTCACGGCAACCATAAGCCACAGCGTTTCGATTTTCTTATTGAATGCAAGCTAAATGAAGGGACTTGTCAATTTTATTTTTCACATAATTAAAATATTACATTTTGACAACAAATTAGCATTTAAGCAGGTGGTGCGTTTCTAAAGTCCTTCAGTATATATTCCAAGTGCAGTTCAGACAAGATTTGATCATGGGATCAAACACAATGAACCCTGAATCAGACTGCTTCTATGCTACATATGAACATAGATGAGAGTACAGAAGACAAAAGTTGTGACTGGCAGGAAAGGGGTTAAGCATATATATATATATATATATATATATAAGTATATACAAATATATACAGACTTTAAGAGTTTTCAAATGACTTCCGAAAAATTCATGGACACAAAACTTTTGGAGCTAGAATTTTTAAATTCCGTTTGCGATTTCAAAGAAAAAAATCAGAACAGCTAGCTTTTTCTTCACAAACTAGTCTGAGATTTGTTTCTTCATCTAGTATGTAGCAGTTGCTGTACTAATAGCCTATAATTAACCCTTTCCTTCATGAATATTCATGCTAAGCTCCACCCAATATGAATAATAATATAAATAAACTTTCACATTTGTACATAGAAGAAATTACTTGTCAGGTTCACTAGCATATGATCATATCATCATAAGCAAACAGAGTAGACCCAGATCAGGCAGCTCTTACAAGAGCTGTCTGATCTGGGTCTGCGCTACTTGCAAAGGCGTTAAAAGGCGTCTCTAAAGGGTAAAGGGTTATAAACTACAAATTACTGTAATTTTGTCATATTTCAGAGCGAAAGGGGAGTGCTAAAGAAAAGGGCGGTAAAGATGCCAAAGGAGGAGACAAGAACAAGGGAGGTAAGGGGGCTGCCCCAGCTTTGGAAGAAGAGGAAGACCCAGGACCACCTCCTCCACTCGAGGTCCACGTGAGTGTGAATCTCCACCACTGGAAGACTGCTATGGACTCACTGAAAGATGAGGAGGAGAGAAATAAGGAGGCCGGACAACAGGAGGCAAACTAAAATAATTTTAAAAAAAAGCACTTATTCTGAGCCCATTTAAATCTTTTGGTAATTTAAAAAAAACGTCTCCTACTGATTTTTTTTCAAAATTAACGTTTTTGAAAATTCTTTCAGGAATACGATCAGAGTGTCAAACACTTTTGATCTAGATCCAGCCAGATATTTTGTTGGGCCTGATCTGGGTACAAACTGTTTTCATTGGATGACAAAAGTAATCACTAGCCAATAAAGAGTTTTAAAAAACACTCACAAAAAACCCCGAAATCTTTCATTCAAGAAACAAATCGACTCTGGCAAAATCATTGTTTGAAGGTCAAGTAATAAACCACTAAATATCAAATTAAAAAGTCTGAAGGTCAAGTAATAAAAAAATCACAAATTGAAGGTCATTGAAGTAGATATGTGATATATCTATATACAACTAGATGAGTGATGTTTCTTGTATGAATGATTTGTCGTTAATTCAATTTTGTGTCACATCTTTGGCCATGAAGTAGACAAGTTTATCATTCAAAACAAACCCACATATGGAAGTTTGTTCAGAACCATTTTATTCAGCCATAAATCTTACTTTTCATTAATAAGAAAATCAAAGCATTTATAAGGTTGTAAGTAAATCCTATATCACTTAGAAAGGTCAAAACTCCAGGGCTTTGACCTTTCTAAGGGATATAGGGTTAAATGATGTTTTTTTTTTGTCATTTGTCAATCATATTAATGTTAATATATAATATGTTGTTACTGTGATATATTTGGTTTATTTTCAAGCCTTTCATTGTGAGGCAATCTCTACTAGCACGATTATAACTTGTGATATCTTTCCAAGAAAACATATATTGTGGGTACTTATTGGAAGTATCATTTGCATAAAACTATTTTTACAATATTGGAATAGTCCAATATTCATTGTGAGAGATTTCAGGTAACAATTATTCCTTATCCTGCCAAGTTTTTGTTTGTTCCTGAAAATGTCCATTTTTTTTTTTAAATTTTAGCAGCTGCATATTCATGTTCACTTCAGACTAGATTTTATCATTGAAGCAAACACTATGAGCCCTGATCAGGCTGCTCCTTTAGGAGCAGTCTGATCTGGGTCCATATTGTTAGGGAGCAGTCTGATCTGGGTCCATATTGTAAGGGATCTGTCTGATCTGGATCCATATTGTTAGGGAGCAGTCTGGTCTGGGTCCATATTGTTTACAATATAGGATAGCAGATGAGAGGACCAGAAAGCTAAGTTGTGACTGGTGGGCAAAGGGTTAAATTATTTTTCATCTGAAATGTGAAGCCAAACATGGCAGACCCTGATGAGATACCACATACCCGGGACCACATACTGCATCATCTAATCTGAGTCTACACTGTTTGCTAATGTACCTATTAATGGTTCAAGTATTATAAGGGGTATGCAAATTAAATATATCTAAAATGCTCACAAAATTAACAAAACTTTATCTCTTGCAATGCCAAAGCCAAACTAAAGCAAAAGCATATGAAAACTAAATAGTCCCAGATCAGATTGCTCTCAGAAGAACAGTCTGATCTTGGACTCCTTGTTTCCTTCATTCAGCAAATTATTTATTGATAACTAGGAAGATATACTATCTGAAACCATGCCTCGAGGTTATAAAACAGTTTTCATGCTCAACTCGACTGAGCAAGAAATTTATCATGCTCATATTTGTTAAAATACTAACATTTGAAGATACTAACATTTGTTGGCATTTTAACATTTATTATCATTAAAATGCCAACATTTGTTCATTTGTTGGCAATTTAACATTTATTAGCATGATAAATACAACATCTGAGAGTTCGAGAGCAAAAAAGTCTTTATTTTTCATTAGCATTTAAAAATTCCATGCTAAGTTGAGCTGAGCATGAAACAAGATTTATAACCTCAGGGCCTGATCACCCATTTAATCTATAGAACTATAGAAATTTAGCACACATAATGAAGAATAATCGTTGATGTGTTGATTGAGCTGTGTCTTCAGAAAACCTGTTCATGCCACAATACAAACTACAAAGACACTGACCAGCTTGTGCATCAGTGCAGTCTGATCAGTGTCTTTATTGTTCGCTGTCTAAATAGTATAGCTATATTTGCTTAACCAAAACTTTCAAGATTCTAGCTAGTCTCTGTAGCTGAGCATTTTGATTCATCAGACGTTTTCCCGTGATATGGCTTCCTTAAGCATAGGTCCCAATGAATCATTTTTTTGGGCGTAAAAGTAAAATTGTGAATATTTTCTTACCCATCAGTTTAAACATTTGTTTTGGGTGCTTAAAAGAACCATCTCATTGAGACAGTTCTTTTGAGCACATACAACATATGTTTTGGTTGAGAAATAAGAATTTTTTTTTTTTAATTATGCGCTCTTATCTAGAGACCTGGCCTGAGGTTATAAAACTTTTTCATGCTCAACTCACCTGAGCAGAAAATTTATCCTGCTCCAGGCCTGGTATAAAACTTATTCATGCACAACTCAGCTGAGCAGGAAATTTCAACTGCTCATAAAAGGTGAGATAATGAAGAATAAAGACTTTTTTGCTTTTAAACTCTTAAGATGCTGATAAATGTTAAAATGCCAACAATTGTTGCCATTTTAACACTAAAGAGCATGATATATTTAATGCACAGTTGTGTTGAGCATGAAAAAAGTTTTATAACCTGGGGGCCTGGTTATGTATGTGTTACTCTTGAAGACTGTGATAATATCATTTGAGGAGCAACATGTGATTTCCAACAATTTGAGATTTTGACAAGTGTAGACTTGGACCAGCCTCTGCAGCCTCCTTTTAAGCTTAGAAACTCCAAATGGTGTACAGTCAGTAGCTTAATAATCATAGAATATTCAAGCGACTAGCAAAGGCTCTGATCAGACTGCCCATATGCGCAGGCTGATCTGAGGCTTTGCTGGTCGCACATACCACATTGTTGGAAATCTCATGCACTGGCTCATTTCATTTTTTCTAACTTGTCATTATTTCATACATATATTTTAGTAAATGTGATTAAGTATATTTTATCCTATTTTTACATGAATTAAACATTTTATTGAAAAATAATCTTCATTTCTTTTGTTGTTTATTCTGTAAGATTGAAGGGTTACTTGTTTGAGACTCACCGGAGGCACTGTGTTGTCCTTGAGCAAGACACTTTATCCTCTGCTTAGTATTGGCTCAACACAGAAAGACAGGAAATTTGTCCCAACATGACTGAAAAATTGTTGACTAGAACATAAAGCATCAACACAAACAAAACATACAGCACAGGTTTAGATAAACAATAAATGTGAGCGTAAAATTGTAAATATTTTCTTATCCATCAATTTTAACATAAGCTTTGGGAGCTCAAAAGAACCGTCTCATTGAGACGGTTCTTTTGTGTACCCACAACATATGTTTCAGTTGAGAAATAAGAATTTTTTTTTTTTTTGCACGCACTCTTAACTAAAGTCCTGCTTACAGGAAACCTTTCACCATGCCAACAGAGGAACTTAAAACAATTTTACTCTTTGCATACTAGATAAATTTTCATGCCTTTGTTGTCATTGGCTGACTTTTTTCAAAACATTCTTTCAGGAACACAATCAGAGTGTCAAACAGTTTGGATCCAGATCAGGACCAACATTCTTTTGGTCCTGATCTAGGTCCAAACTGTTTGCAAAGATTATCAGCAGATGACTAGAGTCGCTACTAGCAAGGAAAGAGTTAATATGAAACAGAAGCTTTAGTAAGTTTCAATGAAACTCTTTAAAGCTTGTTTCATAAATATCATTCAAAATGACCACAATAATAAGAAAAGAAAAGAAACTAAGATAAAAACTTTGCTATCTTCCTTCGATATAATTTCCTATACAAAGACTAGCATTTGTTCCGCCAAAGCCAAAAGAATTAGTCAAAGCTATTCTCCGCCTATTTGTCCAATCACAAGCAGTGTTAGAGATCAGTTTCAAATCTAAGTCAATATCTGATTGGTGGAGATTCAAGGTGGGCGGAAGCTTTCCTGATTGACAGGCCAGGACAGTAAATATTGCCTCTACACCACCAGCTGCCCCTAGCAAATGTCCTGTAGCTCCTTTAGTGGACGATACCAACAGATCTCGGTTAGATTTCCCGAAAAGTTCCCAGATGGCCTTGCACTCCGCTTGATCACCCAGGGGTGTTGATGTGGCATGAGCATTTATATATCCTACAAGATCAGATGAAACATTAGCATTTCTTAAAGCTGATTTCATGCAGTTATAAGCACCTGTCCCCACCTCGCTAGGGGCTGTTATATGATGAGCATCACCCGAGAGACCGTAGCCTAGAATTTCACCATATATTTTTGCACCTCGTTTCTCAGCATGGGAGAGCTCTTCAAGAACTACAACTCCTGCTCCCTCCGACATCACAAATCCATCGCGGTCTTTATCAAAAGGTCTTGACGCATTCTCTGGACGGTCATTGAAGTTGGTGCTCAATGCTCTCATCCTAGCAAACCCAGCAAGTGAGAGAGGATTAATACTGGACTCTGTTCCCCCTGCAACCATGACGTCTGCATCACCATGCTGGATAAATCTTGCTGCATCGCCAATGGCATGTAGTCCAGTTGTACAGGCGGTAGATACAGCGTGATTTGGTCCCTGAAATAATGAGTGTGTTTTGAGCAGGCATCCAGATAAGAGTGTGTTATTGAATCTTATTTCTCAATCAAAACATATGTTGTGGGTATTCAAAAGAACCGGCTCAATGAGACAGTTCATTTGAGTGTCCAAAACATGTTTAAATTGATGGTTAAGAAAATATTTACATTTGAGTGTCCAAAACATATGTTTAAATTGATGGTTAAGAAAATATTTACAATTTTACACTCAAATTTTCCTTAACTGAACCTAAGTTCTGAGGTGACTCTTACAATCTTCTAGCCTGTCTGGTACATGATACATGATTTTTACACGATTTATGAGGTTTCTATTCCTGAAGATTCTCTATGTCAAACAAGGCTAACACTGATGAGATATCTCAACTTGGTCTACACTGTTTTTTCAAAGTACTTATTTACAGGTTTTCACTCTTTTTGCTTTTAAGCCTTTCCATGCCAATAATGATGTTTGTCATTTGCTCTCGTTTGTCTGCTTATGTTCTTAGATAGCCTATATTGCAAACAATATGGACCCAAGGGAGCAGTCTGATCAGGGTTCATAGGGTTTGCTTCCTTGATAAAATCTAGTCTGAAGTGCACTTGAATATATGCAGCAGACATAAAAAGCAGACAACATTTTCAGGACAAAAAAATTGGCGGGGTAAGGGTTAACTCTGAACTTAAAAAAGGTAAATCAATGTCAACTTTTGGTTTTCAAAAATTCTTATCCTCTCAAACTAATTCAAAACAGTTGCATCTAAATATTCATTATGTAACCCTCAACCAAAATATCTAAATAAAATTTGATCTGCTAGAAATGGGGTGTCAATTTACCTATGTGTTTCTGAAACCAAATGTCAGCCTTCAAATTAATTAAAAAGGAATTTTAGGTGACACTACCAGAACAGCCAAAATCAAAACTAGAGGACCTGAAGGTCCTGAGGCGCTCACCTGATCTCTTTAATAACGTTAAAATAGGTCAAGGTTGACTACCACTCATAATAAAACATTTTATGTTTTACCATATATGGTGGTTTCAGCCAATCTGGTCAAGTGACCTGAAACAGTCTAATGAATACTCCATCAAACAGCCCAGTGATTTCTGAGAAACCAATGTTTAGATAGGTATGTGGCAGTCCAAATGAGTGGCATTAGATTAAAGGTCAAAAGGCAGCTTGACATTTGGTACTTATATAAAACCATTATCTCATAAGATTAAACATTTCTTGAAAGTATTATGATTTTGGCTTAAAAATATAATAGAATAATGAACATTTCAAGATATTTCCCATATAAATGCATTAGGAATCAAATATGACCTTGCCATAAAGTAGGTCAAGATCAAGCAAGATTCATCATTTGTGCAAACCTGGTAGAGACCACATCCCCAATGCTACATACCAAGTCCCAAGGCCTTTTGTTCCAGAGAATAAGATATTTAAAGTGTTTTTACCATACATGGGTGTGGTGGCCTTGACCTTTGAAACTTATTTATAGCCATTGTCTCATTAGGTTTAACATATCAAGTGAGAGTAATGAGTTTGGCTTCAACAGTATAAAAAATTCAACTTTTCAAAAAAAAATCCATTTAAATGCATTAGGAAGCAAATTTGACCTTGACGTTAAGTAGGTCAAGGACAACCTAGGATCATTATTTGAACAAACTTGGTAGGCCCCACATCCCCAATGCTACATATTTAGTCCCAAGGTCATTGGCTTTCTGGTTCTAGAGAAGAAGATTTTTAAAGGGTTTTTACCATATATGGGCATGGCAGCCATCTTGGTCATGTTACCAAAATGTTTTGTATAAATTTTAACTAACTTATCATAAGGAGTCTTCACATGAAATTTGAGTTCAATTGGCCCGATGGTTTCTGAGAAAACTATGTTTTAATATGTTGATGGTACTCCAATATGAGCGACTTTGGCTGGAAGATCAAAGGTCAACCTTGACCTTTGAAACTTATTTAGAGCCATTATCTCATTAGGTTAAACGTATCAAGTGAGTTTAATGACTTTGGCCTCAACAGTATTCAAAAAATCAACCTTTCAAAAAAAAAGCCCATTTAAATGCATTAGTTAGCAAATTTTACCTTGACGTTAAGTAGGTCAAGGACAACCTAGGATCATCATTTGAACAAATTTGGTAGGCCCCACATCCCCAATGCTACATACCAAGTCCCAAGGTCATTGGCCTTCTGGTTCTGGAGAAGAAGATTTTTGAAGGGTTTTTACCATATATGGGTGCGGCCGCCATCTTGGTTTTAACCAACTTATCATAAGGAGTCTTTACATGAAATTTGAGTTCAATTGGCCTAGTGGTTTCTGAGAAAACTATGTTTTAATATGTTGATGGGACTCCAATATGAGCGACTTTGGCTGGAAGGTCAAAGGTCAACCTTGACCTTTGAAACTTATTTAGAGCCATTGTTTCATAAGGTTTAACATATCAAGTGAGTTCAATGACTGGCTTCAACAGTATTCAAAAAATCAACTTTTCCAAAAAAAAATCCCATTTAAATGCATTAGGAAGCAAATTTGACCTTGACGTTAAGTAGGTCAAGGTCAACCTAGGATCATCATTTGAACAACCTTGGTAGGCCCCACATCCCCAATGCTACATATCAAGTCCCAAGGTCATTGGCCTTCTGGTTCTGGAGAAGAAGATTTTTAAAGGGCTTTTACCATATATGGGCATGGCGGCCATCTTGGTCATGTGACTAGGACCATTTGAACAAACTTTCGTTCCCGCGTCCTAAGGAGTCTCCATATGAAATTTGAGTTTAATTGGCCCAGTGGTTTCAGAGGAGAAAATGTTTGAAAATGTTGACAGACGCCGGACGGACGCCGGAGTGACTGGTATACTATTAGCTCACCCATGAGCCTTCGGCTCAGGTGAGCTAAAAAGTTTAACCCTTTTCCCACCATTCACTACAATTGTTGTCTGCTCAATTATACTTTGGCTGCCACAGCCTGGGTGGCAGAGCTAGATGGCAGCCATCTACACACCGATGGTTTGGCATCCTAGCTATTGTGGCTTGGCGGACGACTCTGTATAAGAACAACGGCAAGGCACACTGCCCAAGTGAGGGAACGGCGGAATCTCAGAGGCCGTCAAAGATCTGAGTTGGAATGTCAGCTAGGACAGGCGATCCCAGAAAAACCTTAGTTCCAAAAACAATCATGGCAGAATCAACAAATGAAGTCACGTTAGGCGATGCTGGCAGAAACCAGATTTCTGTCAGTGGCGTCTCCGGCTTGGCCCCCTCTCAGGTGTGGGGGGCAGGGTCGGGCCATTGCTGCAAATCCAGCAAGCATCTGAGAAATTTCAGGGTGGGCACTCTTAATGTGAACACTCTAAAAGGGAGGGTCTGTGAGGTGGTGGAAACACTATCTCGTAGATAAGTAGACATTTGTTGTGTCCAAGAGACCAGATACCGGGGTGGTCATTGCCGTATAATAACGGGCAAAGACTCAAGGTACAAACTGTTCTGGTCTGGAAACAACAAGGGTACTGCTGGTGTTGGAATGTTTGTGGCGGAGAAGTGGATAGAGAAGGTATTTGAGGTCAAGCGAGTCTCCGACCGGATCATCCTGGTGAAGATCATAGTCGGTCAGCGGGTGCTTTGTCTTCTGTCTGTCTATGCCCCACAGTGTGGTCTCAGTGATTCTGTAAAGGATCTATTCTACGACCAACTTAGGGCCGTAACTGCAATGATCCCAGCATCAGAATTCCTCATCCCATGTGGTGATTGGAATGGCCATGTAGGCAGTACAGGCTCTGGTTACAAAGAAGTTCATGGAGGCTATGGGTATGGCAAGCCAGACCCTGATAGTGAGGGTGAGTGGATCCTGGAATATGCACTAGCATATGACCTGTTCCTCGGTAACACATGTTTCAAGAAACCTGACAGTCGCCTCATCACATACAGGTCCGGTAATACAGCAACCCAGATAGACTTCATGTTATTTCGAAAGAGCCTGCGCAAACTTGTTATGGATGTGAAGGTGATTCCTGGAGAGGAGGTTGCTCTGCAGCATCAGCTCCTTGTGTGCGACATGATGATTGATATGCCGCCCCAAATCAAGCGCAAATTCACCCCACGTCCAAAAGTGTGGAAGCTCAGAGATCCTCAAACCTGTAGCCAATTCCAGGAAGTCTTCAAGGCACATGTGCCCGCTGTGGAAACTGAAGCGGCTACTACTACTGAGGAAATCTGGGCGAAACTCAAGACAGGTTTGCTGAAGACAACAGAGGTGGTGTGCGGCACAACAAAGCCCCACCGATGGCAACGTGAAACTTGGTGGTGGAATAAGGAAGTAGATGATGCCATCACAGCCAAGCGCCAAGCTTTCAAAGCATGGAAGGCTGGCAAATGCACACGAGCATCATATAACACTGCCAAGCGCATCTCCAGATGTGTGGTGCACCATGCACGCCACGAAGCAGACAAGGTGGTCTATGAGGGCATTGACCACAAGTCGTCTGATATCTTCCGCCTCGCCAACCAGATGAGGAAAGAGAATGTTGATGTTGTAGGCGACAAGCCAGTGAAGAATGACACTGGGGAAATGTCAATGAGCGAGGAGGCAAAGCAGAATGCATGGGCTGAACATTATGAAAGGCTTCTCAACTTTGAATTTGATTGGCACCCTGATCACCTGTCCAATGAACCTCCTTTAGAAGGCCCGCCTATCCCAATCACTATTGACATGGTGAAGAAGGCCATCTCAAAGATGAAGTCGGGCAAAGCTGCAGGTCCATCAGGCATAGTGGTGGAGATGATCAAGGCAGCAGGTGATACAGGGGCCACCATGATCCGAGATCTTGCTACTGCGATTATCCGTGACGGCAAGGTCCCAACTGACTGGGAGGAAAGTTTCATTGTCTGCCTTTACAAGGGCAAGGGTGATGCTTTGGATAGAGGCAACTATCGAGGCCTCAAGCTGACTGAGCAGGCCATGAAGATCCTAGAGAGGATTGTCGATGGTCTCATAAGACAGGTGGTGTCTATTGACGACTCCCAGTTTGGCTTTGTCCCAGGAAGAGGCACTACAGATGCAATCTTTGTGGTCCGGCAGCTGCAGGAGAAATACCTAGCAGTGAACAAGAGGCTTTATATGGCCTTCGTGGACCTAGAGAAAGCATTTGACCGTGTCCCTCGGAAGGTTATCTGGTGGGCCCTGAGAAAGCTAGGCGTTGAGGAATGGATTGTGCGATTAGTCCAGGGAATGTACGCTAATGCACGAAGCCAGGTTCGTGTTGGCGAGGGTTTCAGCAAAGAGTTTGAGGTGAAGGTCGGGGTCCATCAGGGATCCGTACTCAGTCCCTTGCTCTTCATCATTGTGCTGGAGGCCTTGTCATGTGAGTTTCGGGCTGGTGTTCCTTGGGAGGACCTATATGCAGATGATCTTGTCATCATTGCTGACTCCCTAGAGGAATGTGTCAGGAGGCTCTTGATATGGAAAGAAGCCATGGAGAAGAAGGGATTGGGGGTGAATGCAGGAAAGACAAAAGTCATGATCTGTGGTACAGGCCTAGACCTCTTGCAGAGTTCAGGCGAATACCCATGCGCTGTCTGTCGTACAGGAGTAGGCAACAACAGCATCTACTGCAATGGCTGCAAACTTTGGGTGCATAAGAAATGCAGTGGGCTACAAAGACTGACACCAAATCCTGATAATAGGTGTGCACGGTGCATGGGAAATGCTCGCCCTATTGACGGCAGACCACATAGTGAAGTCCAGGTCTGACCTGATAAGCTTGAGGTGGTAGCTTCCTTCTGCTACCTAGGTGACATGCTTTCTGCTGGTGGAGGCTGTGAAATGGCGGTCACTACTCGTGTGAAAACCGCCTGGAAGAAGTTCAGGGAGCTACTACCAGTTCTCACATCCCGCCACCTCTCTTACAAGACCCGTGGCCATGTGTACAGCTCTTGCGTGCGGAGCGCCATGCTCCATGCCAGTGAAACTTGGCCACTTACCAAGACGAACCTGCAGGGCTTGCAACGCAATGATAGGGCCATGATCAGACAGATCTGCAGTATCAAGCCAGAGGATGTGGCCAGGGTAAGGTCAAGCGAGCTACTGGCAAAGCTTCAGCTTGAGGACCTCGACCTCATTTTGAGAGAGAGAAGGCTTCGCTGGTTTGGGCATGTGGCGCGTTCGAGTGGTGCAATCAGAACAGCATATGATATGCAGATTGACGGCAAGCGGGGGGCAGGGAGGCCCAAGCAAACATGGAAGAAACTGACAGAGAAAGACTGCCGTGAGTGGAAGCTCACCACAGTTGACCCTCAAGAAAGGAGCACCTGGAGAGCAGGTGTGAGATCTGCTATGCGTGCAGCTAGCCAGTTACCTGGAAAGGGGCCCACTGATGTGGATGATGCCCCTGCACCTGCACGTTAATCAAAAATCCGATTATGATATGATGAAGCCTATAGTGAAAACAGCACAGGTTTAGATAAACATTTTTTGAGCGTAAAATTGTTAATATTTTCTTACCCATCAGTTTTAACATAAGTTTTGGGTGCTCAAAACAACCGTCTCATTGAGACAGTTCTTTTGAGTACCCACAACAAATGTTTTGGTTGAGTAATAAAAAAATTGATCTTTTGTTGCACACTCTGAACTAAAGGCCTGAAACAGTATGGACCCATATCAGACTGCTTCCTTTGGAGCAATCTGATCAGGGAGCATAATGTTTACTCCCGTGATAAAAAGTCTGAATTGCTTTTGAATATATGCTACAGACATAAAAAGCAGACAACATTCTCAGGACAATAAAGATATTGCCAGGATAAGGGTTAACCCTTTCCTTCATGAATATTCATGCTAGGCTCCACCCACTATGAATAATCATATAAACTGTAAATAAACTTTCACGTTTGTACATAGAACATAGAAATTACTTGTCAGGTCCACTAGTGTAGGATCATATCTATTCATATTTCCATATGCAAACAGAAGAGACCCTGATCAGGCAGCTCCTGTAAGAGCTGGCTGATCTTGGTCTGCTGTTTGAAAAAGTGTTAAAAGGTGTCTCTATGAGGTAAAGGGTTAAACCGGTACAAACCTGTAGAGCATGTCTGATGCTGATATGTCCAGCAGCCATGTTGACTAATACCATGGTCATGAAGTGTGGGCTCACACGTTTGTATCCCTTCTCTCGTAAAGTAGTTCCTACATCAGTGATGTACTCCATACCAACCATACCGGTACCCAAAGCTACACCTGAAAAAGTAAATAACGGCTATGAATATAAGAATGTGAAGATTGTATAGATAAATCCGTCCTACCATCAAGAGGCTTGCAGAGTGATGACAAACAAGCTTATCTGGTTTACCTGTATGAGATAAGATAGTAGACCTCTAGGAAAGATTAGAATATGATTGGCATAATTATGACCTTACCGGAAGTCAAGTGATGTCATTGTTGTGTTAAAATGACATCATCATGTTATGTCACATCTCAGTGTATTCAGAAATTTCCTTTTTTTAAAAATAAATATGCAGAATTTAATAGAATCCAGGGTGATGATAAACAAGGTTTTCTGGATTTAACGTGTGTAAATAAAGCTTATCTGGTTTACCTGTATGAGATAAGATAGTAGACCTCTGGGAAAGATAAGAATATGATTGGCTTGTAACCTTACCGGAAGTCAAGTGATGTCATTGTTATGTTAAAATGACATCATGATGATACAGTCAAACTTCGATGGCTCGAACTCGTCGGGACCGTCAGTGCGAGTTTGACCCATCCATGTGTTCAAGCGATACCTAGCCTGACGACTTTCAAGTTGGTTCATGTGTACTTTATGTCATCATGGACACAACGTTTTTTATCGACCAAAGTTGCAAAGCACATGTGACACCTGCCACTGATCAATAACCCTTTGCACGCTAGAGTTAAAATGATAAGCCGCATATGAAACTGTTGAAAGTAAAGACATTTATCAGCATGCGCATATGCGCAGGCTGATCATTGCATTTGCTATCAAGTAAGCTGTACTGTTTTTCTTCTAGTGAGTGAATGTTCCTGTTTATGTGTCGCTACAGTTTATGTCCGGTTTTTTATCGTTTCCTTTAGAACAATAAAAGAAAAAAGACACAAGTTTGTTTCCTATTATTTATTTACAATGTGCAAGTTTCAATAAATATCAACGAATAAAACTTGAAAAAATGACAAACTCCCCAGGATGTTTACAACAAAGACGCGGATCAGACTGTACCGCTGCACAATCTGATGCCTGTCTTTATCCAGCCAGGCATGTTTTACTCATTTTGACACGAGAATTCTTGATTACAAAAGATCTCATTAATTTTCTTTTATTATTTTTGGCCGCCCTACTAAGTGGTGACAAGTGAGAACTTATTCAAATCTTTGATCTGATAAATTTCCACTAATTGCTTCACACGTTCAGCTCGTCAGTTAGGTAACCCAAGGGTGAAATCATCATTGTCACGGAGGGCTTATGAAAATAATAATGAACTTTAATCAAGCGTGTGACTGATTCATGTAAAGAAATATTCGGTTCGAGCCATCATAGCGTTTTTACATGAAAAAATCGCACTGCGGACCGTGCTTTGAGTTCGAGAGTTCGAGCCATCGCTGTTCGAGCCTGGGGTGTATTTTAACATTAAATGTATAGAGATATTGCCGGGACCAACGTACAACTTTGAGGGATCCCTGGTGTTTGAGACAGGCAAGTTCGAGCGACCAAAGTTTGACTGTATGTCATTTCTCAGTTTATTCAGGAATTTCCTTTTTTTTTTTTTTAAATAGATATGCAGAATTTAATAGAATCCATTATTTGTGAGAGGATTGGATAGAATATTTTGTCCCAAGGATCACCATTTGATTTATCTTCATACAACTGACTGACAAACAATGAATTATTACTCAACAATTCACGCACTAGAGCTGATCTATTTCAATTCTGACAAACAATTAACGACGAAAACACATTTGAAGTCTTCAGCTTCATCCAACTTTCGGCCATTACACTGAAGAATTCCCGCGAATAGTTGGACTGTGTCTCATACGCTTACATGTCTTTGTAACATCTTTTAAGTGTTAAAACTACGTTACATCGTCTAACCCCATGACTGACGTCATTTTACAGTAACAAAGGATGACAGCTTGTGCGCGCTTTTCTCACGCTTTCAAAACTATGAAGTATTAATTGATAAATAACGTGTTTTTTTTAGCATTGACTCTATAGACGAGGTGTGTTAGAATTGTACTTATTGCATAAGTGCAAATTTAAACACACATGAACTGCAGCACAGCTATCTAATGTTGCTAGGCATGATCAGGCATCTAAATTTTGGCTTGAACCTTCTTAATTCTTCTGTGTAAGGCTCTGGTAATACTGTGCAGATGCACAGGCTTGTCTGTACCTTCGCTGGATAAATACCAAAATCTTTTGCTGTCTCATTATAGAGTTTTGACCATTCTGTGTGCAATAGTGTTGAAAGTGTATTGAAAATGATCTAGCCACCACACATCATGTGTACTTATAAAGAGATGTAACATACGGCGAGTTAAGCGAAATTATTGAGCAATACAAATGTTATTTTTTCCTTATCTATCATTTTAAACATGTGTTTTGGTGCTCAATAGAACCGTCTCATTGAGATGGTTCTTTTCCAACAACATATGTTTTGGTTGAGAAATAAGAAAAATGATTTTCAGTTACAAACTCTATCTTGGTGCCTGGATAAATATAGTGAAAATAGCACATTGAACCATAGTCTCATTTACAACAAAAACTACAAATTTCTTTACAGCTATGGCAATAGTCACTCTGTTCCATGTCATAGCCATGTTTGGAAGACTTCAATAGCATTCTATTTCACACACCCAATCTTAGTAAAATATACCTATTCCCCTGTCTAGTAAAGTTCCCGACCATCCTGTGCATCTAAACAGCTTCAACAATCTCTACTTTCAATATTGGTTATTGATGTGTAAAGTATCAATTTACCAAATTTTTATTTACCAAATTGATGTACCTGACAAATGTTTTGACAAAACTGAACATGCTGATCTGAGTAAGTTCATACAGTAAAACCTGTCTTAAGCGGCCACTCCAAAAGGAGACCAAAAAATTTTTCAGACCGATTATGGCTTAATGCAGGTCAAAAGTATTGCAGAATGCTCCAGTGGGAGCATTCTGCAGTACTTTTGACCTTCATTAAGCTACCATTTGCCATTAAGACCTTAGTTTTGTCTATTTTTGAGTGGCAGCTAAAGACAGGTTTTACTGTATTTACTATTGAATACCTTGAAAAATTACTGCCTATTCAAGCTAAGGAAATGATTCTTCTTTTAAAATGGAAGCACCTTTCTTAATTCTCAATGAAAATATTTGATGTGGTGCTCATTGGAAGCATCTCTATGAGACACTTCCAATGAGTATCCACAACAAACATTTTTATTTTGAGATAAGAAAACTATCCATTTGGAAACCCATTTTATCTAGTGATCACAGGTGTTCACTAATTAGTGACCTTAACATGAAAAAAAATGAATATGATCTCTGTTATAGTGCACTGTGACCTTAACATTTGTCCAGCTGAATATTTATCATTTATGTAGCAGGGCCAATATCACTGCAGCAGGCCTATACCTCTACAGCATTCCAATACCACTGCAGTAGTCTGTGTTGAATACCACTGCAGTAGGCCAATATCACTGTAGTTTGATTTGTTTGATTTGATTCTTTACGTCCACTCAACAATCTTTCAGTTATGCGGGACGGGTCTTCCTGGGTTGAACCAGTACTAAGCTAGGATAAATGTGTCTTGCTCAAGGACCACAACGCAGTGACGCCGGTGAGGCTCGAACCCGCGGCCCTTCGGTCTCGAGTCAAGCACTCTACCACTGAGCCACTGCGCTCCCTATAATATCACTGTAGCTGGCCAATACCACTACAACAGGCCAATAGCAATGTAGTAGGCCAATAGCAATGCCAAGACACCAATTTTTATAATATCTTTCAAGATTTCTTAGGACGATTAAGGCTTGATACTTCATGTAAATTGTGTGCTGACAGACACTTCAAAGGAAATATCAGGCCTTAATCAACAGAAAATGACAAAATTTGAAAATGTTACCTGTTGCAAATTATCCCATCACTATTTTTTGTCTTGAAAATGTCAGACTAAATTTTTTTATTGAAGAAAACAATATGAACCCTAATCAGACTGCTCCAAAGAGAGCAGTCTGGCCTGGATCCAAATTATTTGCAATATAGGCTACCAAAGAACATAAGCAAATGAGAGGAGCAGATGACAAAAGTCGTGACAGGTGGGCTAAGGGTTAACAGTCAAAATATTATGTTAATGAATTGCCTGCACAGTCTAGAATTAACCCTTTGTATACTAATGGATTCTTCATTCTGGTTTGATACAATAAACTTGGTACAGTCCATTGTAGTTTGTACATATCCATGGGTGTCTTATATTTTAAAAAAATATTGTATTCTTTTGTCTGGATATCTTTTTTACCTTTACAGTCTAGACCCTGATGAAATGCAGCAGCATGCTGCATTTCATCTGGGTCTACACTGTTTGCAAACATACTTGTTTAAGGGGTTCTCGAATACAAAGGATTAAGTACTGAGGCACTTCTTATGCATTTTAAATTTGCCTCTTTTGCTATAACAATTGTTTTACTCTCTATTGAAATCATTTGTTTTATTCTAATTACCCGAGGAAATGTTTGTTTAGTTAGGGACTTCAAGTTGTCTTGACTCGTCTATGAAAGGAAAGTCCACATATTCAGCCCTATTACACTATAGGAAAATAGAAAGATAATTAAAAAAGCCAACTACTTTTATGTATTGCTGTTTGAGAAGTGATAGCTTACAGTAGTATGCGTGTCCACTTAGAAGTTGTAAAAGAACACATAAATCTATGATTTCCCTAAGGGACTGTCCCTTTTCTAGAGCCCTGAGTCACGCATACCTGTTCTTAAAAATCAGGCTTCCAGATAAGAGTGAGTAAATGAAAGTGATTTTTCTTATTACTCAACCAAAACGTATGTTCTTGGTACTCAAAAGAACCGTCTCAATGAGACAGTTCTTTTGAGCACACAAAACACATGTATAAATTGATGGGTAATACAATAATTACAATTTTACGCTCAAAAAGTTTTCTTATCTGGACCTATGTTAAACATTAATTAACCCAGATTTTTGAGAAGCTAAAACAAATAAAACGTGAATATAAATAAATAGCAATTTGACAATTAATTGAAAAAGAGGATTGGTTTGATTGGTATACATTGTTTTAATTTTATTTAATTCAGTTGGATTTACCTGGTGTGTGTTACCAATTTGACATTAAAGGTAAGCGTACATTCTTCCATTGGCCGAAAATTTTGTTGCTTCTTATAGAAACCAAAAAACGCAAGTTGGTGCACATTTGAACCAAAAATATAGAATAAATCTATCACAATTCTGATGGATTCTTGATTTACGTGTACAAAACATGTGCGTAGAAGCAATGTTAATCTCTCTAAATCCAAATTTGACAGAATTTGTGGGTGACCCTTTGAGGAACGCAAAGTGAATGATGGCTTGGTCATGTACATTTTTTGTTATCCACCATTACCAAGAGTGTATTTATTTTGGCAAATAGCGCAGACCCTGATGAGATGCCATGTTTTGTGCCATCTCATCTGTGTCGAGGCTGTTTGCATATGTTCCCTGTTTAAATGCATTAAGCTTGTTCCACATATGCTTACTTCGAATTTTAGGCTAGCTACGCCCCTGGTTTATGCGATTTTGTTATTGATCACATAAGTGAGCAGCCAAGACTCACATGAGTGGGCATCCATGCAATCTTGCCAAAGCCTGTTCTACTCACACACACATGAAGATGAAATTAGACCTCAGAATTGCACCTATATATACCCCGATACATGCATTCCTAAGAGCAAGTTAAGAGTGCATACCAAAAAAAAAAATTTCTTATTTCTAAACCAAAACATATGTTGTGGGTACTCTAAAGAACCATCTCGTTTGAGCACCCAAAACAAATTTAAAAACTGATGAGTAACCAAATATATACAATTTAATGAACAACAAGGCAAATTCGACGAATTTATATCCCCCGACGAAGGGTTATTTGAGAGAAACATGTAAATCACAAAACATAAATCCCATTTATCTAACCCTTAATTCACCTACAGTATCATTCAGATCATAACAAACGCCTGTCAAGTATGTTTTAGTGCTTAGTTCAATAAAAAATATACTTACATCTGCAAAATTTCAAGATCTGACCTTTAAACCCAACCTCAGAGGTCAAGATTGTGTGTAAATTTAAAGTGTTACCTTGCATGTGGGTCTACACTACTTCCACTTTACTTTGATATGCAACATGACCACTTTTAGAAAAGAACAAAAAATGACCTTTTGACCCCACCCAGGGGTCGTTGGTGTGTGTAATGACAGCATACTTGCTTTCATGGTGCTCTGTGCTCAATTCCCTTTAATATGATGTGCAACATGACTACTTTCAGTAAAAGATATAGTTTGACCTTTTGACCCCACCCCCTGGGTCACCGGTGTGTCTGTGGGCAAAATATTTGCTACCATGTTGCTGCCAGCGTCGTCAGCTTTAATTTGATATGCAACATGACTACTTTCAGAAAAATATATAGTTTGACCTTTTGACCCCACCCCCTGGGTCGAGGGTGTGTCTGTGGGCAAAATATTTGCTACCATGTTGCTGCCAGCGTCTTCAGCTTTAATTTGATATGCAACATGACCATATTCTGAAAAAGTTTAATTTTGACCTCAGCCCCACCCCCTAAGTCCACCCAGGGGGCTCGGAATTAGGCCTTCAAACTGAAATCATGTTTGATATGTTTCATATCTATTGCTGCTCTGCCTGCATGCAAAATTTCAGCAAAAAATATTAATAATTGCCTTAGTTATTGCGAAATTTAAATATTTGACCTTTGACCCCTTAGTTTGGGTCAAAGGGGGTGGGGTAAAAATTTGACACTGCTATTCTTATCTACAGGCTTTTGGCAATCATTGTCTGTAGCGAGAAGTTGTTAAATATAATAGCTTTGATGAAATGTGAAGATCATCACACAAAAAAGCTAATATAGGTTTTGCCTTATAATTGCCTATACTTAAACAAGGGCAATAACTCAAGTGTTAAGGGGTCGATTTTGACCAAACTTATAGGATATTGAGAGTTCCTGGTACTAATCATTTGTACCAAGAATGAATCAAATCTGACCAATAGGTACTGAGATATGGTTCCGGACAGACAAAAAGTGCGGACGGACGGACGGAATGGACGGACGGACGCAGCCAAAACTATATCCCTCCGACTTTGTCGGGGGATAAAAATTGTGTTGTACATGTGTATTCATAATGCTATACGTACTAAATCTCATGTGCTAGCTGGTCCATTTTGAAATACACATAAATGGTCTGCTCAAAGTCAAGTTGCAAAAGAGTTGCCTATAAACACAAGTTGCAAAACTTGGCTATCAAACACAAGTTGCAAAACTAAGCTGAGTATAGAAGGCAAGTTATAGAAGTAACTGAGTATCAAAGAAAATTTATCATAGAATAAACTGAGTATCAAAGAATGAACTGCATATCAAAGACAAGTTATCATAAAATTAGCTGAGCATCAAAGCTAAGTTATCATAGAATCAATTGAGTATCCAAGACATATTATCATAAAATCAATTGAGTATCAAAGACAAATTATCATAGAATCAATTGAGTATCAAAGCTGATTTGTCATAGAGTATTAAAATACAAGTTATCATAGAATTAACTGCGTATTGAAGACAAGTTATCATAGAATTAACTGAGTATAAACGACGAGTTATCTTAGAATTAACTGATTATCAAAGGTAAGACAGTTTCACAAGCTGAGTATGGAAGGCAAGTGATTATAGAATTATCTGAGTGTCAAAGTTAAGAACTGAGCATCAAATGCAGGTTACCGAAGAATTAACTGAGCATCAAAGACATGTTATCATAGAATTAACTAAGTATCAAAAGCAAGTTATCATAGATTTAACTGAGTATCAAACAAGTTGTCATTGAATAAACTGAGTATCAAAGGCAAGTTATCATAGAATTAACTGAGTATCAAAGGCAAGTTGCCATAGATTTAACTAAGTATCAAAGGCAAATTGTCATGGAATTAACTGAGTATCAAAGTCAAGTTATCATAGATTTAACTAAGTATCAAAGACAAGTTGTCATAGAATCAACTAAGTAACAAAGGCACATTGTTATAGAATTAAAATTAACTAAAGATCTAAGGCAAGTCATCATAGAATTAACTAAGTATCTAAGAAAAGTTATCATGGAACTAACTAAGTATCTAAGACAAGTTATCATAGATTTAACTGAGTATCAAAGGCAGGACCGGTTATCATAGATTAAACTGAGTATCAAAGACAAGTTATCATAGAATTAACTCAGTATCAAAGACAAATTGCCATAGAATTAACTAAGTATCAAAGGCAAATTGACATAGAATTAAAATTTACTAAGGATCAAAGGCATTTAACTAAGTATCAAAGCTATGTTATAATGGAATTAACTGAGCATCAAAGACAAGTTATCATAGAATTAACTAAGTATCAAAGGCAAGTTGTCATAGAATTAAAATTAACTAAGGATCAAAGGCAAGTCATCAGAGATTTAATTGATGTCAAAGCTATGTTATAATGGAATTAACTGAGCACCAAAGACAAGTTTAATTAAATTAACTAAGTATCAAAGGAAAGTTGTCATAGAATTAAAATTAACTAAGGATCAAAGGCAAGTCATCAGAGATTTAACTGATGTCAAAGCTATGTTATAATGGAATTAACTGAGCACCAAAGACAAGTTTAATGAAATTAACTAAGTATCAAAGGAAAGTTGTCATAGAATTAAAATTAATTGAGTATCAAAAGAAAATTATCATAGAATAAGTGAATATCAAAGACAATTTATCACAGAACTAACTAGTATCACAGACAAGTTATCATATACCGGGCCGGGTAGCGCAGTGGGTAACGTGTCTGGCAACAGATGCTGGTCTGAATGCAGATCCAGGGGTTGTGAGTTCTATCCCGGCCCGGTCCCATACTTTCGTGGAGATTGATCATGAAATAATTTCTACGGTCATTCTCCTCCCTTCCACTGAATCATTCAAGAAGGAATGTTGTCAGTTACAAGAGAAAGTATGTGCACGAAGTACTGGTTAACTGCTTGTTCAAGCTTGCCCAGGAAATAGTGTGATTAGGTGAACTGACTGTCCCGCCTTGACCATAGATGTTGACTTGGGACGTAAAGCAAGAAAACAAACAAACAAGTTATCATAGAATTAACTAAGTATCTAAGACAAGTTATCATAGAACTAACTAAGTATCTAAGACAAGTTATCATAGATTTGACTGAGTATCAAAGACAAGTTATCATAGAAATTAATTTAGTATCAAAGACAATTTTCATAGAATTAACTGAGCATCAAGGACAAATTATCATAGAATTAACTGAGCATCAAGGACAAATTATCGTAGCACTAACTGAGCATCAAATACAAGTTATCGTAGAATTAACTGAGCAATCAAGGACAAATTATCATAGCACTAACTGAGCATCAAATACAAGTTATCGTAGAATTAACTGAGCATCAAGGACAAATTATCGTAGAATTAACTGAGCATCAAAGACAAATTAATTGTATTGAAGACAAGTCATCAAAATAACTGAGTCTGCTTCATATATACTCATGTCCAATGAAAACGCACTACCTACAAAAATGACTAAATCTTTTTAACAACATAACATTTTATTTTCGTATTTGTGTATAGTACTGTAGCAATTCCGTAAGTTACTGATAGGTCTTTAAAACGAAATGATCGCTGATGACATGTGCTGGAAGCATTTAACAAAACAACCGTCAAAACAGAAAGTCACACAACCAGCCATCGAAGGTGTCAGAAGTTTTCAAAAGCATTATTCTCGCATTTTTCTCTGAGGAAATTGCAAAGAATCTCTAAATCAATAGCTAGGAATAGCCAATTTGCCTAGAAGTCGCTATAACGTCACGATTTGAAGTCACTAGCATCATTTTGACTAGTGCTTAAAATCGAGACATTCAAGGAATCCTTCCTTTACTGATGCAAAATTGCGACAAGGTCGTAGCAAGACGATTAGCGGGTCATTAACATCGACGGAGCGTAGGAATCAACGTTTTTTTGATAAACGTCAATCTCTAAAAGCTCGTATACACAAAACTTGGAGTATTTGTGTTGCACTTAATGTTAGGTAATACTCGCACCAAGAGATGAACACATATTTTAGAAGATTTAAAACGCTAGCGTTGCCAATAATGGCTGGCGACGCGCTCAATGTTGACGTCAATGAGCCAACGTCAATTCTTTAGAGGATTTTTATGACGTTTTGCATGTGTGTGAGTTTGTACGATGGAAATAAGCATTGTGTAGGACACTAGGAGTGTAGAAATCGCAATTAAACATTTTACATCTAGTTTTGTCGGACAACGCCATATTTAAGCTTACATAGTGACATTGTTTGCGTTAGTGCAGTGTTAGGTGTTGCGTAACAACTGTCAAAGTTGTGGCGAAATGATAAGGGATTAACTGGCAAACAGAAAACATTTAAACAAGATTTTGGGGTCCATTGTGTGACAGGGGGAAAATAGGCCTCACTGCATTACATTGAAATTTCATGAATCTTGGTCTTCTTTTTATGTTAAATACGGTATCAAGTTGTTGATTCAAAATCATGTATGTATGTCCAAGACAGATGTACTATAATTGCTAAATATTCTATCTATAATTTTACCAATACAACTTCATTGTTATGGTCAGGAAACAGAACTAAAACGCTAAATTATTCAGAAGTTGCAATTAGGACAATATGTCTTTAGATTTGTCTTTGTGCAGAAAGCTGTACTCTCTCTGCAGATATTCAGTTTTAAGATAGATTTTGGAAAGGACAGGTCATAGTTTTGAAGTGAAGAAACCCAAGAAAATCAAAATGTGACTTTATTCTTTATTAAGAAACTGCAAGGGGCCTGGCCCCTTCCTTTGCTATAATTAAGGTGGAGGATGGACATGTACAGTTACTTTCTTACAATGATTTGCTGTAAAATAAAATTATCAAATTTGTGAAACTCATTGGACTCGCCTCTCACTGACAATTCTGAAATTGACGACAAACCATTCAGATATACAATAAACACTCTCATAAATTTTGGTGGAGAATCCGGGTAGGAAAACTTTTGAGCTTTTCCACGATCCTGAAAAACTATTTCCCAGGACTTTTGCTCGAACTAATTCCCAAGGACTTTAGAATGTATATAAATTTTATCAGATGTTTCAACCTTTACCATAACTTGAATTTTATGAAGATTCCGTTCACACGAGTTAATGTGAACTTATCTACTTTGATGCTGTGCTCTATGATGAATAAAATGCACCATTTATTTGGACTATCATAAATGGGTGCTTCAAAAATTAGATGCTGTGTTCTATGGTGTAGGAATTGCTCCATTTATTTGGACTATCATAAATGGGTGCTTCAAAATACTCCAATTCTGTTCATATTTTTATATGTATATTTTCATGTCTATATTTTTATGTTTAATTGTACATGTCCTCCTTTCTAAAATTTTTTAATATTTGGAAATTTCGTCATAAGAAAAGTTTTTCTTTCTGATTTAACATTAATGATAATGATTTATCTGAATGAAGCTAATTACTATTTTCACTTGAAAAATAAGACCATGTTATTTGTAAAATTAAGCAAAAAAATTGTATATAATAATAGTATACCGTATTTATCCTAAATACTTGGACGTCATCAATTACAATTACATGCAAGATTGAATATTTTTATACACAGAGATGGTATAAAGTGATTTCAGCTTAATTTGTTTTTGCTAGTCAAAAGAATTATGCTGTTATCTGAAATAAGGTTTATACAGAGGACTGATCCCCCTCTTCCTATAGACTGAATTTTGGTCCACTTTCTCATCACGTGTCAATAAGATTAATCACAAGGATACATTTTACGAAAATCTGTTATGATAAAAGTGAGAGTTCAAGACATTAAAAATAAGCTAACTTGTCGGTCAAAATACATGATGCCATTAATGCATTAGACCAATTATTACTTAAGAGGTACACAAGTAATGGTTTGTAATGCAGAGGGTGAGCATGCATGGGGAATAATTATATAAATCATAAGGTGGCACTGCTGAAATTGCCTTATAGATAAGAACACATACATAAAACATAAAAGACCACAAGTTAACTTAAATGTCTAAAGGGCTGACCTCTTGGCTCTCGTTTGTGGTGTCTTCTTTGAGTTTGTCACTTTCCCATTGGTATCCTGGGTCAGGTGTGGTACTTGATTGTATCGATTCCTGATCTTTGCAACCTTATTACTTTGCAACATTATACACTCACTAGCAACAGACAAAGGGAGTGTTGAACTTTTACATGGATGTATCTCTTGCGATGAAAAAAAAATAGTTACAAAAAAAAAAAGAAATCATTAATTATACCTTGCTGTTTTGGGGACAAAACATTTTCCAAAGTGCTAGAATTTGTGACAGGGGAAAAATAGGCCTCATTGCATTACATTGAAATTTCATGAATCTTGGTCTTTTTATGTTAAATACGGTATCAAGTTGTTGATTCAAAATCATGTATGTATGTCCAAGACAGATGTACTATAATTGCTAAATATTCTATCTATAATTTTACCAATACAACTTCATTTTTATGGTCAGGAAACAGAACTAAAACGCTAAATTATTCAGAAGTTGCAATTAGGACAATATGTCTTTAGATTTGTCTTTGTGCAGAAAGTTGTACTCTCTCTGCAGATATTCAGTTTTAAGATAGATTTTGGAAAGGACAGGTCATAGTTTTAAAGTGAAGAAACCCAAGAAAATCAAAATGTGACTTTATTCTTTATTAAGAAACTGCAAGGGGCCTGGCCCCTTCCTTTGCTATAATTAAGGTGGAGGATGGACATGTACAGTTACTTTCTTACAATGATTTGCTGTAAAATAAAATTATTAAATTTGTGAAACTCATTGGACTCGCCTCTCACTGACAATTCTGAAATTGACGAAAAACCATTCAGATATACAATAAACACTCTCATAATTGGTATACGCCCAAAATGCGATTAACGCAATTTGGAGGCTGACGTTACGTCATGTGTTTACGGAGTCACTGGAATTGAAAATTTCGCGCGAAAACATCGCATTTGTCCTAAATAATAAATATGAATAACACAATTTTGCACAGCTTTTGATAGGCCACAACTATGGCATCTAAAGAGTGGTGTGTTTTCATTGGACATGAGTATATTTAAGTGCACTTCAGACTAGATGTTATCATGGAAGCAAGTACTAAGTTCAACTACAGATTGAATTACTGGATATGAAATTATCTCACCTAATGGCCTCGTCAATATTGATGTTCTCTGGTGGATATCACATCATATTCAATGGCATAATAGTCAATAGCATAATATTGCATTAACTGTTTCAACAGAGGCCCTCTGAAGATTGAATCAAAGAAAACAAGGATTATTCCTATTTTAATCCTTTATCATGCTAGGTATTTTAGCACTACACCCCTCCCCAATTTTATCTTAGTTACATAACTTGCAGGATTTCTATTATCAGCATGGTCTGTACTTACAAGTAGAGTGGAAAACAGTGCGGATCCTGATCAGCTGGCTTCCTAGAAGCCAGCTGATTTGGATCAACACTGCTTTCAAAACAGGATATACTTGTGCCTGGGTTTAGCATAGTTAGGGTTAATGCTGTGGCCAAACTGATTGAAAATATGGACTGGTTGCATGATGGTTCTTCACCTGTTTTAACTCTTTGCATGCTGGGTAATTTTTCTTGCTTTTGTTGTCATCTGTTAATTTTTTTTCAAAATTAACTTATTTAAGAAATTCTTTCTGGAATACCATCAGACTCAAATGATTTGGATCCAGATCTGGACCGACGTTCTGTTGGTCCTGCTCTGGGTCCAAACTGTTTGCAAACATTTTCAGCAGACGACAATAGTTGCCGCTAGCAAGGAAAGAGTTAATAAAGAACTCCTGATCAATTCTTTCTTTGGTAAAGACCCAAAGGAATTAATATTAGGGTCAACAGGACTCGTAGTGAATTATAAATATTTAACAGTACTGGACTGTTAATCCTCAATAAACAAATGCTTTGGGGAGTGAAAGTCAATCTTTAGATTAAGAAATCTACAAGCTGCACCAGACATGGAGGGACTTAACCCATTTCATTCCGGATACTGGTAAATAGGTACTTTGGCAAACACTGAAGACCCAGATAAAATGTCACTTAAGGGATTTCATCAGAGCCAGGCCCTGCACTTTTTGCTAAGATGAAATAGAAATTTTAACCTGAGACTCCTTGAAATACAAATGGACAAATCCATGCTTATTGCATCAATATGTAGGGGATAATCCATCAGAATGAAAAGGGTTAAATTAATGTGGATATATACAGGGGCTGATCCAGGATTTCTGGAAAGGGGGTTCACATATTTTTAAAGGTGTGGGTGTTTGCTTTGCTGATTTTATCTCATTTTTTTAAATATCCCATGAAAATGAAATAATTTGGTCCAACTGAGTCCAAATTATTTCATTTTCATAGGATATTTAAAAATGCGGGGTGCGGAGGGGGTTCAAGCGAACCACCTGAGCCCCTCTGGATCCACCTGAACCCCTCTGGATCAGCGACTGATATGGAAGGACTAGATGGACCATCTACAGCAATATAAACTAGAATATCTTATAAATCTCTAAACCTAATATCCAGACTATTATCAAAATCAACATCTTCAAAGTCTAAGTCAACCCATAATTACTAACATATGCTATAAGGGACCTTTTCAAAAGGTTAAGCTTTTCTCGAGCAGGTGAGAATTTAGTGTATTGGACAGCAGAAACCTGGTCCAGATTTTCTGAGATTTTTTTCCGTCACCTTTGGCGGGGCAGTAACACCTTTTATGTTCAACAAAGGATATTGAACTTGCAGGAATCAGGGTAAATAGTAAATAGTTGGATTTCAATTGTTTGATTAGCTGATTTAACATGAGGTAAACAGAAAAAAGTGTTGTTTCACTTCTTAACTTTTTGCATGCTGGGTAATTTTTCATGCTTTTTTTATTAAAATTAACGTCAAACAGTTTGGATCCAGATCAGGACCGACATTCTGGCTGTCGTGATCTGGGTCCAAATTATTTGCAAAGATTATCAACAGAAGACAAAAGTCGCCGCTAGCAAGGGAAGAGTCAATCCATAAAATGCAGTCTGGTCTGTAATTTTCAGAAGACAACATTTTGAAAAAGTATAATGCTTGATATTTCACCAGATGATTCACAAAAAAGGTGCACTAAAAATAAGAGAATGGACAAAAATTTGCCGTCATGGTTGGTGCTGGAAGGTTTAACTCTCTAACCACTTTAAATAGCCACTTTAGTCGCTTTCTGTTGACCTTCTCAAACAGTTTGGAGCAATATCAGACTAGACAAAATGTCCAGCCTGAACTAAATCCACACTGTTGGTAACTCTGATCATCTGATGGAATTCCTGAAAGAGCTTTAAAAAAAAAGAAAATTTTGAAGGACGACAAAAAAAAAGCAAAATTTCTTGGCATGCAAAGAATAAAATTAGCTAATCTTTTTCCTATAATTGATTGTACAATAGTAAATATTGGCTGATACCCCAATCAGCTGCTTTATGTTTTATTAAAGTTGAAAAACAAATATCTAAGTTCTAAAACCATTAGTACTTTAACCCGAGATAGTGTAAATCTACAAATGATAACCATATTAGCTCTTTGCCTTTGTGTGAGAACCTGGTGAGAACTTATGTTGTCTGTTGATATTTAAAAACAGTTTGGATCAAGACCTGCAGAGGGAGGGGGGACAGGGGGTCCAGACCCCCTGAAAAATCACAAAAAAATAGGGTTTCTTAGCAATACTGGTCCGGATCCCCTGAAAATCACAAAGCTACCAAGCCAGCATTCAATGTTAAGCCATCATTAGCACGGCAGGGAAACGCCATTTCAATGGTGGTATTTGGATCCTCCCTCGCCTAACCAACTAAAAAAAAAAACAAAAAAAAAAAAAAACATTGTTAAAGTTAGGCCCCATACAACAATTCTGACAAAACTTTCTGGATCCATGCATGCAAGATCAGGCCCTAAAACCATTGAGCCTCCTCTTGATTCAAACTCTGATTGTATTACTGAAAGAACTTCTTCATTTGAAAGTGTTAATTTTGAAGAAAAAAATTCAGTTTAATGCAAACCAGGAAAAAAAAGAGAGCTTATGACATTAATAATATAAGTAAATTTACAGATCTTAGATTCTGTTTGAAACGTTGAGCAATATATCTTAGATTTTAGAAGATGAATAATTTATTTGTGACTTTTTCAGTCCTTAAATGGGCGTCTGGATAGGAAAGGGGAGTGTGTGAGGGTGGTGGTGGGGATGTAAAGCTAAAGACACTAATCATGAAAATCAATAATCAATAAAGCCATTTTCATATAAAAACAGTCAATTTCAAAATTTATCGTTTTAATAGTTAAATGAGGAGCCAAAAAAATAACTAAAAACTAAAAAGTAAAGCCCATTATAAAACAAGGCCATTTAGTGCTAATCAGTATACCCCATCCAGACACACTTAAATTTGAGAAACAATGATTTCATCTGATCACCAAGATACAAGGATATTATTTTCTCCCACAATAAGTGAGAGGTTACCTATGTCAAATCAGTGGTAATTAATTACTTATAGATATGAACCACTGCCAAAATGGCCTGTGTCTCGAGCAAAGACTAAGATCAGACTTGTGATCAGTGTATTTACTGTTTCAGTAAAGGAATTTTGACACAGGGATTACCTTAAGCATGCACTGATCAAACTGCATGGGCTGATTTCCAGACTGATCAGAGTTTTCATTGAGTACATCTGCCCTTGTTTTGGTTTTCTATATTTGACTCTTTGTGCACTAAGTAATTTTTCATGTCTGATTTTTAAACAAAAACTGGTTTGAAAAATTATGTTCAGAAAACCATCAAAGTACAGTTTGGATCCAGATCAGATCAGTCGCCTGATCTGGGTCCATACTGTTTACAAAGGTTATCAGCAGATAACAAAAGTCGCCCCTTAAATGACAATGGTATACTGACCCCTTATAGTGCCAATCATGTTACAGCAGACAAATTTCTTCATTTGAGGAAATTAAGGATTGCTAGCAGACGATTCGATTTGTATAAAATATGTTATCAGGTTTCTAAATGCAGGGGCAAAACTTGAAAATGTCTTCTGACGTAAATTTTTGGCGGCACTGTAAGGATTAATACATGATTAGGTAACTAACACCCGGCATGACGTAATTAACGAGACCTCTATATAGTATTTAACCCTTTACTTCACACAAGCGCCTTTGGACGCCTTTGAAATGTAAAAAATATTTTTTAGAAAATATTTGAAAATCTGAATTATTTATAGAAAATGATGCAATGTTCTAAATATAGCCTATGGAGTAAAGACAAATTACTGAAGGGGCTTTTTTGTTATTTTAATTAATTTTTGATATAATCAAAAGAATCAAAAGAGCTGAAACAGCTAGGCTAATCAGCATTAGCAAGACATGAAACATTTAGGCCACATCCCCCCCATCCTCTAACTTAAATATCTTGTCAGCTCTTGAAGTTTTCACCATTTTTGACGGCTGATAAACACTGAAAGAGCTACGTGCAAGGGGCTTTTTTTGGCCCCCCTATCCGGTTAAAATATAAAAATTGTTTTCACCAATTTGTTCTTATTAGATTATTAGAACAATAACCAAAGTGTTAAAGTCTAAAATTACTTTGACTTTTACTGTTGCTATGGCAACAGAAATGACCGTCAAAATAGGCTGAAAATAAGAAATTGACCTTTTTGGAGCTAAATTGAGAGGTTTGACGGAGAAATTAACATAGAGCACAAGCAAATACCAAAAAGATATTTTAACAGAAGGAGAGAATTACCTACCACCGCACACAACATATTAAAAGGAGTTTTTGGTATTTAGCTGTGCTGATATCTAATTCTTAAAAAATCGGCCTCCAAAAGCCTTAAATTCAGTTCAAAATGGCAATTTCTCTTGCTTTAATCCTATTTTGTTGGCCATTTTTGTTACCATAGCAATGGCAAAATTTAAATAAATACAGAAATTTTACACTTCAGTTATTCTTCTATTAAACCAATCAAAAGAAATCAGTGCAAAGCAATTTCAGTGGAGCCAAAATAGCCCCTTAATGCACGTAACCCTTTGTGTTTTTAGTTATGAAGTTAAATGCACACAGGGTTTATCAAGCCATGTAAATTAGTTGTATTTATTACTTTGACCACATTC
Source organism: Loripinus fragilis (assembly GCA_964019695.1). Lineage (NCBI taxonomy): Eukaryota > Metazoa > Mollusca > Bivalvia > Lucinida > Lucinidae > Loripinus > Loripinus fragilis. The sequence goes on from OZ026525.1 coordinate 1,960,018, forward strand.
TATGTACAATGTAAAAATTTTAACGAATAATCATGAGTAATCTGCCCTTGGCTAAAATACATACAGTACATGCCCTTGATATGCTTGAAAGAGAACGATGTATCTCATTTTGCATCTTCATGATATAAAATGTAATTTGAAAACTATAAACCATGACCCCTTAAACTAAATTGAGGACCACCCAAACCTTCTTGTATCAAACTGTATTGGAGACTTAAACAAGTTATCACTTCCACAAAAGTTGTCTGCTTTCTCATCTGTTGTTGTATTTTAGCCCTCAATGCGCCAATTGCAACAAAAGTCCTCTGCTGAAATGTTTAAGAAGCCTCTATGGCAAACAGTGTGGAACGCGATCAGTCTGTTCCTATAGCAGCAGTCTGTTCTGGGTCCACACTGTTTGCTTCTATAATTAACTCGTCAGTTATGTTAGGCAATTATTTGCAGCAGACGACTTCAGCAGACAACATTTTCAGATGCATTTTTTACTTGGCCCTTTAAGGGTTAAAATTCTCAATAGCCAATAGTGTCCACCTAGATCAGACTTCTCCTTACTGTTTTGTAAGAATCTGTTGTTAAAGTGACAACATTTTCAGCTGCTCTTTTGGTTTGCAGGAGAAGTGTTTAACTCTCTTAAAAAACAATGCATCAGTTTTTCTATAGAAATTTTACTCGAAAGTTGTCATTAAGGTCACAATATTATACAAAGTTTAGAATTTGAAACTTAAGTATTTTGCTATTGTTTTAATTGTCTGAATGTATTATATCATTTTCTACAGTTGAATACAATAAAAGAAGTGACTGTGTCAAATTTTTGCACAAGCAAGCATGAAATTCATGTCCCCTATGAGCTGTGACTTGAGAAAGCCTGTCTTCTGGGGTTTGTGAACAACAAAGGCACAGACCAGCCTGCTCATCCACACAGTCTGATCAGCGCTTTTGTTATTCGATGATTGGAAAGAATCACACCCAGACTTGCCTCAAGTGAAATTTCAATGTCCTAGCTAGTCTCTGTAGCTGAGCAGGCTGGTTTGAATCTAACTTTTTCGAAAACCCCGAAGACAGGTTTTCTCACGTAGAGGCTCATATTATGCCGATTAATTCAACCCTATCTTAGTGGGAAAGCCGTAACACAAAAATACATTAAAAAGCAGTGCAGAAAAACCTGTGACCCTTTAAAATAAATAGTGGACCATCCAATGTGCAGATATGCAGGCTGATCTGCGCCTTGGTTGTTTGCATGCTACAAAATCAGGTCACAGTTCATAGAAACTAAAGTGGTATAACATCATTTGGTGTTTCTAAGCATAACAGGAGGCTGCACAGGCTTGTCTGAGTCTACACTTGTCAGAACGCCTCATTGTTGCAAATCTCATGTCGCGGCTCATATGCTGTTTATTTTTTAGTTCTACTAAGGTCATCACTTATACCACTTAAAGAGAACAATATTCTGCAAATATACCCTATACATTATGTAGACAGATTCATTGAATCTTAGGGTCACTTATAAGTCATATTTGCAGCTTAAATTAGTTTTTCGAATATTAAAATCCTCAACCACAATCAAAGCAGACAGAAAATTGGCCTTAACTTGAGAAATAGAGCATACTAGGTGAGTGTCTTTTGATATCAAGTTTACCAGGCCCAGCTTCGAGAACGCATGTTGAATCCCTCGGCAAGCCTCGCGATGTCAACAAGCGTTCTCGAAGCCTCGCCTGGTAAACTTGATATCAAAAGGCACGAACCTGGTATTCTATTTATCAGCTTACTAAGTTGATTCACTCTTCAAACTAGCCAATATGGCATAATGATCGATTTATTATGTGGATTCAGCGTCATTGGCGACGTCATTCAAAAAGTGCAACGCCATGATGACCTAATAAAGGCACATGCCGAAAACCTGATTTTGTAACATGAGAATAACAAAAGCACAGACTAGCAAGCACATCCGCAGTCTTAATTATAAGCAACTTTATAACCAGCATCACTGTGCTGTGTCCTTGAGCAAGAACATTAATCCTAGCTTAGTACTGGTTAAACCCAGGAAGGCCCATCCCTTTATAACTGAAAGATTGTTGATGGGGCATTAAGAATCAAATCAAACAAACAAACAAATAAGCGTCTTTATTTTTCACTTATTGGAAAGTATAATAGCTAACTTGCAACATACAAAATTACAAGATTTTAGCTAGTCTCGGTAGTTGAGCAAACTGATTTGAATCTTGTCTCGAACATTGTCCTGTTGAATACCCGAATACCCTAAAGACAGGTTTGATCGTAAGGGACCCAAATTTTGTGTTATCTTTCTTCATTTTCATGTAAAATAAGGCTTGATATCTAGCGTGAATCATTTGCTGGCAGGTTGGTTGTACACTAACTTGTTTTCTCAGAACTTGGCTTCAATGTTGTCTGTTAATTCTAATTCTTCATGTGCTGGGTAATTTCTTATGCTTTTTTGTTATATCTGCTGATTTTTTTTCCATTTTTTTCCCAAAAATTCTTTCAGGAATACCATCAGAGTATCAAACAGTATGCATTGGCGTAGAGCCCATTATGCATGTGAGTAAAATAAATAGTAACACTCAAGGGAGCTGACCTAATGTGTTAAAAGTGATTTTCCATACCTTAAGGAACTGCTCTTAAAGGAAAAAATTTACTTTCTCTGGGAGCAAATTCTTTCCTTTAAGGGAAACTCCCATTTTGAAAAGGGACGTAATTGTAGAGAATCATTGCCTAATACAGTAGTCTCCCTTTGAGGTGTGTAACTTTTTCAGCGTTCTGGCTACACCATTGATATGTATCCAAATCAGTCCAATGTTATGTAAGCTGTTTTCAAAGTCTAGCAACAGAAGACACTAGCAACAAAGAGATAATCTTAAAATTAACCCATTTATGCTGAATGTATTTTCCCATCCTTATCATTTGGAGGAGTCCATTTCCAATTTTAGGGTTGTTGAGTGGTATTTTTCATTTTTATTCAAATTTTGAAAGAAACATCTGTAAGCAAACTGTGGAGAACCTGATCAGACGCCGCATTTTGCCGTGTCTGATCTGGTTCTGCACTGTTTGCCGCTATCCCCCAAAAAAGGATGCAATGTTTATATGGTTTAAACATAGATTTTGGGTGCTCAAATGAACCATATCAATTATTTGAACCATCTAATATTTTTTATCCACAAGTTTCAACATGTATTTGTTTTCAGTGGTCAAAGGAACAGTCCCATTGAGACTTTGTTGTTTTTAGTGCCTGTAACATATGTTTGGGTTGAGAAATAAGAAAACCAATCTTTATTACCAGTACCCGTCCCCCCTCTTATGTGGAGGCATGAGTATTTAAGGGTTTTTACCATACTAAATAACTGGAATAACTACATAACTAGTAAGCAAAATTGAGCCGTGACATGTGATTTCCAACAATTCGGCATTTTGACAAGTCGTCACCTTAGCACAAAAAGTCAATAACTCCATTTTACAAACTTTTCAGGAGAGACAAAAAACATTTTATCTTCTTTCACTTTCCTCTCATGTTATTGCTATAAAATGTTTTCAAATGCATTTTCTGTTAGATTTCATGTGAAGAAAAACTCCAATCTTATAATTTTATGATAAAAGTAAAATTAAAGAAAATATGCGCTTATTGGTAATTGACAACTGCAAATTTTGGTGCAAAAACTCAATAAGTGCACTTAACCCATTTTTGCGCTGAAAATTTTTGGTGCAAAAACTAGGTAATTGCGGTTTTATGTAGCATATTGACTTAGATACTTTGATGCAAATGAACTACAAAAGTGCTTAGTTGAAACATATGATCAGAGATTTTAATCAAAGTGTTTTTATGCAGGATTTGATTATAGTTTTCAGTCGAGTCTTGATTTGGATCAAAATTATATAAACCTTAACCCTGAACTCGACAAAACATCATGAAAATCATGTATGCAAAATAACACTGCATTTGCATACTTTAAACATTTAATCACCAAACTAACAAACTAACAAATTCCAAATTATTTTAAAAAAAGTTCATTTTTGGGAGTTATCTGCACTTTTTAACGAACTTTATGCTTTAAATTCCCATGTGTATCACTTAGTTGTAACAATAGCAAACCCAAAACCACATAAATAGATAAAAAAAATTCTGCAGATTGGATGTAAGGTTGATATGCTGCTTTTTTATTGAGCAATATTTTTTTCAAATGGTTAAACTATTTCAAGCAAATGAAAAGTTTTCTGAGCAATATTAACATGTCAAAATGGAATACACAACTTTGGCAACATTTTTCGTGGCAATAACATTAAATGGGTACATTGGCCTTTAATAAATATGCCATATCTCAATTCAAGATTTGAATAATCCAGTCAAATAACAACAATTTAAAATAAGTAGCATTACTCTATAAAATCAAACTATTCTGTTTCTATGATAGTGATTTTTATTCTTAGGGAATCATTATCTCACATTGTGGCCCATATGGTATTTGATTTAGATTTGTCAATTTTTCATAAAATTCCATATATAGCTATGATATCTAGGCCTACTTAGAAAGTGAGAACTAAATATCATAACAACTCTATTCTAAAACCTGTAAAGTAACCAATGAAGAAAAGTGAACATCAGACTCAGTGGACTTCACATCTACTATCGTTACATCTTTTAAAACCTGGGTTTTCTGGAGCTCACTGTAGAGTGCTTGACTCAAGACCGAGGTGCCGCGGGTTAGAGCTCCACGGGCGTCACTCTGGTTTGTCCTTGAGCAAGACACATTAATCCTAGCTTAGTACCAGTTCAACCTAGGAAGATCTGTCCCTAAATAACTGAAAGATTGTTGATGGGACCTAAATAATCAAATCAAACTAAAAACATAAAATGTGGGTTTATTTTGCGTGAATGACCTTTTGTAAAAGCTCCTTCATGCAAATTAACACATTCCATTATCTTTTTTCTATTTATCAAGTCCTAAAGTTCTCATTAGTAATATAAGTTAAACAATAACAAGAAATATCTTGATAAAAAATAAGGTGAAAGAAGACGTGTTTGATATGAGTAATGTGAGAAATTGAAAAAAATATATAAAACATTATTTTGGGATGTTTTCCATGGTTGCTGGAGTACTTTGTTTTCAGACAGCTAAGCTCAGTAAAGCTTTTGATTTTAATAAGGAATCCATGCGGGCAAGGCAGGTAATCCACAATTTAGAACTTCATTATCTGCCGCAGTGATGTTCTAGAAAACTCAAGTCAGATTGAAAAAAAAACCCTGCTCCCCAATTTTAGGAATTTTTTCTTGGTTGATAATAAAATTATGTCAGTCGGAACTGCCTCAGTCCTAGTATTATGTACGAAAATGCAGCATTTTGTAAGGTGGATGTTAACCTGATTAAAATTGATTATTCTGGTGACCCCAAGAGTTGTCTAATAGAAAATAAATTTTGCATTTTTCCGTAAGATATTGCAGTGGCATTTTCTTTTCTTCAATGTTATTAATGGCATGATGTAGCCGTTATTTTTGATACATTTTAACTTATATGTTTTATTGCCATGTTATATATATTATGTCCTGTTATATTGTATTGTCATGGTTTTCTATTACATCATTACCATGTGGTTGTCATATGATCCTGAAATCTTAAGTTTTTCATCCAAGGTTTGATTCATAGAATTGGCTGAGGTGTTCGGAGTGAAGATTATGTATATTTCTGCGCCTCAAAAGCTGTACATTTAAAAAGCACCACACATTTTTTGCTGTTTGTTGTGTCCTATTCAAAAACAATGGTGGTTTAATACTGATCTATAAAATCGACGAATATTTCCTATGAACTATTTATTTACATGCCATAAAATGCCGTAAACTCTTATTTTTGAAAACGTAAACAAAGATATTTCTAGACATTTTTAGCCTTATAATTTTCATTCTTTCAGCATCAATGTGTAAATTTTATTTAGTATTAATGAAAAAGTGCAAAAAAAACATTTCATACAACTAAATCATTTTAATAGATCAATAACCATCTCATGGCATGTAGTGTCTTACATGCCAGCTTTTCTCCAATGACTTCATTGAATTGAGGCTAAAATAATGTTGACTAAGTAATAGTTATACCATGGCTTGTTTGCCTGTATGAAAATCCACGCAGCCTTATAGTGAGTGGGTTATCTTACGTACAGGTGGACAAACATGGTATAAGTAAAATAACTACATCAGTGTAGACCTCGCACATCACGAGATATTGCACACTAAAGTTGGTAAGGGTAGGATCAGGCAAGGCAGTAATAAAAAATGTCTGCTTCTAGCATGATTGTGGTATACTTACAAAAGATGAGTTACTTTTAAGTATGATTTCCCAACAGATTATTTAAGAAATAAATTCAATTTTTGGTGTTTGGGCTTTACTTGCTTTGCAAGAGGCCCACCATGTTCAGCAAGAGACTCGCCATGTTCATGATTCCATGAACTGACCAAAAAATGAATTTTCTTTTGCATATTTAAACATTTTATATTATCAGTCAAGTATCAATTTTAAAATTTCACCTAATTTGGATGGTTTTCCAGATATTTTTAATTAAATTAGACATAACAGACATTAAGGAATAGCCAAAATCCTGAATTCCCACGCTTAACATCATGGTGATATCTGCTCAATGTTACACAAACGTCAGTAAACAAACTATGCTATTGGATGGCATTGATGTTGGTCCCCCAAATTTCACGTACGTGGGGGTGGCTTAAATAGATCTGTTCATGAAGTATGAACGACATCTCAATTGTAATGGTTCATTAAAGACTTCAGTGCAGTGGAAATGTAAAATTTGAAAATATAAATCTGATAGCTCATGAAGGATTTAATGAAATATTGCAGATTCTCATAAGTTAAAATTTAGCACCAAAACCATACATAACATTTGTTTTCGGACTTGGTGTAAACTCAATAAAAGCACTTATAGACTTTTTGCACCGAAAAACTTGGTTTTAACTACCATTTTTTTTTGGTGCAAAAACTCAACAAGTGCACTTATCAAGTTTTTGCGCTCATTTATTATGGACATGTAGTTAACCCATTTTGCTTTTTATGCAAATTACCTAATTTGCATTTCTGATTTTGGACCAATATTTTGATACAATATGGAAAACATCATTGTGCAATGAAAAATGCAAAAAAGTGATTTTGTGAAATTTTGGAGTTATTGACTTTTTGCGCTAAGGTGACGAAGTGTAGACTCAGACAAACCTGTGCAGCCTCCTATGAAAATGCTATCCAGTCAGTAGCTAAACAGCCATTGAATATTCAAGCGACTAACAAAGGCTCTTATCAGACTGCGCGTATGGGCAGGCTGGTCTGAGGCTTTGCTGGTCTCAAATACCACATTGTTTGAAATCTCTTGTCGCGGCTCAAATCATTTTGGTCCTTCTTGGTGCAAAAAAGTTAAGCTTATGTTAAACTGACATTTTTCTTTGATACAGCCCATCTATAGATGGATTACCTTACTTAATCAAACATTACATTATCACAGATGAAATGATTTTCTTTAAAACCAAAAAAAGTTGATATTTTTCTAAACCGCTCAACGAAAGCATTTGTTATGGTTTTCATTAGAAACGTCTAACTGAGACGTTTCCAATGAGTACCCACAACGTATATTTTTATTGAGAAATAAAAAAAAATAGCAATCTGGATATCCTCTTAACTAGGTCTTTGTCATTATGCATTGGTCAAGATAAACAAAAATATTTAGCATAAAAAGTGCAAATATTTTCTTATCCATTTATTATAACATGTGTTTTGGGTGCTCAAAAGAACCGTCTCATTGAGACGGTTCTTTTGAGTACCCACAACATATGCTTCAGTTGAGAAATACTAAAATAAACTTTTAATTATGCACTCTCATCTTGGGGTCTGACATTATATAATCAGAAATTGAATCAGTTTTAAATAGAGAACACCTTTTTAATCAGTTATCAATCTAGTATTCAAGGACTTGGATGGATTTGATTTCCCAGGTACATTTGTATTGGGTTTTAGTCAAGGCAATTTATATGTTGATTTTTGTCACCAGATATGTGTGTCAGATGACAGAATAATAGTAAGAGTTGTCACATGACAGCGTAGGACCAACAAAACCTTGGTCCTGATCTGGATCTGAACTGTATGACACTCTGATAGTGTTCCTGAACGATTTACATTTGAAAAAGTTAATTTTCAAAAAAGTCAGCATATGACAACAAATTCCATGTCAGAGACTGAGTGCAAATAATTTGTCCCAGATCTGGCCCAAACCGTTTGACACTCTTTCTTTCTTTCTATTTTTACAGGCTCGCTCATACTTGAGCATTACGCCAGGGAGTTTTTTTTAGAATTTTTCATAAAATAAAAAAACAACAAAAAAACAACAACAACTTTTGGCTGAATTTTTGTTCAAATAAGGAGTGCCCTAAACTCTTCTGTGGACTGGATATTGGCACTCTGATAATGTTCCTGAAAGAAATTTTTTAAAAAAGTCAAATGTGAAAAAAATTCAACAGACGACAAAAGCATGAAAAATTACCCCGCATGAAAAGTGTTAAGATTTAATTGGACAGACCGCTATATAACTGGTAAAGCGCCAATCACAACTGCAGCAGACGACATCTTGTCAAATTTTCGAAAAAAATAAAGTATGATATTACATGAGAATCGTCTGTCAGATGAAGATTCTCATGAAATATCATGCCTTATTTGTTGTTTTTTAAAAAGCTGCAAAATTTGAAATTGTCGTTTGCTGCAAATCATAGGTGGCGCTTTATGGGTTAAACCAGTATCTGAAATGTTGCTTAACATCTGTGAAAAGTGGAAAACTATTATTTTCATTTTTCAAAGGACCATCCCTCCAAAACTATGTAATAGAGAATTACAATTCTGCATATCCTCTTATGTAGCATTATCTTTGTATAGTTAGGGGATAACTGTATTCAAAATTTTCATTTTGGGAGGTATAATGTCAGATATACAGTCGTGGGTCAGAAATATAGATCTGATTTATGGCGATGCCCAAGCGAAGCTGTAAAACGTTATTTTCTACTGTATAAATTTGGATATGGTTATCCTCATTCTAATGCACTTCTGCAATTTTGTCTGAAAATGGGTCGCTGCCAGCCACATAAAGTCGCATGTCATCCAATGAAATGTGACGTAATTAATTTTGCTTAACTGGACCTATGATATCATATACAACAATTAAATTTTCAGTAACACTTCTTTTGATACGTAACATTAATTTTGTTATCCTTGCAGATGAAACTATAGGCCTATTGAAAAGACGGAAAATAAGAAAGATAGCAAGGACAGATAAGTCACCTCATTGAAAAGTAAATAAACAATTACAGACCAGTTCTCTCCCTTTCTTCTTTGGATACTGGTTTCCAGCTTGCATCAGCCAGAGCTTCATCAGCTGCTACTATAGCATAGCAGCTAGAAAGGGACATAACTCTTTGCTCTGCAGGTGATATGTGGACATCAATATCTAGTTCTCCTGGATTACTTCCCCTTGGAACATAGCCGACAACTTTGGAAGGAATTTGTTCGTAACCTGAAATCAGAAACAAGATGATGGAAACACTAGCACAGGAGGGACTTGGCAAGGTGAGTACAGGCCCGGAGGTCATACAACTTTTTTCATGCTCAACTCAACTGAGCATGAAATTTCAACTGCTCATAAAAACTAAAATACCAACAAAGAAAGAAGTTTCTAGCTTTAAGTCTCTCAGCTGTTTTATTTATCATGCTAATAAATGTTAAAATGCCAACAATTGTTGGCATTTTAATATTTATGAGCAGGATAAATTTCGTGCTAAGCTGAGTTGAGTATGAAAAAAGTTTTATAACCACGGGGCCAGGCCTGATTTGAATAGGGGGAGTGCTTTTATTCGGCTCTTTGAAGCCCTTTCTTAACTTTATGAAAGAACTATGCCTGAAAAAACGCTTAAGCAGTCGCTTGTACAATGAAAGCCCTTTCATTTGTTCTGCCAATACACAAGGAAAATCTTTGCTTACACCCAGACATATTCCAATCCCAATACCAGCTACCATAGGATTACCTGATCTTGGCAATACCACAACAGCCCTGAATGAGTCTCGTCCAGACAAAATCATTGCCTACAAACAGACATGTTACTAGCCCAATACCAGCTAACATAGGGTTAACCTTACCTTGACCCCTGAAGCCCTGAATGAGTCTCCTCCAGACAGAATATTTGCCTACACACAGACATGTTACCAGTCCAATACCAGCTAACATAGGGTTAACCTTACCTTGACCCCTGAAGCCCTGAATGAGTCTCGTCCAGACAAAATCATTGCCTACAAACAGACATGTTACCAGTCCAATACCAGCTAACATAGGGTAAACCTTACCTTGACCCCTGAAGCCCTGAATGAGTCTCGTCCAGACAAAATCATTGCCTACAAACAGACATGTTACCAGTCCAATACCAGCTAACATAGGGTTAACCTTACCTTGACCCCTGAAGCCCTGAATGAGTCTCGTCCAGACAAAATCATTGCCTACAAACAGACATGTTACCAGTCCAATACCAGCTAACATAGGGTAAACCTTACCTTGACCCCTGAAGCCCTGAATGAGTCTCGTCCAGACAAAATCATTGCCTACAAACAGACATGTTACCAGTCCAATACCAGCTAACATAGGGTAAACCTTACCTTGACCCCTGAAGCCCTGAATGAGTCTCGTCCAGACAAAATCATTGCCTACAAACAGACATGTTACCAGCCCAATACCAGCTAACATAGGGTAAACCTTACCTTGACCCCTGAAGCCCTGAATGAGTCTCGTCCAGACAAAATCATTGCCTACAAACAGACATGTTACCAGTCCAATACCAGCTAACATAGGGTTAACCTTACCTTGACCCCTGAAGCCCTGAATGAGTCTCGTCCAGACAAAATCATTGCCTACAAACCGACATGTTACCAGTCCAATACCAGCTAACATAGGGTTAACCTTACCTTGACCCCTGAAGCCCTGAATGAGTCTCCTCCAGACAGAATGTTAACAACCCAATACCAGCCCACATAGGGTTAACCTTACCTTGACCCCTGATCTTGTTCATTCCACAACAGCCCTGAATGAGTCTCCTCCTGACAGAATATTTGGCTACATCCAGACATGTTACCAGCCCAATACTAGCCAACATAGGGTAAACCTTACCTTGACCCCTGACCTTGGTTATTCTACAGCAGCCCTGAATGAGTCTCCTCCAGAAGAAATCATTGCCTACATCCAGACAAGTTAACAACCCAATACCAGCTAACATAGGGTTAACCTTACCTTGACCCCTGAAGCCCTGAAGCCCTGAATGAGTCTCATCCAGAAAGAATATTTGGCTACACAGAGACATGCTACCAGCCCAACACAAGCCAACATCGGTTTAACCTTACCTTGACCCCTGACCTTGGTTATTCCACAACAGCCCTGAATGAGTCTCCTCCAGATGAAATCTTTGCCTACACCCAGATATGTTACCAGCCCAATACCAGCCAACATAGGATTAACATTACCTTGACCCCTGACCTTGGTAATTCCACAACAGCCCTGAATGAGCCTCCTCCAGACAAAATCTTTGCCTACTCCCAGATATGTTACCAGCCCAATACCAACCAACATAGGATTAACATTACCTTGACCCCTGACCTTGGTAATTCCACAACAGCCCTGAATGAGTCTCCTCCAGACAAAATCTTTGCCTACACCCAGACATGTTACCAGCCCTATACCAGTAACTACCACTCTTCTTGGGTAAATGCTGCTTGTAGAACAGTTGTAGTATCTTCGTAACTGTCTCAGTAGTCGAGGCTGATACCTCCTGAAACAGTTGAATGGCAAAGAAATAGATTGCGGTAAATTTTCTAAAAATTTCTAACATTTTTCTTTTTCTGTTCTCAAATAAAGTGAGCCTTGACACGAGATTTCCAACAATATGGAATGTGCAACCAGCAAAGCCTCAGATCAGCCTGTGCATACGCGCAGTCTGATCAGAGCCTTTGATAGTAGCATGAATATGCTATGGCTGTTGAGCTACTGACTGAACAGCATTTGGAGTTTCTAAGCTTAAAAGGAGGCTGCAAAGACTCGTCTGAGTCTACACTTGCCAAATACCACATTGTTGGAAATCAAATGTCACAGCTCAAATGTTGGTTTTCAGGGCTGGAATTCACAAAATGCTCGTCAGAATAGTGAATAGAGCAAGACCCTGATCAGATTGCTTCTTCAGAAGCAGTCTGAGCTGAGTCTGCACTGTTTGTCTAGGCCATTTTGGCAGGCAACTAGTTTTTGCTTGGTTTAATGCTTAACATCCCAGTCAACAGCTATGGTCCTGTCGGGACGGTCAGTTCACCTTACCACACTTTTTTCCTGGGCAAGCTTGACTTAGAGGTTAACCAGTACTCGTGCACATATTTTGGCTTGTAACTGACAACAACTCTTCTTGAATCAGCGGAAAGGAGGAGAATGGCCGTAGAAATTATTTCAATCACAACGAAAGTATGGGTCTGGGCCAGGATCAAACTCATGACCCCTGGATCTGCAGTCAGACATGTATCTGCAGTCAGATACGTTACCAACTGCACTGCGCGGCCTGGTTGCAGACAACTAGAGTTCAAAATTTTAGAACATTTACCGTACATTTTCTTAATTTTGCTGATAGACACTTTTACTGAGAACCCTCAACATAATGTTGCATGGAGAAATAAGAAGTATATTCTGGAAATCTTGCGTCAATAATTCATCGTAAAAAAAGATCTGACATTTTCTGACTGTAGCCCAAACTGTCTGATTTATGAATTTTCTGTCTAGAAAGTGTTTTCTTGCACACCAATTAAGGATATCTGAGATTTGACCCTGGGTTAGAAAATCTTATCCTACCCATGCTATCTTAACCAGGCTGTCACATGAGGGCTACATACATTGGTTGTATTAGAACTCATGCACATGGTCGTCAATTGATATCATTGTTATGTTAAAGTTACGTCATCATGTGAAATTGTAGCTTAGCGCATTCAGGGACTTCTGAAGCTTATTTACAATAAAAAAAACAGTGGTGAGCAAGAAAAAGAATCCGTTATTTGTGTGAGTGTAGGATAGAAAAATACGTCCCTAGGGATCACCGTTTGTCAACACTCGCCAAGCCTCATGATGCCAAACGGTGATCCTCAGGACAGATTGTTCTATCCTACTCACAATAGATTCTAATAATCTCTTAATCTAAAAAGCTGAACCTTTTGCATACTGGGTAATTCTGCATTTTTTGTTGTCTCCTGAATTTTCAAAAAATTCTAAGATTAGATAAAAGATAAGATTTATTTTGAGTCGGCAAACATCAAACAGCAAAACATAATCTCTGATGAGCTTTTAAACTGAATATTTAACAAGAGTATAAAATCAACAAATGAAATGTAAAACAGCTGAAAGACATCGGATTATAACATTATTAGATCACTGTTTCAAATAGAAATGCATAAATTATAATTTAATATGCTGCCTTGAATTGCATGCAGGAATATCATCAGGTGGGTCCAAACTGTTTGCAAAGGTTTATATCAGCAGATGACAAAAGTTGACACTAGACTGTGCATATATATGAAAAGCAGCCAAAACCCTAAATTATCTAAACAATAACCTAGCTGTCACTGTCTGCCTGGCAAGAAAAGGTAAGGCTTAATTAATTGACAAAAGTAAAAAAATGCATACAATATTGGATATTCAACAAGTCAGTAATTTTGTAGTTGTTTCCCTTGCACTACAATAAATTTTAGATTCCTTTGCATATTACAAAACAGCATAAACTAAATAAGAGAGTAGACCTTAGACTGGCCCCAGTCTCTAATGTCAATTTTTTAGTAAAACTGATAATCTCTCTAAGATAGCAATTTATAATTTTTACTTGGAAGTAGAAGTTCTCGGCTTGGACATCAGAGACTGGTGAGTTAGAGTATTCATCAACCAACTCACAGGTCAATACTGACAAAGTATTATCACTTTTATTACCCTGACCTTTTTCAAACGGTCAGTGTACTTTGAAACATTAACACTTGTTATCTAATACCACCTGCAGAAATTTATGACTACACAAATCTTCAAGCCTCTGTATCTTTCTTCAGTTCCTGTCTGGGTAATTTTCATGCTTTTTCGTGTCTGTTGATTTTCTCAAAACATCTCTTTTTTAAAAAGTTCTTTCAAAAATAAAATGAAACAGTTTGGATCATGATCAGGCTCGATGATTTGTCGGGCCTGATCTGGGTTCAAACTGTTTTCCAAGGTATCAGCAGACGGCTCTGATAGACAGAATGCACACAAAACCTCCAAATTCAAAAACGCAGCTGTTTGGCATAATATATTGTGTAAATATTACTTTATATATTGTATATGACAGGAGAAGCACCCATACCTGTTTTCCTGGTAATTGTTCATGCTTTTTGTCGTCTGCTGATTTTTCCTCAAAATATGTTTTTTTCAAATAATTCTTTTAAACATAATAAATACTATGTATCCCAATGTCAAACAATTTGTACCTTGATCAGGCTCGAATATTTGTCAAACCTGATCTGGGTCCAAACTGTTAACCAAGGCTATTAGCAGACGGCACTGGTAGATAAAGAGTTAACCCTTAAAGCGCCAAGAAAAAAAATGCATCTGAAAATGCCGTCTGCTGGAGTCGTCTGCTGAAGTCGTCTGCTGCAAATAATTGCCTAACATTACTGACAAATTAAGTATAGAAGCAAACAGCATGGACCCAGAACACACTGCTCCTATAGGAGCAATCTGATCTGGGTCCACATTGTTTGTCACAGAGGCTTCTTAAACATTTCAGCAGACGAGAAAGGCAGATAACTTTTGTTGCGATTGGCGCATTAAGGGCAATATTAAACGCACACAAAAACTACAACTCCAAATTCAAAAAGATATGCTACACATTGTAGCTGTTGTGCATAATATTGTGCAAGCATTACTAGATATTATGTTTATGACCTACTTGATATGTAATTAATTTTTCATGCTTTTTTGTCGTCCGCTGATTTTTGAAAAAAAATGATATGAATAATAATGTCAGAACGTCAAAAAGTTTAGATCCTGATCGGGCCCGACGATTTTGTCGGGCCTGATCTGCCATGGGTCCAAACCGTTTGCTGCCGTTTAACCGCGCCTGGTTGAATTTCTTCACTTTGACATTCAAATCACATTGCGACGGGCATTGCAATGCTTTGATTTAATCTTTTAATAAAAAAAAAAAACTTTTCAAAGATCAGATGTGTGTGCTGATTTTCCTCAAAATATGATGTTTTTACATCTTTGTTTAACAATTTGAATCTATATTGAGCATCTTCTATTTTCTCACCACAAACAATGCGCAAGAACTCTTTCGTTGATGGAGTTAAATGTATTCTTGTGAAAGTTTTAACAGGTGTCACTGTCTTATCCATTTTTATATTGACACACCCAATCAGCTGAAATTATATTTGACCCCTATCATGTAAAAATCTCTATAAAATATGCGGAAAACAAATAGTGCTATCGCACAGGCTGATCAATGCCTTTGATTTGCATACATACTGTCCACAGTTGTTGTTTTAAGCCGAAATATCAAGTAACTTGCCAGTTCCCAGCAATGGTTTTCTTGTGACAAGGCGCTATCAACTTTATATAATTTTGTTTGATTTGATTCTTTACGTCCCATCAACAATCTTTCAGTTAAACAGGGATGGGTCTTTCTGGGTTGAACCAGTACTAAGCTAGGATAAATGTGTCTTGCTCAATGACCACAACGCAGTGACGCCTGTGAGGCTCGAACCCGCGGCCCCTCGGTCTCGAGTAACTTTAAATGATCAGAAAAAATCCATTCATTATATTATCTAACTCTTTGTATTCCGGAAACCCCGAATGAAAACTTTAGGAAACAGTGAAAACCAAGATGAAATGCAGCATAATACTGCATTCTAGAGACTGCATTTCATCAGGGTCTACACTGTTTGTAAGGTAAAAAAAGAATACAATGTTTTTCTGAAAATTATAATCTGGCACCCCTAAAACTATACAATGGTCTATTCCAAGTTTATTGTATCAAACCAGATGGACTAATCCATTAGTTTACAAAGGGTTAAAATTCAGTAAAGCAAATTACACTAGTAACTCCGGATATGTAACTAAATTGAGAAAAGAAGAATCCTTCAGATTTATATCAGTTTGTAAAAAAAAAAACAAATCAAAAAATACTTCACTCTCGATCTATTTATTCATGTTATTGTTATGTCCACAGCCAAGCCCGTGTCACTATGTAAATGTTTATATGATGTAATGACGATGAGCTGGTATGCTTAAGTCTAAAATAAAATTTCTGTTCTGTTCTGTTCTGTTCTGTAAAACATGTTAAATGTCTCTGCACACTTTCTCAGCAAACTAAATATTTACACACAGATCAAACTGACCACAAGGTAATAAATCTAATTATTCACAGGCCATTAGATGCTGATGCTGAGACAATTCCAGCAGAGTTTACTGTTAAACCATCAAACCAATTTATTGCATTAGATAACAGCTCAAGCTAACTCTCCAGTCCAGTAAATTTGACTATCAGAGAGGATAGAATTTTCAGATGATTTTTTTCACAGTAAATATTATTATAAATGTAATTATATATATTTACTGGACTGATGCCAGTCTAAGTAGACCTCTGGTAGACTAATTCAGATTTACATGTGAGAACAAGGCTTTATACTCTTTATTTGGCATACACCCTCATTTGAGACCTTGGACCCAGTATACACTGACTGGTAACTAACATACAGGTGAATGTACATATTGGAAATACGATGTCGAGGCTGAGCTTTCAAACTGACGTATTTTGAAGATTAAGTAATCATATCTCCATTATTTCTCTGCACATCGGTGATTTTTCTTCAAAAAGCAATGGTTCAATATACTATCTTTAGGACTGTATTGTTATATTTATTGAAAGTTTATCCGTCATTATGAACATCAGCAAGAACTCAAGGTACCCTTTTTAGCTATTTTCAGCACTTTTAGCTGAAAATTGTCAGAAATCACCCTAAACAGACCTGACGACCAGAAGAAATTCCTTGATCAAAAACACTTCACAGAATAGATAGGGCATATGAAAAGTATCTGAGAGACATCAATGGCTTCAACGATGAGGAACATGAGCATGACGCCCCACCCAAGGTCAAAACCAAGTAACTGTATTCTTTTCTAAAACACTCAAAACAGGATTCTAGTGGAAATTGCAGTACTGAAGGCCAATGAAAAAACTTACACAGCAGACGCAGACAAAGCAAACACCCTAAATGCACAGTTCCATTTTGTATTTAGCCCCGGAAGCCTGATATGCCTCAAGAAACTTGCACAGATGACCCTGCAAGACCTACAAGATTATGGCAAACCCCCTCCCCCTTCCATCCCAACACGACCCTGGCAAGAACCCCTTCTTCAAACCCAACCGGCACTCCAAAAAATCTGATATACAAGTTTCTCCAATGGCATAGAATAATTGCTCAAAGGCCTTAACCATCATAAAGCTGCTGGCCCAGACCAACTTAAACCTATTGTCCTTCAGACCCTGCACAAAGAAATCGCTCCTATCCTAAAACTGATCTTCCAAAAATCCCTCAATGCAGCCATCTATCTGCAAAAAGGCCAATGTATCCCTATTTTTAAAAAAGGGGACAAAACCGAACCAGCCAATTATGGGCACAGTTCAGTATGGCTGTTTTCCACTAGCCCGCTCCACTCCTTAGATACCAGCATGTTTTATCTTTTAACTATTCTAACACTCTCCATAGCACTGTACAAACTCAATTCTCCCACTTTTTTCTATGCTTTTATTCTGTTTAACACCCTTTAGCTACCAGAACACAGTGTGACTATGCTCAAGATTGGGCCCAGCACATTTTTGGAAGATGAACACCACCTTACGTCCTCCACAAGGGTTTAGGTGTACGGGAAGATAGATAAAAGATGATAAAACTACCGGTATGACTAATCGGAGTAATCAAGTTGATTTCGCGAAATCAACTTTTTATTTCCATTACAGCCTATAAAACCGTTTTTGGGGGGCAAGTGCATAATTTCTTTCTATCATATGATTCAATATGTGTTTTGCGGTAGCATGCGAAAATTCATGCAAAAATATTAAATTCTAGGGTTGATTTTGTCTATTGTTTGACTTGGGGCACAGATCTTTTTAACCCCGTACTATCTTGGTATCAAATTTCTTTGCCGAAATCATCCTATAATACCCATTTAAAAGAAAGAAAATGATTTTTTCTTTTATCATATGATTAAACTTATGTTTTTACAGTAGCATGCAAAAATTCACGCAAAAATATTGAAGTTAAAGCTTGATTTTGTCCAGTTTATCCCTTCTGGTACCAATAGAACTCCGTAATATCGCGGTATCAAATGTCTTCGCAGAAATCAGGCTATAAAAACCAAGTTTTTGTTGTAAACTGATACTTTGCTTTACCATATGAATTGATGTGTATGTGTTTAGTATTTTAACAATTATCAATGATATAATATTAAGTTTGGGGCTGATTTTGTCCTATGTAAATCTCCCTTCAGATACGGATATTAGCCTACCTTGTAATATGCCTACTGCGAAATCAATTTCTTTTAAAGATCAACTGAAAAGGTAAAAATAAGTTTTTGACCAAACATTTCAGATAAAAGAAGTTATCATCCCCAAGAATGAACGGAAGCTTTGAAATAACCCTGCCCTACAATATATTTGTGTTGCATGCCGTAACAGCGATGATGGTACCTCGCAAATATGGGAAACTGTTTTAACTAAATGAATACAGTTGCTCTTATTTGTACTTATGGGGCTGTTTGTTAAACGCAACACGAAGGCGGGTTCCAGATGTTCGACAAAAATTAATGTATGTAAGAAATTGTATTTAGCCTATACGGATGGGTATGGAAGCCATTTTTTTCTCGTATAAATTTACACTCTACTTTAGGTATAAACACTTAGTTGATGAGGGAGGAGAGAGGATCCAAATACCACTTAAAGTGGGCCATCATCGGCGAACCAGAGAAACGCCATTTAAATGGCGTTTCGCTGGAGGACCGATGTTGGTCCAACATTGAATGCTGGTACATTTGTAGCTTCGTGATTTTTCACGGGATCCGGACTAAATAAACCCAATATTCTTATTAGTTTCCAGGGGGTCCCCACTGAATCCGCCCATGATTTTATGGGCTGATTTCATAAAAAAGGTAGATTTCGTGGCAATATGTACTTAGAAACATCCGTCAGTTATTCTTCAAAATCATCCGACAATTTCAATATTTATCCATAAAAACACACTAGGTATAGACGCACATTTTATCAAATGTAAAAAATAAAATATTAATTTACACAATTGTTTTGGTTTTAAGGGCTAATTTCTTCACAAATGGGTTGATTTCGAGAGAATAGAAATAATATATATCTGTCAAATATTCGACAAAATCAACCCCCAAAATTATTTTTCTTGCATGATATTTTGTTTACTATTGTAAGATTACATATTTAATCGTATGGTAAAGAATACGAATCAATTTACACCAAAATTATAGCCTTTATAGCTTGATTTCGGCGGAGATTTCCGCAAAGAAATTTGATACCGCAGTATTACGGAGTACATTTTTACCCCAAGCAAAATATGACAAAATCAAGCCTCAACTTTATTTTTTTGCGGGATTTTTTGCATACTATTGCAAAAGCACATATTTAATCATATGGTAAAGGACAGTATAATTTTTAAACAAATAATTGGGTTTTATAGCCTGATTTCGGCAAAGAAGTTAGATACCACGATAATACGGAGTTATACATCTGTACCCCAAGCGAAATAATAGACAAAATCAACCCCCAAAATTATTTTTCTTGCATGATATTTTGTATACTATTGTAAGATTACATATTTAATCGTATGGTAAAGAATACAAATCAATTTACACCAAAATTATAGCCTTTATAGCTTGATTTCGGCGGAGATTTCCGCAAAGAAATTTGATACCGCGGTATTATGGAGTACATTTTTACCCCAAGCAAAATATGACAAAATCAAGCCTCAACTTTATTTTTTGCGGGATTTTTTGCATACTCCTGCAAAAGCACATATTTAATCATATGGTAAAGGACAGTATAATTTTTAAACAAGTAATTGGGTTTTATAGCCTGATTTCGGCAAAGAAGTTAGATACCACGATAATACGGAGTTATACATCTGTACCCCAAGCGAAATAATAGACAAAATCAACCCTGAAAAATAATATTTTTGCATGAATTTTCCCATACTACTGCAAAAACACATATTGAATCATATGGTAGAAAGAAATTATGCACTTGCCCCCAAATAACGGTTTTATAGGCTGATTTCGAAATAAAAAGTTGATTTCGCGAAATCAACTTGATTACTCCGATTAGTCATACCCTAAAACTACAATTTTATTTACTGTAACTTGTAATATTTCAACTTTGCATACCAGGAATAACTTCATATATAATTGGGTACTTTCAGAATAAATTTCATTGGCTGTAGCACTTTGAAATTACATAAACAAAGCCACCACAACATAACTTTGTATTTCCGTCGGTGACCAGTCCGTTTATACTGGGTCCAAGTTTGAGACCTAGCATTTATTTGAGAACGAGTCTGTGCTATAATTATGTTTATTATCAAGGTGTGCTTATTATAGACTGATAGAATAGTTCTGTGCACATATAATGTATATGGTATATATGTATACTAGTTGTCTAGGCATGGGCTTATCCAGGATTCTTTGTGAAAGCCAATTCTTGTATCTGGGTCGAAACATAGAGGGAACGAATCGAACGTACTTCTAAAAGGGCAGAAAAATGACTATAAGAAAATGGCAGTAGGCCAAGATTTCTTTTTTCTGTTGATTGCAAATATGACCTTACATTGTTGAAATGAATTTGCTTATATCACCCGCCAATGTTGAAAACAAGTCCAAGATTTCGTTACAACCAAAATAATGTCTTCATCCTCGAAGGGGGCGGCCATGACACAGTCACGCGCTAAATATATAAATGTGTGAAATTCATTTGATAACAAAAAAGTCAGATTTTAAGGTTGATATTTTTGTTAATTAAGACATATAGCATTGCAGCCTTATGTTATTATTTAAAACTGATTATTTAATAACCGATATTTCTTGTCATCGATTTACTGCGGCACTGCATTATTTACATT
Organism: Loripinus fragilis; assembly: GCA_964019695.1. Lineage (NCBI taxonomy): Eukaryota > Metazoa > Mollusca > Bivalvia > Lucinida > Lucinidae > Loripinus > Loripinus fragilis. The sequence goes on from OZ026525.1 coordinate 1,981,275, forward strand.
GGAGATTGTCACAAGTCAAGGCTGTGTTTAGTTGAACAACAAATTCAAGTGAACGGATGCATTAGTAAAGTTGATATATTGATTACTTAGCCACAGAAAAATAACTGAAAAACAATTTTCAAAATGTATGTGCTTCAGCATACCCAGAAACACATACTGCCTGATGGCAAAGACCTAGGCTTGGCCAAGGGAAGGAAAGTGAGTTTGAGTGTTTCCTCTCTTGCTTCAAGTATGACTGATGGAACTGATGAGAATGGACAGCATCACCGCCGTACTGGACCATATATGGAAGGAAATATGAATCTTCTTGCGACAATGTAAGTTATTTGGCTGGTATATTTCTCTATTTTACAGCAGTTTGATTTTCATCTGGAGTCTGGTTTAGCTGATTTATCTCTGGTCAATGACTATGAAGAGGAACATGTACGGTACCAGGTACCACAACTTGCAGGAAAAATGAAATTACTTAAAATCATGTAAGTATTACAGCTACATAATAAATATTGTCACGAACACTTTGATTTATAATCTTTACAGCTAGTGTCAAATTGCCATGTGTGTGACCATGCTGCATGCAGAGAGTGGGGGGTAGAAGGACGTCGGGATGGTGCACAACAGCCTGCTACAGTTAATAATTATCTGTGGATTACAGTGGCTCAGTAGTGAGTGCTCAGCCTGAAATATTGAGGTCCCTGGTTTGAGCATCACTGGAATCGTTCTGGAAGCATAACTTCTACAAATTCACCTTCTTTCCTCGGACAATAATACATTGGAACGCCCTACCACACCACATACCCACCCTGCCTACCTTGGCACAGTTCAGTACAGCTGTTTGCCAGGTAGCCCACTCCCTAGATACCAGCATCTGTTTTATCTTTTAACTTTACTAACACTCTCTATTGCACTGTACAAACTCATTTCACCCACTTTTTTCTATGCTTTTATTCCATCTAACACCCTTTAGCTCCTGGTATATACCGGAACACCACCTTACGTCCTCCTCGGAGGTTTAGGTGTACAGGAAGATAGATAGATAGATAGATTTTATCCTCACTGCTTTAAAGAACTGGTTCAATCCAGGAAATCATCCCAACATGACTGAAAAATTGTTGATAAACTCAAACAAACATATATATTTAATTCCATATATTTATCTGTCGAAAAAGTGATTTGAAATTTGTTGGTATAGGCCCATGTTCTAATCTACTGCAAAAGATTTGGTTCACAATGATTAGTTCTTTTTTTTCACTTCAGAGAATGTCCCTCAGACATAATGTGTTGTCGGTTCAGTGACAGTGGTACCTTGCTGGCAGTTGGTCTTATTGATGGTTCCATCAAGGTAAGTGGTATGAGTTGTACTCACAATGAGTGGTACTCACAAAAGAGTAGCAGAATCACTCAGAAAGACTGCCATGATTGTAATCATAGGTCCAGATATAATTATTAATAAAAAAAAAATGAGAGTAAAATTGTAAATAAATTTGTATTTTGATATTTAATAAATAAGAATGTGTACCAAAAATATAATTTTCTCAATCAAATCATATGTTGTGGGTACTCAAAAGAATTGTCTCAATGAGATGGTTCTTTTGAACACCCAAAACATAAGTTTAAACTGATGGATAAGAAAATAGTTACAATTTTAAGCTCAAAAATTTTGTTTATCTAAAACTATGCCATTAGCTTTGGGTGCTCAAACAAACCATCTCATTGAGGTGATTAGTTTTTGTACCCACAACAGATGATTTGGTTCAGATATAAGATTTTTTTAAATTATATATTCCTACGTGTATCTAGAGACCTTGTTGTAATGTTATACAAGAATAGAGTCAAGATCACTCTTCAGCTGAGATTGGTGGAGGGGCATGTTCTGTAAAATTGTCATCTCACACTTTGAAAAACTATTCACACAGGAGCGCAATGGCTCCGTGATAGAGTGCTTGACTCGAGACTGAGGGGCCCCGGGTTCAAGCCTTACTGGTGTCACTGTGTTGTGTCTTTGAGCAAGACACATTAATCCTAGCTTAGTACTGGTTCAACCCAGGAAGGCCTCTCCCTTTATAACTGAAAGATTGTTGATGGGATGTAAAGAATTAAATCAAACCAACAAACAAACCCAGTGTTGTATAGTATACAAAGTTGGAATTAGCCTACCATATGGCATGTTCAATTTATTTATATAGTTCTAGGCTTAGCAACATGTATTATTATAGATTTGTAGTAGATTGAAATTAAACAGACTTTTCAACATTTTCTTCTAAAGTGCTGGTGGCTTAAAAATTGTAGAACTGCTCAAAGTGTAACAAATATAGTATTATTCCAAAGGCCATGTTTGATACTGTGATATTTTAAAACAAAGTAATGCATGCATTTGCTGTGTCATTGACATGTAGGGAATACATGACTATTGGCGCAATCTTGTATATCTTCATGTGGACAATATCACCATAAAGATTAAATCTTTACCTGCTAGTGACATCTGCTTGCAAACAATTTGGACCCGGGCCAGATCAGGCCCAAGAAAATGTCCAGCCGGATCTGCATCCATTTCACAGATGGTATCCATAAAATATTTTGAAAAGTTAATTTTGATAAAAAATCAGTAGATGACAAAAAAGCAACAACATATATACGCATTATACAAGGAGTTAATATTTCAGACCTCCAAATAAGAGGGTTAAAATGAAGATATTTTTCTTACTGTTGAAGTTATAAAACAAAAAATATGTTGTATGACCATCTCCATGACATAGTTCTATTGAACCCAGGTCACTGGATCTACAGGCAAACACTCTACCACGTCACTGTAAAAGCCTGTTTCTGTCACAAGGCAGTAGAAGTGAATTAGTACTTACTAAGACCCTGTGACATAGATAATGAGATCTGGATAAACAAAACTTTTGAGCGTAAAATTGTTAATACCTTCTTATAACATATGTTTTGGAGGCTCAAAAGAACCCATTGAGACTGTACCCACAACATATGTTTTGGTTGAGAAATAAAAATATTTTTTTATAAAGCACTCTTATCTAGTGGCACATGGACTTTAATATGATATTTATTTGGATGAAATCCAGTCTTAGTACTGGAAGTGGAATTAACCTTATCCTCTAGGTTATTGTCTTGTCTTCAACCCCTGAAATTTCTTGTCAGTTTACCAGCATGGGCTAATCACTTGAGCCCACCACTTCAAAGTCTTGTCGGCTTAATGGGGTCATTAAGTTTATGAGAAATATTTTTTACAAAAAAAAGTTCAAGTACCTTGATGTTTTTGATAAAATAAAATGTGCATGATGTGCAAAAATTCATCATGTTTATATAATTTCCAGGTAAGATATGACCTCTTGACTCTCGTTTGTGATGTCTAATTGTGAGTCTTTTACTTTCCCATTGGTATCCTGGGTCAGGTGTGGTAGTTGATTGTATCGAGTCCTGATCTTTGCCCTCTTTCTTACATTGTCTGTGACATAGCAGCATGTATTGTAATTGATAAACACTAGTCAGGACATCTTTTAGTAATGTTATGAAATTTTTGTGCATAATGGTATACACAGGTTTAGATAAACAAGATTTTTCAGCATAAAAATGTAAATATTTTCTTACCCATCAGTTTTAACATATGTTTTGGGTGCCCAAAAGAACCGTCTCATTGAGACGGTTCTTTTGAGTACCCACAACATATGTTTTGGTTGAGATATAAGAAAATTAAATTTTCGTTGCACACTCTTAATTAAAGTCCTGGGTATGTATGACAAAATCTTGAAATGTGGTTTCAAAGTAATTTAAATGTCATGATAAATACTGAATAGAATCTAACATTCTTGCTCCTATATTTTTGAATTCATTAAACTCGTTCCCAAAAAGCGATAAAATACTCCACATTAATATTGGTACTCATAATATTCATTAATAATATATTAATTTATATTGGAGGTTTTTAACAAAATAGGTCAAAATGTCATTTTAGAAGTAAATGGATTTCTTAACATTCTTTTATAGGTCAAGTTAAACACTTTTTTAGCATTAAATTGTAAATATTTTCTTATCATGTGTTTTGCATGCTCAAAAGAACCGTCTCATTGAGACAGTTCTTTTGAGTACTCACAACATATGTTTTGTATTAGAAATAAGAATTTCTGTTTTAATTACCCATCCTTATCTAGTGGCCTGTAATCTTTGAATCATTTATATTCTATTTAATGATCATATTAACTCAAGCGACTTTTCTCATCTGCTGATAACATTTGTAAACAGTTTGGACCCAGATCAATAACATTGGTCCTGATCTGGATCCAAACTGTTTGACACTCTGATACGGTAAATCTTGTATTAGTTAGTACACTCGAATAGTTTGGACACCAAAATTATTCACAATGGTCGGCCCGTAGTGTTCCTGAAATTTCTTTTTGAAAAAGTTGCTTTTGAAAAAAATCGGCAGACGATAAGAAAAGCATTGAACAATTACCCAGCATGCAAATTTATCTTGTTAATGATATCAAATATTTCTATTAGATGAAATCTGCTCATTTTTAACATAGTGCCTTTAATTCTTTTCCTTGCAAATTTTTCATGTTTTTTTTTTTTGAAATATGACCTTTTGGAAAAATTCTTTCAGGAATACCATCACTTACTCAGAGTGTCAAACAGTTTAGATCCAGATCGTTTTGTCGGGCCTGATCTGGTTCCAGACTGTTTGCAAAAGATATCAGCAGACGACACTAGGGGGTAAAGGGTAAATGCATATCCCTAATAAATTAGTTGAAATTTTCTCAAGATATCAGATCATAATTAATAATTGCATCAATACCATACACATTTTAATGTTATTTTCACGGTGATAAAATGTTTGTGTGAGAAGGGAAGTATTTATGACCAGCCAATAAAATCAATATTTCATTCAACCATATTGCAACCGTAACTTTTATTGCAATTTACCATTAACCTTTGTCCTGCTAAATAAATAGAGAATACTAGGTGAGCGTCTTTTGATACCAAGTTTACCAGGCAAGGCTTTGAGAACGCATGTTGACATGGCGAGGCTTGCCGTGATACATACATAGAGAATGCTAGGTGAGTGTATTTTGATATCAAGTTAACCAGGCAAGGCTTTGAGAACACTTGTTGACATTGCAAGGCTTGCAGAGATATAGAGAATACTAGGTTAGTGTCTTTTGATATCAAGTTAACCAGGCAAGGCTTTGAGAACGCTTGTTGACATCGCGAGGCTTGCCGAACCTGGTATTCTATTTATCAGTTTACAAGTTGATTCACTCTTCAAACTAGGGATTATGACGTCATTATTGAGTTTCATGTCAATTCAATGTGATTGGCGACGTCATTCAAGAAGTGCAATGTCATGATGACCTGATAAAGGCACATGCCGTGAGATAGGCAATGTTTATCAGTTCAACGTACAACAATGCAGTTAGTATGAGAGGTAACTGATCAATTGATTTACATTCCTGTCCTACAACTTCAGATAAGCATTACATTTGAGGTACACTGGGCCGCATAGCGTAGTCGGTGATGTGTTTGGCTGCAGATGCGTGTCTGACTGCAGATCCAAGGGGCTCAATGTTTGATCCTGGCCCATCCCCGAAGTTATAAAACCTTTTCTCATGCTCAACTCAGCTGAGCACGAAATTTATCCTGCTCATAAATGTTAAAATGCCAACAATTGTTGGCATTCTAACATTTATTTGCATGATAAATAAAACATCTGAGAGACTTAAAGTAAGAAACATCTTCATTTGTGGGAATTTTAGTTTTTATGAGCTGCGTTAAAATTTCGTGCTCAATTGGGTTGAGCATGAAAAAAGTCTTATAGCCTCTGGGCCTGCGTCCTATACGTTCATGGAGATTGATCATGAAATAATTTCTACTGTCATTTTCTTTCCTTCTGCTGATTCAAGAAGGGTTGTTGTCAATTGCAAGCAAAAGTATGTGCACGAAGTACTGGTTGACTGCTTAGTCAAGCTTGCCCAAGAAAAAAGTGGGTTAGGTGAATTGATTGTTCCTGATGCATGTCATGCGTCAGTCTTAAAACATTGGGCTGCAGCGCTAGAAACCCTGTCCTCGAGGCTTGACCAGGTTAGACTCAATCCAGCCTTCTCAACTACAGAGACTAGCTAGAATATTTAAATATGGCATATAGCAGCTTAAACCATCATACTCTGAAGATTTGTTTGTTTTTGTTGCTTTACGTCCCAAGTCAACAGCTATGGTCATTGCGGGACGGTCAGTTCACCTAACAACACTTTTTCCTGGGCAGGCTTGAACAAGCGGTTAACCAGTAATTCGTGCACATACTTTCGCTTGTAACTGACAACAACCCTTCTTGAATGAATCAGCGGAAGGGGGAGAATGACCGTAGAAATCATTTCATGATCAATCTCCACGAAAGTATGGAACCGGACCGGGATTGAACTCGCAACCCCTGGATCTGCAGTCAGACACGCATCTGTAGCCAGACACGTTACCGACTGCGCTACGCGGCCCGGCATACTCTGAAGAGAGTGAATAACAAAGGTGCTGATCAGACTGCTAGGATGCGCAGGCTGGTTTGCACTTTTGTTGTTCGAATGCAACAAAGTCAGGTTTTCTGGCAATGAGGCACATATGCTTTGGGTGCTCAAAAGAATTGTCTTAAAATATTTCTTGAGTACCCAGTACTACATTATGTTTGGTTGAGAAGCAAAATAATCCAAATTTCTGGAGGCCTGGGTCATGTTATTAAAATGTGTGGATTCTGGAGGTGCCAGTTGATCTGGATCTACACTGTTTTCAAAAGAGGATATAATATTACATGTAGGATTCACCATGGCAATGGTTCAAATAATAAGGAATATAAATAAATTGTGAAAATATTTAGAATTAAGGAGATAGAATTTTGTAGGAGCTAATTAAACCCCAGAAGAGTTTGAAAATTTCAAACACTTTTCTCATGCTATTCTCAAACATAAGCTTGAATTCACAAAATGCCTGTCAGAATAGCAAACAGGGAAGCCACTGATCTGGGTCTGCAACTTTTGGACAGGCAACAAGTGTTTGAAATTTTAGAAAAAATACCGTATACTTTGAAAATTGTTCCCATTTATTTGCTATTTGATTAATATTATAAAAGAGATAATTGAAGAGTGAACAGTGATGAAGAAATCCAATCATGATTGTCAATTATCAGAAGAAATGAAGACATTAGCAAATCGATTTCTCCCTTAATGTCAGAAGACAAAGTGAATTATTGATGACATTTTAACTAACAGATAAGAGGACCTTTGACATAAATACATTTCTGATCACACTCTCTCTCTCTTTGAAGAAAAATTCTTTATCTGAATTCTGGTTTTTAAACAGATAGTTTGGCAATGAATTCGCTGAGGATTTGTTTGTTTTGTTCTTGCTTGCAAAGCATACACTTGTTAGTACAGTGCAATTTCCCCCTTTAATGTTATGTTTTTCGTCCAATGAATGAACCATGTTATAAAGGGACAATATTACAATATCCTATAATTCCTTTTTAAAATTATGTGGTAAAAATTGGGAGCTTCATACATCCAAATCAGTGTCATAAGAAGGTGTGTTATAAAGGGACTGCTCTGTACAAAAAACACTCCATTACCTTAGATGATGAAAAACATTAGGCTTTTAAACAACAACTAAATGGGTACTACTGAAAACAGAATGCATCATTTCATCTGTGTCTACACTGCTTGCAAAAATGATCTTCAGAGAAAGAAACACAATTTTAATTGGAAATCCTAAATGTTACAATTGACCATTCCAATTTTATTGTATCAAACCAGATTATTACATTACTTTACAAAGGGTTAATTTTTGTGAAACCTGAAGAGAATGTGTAATTTCACAAATCTTTGACCCGACTATAGAAACTTCAGAAATAACCTGTCTTATCGCGAGTCAATTGTTGATTTTTACTTAAATCATATAATAACCGTTAACATATTTGTAATATCCGTTAACATATTTGCACCTTATTGATTTATCTGTCATTGATATGTGAAATAAGTCATGAAAACTATACCCCTCAAATCACATTTCTAATTTCAATAGATAAATTTTAAGAATAAAATCCTAAATTACTCACTTGACCTTACACTGTTCAATTTAACCAGGGGTGTGGAAATAGTAAAATTTTCTACTTGTCCAGGGACAAGTAAAAAGCCAAAATGTACTTGTCCATAGAAAATTTTACTTGTCCGAAAGAACAAATTAGCTTATACCTTACAGTGCTTAAACAATTTATTCTTTCAAAAACAGTATGAAACCAGATATATATCAACTCTTGTAAACAGTATGGATCCTGATCAGCTGGCTTCTCTTGTAAACAGTGTAGATTCGGATCAGCTGGCTTCTGAAGAAGCCAGCTGATCAGGATCCTCACTGTTTTAAATGCAAGATGTGAGCTCGTAATAATTAATCAAAAATATGAAATACAAAATTGTATTAATTTAATACATTTGTACTTGTCCAAGGACAAGTAAATAGAAATTTTCAACTTGTCCTGAATGAAATGGGACCAGGTCTGACAAGTCGGGCATGGTATTTCCACAGCCCTGATTTAACTCCTTCCTTGTAGTCGCGTCTTTTTCCGTCTGCTGATAACCTTTGCAAACAGTTTGGACCGAGATCAGGACCGACAGAACATTGATCTGGATTCAAACTGTTTGACACTTCCCAAAATATATTTTTTTAAAAAGTTGATTTTGAAAAAAGCCAGCAGACAATAAAAAATCAAGAAAACTTTACACCGGCATGGAAAGAGTTCATTTGTTTTTGTTAACAAATCATGAGGGGTTGGATGGGGATATCCCTTTTTTCAGTGCTAAGAGATTGAAGATATTTAGGATTAAACCCAAATCATACTACTTTTGGTGGCATTGATTTAAGGACTATAAACTCGAGGCTTTATCAAAAAATATTCAGGCCAGAATTTTTTTATTAGTTGATTTACAAATCTGGAAAGTAGAAAAAAATATTAATTTGATTTTTTAAATTTTATCCACTGACTCTAAATATTATTTGTTTCGTTGAAAAAAAAATTAAGGTTCTGTCTGTGTATTTTTGAGAGTGACACTGTTAAAAGTGATTGTCCTGTCCAGATTTTTAGGAGAATGGTGATTATTTAATTTTAAAATACAGACTGTTGGTTTAACTTACTAGTTTTACTGTTGTTTTTTTCTGGAGATATTAAAAAAAAAAGCTCTGAAAATCACCATTTTCAGAGGTTTTTTTTAGTCACTTAATTGTAAATAAGGTTGCAATTTCTTTTTAACAAGCCATTCGATTAGTAATTCAATATCTCCTGCACACAAATTAACATTTTATTATTTGTATAAAAATAAACAAATAAAGCCTCTTGAATACTTTTTTAAGTGGTTTTGTATTCGTCAAAGTCTGGTTTTATAGATCAAATATTTATTCATGTTCATTACTTAACCCTAATATTGCCACCAAGAACTTGCAGATGACGAAATTCTTAAATTCTGTCCCAACCCATATAAGCCTAGTGTCCTTTTTTGTGGGACATCGGCAAACCATGCAAAACCCGATCAGACGATCAGACGCCGTGAAATACAGCGTCTGATCAGGTTCTCCACCGTTTGCTTACAGAAGTTTCTTTTAAAATTTTGAATAAAAATGAAAAAAAAAACCACCCAACAACCCTAAAATTGGAAAAAGATGCAACCGATTATCAAGGATGGGAAAATACATTCGGCATAAATTGGTTAAGATATTGAAAGAATTAAGGCTTGATATTACATGTGAAGCAGATAATTCATAACTATGAAATGGGCCTAGACACGAAAAAACCTGTCTTCGAGAGACTGAAACCAGTCTCCTCAGCTACAGAGACTAGCTAGTAATTGGAATTTGGCTTGTAGCCCCCCCCCCCCCCCCAAAGACACCTCAAGCCACAAATATCAACCTTATTCTCCGTGAAAATGAAAAAAGATACCATGATGATGAAGCTTCCCCCCCCCCCCCCCCCCCCCCCCCCCCCTGAAGACAGGTTTTCTCGCGTCAAGCCACCAATATCAACCTTATATTTTCCGTGAAAATGAAAAAAATACCATGATGATGAAGCTTGCATTCATATTACATAAAGATATTGTATAGAGACCCTTAACAAAGAGTTAAAGTTGGGATCTGCCAATGTAATTAATAACTGACATTTGTGAATATCACTGGAAAATTGTTGAAAGCAATGTTAAGCTCCAATGCAACAACAACAATGGGAAGGGGATAACCCCCAAGTCCATAGACTGTGATAAATATGGTAGCTTTGTATAGTCAAAACATAATGTCCGAATTATATCTGAAATTTAAATCAATATGTAAGAAAAATATAATAATAGGAATTGGATCTGTTTATAATTTGTAGACAATACCATTAATCTCAAGATTACAATCATGACTTAGGATATTACAGAGGGGATAATAAAGTCATATTTTTGTATATTAACCCTTTACCATGCTTAACCTGGATATATCTGTTTTGAAAACAAAATTACCAAATTACCAAGTATGCAATGAAATAAAGAACAAACTGAGTATCTATGTGATAATAATAACTATACTGTTCACAAAAAGTAGGGGATATTCGGATATTAAAAATTATAGTACTTACCAAACTAACGTCATGTATCTGAAACAGCTAGTATTGATTTAGAAGATGATTTTTTTTCATAGTTAAATATAATTATAGATGTAATTATATATATTTAGTGGACTGATGCCAGTCTCACACTGGTAAATGTATACGTCGATTTGCTGGTATTTACGCGTATTGCCGGTACTTCATAGACTGGGAGTGGTAGATATTGGTGATAATACTATATAGAAAAACATGCCATATGCCTAAAGGACTATAGAATTATACAGTTTTTAAGTATTCAGTATGTGCATAGCGATTTATGTAAGCATTTAGGAATAGATTCGAGTACCGATCTGGATGATCGGTACTCGAATCTATTCCTAAATGCTTACATAAATCGCCATGTGCATGCCAAATACTTAAAAATGATCTAATTCTATAGTCCTTTAGGCATATGGCATGTTTTTCTATATAGCATTAACACCAATATCTACCACTTCCGGTCTATGAAGTACCGGCAATACGCGTAAATACCAGCAAATCGACGCATACATTAACCAGTGTGAGTCTAGTATTAATTAGGCAAGTCATCTCAACAACAATATGAATAAAATTTTCTAGGATCAATCCGGTCATGTGTTTCTCAGACAACCATATTTAGACCACAGGTAGCCTTTCAATTTTCATACATGAATATCATGGTGACGGATTATGCAATGGCTATGTTTTTTTTTAAAAGAGAATAACGGTTATTCATTATTTTTATGATAAGAATTTGTTTGATCTCTTTGTCCTCAATTTTTAGGAATACATGGCTAAAATCTGTCATTTTTTAGTGAATCATGTCACTTTTTTACATTTTGTCAATGCCATATCTTCTAGAAATATTAATTATGGTACGCAAAAAAAAAAAAAAAAAATCTTAAAAAACAAAGATATCCAAAATGCATCTTTAGCATGAATTATTGAAAGCATGTAAAAATGATGTAAAAAATGATATTCTTTTGTGAAATTTGGGTCTTGACCCCTAGTTTCTTTGTCACCCCCTTAAGGTCACATTACTGAATTTTCAGGCCTCAAATGATCCAGGAAAACTGGCTTACATATTGCTCTATGAAAAGACAAAATTATTTACCTGACAAATTAGGTGTTTAATTTCTAGATTTTTTTTGTTTCCCCAATATCCCTTACTTTTTGTGGACAGCATATTTTCATGTGAGCTTTGAACCTGGGTTGTCTTCAGTCCAAATCCATATGGTCATAAGAAGTCACAATGCTTTAAAGCTTTTGTCATCTTTTGTATTTATGACAAGGGAAGATTATTATCAGTATCATGTAACAACAGAGCGCTTACAAGTTTAAAAATACCCTTTAAATCTTTGAATGCTGGGCAATTTTGTAATGCTGTTTAATGGCATCAGCCAATTTTTTAATTAATTGGCATTTAAAAAAAACTTCAGATCAAGCTAGACAAAACGTTAGACCTTATCATGATCCAAAGTGTTTGCCACCCGGATGGTATTCCTGAAAGCATTTTTGGTAAATGTTAATTTTGAAGAAAAAAATCAAGAGACAACAAAAGAGCATGCAAGTTTACCCATTATGCAAAGAGTTAATTGACCATCTGTAGGCTCCAAATATGGGACTTAATTTGATGTTGTGTTGGGCTTAGATCATACTTACACACAACCACTACCAACATTTCCAAACTGTAAAGATACAGACCGGAGTCTGAAGAAGACAGTTGATATGAACCTACGCTGTTTACTATTTCATACATTGGTATGCATAATTTCAAATCAATAGTATTCGGTATCAATTAATCTTAATTACTGTAATACCATTCATAATATGTTCCAGTCTGTGTCTTGTCAAACAAGAGGGGACTTATATTAGTAGCTTTTAAATGAATACTAACAGCACTGATCAGTCTGTCCCTTTATGCTGCTCATTTTTGGTGTAATTGCTAGTTTGTGTGAAAATATTGGTTTACTTCGAAAAGTAAAAGGTATAATCCGTTTCTTGTTTACTGTCGTGAGTTGGCTCCCGATACCGTTAGTTTAACAGGTGACTGGGCCCAGGGCGACGACAGTAAACATGATTCACACTTTACACTACCAAATCCATTAGGCATGTTGGTGTTGTCAATCTGATTATATGGGTGTAATTGCTAATTTTCTTATGTTTTCAAGAAAGCATTTGTCATGGTACTTATTAGAAGCAGCTTAATGAGATGCTTCCAATGAGAACACAACAAATGTTTTCATTTTCATGTAGAAATAGGAATGATGTTGTCAGGATTTGCAATGAAAAAGAATTATCATATGACGTAGTGTCTGGGATTGAAATAACGCCATGCAATAAAATCGATTAATCGATAAACCACTAGTGGTTATAGATTTTTGGGACACGTTATGACGTCCGTGACAACGTTGCGTACATAATGACAAAATTTTAATGTTTTTATGGCAGAAATGAGATTTTAAAGTAATCTTAATGTCATATGATAAATAGAATCTAACATTCCTGCTCTTGTATTATTTTATTAATTTAACTCCTTGCGAAAAAGAGATAAAATGTTCGACAAGCCTCGCATTTTATCTCTTTTCCCCAACTTGTTTGATAAATTCAATAAAACACGAGCACTCATGTAAGATCCTATATATATAATGGTGATGATAAGGGCCTTTGTTCTGTGTACAATGGGTTTGGCACAGCTTGACATGTCTTATTTCAATCAACAGGATGAGGTTAAATTAAATAATACATTTAGGATAATAGTTGGACAAATTTAAGATTTTTATTGTTTAATAAGGACTTCATCTAAAACTTAAAATGAAGAAAATTTCGATGTTTCTACTACTTGTGTTGGTGAAGACTGGAGAGAGTCCAGATGCTTCGACTTCGGGTTCTGATGTTGTTTCTTTTGCTGACCTGGACAATGCCTTTACACTTAGGGCAGATTCATTTACTGACAAGCAAACACTTATTCCTGTTGCAAGTTCGAGTACAACAATGGAAGCAACACTTGATATAAACCTGGCTTCAGTCAACAAATTTGACTCAATAGGAGGATATTTAGAAATCAGTGGCTACCTTCACCTTACTTGGACAGATGCTGCAGCTACAGACACTGGATTTGATGTGTCCTTACTGCTTTCTTCAAGGAAAATCTGGAAACCTCCACTGCTGCTAGTGAACTCTTTGAAAGGGACATCAGAGATTGGTGATCTGACTTCTAAAGTAAGATGCAACATAAAGACATGGAATTGTGAATGGCAGCCATGGGTTGTGTTACGAGGTGGCTGCATACCGGATGTGAGATTCTATCCCTTTGACAGACAGCATTGTCATTTCAAGTTAGCAGCTTGGGGCCAGTTAGCATCAGAGCTGACTTTGAGAAATACAAGAAATGAATGGGACATGGAGTTGTATGAAGAGAACGCTGCATGGACAGTGATTGGTACCTCTAGTACCTCTTACATTCAGAACAATGTGTCTATTGTTGAGTTCTCCATAAAACTAAGAAGAATACCAACATACTACATCATCAACTTGATTGCTCCAGTGATTCTGCTAGCCGTGGTGAACGTTTGTGTGTTTATCTTGCCGACAGAATCGGGTGAAAGAATAGGCTTCTCAATAACCTGTTTTCTGTCATTCATCGTTCTCTTGGGCATAGTGATGACTTTTATTCCTGCGTCATCAGCCAACCTTGCCTATTTATGCTACTATACTTTTATAATGATGATCTTCAGCTGTGCGATGTCTCTTGCCACGCTGCTCACGTTATGGATACATTTCAAGTCAGAGAATGGTGGACCAGTTCCGCTGGTCCTGCGTGGCTTTATGTATGTGCTGACCTGCCAGTGCTTTAAGACACCTGCGAAAAAGAAGAAGACTGCTTCGAATGTGATCACTATAAAAACTTTAGACAGTAACTGGGACGAGGAGGACAACGAAGATGACAAGGACGGAAAACAACAAGATAACGGAGAAGGAGAAAAATATGAATGTTCTTGGCAACAAGTTGCTTCGGTGATGGATGTCTTCTTTTTGCTGGGGTTTCTGGGTGCACAGGCCTTTTACTCAGTGGCATATCTCCTACCACTTATATTAAATGAATAATCTTGACTGATAAATGGTTAATATGAATAATCTTGACTGATAAATGGTTAATATGAATAATTTGACTGATAAAATGGGTAATATAAGGCAAAACATTTACACAGGTACTGCCATGCCAGCCAAGTGACAGTGACGCCATACTTTGTTTACAATTACTAAGTAAAACACAAACGTGTACACTTTACTTGAACTAATGCGAATCGATAGATCACTTGGTATCCTATCCTGCAGATAGGATTAATACACAAGTGATCTATCGATTATAAGTCTCTGATAATTTTGTAAACAATACATGATGTCACTGTCACTCTTGGCTAACAGGACAGTAGCTTCACAGCCAACCTCGCCTATTTATGCTACTATACTTTTATCATGATGATCTTCAGCTGTGCGATGTCTCTTGCCACGCTGCTCACTTGATGAATACATTTAAAGTCGGAGAACGGTGGACCAGTTCCGCTGGTCCTTCGTGGCAGTATGTACATGCTCACTTGCCAGTGCTTTAAGACCCCTGCCAAACGAAAGAAGACTGCTTCAAATGTGATCACTATAAAGACTTTAGACAGTAACTGGGACAAGGACGACAACAATGATGACAAGGATGGGAAACAACAAGATAATGGAGACGGAGAAAAATACGAATGTTATTGGCAACAAGTTGCTTCTGTGATGGATGTCTTCTTTTTGCTGGGGTTTCTGGGTGCACAGGCTTTTTACTCAGTGGCATATCTCCTACCACTTATATTGAATGAATAATCTTGACTGATAAATGGTTAATATGAATAATCTTGACTGATAAATGGTAAATATGAATAATCTTGACTGATAAATGGTTAATATGAATAATCTTGACTGATAAATGGTTAATATGAATAATCTTGACTGATAAATGGTTAATATGAATAATCTTGACTGATAAATGGTTATGCTCCTTGTTTTTGACATAACATTGCTACTTCTAGCTTTCTGTAGAAATAAACACTAAAGAATTGACCTGTAAAGCTTTCAAAATATAAGGCAAAACATTTACACAGATACTGTCCTGCCAGCCAAGAGTGACAGTGACGGGATACTTTGTTTTCAATTACTAAGTAAAACACAAACGTGTACACTTCACTTAAGCTAATGCGCATCGATAGATCACTTGGGTATTAAATCCTATCCTGCGGATAGGATTAATATGCAAGTGATCTATCGATTAAAAGTCTTTGATAATTTTTTAAACAATACATGACGTCACTGTCACTCTTGGCTGGCACGACAGTATCATACTGTTTTAATGCTGGTCTTGGATTTTTTTATACAACAGTAAAATTTATAAAATTTCGATTACTACTCTTTCTGTTCTAAAACAAAATGTTGCCGTTACATGTATCACGGTTGATATTCAGAATAGCAAACAGCACAGATGCTGACTGATCTGGGTCTGTGTTGTTTGTTTCAGCCATTTTGATAAGCAATTAGTGTTTGAAATTTTAGAACATTTACTGTTATCTCTGTCGCAAGGTAAAATCTGCTTCCATAGATAGCTGTTGACAAATATATCACAAAAGTTGAAACAATCACACTCCAGTGTTGAAAAAGGTATACTTGATATTATTAAAAAAATGGTTCCATTGTCAGCAAATGATTAAAGACAATTATAAATATGCACCAAGATAAAACCACAAAAAGTTGAAAGTTTAAGTTTGGTCAACATGTACTTCTGTTCGAGTTTTTTGTTTTGTCAGTTCTTTCTTTCTATCGTTACTGGCTCACTCATACTTGAGCATTACGCCAGGGACTGTCTTCTTTTTATCATAGTATATGTTAATTTGATTTATTTGTTTCTCTGTGATGAAACATGATCATTATACTTATTAGATATGTTTAACCCTATAAATAAGTTCCAAAGGTTAAGGACCTTTGATCTTTCAGCATTGGATTCCCATCAGTATATAATAAAACATTTTCTTAGAAACCATTAGGCCATTTCAACAAAAATTTCATATGAAGGGAAACAAAATTTATGCAAATGGTTCAGGTCATATGGCCAAGATGGCAGCCATGCCCATATATGGTAAAAAACATTTAAAATCATCTTCTCAAGAATCAGAAGGCCAATGGCCTTGGGACTTGGTATGTAGTATTGGGGACGTGGGTCCTACCAAGTTTGTTCAAATGATGATCCTAGGTTGACCTTGACCTGCTTCCTAAATGGGAATGCATTTTTCCTAAATGGGAATAGATCTAATCTTGAAGAGTTGATTTTTCAATTACTGTTGAATCCCATGTCATTATAGTTACTAGGTATAGGTATCCTAACAAGACAATTACTATAGATGCAATAACTTAGGTCACTGTTGACCTTTGACCTTTCA